>OZ022564.1:26991595-27616595 GCA_963991005.1 Barypeithes pellucidus | reverse complement strand
ATTTTTTAGTTGTAAGAAGAAACAATGGCAGAAAATGTCGCGGTTTGAGTCTAAAAGAGAATATTGTTGTGGAAGTTTTTTTAATTTGATAACAATGATTTGGGCCAGTTCATTAACATTGATAGCAATATGCTATTAGAAAATGATCCATTCCTACCGATTATGTAGCCCAAACTGAAACCACATCAATATATGACGACTCTGATGAAGAACAAACAAATGTCACCAATTATTATCAACAAGCCATTAGTATGCTAAAGGAATTACAAGAGTATCCAAGGAATAGAGGTGACTCTATAGCAATAAAATTCTTATCAGACATTTTCTAGATTGCAAGTATAAAACGCAAACACGTCAAACTACGTTATTAGATTTTTTTAGTACTACATCCTAACTAAAACTAATGTATTTTTGTTATGTTATGTTTATTTGTACATACATATACATAGTAATAATTTTGCATTTACATATTACCTAATAACAAATTTCCCATGAGCGGACACCTCTATTGGGAGGCCACATTTGGACAGTCTCGTAGGTGTCCGCCTAAGAGAGGTTTCACTGTACTTTAATGGCATTTCTTAATAAAAGTTATTCCAATCACATTTAGTGCCATAAATGATGGCTAGTTTTATTATTTTTATAGTAAATTTAAGTTATTATTTTTATAGTAAATTTAAGTTATTATTTTTATAGTAACTAAGTTTTGCAGTAAAACTCTCATAGACTTCGTTTTAAGTTATTATTTTTATAGTAACTAAGTTTTGCAATAAAACCCTCATAGACTTAGTTCCTTCTTGTTGGTTTTCATCGCTTTCATAACTGTTATACCCAACAAACATTAACAAATATCCAGAGACTGCGGAGGTTTGCTCTGCCAGATACAGGTCAGCACTTTTGTTTAGAAACTTGAAAAATTTGTGAACCGCACGAAACACAAAATATAAATGTCAATATTTTAATTTTTCGATTTCCGTCTAATACATTGGAATTGTATTTAATTTCGAAAGGAACACTTTGTAGGTTTTATCTTTGTCGATTAATTGATGAACGACATTAAAAAGAACAGATCTTTGATAGTACTGTAAAGTTATGACGTATGTTCACTTTTCCTCGTCCCAACTCTACTGTATATAGTAACTTTATTTTGAAAAAGAAAATTTAACAATTACAAAAATTATCCTTTTTTTTCAATGAAACTCCAACTCCAATACCGTTCTTGTTCTGTCAACAATTGTAATATTTTGCTCAACTTCTTTTCAGCTTTACACAAGACGTTATAGAAATATTTCCTACGCTACTGGACGTATATGCAGAGATACACGGCATCTATAGATGCATATTTTCCCAAGGTAAAACTGCAGCAATCTATGAGTAGAATTAGATCCACTTAATGTCACCGGGTATTCACGAATAGTATGCGTTGAATGTATGGACTCACTTAAATACTAAGTTGTGGCATCTCTTTATTAGGCACTCTCTGAATTCAAGAGTGGCGTGTGCAAAAATCAAGCACAAGCCCCTTGAAGGCTGAAATGTATTGTGTAATAAAGTGCCGATGTGGCCAAACAAGTTCCTTCTAACAGAGTCTATACAGTGAATTGACAATGTTATAGTTTTCGCTGTTTATGATAAAAATTTAATTTTCGATTTATACTGGGTTTACTAAAAATGCTAAGTTTTTTCCGAAAATTCGAATCACCCTGTGGAGTATATTAGCAACCGCAACATATTGCAGATGGACTTACCGTTTAATGTCAACTGCAATATGTTTCGGTTGCTAATATACTCCACAGGGTAATGCGAATTTTCGGAAAAAAACATAGCATTTTTAGTACACCCAGTATAATCGAAAATTAAATTTTTATCATAAACAGCGAAAACTATGACATTGTCAAGGAACCAACCTACAATGCAAAAAAAAATCATTCAAATCGGATCATAAATTCAGAAAAAAAAATAGCATAAAAAATATGGCAAATTTATGATGTTGCGTTAATTTTGTCCAGGAGTTTATATCTATCGATAGCCAAACTCTAAGAGCAAAATTGGCAAATTTATGGCCTCGCGCATGTAACCAAAGCTGATCGTCAGATGTCATGCGCAAGACTGATAAACTTATTGGCCTTAACCGGCGAACAGGAATGTACTTCCCCCATATTGAAAACGATTTCACGGCAATATTTTGGCGCATCATGACCTTCTTTACAATAAACAATCTATTTTCTCGCATAAAAAAGGCCTTGTGGCCATCATTGGAAAGCCACTTTTAGAATTAATTTTGATATCTATTGTCGACGTATCGATAGATTTTTAATATCGTTACATCCCTACGACTGATTTTGGTTCTGGATGGTCGTCGTTGGTTGGCAACCAAACCGGCCCCAATATCGGCGGGGTTGCCTATATATTGGACAAGCGATGAGCAACCTTTAAAAATATTTTAATAAATACATTTTTCACTCATAAAATTAAATTTTTTTTTGCGGACCCAAGATCAGTGGTGCCGGTTCTTTAAAATCTCAACCCCATGCTAACTTTTGACCCGCTAACTTTTTTTAGAAAATTGTGTGCGTCTCTCCTAGGGGAATGTAAACTACCTTCTGATGTACGAATGACAGTTTTAACTGTCAAAATGGCAGATGGGCGCCATCTTGGTAAAGAAAATTAAATAGGAAGGGGGTGTTGCGATACACTGTTTTGAAGGTCATATCGAGTGCTCTACGATACAAACAAGCTGGCGACAAAATCTAAACTGAAATATCAAAAAAAAATAGTAAATACAGTGTAACCTCTCATAACGGACACCTCTGATAAGCGGACATCTTTATTAAGCGGAACCGGAACTAGGTATATGAAATTCAATGAAAATCAACCTCTCTTGGGCGGACTCTCCCTTGGGCGGACGCGGACAATTTTTTAAAAGTATTTGGGAGATGAATAAGTACGGTCCAAAAACTCTCTAAAGACAGACTGGCAACCAATCGTGTATGCGCGGAAGAGCGAAAGGACTTCGCCGAATGAAAGTGTGTGTGATTTCCCAGACAGCAGTCCGCCGTTTATTTGTGAGTTGTAAGGTTAAAATGCAAACAATGACAGAAAAATGGCGCGTTTTGAGTCTGAAGAGAACAATGATTTGGGCGAGTTCATTAACATTGATAGCAATGTGCCATTAAAAGATGATAGTGATCCCATTTCTACCGTTTTATGTAGCCCAAACTGGAACCACATCACTATCTGACGACTCTGATGAAGAAGTTGAATGCAGTAATCAAACAAATGTCACCAATTATCAACAAGCCACTAGTATAGTAAAGGAATTATAAGAGCATGCAAAGAAGAGAGGTGACTCTACAGCAACGGAATTGTTATCAGACGTGGAATTACATTTTCTAGATTGCAAGTATAAAACGCAAACACGTCAAACTACAACTTTTTTTAGTACTACATCCTAACTAAAACTAGTGTATTTTTGTTATGTTATGTTTATTTGTACATAAATATACATAGTAATAATTTTGAATTTACATATTACCTAATAACAAATTTCCCATGGGCGGACACCAGGCGGACACATTTAGACAGTCCCGTTGATGTCCGCCTAAGAGAGGTTTCACTGTTTATTTTTTTTTAATTTTTTTTAATTCTCTTTGTTTCGGGTACGAATAGGGATACAATATTCGGGGATCGTAAAGTACTAGAAAGGACATTTAAAATAATGTATCGCAATTGTAATTATTTTTCTAAAACGGTAAATGAAATAAAGGATAATAAAAAACTAATAAGTTTTTAAAACGCCGCCATCTTGTTTTGGGTGCGAATAGATATGTCTGGCATCGTAAAGTACTCGATAGGACCTTCAAAGCGATGTATCGCAAGACCTCTCTTAGTATTTAATTTTCTTTACCAAGATGGCGCCCATCCGCCATTTTGACCGAACTGTCATTCTTGCGTCAAAAGGTAGTTTACCATCCCCTATTGGCCACACCCAAATTTTGTAAAAAAACAATTAGCGGTCAGTAGTTAGCATTAAAAAACCGCACTGTATAAGACATATTACCATAAAAAAAAGACCTAACCAATATGAGTTTTAAAAAATGGCGGTACAATCAATTTATTAAGAAATTTAAAAGAAAAATGTTTTTGATGGAGACTCGATAACGAAAATCATGACATTTTTGACATTCCATTTCCTGATTTTTGATATAACAAGTTAATAATCGTAATAACCCGTAATAACTCGTAATAATCGAATTTTTTGAACCGTAAAAAATTATCAAATAACAAGTGAGAACTCAATTGTCTTGCGAACAGCTAGAACTAGCAAATCGTGCGTCGTGCTCATCAAGCCGAACAAATTAGTTTGATAACAGTTATTTTTCAAATTATCTTTAATTAAAGCTCATTAAGTTGAGGACAACTCGTGCTAAATAAGTGAACTAATAATTAACGAGAAATTGATAGAGGTATTTAGATGTGTTAGGTTATATACAACGAAAACTACATACAGGGTCATGCATCGGTAAGTTGAACATATGAAACTGTAATTTAACTGGAATGCAATTTTTGAGGTGGCTGAATGTTGACTCCCCTGTACATTTTATAGGAAAGCTGCATTATAACGTCTTGAAGAGGCCGACATGGTAAATCCATGTGCCATGTTTTATTATATTTTGGTGAGCCAATCCTAAGCTATTCAATTAAACGTGATTGCAAAACAACGAAACCCTCATAGTTCAGCTAGGGGAGACCGAGGAGGTTTGTGACAATTTTTACTTAAAAGAACATATCTTAATAAACAAACATAACGCCATTATGAATTGTATGCCGTAATGTAGCTCAATCCTTGCTCTTTTAAAAACAGTCATCAAAGTCAATAAAAGTTATAAGATTTCTGAGAAAATTTACGAAAACTGAAACTACTCCCTTTGTCACAACTCTCCTAACACCGACGTAAATTGTGACAGGTACCAAGGTAAGTTGTGACAGCTGTGTATCTAGACCAATTTTAATAGATAAAATTACTTTTATATGAATTATAAACAAAACACACGTTTTTTTGCATAAAATTACTTTAATTATCATTAGGCATAATTGTAGGAACTACGATAACATGAAACATTAACATAACAGTAAATCTCTTACAAGTAACTATAGCATCATTATATCAAACTTAGGTGGTAAGAATTGACCAAAGCAAACGAACAGGAGCAGAAATAAACAGAAAAACATTGCAAAAAGCGTGTAAAAGAAGCTAACCAGAAAATAACCTTTAATAGGAGGGTTGTGACACGCTGTCACAACTGTCCTAGGTGCGAAAAATCGAAACAAGATGCAAACACAGCAAGACAATGCCACGCTTTGAAACTCCAAACCCACACAATATAAGAAAAAATAGTATAACCACGTAAATGTAATATATCATGATATAAATACAATCAAAAATTTTATAAAAAATTTACTTTTCGGTAGTTTTTACATGCAGACGTTGTAATCACGCAACCACTTGTGGTTGGTCATTGGCGCGTACTGCGTCAAGTAGCGCGTCTATAAACAAACAATCATGAGCTGTTGTCAGCTCTCAACGGCCATAGATTCCGAGAAATCGTCTTTGTCACAACTCTACTTTGTCACTACCTCGGTCTCCCCTACTCTATCGAAACATGTCCTTCATCACCATTTCACCTACTTTGATGTACCTAGTGTATTTTCCACCCTATATTTTATTATTAAACATTTTGTGGTTCAGACAGTATTTTTTTTCTTCAATTTAAAACTATACAGGGTGTTACAAATTCGGCCTTCACCATTGGAATTTCGGAAACGGTAAGAGATACGACGTCGGTTAAATTTGGGCAAAGTTGCGAAATTATGGGACGAATAATATGACGCAAAGAAATCAAAAATAAATACAGGTGCTTTCAAAATATTTGGAAAAATCTAAAATTTTGCGATTCGGTTTTTATCTTTTCCTGACTTTGTTCGAAGAAATGTCCAAAATTAAATTTCACTTTCTCATTGCTACTTTTTAGTCTCCACATGATGGCATCATCAGATCTTTCATGCAACGTTTCGTCTTTAGGTCAACTCGTCAACTTAATTTTTTTAAATACGGACCTGGATTTGTTTGTTTAAATTATGAAAGAGGACCCGATATCTGCGTTCAGTGATACTCACAACACTTACGACGTTTTGTTCCTTAAATTTACCATTTTCATTAAAATACCCCTAGTACGTTCCTGTAATTTAGTTTTTTTTGGAAGAAACTGGAGATTTTAAAATTATTATTGCTATTGCTGTATGTAATTATTATTGTTATTACGTACTACTACTGTTTTTTTTTATTTATAACTAATAGTTGTATCAAATTTCTTCTTAGCGTAAGTACAAGTAATTTATTTTATTAATACAAATAAAATTTGACTCTAAAGTCAGCATTTTCTTAAGACTTTTAAACGAGGCATTGATTTTTATATTTTCGAATTACACCGAATTGAAAAAAAAGTAAATTACAGGAGCGTACTAGGGGTATTTTAATGAAGATGAAGAACTTAAGGAACAGAACGTACGAAAACGAGTAAGTGTTGTATACCACTGAACTTTTGTTGCTCTTTCCTAATTTAAACAAAAACATCGCATGCAAGATCTGATAATACCATCTTACGGAGAATAAAAAGTAGCAATAAGAAAGTGAAATTTATTTTTGGACATATCTTCGTACAAAGTCAGGAAAAAATAAAAACCGAACGTAAAATTTTAATTTGGTCAAATACAGTGGAACCTCTCGTAGGCAGACACCTACGGGACCGTCTAAATGTGTCCGCCTAATAGAGGTGTCCGCCCATGGGAAATTTGTTATTAGGTAATATGTAAATGCAAAATTATTACTATGTATATGTATGTACAAATAAACATAACAAAAATACACTAGTTTTAGTTAGGATGTAGTACTAAAAAAATCTAATAACGTAGTTTGACGTGTTTGCTTTTTATACTTGCAATCTAGAAAATGTAATTTCAAGTCTGATAACAATTCCATTGCTGTAGAGTCACCTCTATTCTTTGCATACTCTTGTAATTCCTTTGCCATACTAATAGCTTGTTGATAATTGGTGACATTTGTTTGATTACTGCATTCAACTTCTTCATCAGAGTCGTCAGATATTGATGTGGTTTCAGTTTGGGCTACATAATCGGTAGAAATGGGGTCACTATCATCTTCTAAGAGCACAGTGCTATCAATGTTAATGAATTGTTATCAAATTACAAACTTCCACAACACCAATATTCTCTTTTAGACTCACAACGCAACATTTTTGTGCCATCGTTTACGATTTGAACCTTACAACTCACAAATAAATGGCGAACTGCTGTCACACATACTTTCACTCGGCGAAGTCCTTTCGCGCTGCCACGCATATGCGATTGGTTGCCGGTCTATCTTCAGAGAGTTCTTGCACCGTACTTATTCGTCTCCCAATTACTTTTAAAATTTTTTTGTCCGTTTAAATTAGGGTTTTCGCACTCTTTGTATGAAAATAGCCTGTCCGAGTCCGCCCAAAGGAGAGTCCGCCCAAGAGAAGTCGATTTTCATGGAATTTCATATACCTAGTTCCAGACTATGAAAAATGTCCGCTTAAGATGTCCGCTTATTAGAGTTATGAGAGGTTTCACTGTATTTCGAAA
This sequence comes from Barypeithes pellucidus, assembly GCA_963991005.1. NCBI lineage: Eukaryota > Metazoa > Arthropoda > Insecta > Coleoptera > Curculionidae > Barypeithes > Barypeithes pellucidus. The sequence continues at coordinate 27,608,909 of OZ022564.1, read as the reverse complement.
ACCCCGTATTTATTTTTGACGGCATATTATTGGGCCCGTAATTACGCAACTTTACCCCAATTTAACAGACTTGTAACACCCTATAGTTACTATGTATATATACAGGGTGGCCAATTAGTGCGACAAAGCTCAATATCTCTTTTACCGCTACGGATAGTGGAAAACTTTTTTCACGAAAGTTATTAAGCGTTAAGAGGTGCAGCTTTTAAAATTATTTTCGACCATACAGGGTGCTCCAAAAGGGCGGTGTGAAAAATTTCATATTTTTTAAATGGGACACTATGTATATTTTTACATATTTGAATTCACCGTAAAAGTCTGTACATAGCACCGTAATTATTTGTACACATTTTTGCAACGTTGCCAAATAGATTGGAAAATTCCTAAAATTTGTGCAAAAACATGGTTCAATGAGATGTGTAATATTTCTTAACTTATAATAATTTGAAATAAAATATTTTTATGTCGGAAAGAGGAATGTTGACAGAAGTCCCCTATGATAACACATATTTTTATACAGGGTATTTTCTATGGATATGCCAACATTATGAACTAGAAACCTGAATTTCGTAAGTTTTTTAAATGAAACACCCTGTATATGATTACTTTATCTTGTAGATATTGTAATCCTCTCTAATTTTTATTAAGATCTTTCTATGCCTATCTCTACCAATATTGGTGCTATTTCAATTTTTATTTAAACTCGAGCAAAAAAAAATTGGATTTTTTGGATTTTACCATTGTCCTTTTTTTAGTCACCTATGATAAAATAAAATCAAAATGTTGTAATTTAAAAAAAATATATTTATTCATACGGGAGGATACGACACAAAAATATTTTAGCGATTCAAGCTTGTGGACAATTTCTGAAGTAAAATATTACCTAATTATTTGTTCATATAGTAACCCCCAATACCTTGAACACATAATTCAATACGTTTTTTAAAAGAATGAGTCATGTCTCTACACATTTTCAACTGTTTTCAAAGTATTACTCGGCAAATGTCTAGAAACATTCTTTTGAAAAACGTATTGAATATGTGTTAAAGTTAATGGGGGTCACTATGAACAAATAATTAGGTAATACTTTGAAAACAGTTCCAAATGTGTAGAAACATGACTCATTCTTTTGAAAAACGTATTGAATTATGTGTTCAAGTTAGTGGGGGTCACTATATGAACAAATAATTAGGTAATAATTTACTTTCGAAATTGTCCACAAGCTTGAATCGTTAAAATATTTTTGTGTCGTATCCTCCCGTATGAATAAATATTTTTTTTTAAATACAACATTTTGTTTTCATTTTGTCATAGGTGACTAGAAAAAGGACAATGGTAAAATGAATCCACTTTTTTTTGCTCAAGTTTAAATAAAAATTGAAATACCACCAAGATTGGTAGAGATAGGCATAGAAAGACCTTAATAAAAATTAGAGAGGATTAAAATATCTACAAGATAAAGTAATCATATACAGGGTGTTTCATTTAAAAAACTTACGAAACTCAAGTTCGTAATGTTGGCATATCTATAGAAAATACCCTGTATAATAATATTGATATGTGTTATCATATGGGACTTCTGTCAACATTCCTCTTTCCGACATAAAAATATTTTATTTCAAATTATTATAAGTTAAGAAATATTACACATTTCATTGAACCATGTTTTTGCACAAATTTTAGGAATTTTCCAATCTGTTTGGCAACGTTGCAAAAATGTGTACAAATAATTACGGTGCTATGTACAGAATTTTACGGTGAATTCCAATATGTAAAAATATACATAGTGTCCCATTTAAAAGATATGAATATCACACCGCCTTTTTGTGGCACCCTGTATAGTCGAAAATAATTTTAAAATCTGCACTTCTTAACGCTTAATAACTTTCCTGAAAAAAGTTTTCCGTTATCCCTAGCGGTAAAAGAGATATTGAGCTTTGTCGCACTAATTGGCCACCCTGTATATACATATTACTAAATAAAAATTTTCCATAATTTGAGTCTTTTAACACACTTGTAAGACAATATAGTGGAATTATATGTTTTTTAATAGAAAAAAAATGGAACAACGCGACAACACAAATTACAAAGAAGAAGAAGAATTTCCGGTGATGTTGAGACCCAAAGAAATAATTTTTTTTTCTCTCGAAAAACGTTAAAGCTCTATGACTTAATTGCTAATATATTAGGATTATCTAATGAGGTATTCGCATTATAACAATTTACAAAACGAAATGTACCTACTCCCCATCGCGTTTGAAATAAAAACCACTTTTGTATAAATTAATAAACGATAATTAGTGCAGTATCATTCCTAGCTACTTCAACAATTAAAATTACGCTTGTGCAAATCTCTAATTAAATTTCTATTATATCATCGCACAATTTATTTTAATTATACAGGGTGCCACTTATAAACTTTAAGTTATAAACTAATTTATTCAGAAATTATGGCTTTACAAAATTGTATGATTTCTAAAATAGTTATATAACATAGAAAATATGTGTGTTATGGTACCTAAGTAACATGTTTACTTGTATACAGTATGTCCACGGATGGGGTTTACAAGAGGACAAATGGACTAAAATTTGAAAGATACGAAAAAAAAGTCACTCTTAATAAACGTTTTTGCTTGTATAGAAAATACGATTCATCATAAAAAACTTAATTTTTTTATACAGGGTGGGTAAAAACTGCAAAAATGTTATTTTGCTTAAGAGTAAACATACTTTATGTTGAATGATAAGAAAAAAAGTCACTCTTAATGAATGTGTTTTCTTCACAACAAACCGAAGTAGAACAATTCATTAAAAGGTTTACCTATGTAAAAATTATTTCCCAAAAAGTATTCTCTGGCACACTTCTGACTGGTGAACCTAGTTAAAATAATAATGACACTTAAGGTGATAGGTACTTGTTGTCAATGTCTTTATGTGTTCTTTTATGGGACTTATGCAATATAATGGTATTTACAATATAAATCACAGAATTCTAGATTTAATATTTTGTAATAAAAATAACATAGACACTGTCGGTCACTGTATCGATCCCATGGTTGATGAAGATCATCACCACCCTGCTCTGATTATTGTTTTTAAGCATATCGACTTCAAAAAATTTAAATCACAACATCAAAAGTTTTTTAATTTTAACCGTGCAAACTATAATACTATAAACAACAAATTAATTTCGGAATCTTGGGTGGGATGTTTGGAAACCAATAATATAGATCAGGCATTACGTAAATTTTACAATACGATCGATAAGTTAATAAGTGAGAACGTTCCTTCGTTCAAAGTAAGGGATGATTTCCCTGTATATTTTAGACACGATACTATAAATATTTTAAAAGAAAAAAATAAAGCTCATAAAATGTATAAAATTAATCAAGACCCTCTTTATTATCGAACATTTTCATTACTGAGGAGAGCCTCCAAACAGTTGATGCGTAGGGATTATAAAGACTATATTAGTAATATTGAAACTGAAATCAATTCAAACTCAAAAATGTTCTGGAAATTTATGAAAAATAAAAAGAAAAGCAATTTAAATTTTCCTAATTCTGTGTTTTATCTCAATCGCTTTGCAAGCGAGGGTAAGGAAATTTGTGACTTATTTGCAGATTATTTTCAGGAGGTATATGTTCCTGGGCAGCATGGTAATCAACCAATATTTTCTGATACTATTGGTAATAATCAACTTTTAATTACAGAAAAACAAATATGTGATACCATCGCTGCTCTGGATCACAAAAAGTGTCCCGGTCCAGATAATATTCCTGGCATATTTATTAAACAATGTAGTGCTTATCTTGTTAAGCCTCTTTTGCACATATATAACCTCTCATTAATACAGGGTATTTTTCCTACAATGTGGAAAACATCTCATATAACTCCTTTACCCAAGGGAGGTGATAAACATAATGTTAAAAACTATAGACCCATAAGTAAATTATGCATTTTTGGGAAAATATTTGAAAAAATTATTCAGAACATTATATTGGAGCAAGTTAAAGATATTATTTTAAAACAACAACACGGATTTTTTCCACGTAGGTCCATTGAGAGCAATCTGGTGGAATTTACGGATTTTATTTTGGGAAGTATGGATGATCGGAAGCAGATTGATGTTGTGTACACGGACTTCAGTAAGGCATTTGACAAAATTAGTCATTCCATACTGATGGAGCGTCTTGCTGAGGTCGGTGTGCATAGCAGCTTATTGAGATGGATTTGGTCCTATCTTAGTAATAGACGACAGATGGTCTCCGTTGGTGGTTTCTATTCTAAACCTATTAACGTGCTGTCTGGTGTGCCTCAGGGCAGTCACCTTTGTCCCCTGTTTTTTATCATATACATTAATAATATACAACAATGTTTTAAATTTTCTACATTTTTGATGTACGCAGATGACCTAAAATTTTTTCGAATAATCAGGGTGCCAGGGGATTGCCATTTGCTGCAAGATGATCTTAATGCCTTGGTAAGATTCTGTGAAAGTCAGAGTTTATTTCTTAATCTAGGGAAGTGTATCGATTACGTTTACCAGAAACAAGAATGTACACAATTTTCGTTATACTATTAATAATAGTGATCTCGAATCAGTCAATGAAATACGCGATTTGGGTGTTATAATGGACACTAAGCTAATTTATAATTCTCACATTGAACAGGTTATCAATAAGTGTAATCGATTTTTAGGATTTATTATAAGAAATAGTTTAAGTTTTAATAGTCCTCACACAGTTCTAAAATTATATTATGCGTTTATATTTAGTAAACTTAGTTTTGCATCGGTTGTTTGGAACCCTCAGTACGCGGTTTACCAGCGAAGGCTGGAAAGTATTCAAAACAAATTTTTACGGTTCTTATCACGAAAAACAGACATAGCTATAGTCAATAGCAACTATAAGCCTATAATGGAAAAATTTTCTGTAATGCCACTTGCTGAGAGACGAGTGGTTTCCGATGTAGTTATGATCTACAGTTAAAGTTAAGCTTTATTGTTCCGGTTAGGGACTTAAGGCTTCAAAATACTTTTAATATTCCACTCAGAAACACAAATTCTGGAAAAAACTCTCCTCTCTGTAGAGCGACTAGAGCATGTAATAGGCTTTCTTTAGGGATGGAAATGTTCGATATGTCTATAATTAGATTTAAAAAATGTGTAAAATCAATGCTATATAAGTATAAAGGTTCATAAATTTTAGGTTAATATAATTTAATGTATACTTAATTTAAGCATTAATAACTCCCACTAGCCAATACCACAACGTGGATGCTATATTGGGTTCAGTGCCTGTTGTATCCCTATTTTGTAAATAAATAAATAAATAAAGTTATTATTTAAGTAGAAATATTATCTACTGAACAAAGAGTTCTTATAATACAATGTTATGGGGATGGTCAGGTTTCATACCGCCACGTCATGGAACAATTTACCGAGAAATTTGTAGGAATCCCAATAACTAGGATGGCAATATGCAAGTTAATAAAAAAGTTCAAGAGAACTGGTTCGGTTTTGGACCTCAAAAAAAATAAATAAATACGACCATGATAATGCTGCTACAGTCTTAGTTCTTCATTCTGTTGAAGAAAATCCTATGACGTCCCTTAGAAATCGTGTTACTCAGTTGGAAGTTGTGATAAATTGTATCAGTATAAACCGCACTTTAATCAAAGATTGGAAGAGACGACGCGAAACAACTTGATTTTTGCCTGTGGATGGGAGACAAAATTTGGAAGTGGAAATGTTGATTTTTATAAATGTATCATGTTTTCTGATGAAAGTACATTTTCAGCAAATGGAACTGTCGCAACCCAGCACGTTAGGTACTGGTCTTTAGAAAATACCGAATTCAGAATTATGACGAGAAGACAATATTTCACAAAAGTGAACGTGTGGTGTGCGATATCCATCCATGGCATTATAGGGCTATATTTTTTTAGTAACACGTTCAATAGATTATCATATTTAGAAATGTTGGATACATTTTTCAATAATGAACTCGAAAATCTACCATTAAATTTTCGACAAAATATGTATTTTCAGCACGATGGTTGTCCAGCCCATTTCGCTCGTGAGGTTAGAGAATGGCTTGACCGCAGATTTGGCCCAATTTTGTGGCCCCCAAGAAGTCCCGACTTAACCTTGGCCGATATGTTTTATGGGGCCGTTTAAAACAAATTGTTTTTGCCACCGCAATACCAAATGATATTGAAGTGCTGAAGGGCAGAATTATCCAGGCTGTCCAATCGATATCTCAGGAAGAAATCACAAATGCTTTCACTTATTTGAGAAAGCAATTAGAAAAATGTGTCGAGTATGGGGTGGAGTTTTTGAATTACGAAATCGTTATCGTATTCTTTTCATATTAATAAAAATGTTCGTAGTATTATTATTATTATAATTACTTCATTAAAGACATTGACGAACAAACCCGAACAAACCCGAACAAACCCGAACAAGTATATATCACCTATTTATTATTCAAGTAAAAACGTTTATTAAGAGTGACTTTTCTTCGTATCTTTCAAAATAAAGTATGTTTACTCTTAAGCAAAATAACATTTTTGCAGTTTTTACCCACCCTGTATAAAAAAAATGGAAGTTTCTTATGATGAATCGTATTTTCTAGACAAGCAAAAACGTTTATTAAGAGTGACTTTTTTCATATCTTTCCATTTTTAGTCCATTTGTCCTCTTGTAAACCCCATCCGTGGATATACTTACTGTATATCGGATTCTTTCTTAATTCATTATTCTTTATTTTTACAATTTCGTACTATGCATGAATAATTTGCTCTTTAATTAAATGTTTTAAAAATTTTAAATTCTGATAGATATATTCTACATTCTAGATAAATTCTACATCGAATAGCCAAATAATATACAGGGTTGATTTGAAAATCTTCAGAAAAATGATTTTGAAATGTGTAGTTGTGGGAACGTTATTAAGAACACCCTGTATAAAATAGATAAGCACTATTAGATTCATAGTATCAGACCCCTTGTCATAAAACTCACCCAATCCCGTGGTTAAAATATAATTTTAGAATGTTTTTTTTTTATTCTCGCTCGATAGGAAATTCTCTAGTTATAAATTCAGGCGAAAAACCGAAAAATATCGTCTGTCACTTGATACACGACCTTCGGTCGCGACATGGGTTTTGTAAAGTTTTGTTTTAACTGGCTAGCCAGCGGCGTAGTTTATGTCTCCGATTGTAAATATTAAAAAATTAAAGGATATAATTTTTAAATTTTTTTTACTATAAACTCGAGAAAACTTCTCAAAAATAACATAATAATAGAAATTGTAAATAAAAATAAGAAAACGATCAAAATAGTTAACAAAACATAGGTATCGACAAATTTTTTGGTAAACATTCTTAAATTTAAACAGGAACTTTTAGGTAAATATAAACATGAATTTTAAAAAATAATCACCTACTTTCTTATTTTGTAAGTCGCGTAACTAAGCTTACATTTTTGAAGGGCTTACAGTGGGCACCTAATAATTTAAAGTCGAAGAGTTTGACGAGCCATTTTAAATATCTACTTATTTTATGCTCGTAGATTGAGAAAGATGTGAAGAAAAATAACTCTTCGTAATACTTTTTGTTTTAAAAAAACACAAGAATAAACCCGAACAATAAATACATATTTGGGTGATTTTTTGCAGTTCTTTTATTTAGTATCGAGACACGTGGTAAAAATTCATTAATCACAAATAAATAAATTTCTTCTTCTTCTTCACTAATACGAACCTAAATATGAAAAAAAAATATTGGGTCTCCCATTTGAAACAATACAGCTTCATATTAACAGACTTTTTTGGGCCTGAAATACATCCTATGATACTGTTTAAATGCGCATATTAATGACTTTCTTAACTTAATTCGTATAGGAGCTATGGAAGCCTGACGCACTATTGCAGGACCCTGTATATCGGGCCGCAAATCTGGCACCAGATTTGTATCGATGTACTGCCCCGCTAACTATTTCGATTTCAAAATGACTGGTTATAGGAATTAGCAGTTTTGCTTTATAAGACAATGTTTGAATAAAAACACATTCTTGTGAAATTTAATTTATCTTTCTAAAAACATTTTTTTTTATTAATGATCATAAAATAATAAACCACGGGATGGCCAGTTAAAATTTTACTGAAACAGTACAATGGAATTCGTATACGAAACTAGTAAGTAGAATCTACAGTTATAGTCAAAATTATATTATTATTCTTTATTAAAATTCCGTTTTTAATGGGCGCCACGAGGAACAATGTTGAAAATTTTTTTGCCTTGCTATCGGCTATTACAAGATTTATTTGTTTTATAAATGAAAATTATTGTCATTTTTTAACTACCTCTGCGATTCTTTTATAGATTTGAACATCGTCGTACCTTCATACAATTGTGCATGGTCCATCGTCCTCTATACACATAGATGGCGGCTTGTATGTGAAAATATGGAGGAAGAGCCAAGCAAAAATATTCTTAAACCTACAGACTATCGGTAGGCGTCAATATAATTCACGCAAAAGGCACTTCTCCTGCTTCCTCTGAATAGCCGTCACTGCGAGTATACATAACCCTTGTGGAAATGATTTATAGAAGCTATATTATTGCTTAGTTGTGTTACGCTGTTACAGAAGAAAATGAACTCTTTTATTATTTTATGTCATACCAGTGCATTATTGTGTTTTTATACCATAGATACCATCTATATAATCGATTACTTTATGCCCGTGCGGGCATAAAGTACACATTATGGCCCGCGCTGGCATTAAGACGAAACAAACGCGATTAACTTATTCTTTATTAACAAAATATAAATTTACATTTATACAGGGTGTTATGGAAATGACGTATTATATTTAAATGGGTGACTCCTGGGGTGTCCTAGAGAAGCGCTACATATTTTTTTTTTTCAAATCGAACGTTTAAAAAGTGGGGTAATTCACCCATAGACCCACACACAACTCCTCGTCACAGTCACATTACACTGAGTAGCTGTGTAATAAATAGATGTTCTTTAGATTCTTATAAAAATAAATATTTAGTTACCTAGTATCCAAATAGAAGTGAATCCAGGTGCCAGTATACTAGCAAGTAATCCAGGGCACATAAATCTTCAGTTTTTTTTGGTTTTAGTGGGTAAAGCTTATACCCCACTAAAACCCCTTCGGCGTTTTTCTTCCAATCTCAGAACATGACCCTGTATATCGTCAGAGACACAAAACAAATAGTGAAACACTGAACAAATTACCATAAATCACTTAAAGAAACACACACATGTTTCAAATTAGTTTTTTTAAGATAGGCCCTTGTCTCACAAAATCATTACACACTAATGCATTTTTTAACAAACACACAAATAGGACACAATTGGCACTTTTTAAACTAAAACATTCACCAATTGTTTTATCTGCTGCATCCAATATCTTCGACTTTATCAACTATTTCTTTATTCATCGTACCCCATAGAAAAAAATTGCATGATGTAAGATCCGGTGACCTTAAAATTTCCAGTCTCTTACTAAAGGAACATTTTCTAATATGCCTTCGACTTGATTTTTCTGTATGTACTAAACATTTTCACACTAATTCGCACTGTACAGTTGATTAAATATCCCGAAAAAACTCTTTCGCGCGAAGCCGCTTGTTGTCAAGCAAATGTCAACTTCTATCCTGTCGATTTATACTAGAGATGTGGCTAATCTTTCGTTTTAAAATCCCGCTGTGAAACGATCGATTTAATTTTTTTAAGCTTTTCGAATGAAATAAAGCACCAGAGCAGCGATTAACAGGTTTTTTAATCTTTATTGGTAGCTACAGCAGTGAAGGAAAACAATAAATAAGTGCTGTAGATTATTATAATTATTTATTTCAACCTTTTTTGGTGAATGCGCAGGAATCTACCGGAAAAGATGCATTGCATTAATACATTTCTAGTTTTTGACAGTTCATGTTTTAAATGCGTCATTTTTAGTTCAAATAAATGTTATTTAGGTTATTTACATTTTACAATGTGTTTTATAATTAAAAACAAAAGTTCATACAAATCTAGGCGAGACAACCCAATGTTAATAAAAAACGATGTCTCCAAGTGAATTTTGTGTGTGTTTTGGCCAGTGTTCATGTGAAGTTTTCCGATTATGGGTTATGTGATGTGCCGGTTTCTTTACTAAAACGATGTATAAGTTTTTATAGAAGTTGACATTAATTTTTAAATAAGACCGACAAGGTATGGGTATGTGTGTGGCCTAAATAAAATTACATTAAAAATTCAATCAGCCAATCAAAAGTCAAAAGGTCATTGACATTTGACCTAGTTACGTAGTTGGGTATTTCAAACTTAAAGAGTGTAAGGTGTAATTCTGACAACACCGGTGAGAATTCGGATGTGCCGCAGTGCGGTACAGAGGTATTCCTGGTTTGACGTCAAGTCATTTTTACCGCTAAATGAATTGAAAGCGCCATTTAAGGATATTTTTCTTCAATTTGTATTCATCTCAGGAATTGCCGGTTTAAATATAATACGTCATTTCCATAACACCCTGTATATATTATTTGGTTGTATTTACATATTTACATACATGGCAATTCTGGAAGGTTCCGCTGATAGCTAAATTTCCTGCAGCAAAGGTTGACTCATGATTTATTGTCTGGGTCTCTAGTTTCTGTAAGGAAATGCGAGATCCAGATGGTACGCCTGCCAACATCCTTGGAACCCCATTTTTTGAGGATATGCTATCCCCTAAATATCCGTCAGCAAATGGTACTCTTCCATCCACCATGGCGCTTCAGCGTAGCCATACATGCTCCAGCTTCTGCTAAAAGAGGTGCAGACGTTCGACGTAAACAATGACCAGTGTCGGGGTTGTTCAAACCCAAATATTTTGCAATAATACAAGGAATTTTCATAAATGTGTTTTTCCAACAGGTTGTACAGTACAGCGGCCTTGTCTGTAACTTAAAAATAGTATTGTGGCATGTGGCAGCAAAGACATATAATCTCTTATAAGTTTCAAACTATTCTTTTGGTCTTCATCAATAATGGTGAAAACTCGATTTTTGTCAGTTTTGGTTTCTGGCACAGTTACAACAAAGACTGATTTTCTATCTTCTACATGTGTGACTAACATTTTTACAAGTTCTTGCCGCCGACATCCACCAAATACACCAAATAATAATGCGACCTTGTTCATTAAAAATGTTTTATTTGGTGCCTCATGAATAAATTTTAGGACATTTTCTCTAGATAACACACTGGAATTTTTTTGGTTGCTACCAAACCTTTGCTTTAAATACTCGCATAATCTGTGAAAATTACAATTACAACAAACTTTTTCAGATAGATAATAAAGTACCCTAACAGCACAGTCTCGTTAATGTTTTGTACAGCATTTTCTGACATCCACTTCAAAAATTGGTCATATTCCTTGTCGTATGAGTCTCTGGATTTTCTCGGTTACAGGTTTTGCGTTGCCTTTTCAGCCTTTTCTCATTTCTAAACCTTGTTCCATTTTTGATTTTTGACTTTGGCACAGTAAACATTTGAATACTTATGTCCCTAGTAATAAAAACGCAGGCTATAATAATGTCAAGGTAATGTCGCAGGTAAAAATAAAATATTGGTAAATCAAATTAAAATTTCAAAAAATATTTATTATTTAAAACGAACTGGTATGACATAAAAGTTTATATGCACAACGGGTACTAATAGATATATACTCTCGGGCGACTTACGAACCCTCGGGCCAGAGGCCCTCCCTCGGCTTTGTAAGATTGTCCCCTAAGGGCATAATCATCTACTTAGTACCCTTGATACATAAATAACTATTAGTACTACACTACTTCTGCACTAATAAGATAATATTTATACGCAATTTATATAAATATAAAAAGTGCCCTTTTACACTTAATGATTGTTAGAACGTTCCCCTGGGAACTGTATACAGCGACCGGCAGAATTCTCGCTCCATACGAAAAACTTTTTATTTCTCAGAGAGTTTTATTCTTGATAATAGTTGCGGTCATCAGAATTGAAGAAGAGTTTTGTGCATACGAGGGAGATTCAATTTTTTAACAGTTGTTCAACTGTCTCTAATTTTTCGTTTCAGATAAAATTTTCATTTGCAAATGTTGTTTAAAATTAAAAGTTTTGCTTCTGTATTGAAAAACAAAAGAAATATTTATCTTTTGTCTCTCCCTGTATAATGACTAGATTGAAGAGATTAAATTATTTTATTTACAACCATGCATATAATAATGACATTTCATCTATCTTTGAAAGGTGGAAAGTTGACTTTTTTTACTTTTACTTTCCACCATGGTGGAAAGTAAATTATTTTTTTGTAATTTAAAAAAAAAATCGATATCTCAAAATAATATTCGAACACACCAACATACAACTCATTACATAAATTTAATATATAAATATTACATTGGCATTATTATTGTAGGCAGTCACTGATATGTTAAAGCATTGACTATTGTGACCAAATCGTTGATACCTTCCTTGTCTTGGCATTTTCACTGAAATAAGCTAGTAGCGCCGACCCATAACCAGGATTTTGAACTTTGTTTCCCGTACACCATTCTTTGAAACAGTTATATGCCTTGTCATATATCGGGCGGCTTTTAGTTGGCAGAAGATCTTCTTCTACTATTTTTGCTGCTTCTCGAATTTCTGATGGAGTAGCAGCAAAATCAAATTCCTCATTTGATAGCATTTTTCTGTTGTTAAAATAATATATTGTTTAGTGACATGGAAACCATATTCAAAAAATGATATTTGCCATCTTGATGTGTATTATTACCTACGTTATTTTACCACCTGCGGATATTTGAAATTTCTGTCTAATTTTTCAATGAAAAAGTCAAAATGGCATTTATCTTTTATTAATAATTTTAATTGTGGTTAGATGTGGTTGTAAATAAAATAGTATACAAACCTCGGTGAAAAGTTTCATTACTGTCTCGAGAACTACCGACTCTCTCGACAGGAATGAAACACTTTCCTCCTCGGTACTATTTAAACGTTATTTTTAATGTAAACTTTTAAAATATTGGTCAAACTTCAAATTTCTAATTATTTATAATTTGTCTTAAACCATCCAAACAAATTATTTCAAAGTTCGTTTATTTTTGGAGCAATAGGCATTTTCTTTTAACTTTTTATTTTGTAAAACAATCTAAAAGTTCGGTAACTTTTCACAAAATGTCTGCGCCCTCAAAAAAAAAATGACTAAGACTTAAATTAATTTTTATAATTATAGGGAAGACAAGAGATTTTTTAAGTAATTGAACAATGTTTTATTTTAAGACGTTTCTTGTAAGTTTAATGTTTTTGGTAAATAATTAGATCAGAACTAGAGGTACTTAATGCTATTTTGAATGATTTACCAAATCTATTTTTAGATCGGTAGATTGTGTTTACTAGTTGCTTAGGGATAACGCGTCCGTAAGTAATTTACTTACCGTTTAGCTGAACGGTAAGTAAATTACATACATATAATATGGCCAGAAGTCGGCATTCTCTTTAGATATATACAGGGTGTCCCATAACTAATGGTACACAGGAAAACTGCAGATTCCTTGGGTAAAAACACTGCGATTTGGCCATACTTAGTTTAGTTCAATAGCTGGTAATAACCGAGATACAGGGTGTTCAACTAAAAATTTTATTTTAAATTTTCCTAAATAACTTATTTATGAATCAATATTTTTGCACAAAATTTTGTGACTGGGGTTTTTTTGGGGAAAGGAATTTGAATTTGTTAATAATTTTGATGTAGATTATAGGGGGCGCTCTCTGTGGTACTCTGAATACATAAAAATAAATGTAACTTTTTGTGCCTTAGTATAATTATAATTTTATTAAATATATCATCATCTCCGATGAAGCGGTTTCGAACAAACAGTTTCGAATGCTCGCGCACTCTATGTTGCAAAAGGCTGATGGATTGGCTGATCGTGACGATTCGTCGCCTCGTGTAGGGTTTGTGCAATGTTGTCAATGTTTAATATTTTTCAGAAATGTTGGTAAAAATCAAAACTAAATATTTATCACAAAAACTTTTTATAACAAGAAAATAATAATATAGTAAATAAAACCCTTTGGCAATGTACAAAGGTAAAGTATATGTGAGTTATCATCTAAACAACACAACACACATACTAATAGGTACCTGCTAAAAAAACTATTAAGTAAAGAACATATATTTTTATAAACTATATAGAAAACCAAAATCCAACAAGTAGGAACTTAAATTTCTCCAAATTTGGTTGGTTTAAGTTTAAAAGAATACCAAAACATTGATACCTATGTAATAACAATAAATATCTAAACAGAATATAATAATACATAGGTATCTTAAAACGAACGAAAAAGTTCCAATCTGGGCTACTTTTCCGGCACCAGCAGCCAAACCGACCCGCGTGCCGCAGCATTGCGATGTAACAGAAGAACAGCGGAAATTTTGAAACCGTTTGGAACTGAAACTGGTTTCTTGAAACAGGTATTTTTTAAAACCGAAACAGGTTGCACCTGTTATTTAAAAAGCCCTGTTGCAACCATCCCTACTTTCTACAACTAGCGTCTAGGGACAGGGAGTGCACCTGTCACTACGCATGCGTGAGAATTTTCAAGGTTTATTCATGTGAGTCAAGTGCACGCATTGTCGACGTCCGTAATATTTGGCTTATTACGTACAAACCGGCATCCAGGCCGGATTGCTAGCCCACTATAGTGATAACCAACCGTCACAAGAATGATTCATTAAAAATGTCGTAAATCTTTGAAGGTTCAAAAACCTAAATTTTGTCAATTTTTTAATGGATATACATAATTTATTAGGTAATATACAATTTTTTACGATAATTTATCAACATTCGAACTTATAAATTTTACATGAAGTTCCCGCAGTTTTTGGCAATTTTTTTCATTACTTCAATTTTCTCCGTTCTTTTAATCATTATGGAATTTTCCTATAGGACCATTATTATGGACAATGGACTTGCGCATGCTTTTTATTTGAAACTTTTTTTTCTGAAGTTAGCCGTTTTCGCGATATTTGCAAATAACTAATTTCCATATTTTGGTCAATATCTCATAACCTATGAGAGCTAGAGGAACGTTTATTTTACTAACTTGTAGTTGGTGTCCATCTGCAATTTTCTTGTTGATGACATTTTGCTTCTAGGTTTACAGTTTTCGAATAATAATAAATTTTATGATTTTTCAAAATTTTCCAGGAATTATTTAGCATTGAAATTAAAAAAAAATTAATTTCTAATTTATGTCTTTTTTTAATAAATATACATTAAATGTTACTTTACATTTGCCATCATCTTTTGTAAAAACTAATTTTATTCCAGCTGGACAAAGGCCGCCGTTAATTTTGTTGACAAATTTATTATTCGAATAGATTCATTTAACTGTAGATAATAGGTATTTGTGGAAGAAAAATGCCGACAACGTGTATTGTGGTTAATTGTGGAAGCAATAGTGGTCGCGACCAATTTCCCATAGTTTTTTTCGAATTCCCAGTAAAAAGACTATTCATTACCCAGAAATAAACGATTTATCAAAGAAAAGGCGGGATATGTGATTAACAGAGCAACTATCAAGTGGGAAGCTCTTACAGAAACAATTTTAAGAAAACCCGAGAGTGTGTACTTAGTTATCTATTCAAATGGCCCTACTCGAGGAGAACTTTAAAATATTTTTTCCTATCAATGAAAGCAAAACTTGTAAATTACTCTCTTTATCTACTTAAGTTTTATAATAATTAAAAATATACTTACATAGTTGTAAAAAATATATTTTCGATCTTGCAGAACATATAGTACATAATATTTGTAGATAAACCCATTTTTATAATGGTATTTTTTTAAAAAACCATTCATTGATGTGAAATAAGGATATTTAGTATAAGTACTTATATTTAAATGTTTTATACGCACTGAATTATATATAAATAAAACAATACATTTAATATAAATAATATATTTACCAAATGGAAAATATGGAAAGAAATTATTATTAAATAAAAATAAGTAACCTACAAACAAGGTTTTGAGTTCATATTTGAATAAATTTACCATCCCTTCTTTGGACACTGAAGATAAAGCCACCTCTGTCTTAACGGACAAGAAACTCTGTCGAAGTCAATTTTTGCAATTGGGATAATGGGCAGTTCTGTGGACAATAACGGCAGGTACATCGGTACAAAAAATCATACCTTTATTTCTGTGGATATATTCCACAGCAAAAATTGGTTTAGCACTGGCTTTTTGTGAATGCTTCACCTGAAAAAGAAAATTATATACATTAACATAAAGTATTGCATTCCGAAAAATGAATGACACGCCTTAAATTTTTTTAGTTCAAAAGTGAAAGATCTTATAGAAAAGTTGGTCACTCCTGCACTAGGTATCAACCACTTGAAGTAAACAAAAGTAATTACCTTTCCGAGCATGACATAAAACTCATTTACAATAGAACTGGCTGAAAAATATTAATCAGCTTCAAGGGTTTTGTAGGCTTTCATCTGCTCATGTGTATAAAAACTATGTGTTAAGGCTGCAAAAATGGAAATAATAGATGATAGGCCAGTGGTAGAATCCAATTAATGGTTAGTCCAAATCAATAACTGCCGTGGTAAAAACATCCAAATTCTTTATTAATTTCAGCTTCATTAGATATCTACAACAAAGTATAATTTTCTATCAGTTGAATATGATATTCAAGCATAGAAATTTACTATTCAAATGAGAAAAATTCTTATGAATCTTAAATTGAAAGTATAATCAAAATGTAAACAAACATACCTCTGTCTACGTCTGAGCATTCTTGCAATAATTTCTTCAAATGTGAACTCAAAATACACTGGTATGTTTTCACAATTAAATGGTCTTAAAATAACTAGCCAGAACTAACAAATATTTACAATTTAAATGGTTTAAACTCCCCGTTGTTCGGATTGCCAAGATCTTTGGGATTGCCTAACGAATAACTGAGGTTATGTTATTTATTTTCGGCGGTCGAGACAATTGAGACGTATGCGCTCACTTGACTCACATAAATAATCTTGAATACTCTCAAATATTCTAACGCATGCGTAGTTACAGGTGCACTCCCTGTCCCTAGATGCTAGTCCTTTCTACAGGTTTTAACATATTTTATGTTTTTTTCTGGAAAAAAATAAATGCGATGATAAATGTTGATATTTGTGGCAACTTGCTATCGTGACTCTTGTATTTAACCTTCTCTGTGTATATGTTGGTTATACTGTTTAAGCACATGTGAACGTACCTTTAGTATGCATTATGTCAAAAGGGTAAATATGACAGACGAGTAATAAGAAGTAGTAGAAAGAAGGAAGAAGTGGTTGTACTCTTAGAAACTATAAAAGTATATATTAAACAAAGTGTTCTCAAATTAGGCTTTTTATTGCAATCATATCAATTTCAACTATTCTACAAGGACTGGAAGTCAATAATAAAGATGTTATGTAATGTAATTGTACAATACGTATAAAATTCAATCAATCCTGTTTCTGAAAAAGTTTTAGCGGCCATTCTTTAGTGAATAGTGAATAAGGTTTTTTTCGGTTTTGTTGAAGCTTTCTTTATAAAGAGAGAGGTAATTGATAATGTCTTAGAATATATATATACAGGGTGGCCCATCGAAAACGAAACAGAGACATTTACTGGCAGCTCAGTTCATTTTTGGAAAAACGCTCAGACCCGTCGATTTTGTTTTCGAGGGGGACACAAAATTGGAAAAAAATCACGTCAACAAGTGCAGCCCCCTGGACGGGGGTCGTACCACCCCTAAAATCTTAAATGGAATGGGGGGTCGAGTGATACCTTATTTTAAAGGTCTTTCAATTCCCTTTATAATGATGTAAAATTCACAATACTTCAGTTCAGTAGTTTTGGAGATTTATTGATTTTAAGCTTACAGTACACTTTAATAGGTAGGTACATCTGATTAGTTTGTACTACTTTCAGAAGAAATTTGAGTAAAGGCAGTTACTTATTAATTTAATGCTTTTCTTCACTACGCCCATGGTTTGTTTATCATTTTGGTGTTCAAAATAGCGATTGGAGCGGTTTTTGTCGCGAAAAAAGTGGTTTATTGAAGAAAGATAAGCAGGGAATGTCTCGTACTTATTTTAAATAGGAATTTGTACATAGTTTGCGATTGATTCGACCAAACTTTGTTGTTAAAATACCTTTTACCGCTTTATTCATAAATTAACCATGGTATATTCCACGGCAGAAAGGATTGAAATTATCGAAATATTTTTCGGAAATAATCAGTGCGCTAATAGAACAGCACACATATTTAATGAGCGACATGAGAACAGTAACGTGCATCGAAAATATGTCCTAGAACTTATAGCTAAATTTCGGGACACTGGATCAGTCGCCAATAAAAAACAACACATTGAAAATCCCATAAGGAACGAAGCAATAGAAGTGGGGGTTTTAGGGCAAGTTTATGTAGATCCTACGTTAAGTACCCGCAAATTGGATACTGTGTGTGGTGTTAGTCGATGTAGTATCCAACAGATTCTGAAGGCCCATAGTTTTCATCCATATAAAATTCACCTTGTACAAGAACTTAATGAAGACGATTTTGATCGGCGATTACAATTTTGTGAAGATATGAGTGAACGAATTATAAACGATGAACATTTTCTATTCAACACTTGCTTTTCCGACGAATGTTCCTTTTTCTTACATGGCCTAGTAAACCGTCATAACTGCCGATATTGGTCAGATTCTAATCCCAGAGTTTATCATGAGGTACACACACAGCAGCCACAAAAATTAAATGTTTGGGCTGGTATTTTTGGCGATCATTTAGTTGGTCCTTTTTTCTTGCCTGGAAATTTAACCGGTGAAATGTATTTGGAATTACTGCAAGACGCCATAGATCCTGCATTAACAGCCATAATTGAAAATGGGAATGATCGGCGGTACATTGCGAATAGGTTGATGTTCCAACAGGACGGTGCCCCACCACATTACACATTACGTGTTCGACAATATTTAGATCCATTGAATTGCCCCCAAGATCGCCAGACTTATCCCCTTTGGATTTCTTTCTGTGGGGTCACTTAAAAAGCAAAATCTATGCTACTCAACCAACATCGTTAGAAGATTTGTGACAAAGAATTGTGAATGAGTGCCTTCAAATTACTCCTCAAATATTGCAAAATGTGCGGCAACGTTTTGAGCAAAATCTTTATTACTGCATGGAGAGTCATGGTGGTCATTTCCAACATTTACTTGGCTGACGGGTCAGTTCATTCTTAATTTTTAAAGTACTTTGCTACCAAATGTATTGATTTCCACTAATGATGTATTAAAGTTTTATTTAAGTTTAAAATCAATAAATCTCCAAAACTACTGAACTGAAGTATTATGAATTTTAGATCATTATAAAGGGAATTGAAAGACCTTTAAAATAAGGTATCACTCGACCCCCCTTTCCATTTAAGATTTTAGGGGTGGTGCCACCCCCGCCCAGAGGGCTGCACTTGTTAACGTGATTTTGTTCCGATTTTGTGTCCCCCTCGAAAACAAAATCGACGGGTCTGAGCGTTTTTCCAAAAAAGAACTGAGCTGCCAGTAAATGTCTCTGTTTCGTTTTCGATGGGCCACCCTGTATATATAGAATTAAAACTAACGGTCTCAGTATTCATCTGAGAAATGAATTAACTGAAAAAATGTTTAATTTAAACGAAAACTCGTCGACTCTAATATTTACATAATTTAATAGACTAAATTTCAATCTCCTGAGTGAATAAGGGAGTAAATGCTTAAGGAGTGGTGCATATCTTACGTTATTGCCGTTTCGTTAAAATACTGGCCAGTTAAAAACTTTTATCGATAACGTTATTTTCATTTTATTGCATAAATTGAGTTTGCGATATGAAAAGTAATTAAATTACCACTTCTAGATAGTCTAATGGTCGCAACAATTAACCTAAATCTTTCAGAGGAATATACAGGGTGTCCCCATATATTATACGGAAATGAGTGGCGCATTAGTGAGTTCCGCAACATGTTTTCAAATTTAAAAAATTTCGAAGATGTTTGGGCAAAAACGAATTTTTACGATCACGTTCGTTTTGTTTTCTGATTCTATTTGAAGCGATATGTGAAAATAAATTTTATTTACAACCATGCATGTAATAATGGCATTTCATCTATCTTTGAAAGGTGGAAAATTGACGTTTTTTTATTTTTACTTTCCAGCCGGGTGGAAAGTAAATTTTTTTTTTTGTAATTTTTTTAAAAACCGATTTTTTCGGTTCGTATCCTTTGTTTTTTTTTAATGATAATAGCTTTGCATGTTTAGATATGTCTACTTTTTCCCCAAATTTATAGAGTGGTCCTCAGCATTGAATATTGTGACCAAATCGTTGATATCTTCTTTGTCTTAGCATTTTCACTGAAATAAGCTAGTAGCGCCGACTCAGAACCAGGATTTTGAACTTTGTTTCCCGTACACGTACACCATTCTTTGAAACAGTTATATGCTTTGTCATATCTCGGGCGGCTTTTAGTTGGCAGAAGATCATCTTCTACTATTTTTGCTGCTTCTCGAATTTCTGGTGGAGTAGCAGCAAAATCAAATTCCTCATTTGATAGCATTTTTCTGTTGTTAAAATAATATATTGTTTAGTGACAAAAAATTATATTTACCATCTTGATGTGTATTATTACCTACGTTATTTTACCACCTGCGGTTATTTGAAATTTTTGTCTAGTTTTTCAATGGAAAAAATTACATTTATCTTCTATTAATAATTTTAATTCAAAATAAGTTGTTAGATGTGGTTGTAAATAAAATAGTATACAAACCTCGGTGAAAAGTTTCATTACTGTCTCGAGATGTAGTCAATCTCGCCACGTAATTAAATTTTCAGGATCAGAAGTTGAACTGTCGAGCAAATCCATTTTCTAACGTTCAAATGTTACTTTTGTGTCAGGTTAGTGTCAAGTAAATTTATAAAAATGGATGAATATAACGAAGTTTTAACTGATGATTAATGGGAAGACAATACATTTTTGCCAAGAATACGCTTAACAAAAAGTTTCTATTTATTATAACGTAAAATATTAATTTTTAAAGGAATCAATACGCTCCACAAATAAATTGGAAATTCGTAGTTCTTATTTTTACCAACATTTTAGTAGTAGTAGACTGAATAGAAATTATACTTTATAAATAGATAGAATAAGTTTGGCAAGCACACCCGCCAAACATTAAATCAAATAAAAGGATATATTTTATGTCAAAAAGCAAAAAAATAATAAAATAACTAAGTAATAGTACAGATCTTAGTTTAGCTGACCTAAAGTTTAATTTATATTGAACAGGGTAATGTCGAATGAACGTAGTTCACAGGTTGATCGGCCTTCCTTTAATATTTTGTAAAAATTTTGAAATACTTTATACCTGCTATTGATACACGACTTTTGCAAAAAAACACCATGCACTTGTGTCCTTTCATCTTAAACAAAACAAGTCACTAACCTACCAAACAGTGAATCGAATCACCACAAATTAAAAACTCATTTACAAAAATTGTTGTTAGGTAATGAAAGTTTATAAGCACTAATATACCGACAACAATGTGGATGAACCATTTTTATTCTGTAATTTGAAAAAGCATCGAGAACCAAAGATGGCGACGAATAACAACAAACAAATAATGTCGGGCCGGCTGTGACGCGATCGAAAAAATTCCCACCCTACTGCGCAAACTCAATAGGCCCGCGGCATCTCCCATAGCGGGGACACTTTTTGTATTTTGGAACGTTCGTATTGGCAATATACTGTATATATATACAGTGAGGACGTAAAGTAAGGAATAAATTCATTATCTCGCAAACTACAATTTTTTTAAAAAATCGCTCGGATCCTTCGATTTGGTTTTTCGAACGCGCATATTCTGCCATAAAATGTAGATATACAGGGTGTTGCAAATAAGAGTGACACAAAAAAAATTTTCTTAAATAGAACCCACTGTATATTATTGCATGTACGGATTCTTCGGAAAATCCTAAACATTTTTCATGTAGCATGTGCTATACCTTACCCAAGCGTTTTGGAGTTATTCTCATTCAAAATTTGAATATCAGATATTTCGCAATCAATGAAGACTTGCATTGATTCATGCACGCTGAGGAAAACTGTAGTCAGCATGCGTGAAACGCAAGAAAAATCAAGTAGGCTTTGGAGTTATGATGCAAGAACCAAAAGAATTAATGTCAATAGTTACTGTTATTGTCAGTTTTATGTGTATTTTCCTAACGTTTTACTAGTTTTCAAAAGACTCATTTCATTTTTTCATAACTAAATTAAATTAAAATGCGGCTCACTGAGAAACAGCGCATAGTGGTTTTGATGATGATGGGCTACGGTGATAGGGTTAGAACATAGCAAGAAACTTATGAGTTATTTAATCAAAAATACCCCAATCGTCCGCCAATATCACAATCAACAGTAAGCAAAATTGAGTACAAGTTTAGGCAATTCGGTCATGTAAGAGATGTCCCTAGATTTGGTCGTCGTCATGTTGATGAAAATCAACAATTAGAAGTCTTACCGGGAGTTCAAGATAACCAGCATGTGGTGTCTAGGCAGGTAGCAAGTGACGTGGATATGGGAAAAACAACAGTTCTTAAAATACTGCATACAAATAAATACCATCCCTATAAAATGCAAGTTCTCCAAGAACTTTTGGAAAGGGACTTTGAGAGGCGCCTTGAATTTTGTGAGCGTTTACAGGATATGTGTTTCGTAAACAGAAATTTTGTAAAAAATATAATTTTTTCCGATGAGTCCACATTTTGCTTGAATGGTGACGTAAATACCCAAAATTATCGATATTGGTCCGATGTAAGTCCACACTGGATGAGGGAAGGACACACACAATTTAATCAAAAGATCAATGTGTGGGCTAGCGTTGTCGATGACATTGTTACAGGGCCTTTCTTTTTTGACGGAAATTTAACAGGCGAGAGATACTTGAGTTTTTTAGAACAAGAACTTGTTCCAGCCCTGGCCACCCTTTTTCCTGAGTTAGAACGTCCCGATTTGCCACATCATAATATCTGGTTGCAACAAGATGGTGCTCCCCCACATTTCGCTGTGGGAGTTCGTACATATTTGGACGATACTTTTCCAAACAGGTGGATTGGAAGAGGTGGTTTTATTGAGTGGCCGCAAAGGTCACCCGATTTAACACCACTCGACTTTTTTTTATGGGGATACCTTAAGGGAAAAGTATTCAAAAGCCAGCCTACAAATTTAGATGATTTAAAAGATCGCATCCGGCAAGAAATTCGGCAAATTACACCCCAAATGGTTCGAAATGTTCAGCGAGAATTTGTAGATCGGTTAGGCTATTGTCAGTTGACCAACGGAAGACACTTCGAACATTTACTTTAGAAAATTTATTTTTAAGTTCACCTAACTGTTTTTTCGATAAATAAGATATTTTTAAAATAATTTTATTCTTTGTTTTCTCCATGACTTTTTCCACTTTTCAAATATTGAATGAGAATAACTCCAAAACGCTTGGGCTAAGGTATAGCACATGCTACATGAAAAATGTTTAGGATTTTCCGAAGAATCCGTACATGCAATAATATACAGTGGGTTCTATTTAAGAAAAAAAAAATTGTGTCACTCTTATTTGCAACACCCTGTATATCTACATTTTATGTCAGAATATGCGCGTTCGAAAAACAAAATCGAAGGGTCCGAGCGATTTTTAAAAAAAATTGTAGTATGCGAGATAATGAATTTATTCCTTACTTTACGTCCTCACTGTATATGTGTGTATATGTATCCCAAGCGGTCACCCATCCAAGTAGTAACCTCGTCTTGTGTCGCTTGACTTCTTCGAACGATGGTATATTTACTGTATAAGTTCGAAGGGATCCGATGCACGTGATTATTCCTCACTGCTTCATTTAAACTTGGACATTTTTAAAATAAAAAATACTTCAATTACAATAATAGTCATCAGCAAAATGTACCATGCATTTTAAAATATTTAACTGCTGGAGTTATACCTATAATAAATTATTTTCACTTCGTTGTAAAATTTAAAATATATTCTCGAATTTACTTGATTGTACTAAATTGATTAGAAATACCAACTATAGTTTTTTATAAATTATATGTATCTACAATATTATTTTGGTACGGATTATTAATGACAACTGTAATTAATACTATATTTTATAGGAAAACGTACAGGGTGTCCTATTTTCGACACTTTTATATGGTATCTCGGTGTTAGTGCTATCAAAAAAGTAATGTAGGTGTCATGTGCTCTTCTTGGGTCAAACTTAAAATGGTAAAATCAAAATTTGAAAATTTTCGCTCGCTTACGAGATACGGGGGAAAATAAAAAATTGACAATTTCTAAATTACCCTATATTTTCTTAGTTAAAAGAGATACAGAAAAATGTTGTATACAGAAGTTTCATTATAATGATTGTTGAATAATCTGCCGTTTTCAGAATAAGTATACGGGGTCAGGTAAAAAAGTTATCGGACATAACCTCATTTTTTTAAATGAAACACCCTGTATATTTTAATCTAAAAAGATAGCATTTTAAATTCCCTGTTCAAATATATAATGGATAATATTTGTTTCCTAGGCGATTTATTTAAACTTTATTACTTTAAACCACAGTAGACCATGAGACAAAAGCTAATATCATAGGAACAACTATGTTGAGATTCTAGTTGTTATTAACATTTAACGTCAATTTCATTTTTAGATATTCATTTGTGAAAATGACTTATCAACATTTAGAAAACATTGATATGATATCAGTCTATATTGGAAGTGGAAAAAACGAAGAAATGGCGCGAAATGTATATTTTGTTAGCTATCCGGAAAGACGGTAACTATTTAAGGACATATTCCGAACATTTACGATGATGTCCGTAATTTTTTACCTTAATCTGAATCTTTTATTTCGTTTCAAAGTAATAAAGTTTAAATAAATCGCCTAGGAAACCAATATCATCCATGGTGTGTTATATATTTGAAAGGAGAATTTAAAATAGTATCTTTTTAGATTAAAATATACAGGGTGCCCCATTTAAAAAAATTAGGTTAAGTCCGATAACTTTTTTACCTGACCCCGTATACTTATTCTGAAAACGGCAGATTATTCAACAATCATTATAAAGAAACTTCTGTATAAAACATTTTTCTGTATCTCTTTTAACTAAGAAAATATAGGGTAATTTAGAAATTGTCAATAAATAAATAAATAAATAAATAAATAAGCGAGCGAAAATTTTCGAATTTTGATTTTTCCATTTTAAGTTTGACCCAAAAAGGGCACATAACACCTACATTACTTTTTTGATAGCACTAACGATTACGGAGATACCCTATAAAAGTGTCGAAAATGGGACACCGTGTACATAAAATCTTTACTATACTAATCTTACTATAGTATAAAATGTCATCATCATCATCATCATGCGTTGCTTTAGAACTAGGGTTGCCAACTGTCCCGATTTAATCGGGATGTCCCGATTTCAGCCTCCTGTGTCCCGTGTCCCGATAATGGGGCTGGCGGGACGCTAATTGTCCCGATTTTCAACATCTACCAATATTTCATTTAATTAATTTCGCTGTCTGGCTGTGGCCGACGCCGCGACCCTCGACCCTAATACTCTTCTACTCCTCGCGGCGCCCGCGGAACGTCACTGTCACTCCTTATGGCGCGGCGTGTGAATCCCCTAATTGCAGCTCGCATTCGCTTTGTTTATTAGCAGAGAAGACGACGGTAAAATGGGTAAAATAATTACTTAGTCTGCTTGGATTACTTGTTACGTTAGTGTTCGATTCGTACGTATTTCTGGCTCGAAATTTATATTATTTAGTATATAGTATGTAGTTGAGTTTGAAATATAATTTTACTGTAACAAATTAGTAGCTTAAGTTTGAAATTATTATAAATGTGTTTTTTAAAAGTCCCGATTTTATCTTGCCCGTCCCGATTTTTTTTCCAATAAATCCCGAAAAAGTCATTTCCAGAGTTGGCAACCCTATTTAGAACCGTGTTGTCGAACTATTTGCGGTATAACAGCCGGTCAATTTGTTATGAAGAAAAAATTTCATAGCCTTTATTCTTAAACCCTTAATACACTCCTGCTGCAAAACATCTGCCACCGGTTGACGCTCGTTTGTTTCGGACATTCTTCGACTTCAAACACCTTATCCGGCACGTGTGGGCATGTGGGGTGAAAGATAAGTCATCTAAGACCTCCCGTAGTGCAGCGGATTTAGGCCTTAGTTGCTAAATATCATCAAAAGATATTCAAACAAAAATATATGTTTTATTATTGCAGAAAGCAAGAAATATGAACAAAACCCGAACTATGGTCGATTTACTTTCCCGGGCTTAGTACAAGAACTAAGCTTAATATAGGCTGTTGAAAAAAGGTCGGTACCCCGGAATATGTCTGGGGAAAAAGTTGTTTGGTTTTGAAGGAGGAATAGTTTGCAATTTAAACCACCCTCCTCAACCCCCGGGCGCGGGTGGTGGTAAGTTAAGATTTTCAAATGGAACCCCACATTTTTTTATTGGCGTATCATGTTTTCCGGCCAAAAATAAACATCTTTTGTTTGAAAAATTTATTTATTCGGGTTTGTTCGGGTTTGTCACCAATAATCACCACGAGAAAGACAAAATCAGAACCGTTCGAAAATCAAGTTTTATCCCGGAAATACTCTTTTTCTCTGGCTTGTACTAAAAACTGCCCGTTGGAAAGTTGTTTGTATTCCAAAAGAGTATTTCCGGAATAAAACTTGATTTTCGCACCGTTTTGATATTGTCTTTCTCGTGGTGATTATTGGCAAAGGATGGGCCCGAATAAAAAAAAATTCGGAGAAAAGATGTTTATTTTTGGTCCGAGAACACGATACGCCAATAAAAAATATGGGGTTCCATTTGAAAATCTTAACTTACCCCCACCCGCCCTCGGGGTTTAGGGGGTGGGGGGTGGTTTAAATTGAAAACTATTCCTCCTTTAAAACCAAACAACTTTTTCCCTAGACATTTTCCGCCGCAATGCGATGCACCGGAGTTATTCCGGGGACCGACCTTTTTTCAACACCGTGTATACGATTTCAGTAAATAATCCTAAAAATCGGAAAAATACTAGTGTCGTGATCGCTCGAGTACTTACTCGATTATTGAAATAAGCGACATCGCTCGAATATTAAGAAAGCTGCTCGAGTTTGTTCGGGTCTGTTCGGGTTTTAAATTCATAGCGAGGTTCATAGGTTTTAAATTGAAGCGAAAATTGTCGCTTGTTACTTATTACCTTTCACTCGATACCAGAGCGTCGCTTGACGCCGACCGAAATGTGCTGCTTGATAGTGTGATCGCTCGAGTGAAAAACTGCTCGTATATTCGAGCAGTTTTTCGCACGATAGAAAATACTACTCTAGTTATAAATTCAAGCGAAAAATCGAAAATCTTCGCCTTTCACTTGATACCCGATCTTCACTCGACGCTGCACGCCACCCGAAATCTGCCGCTTGGCTACGTTCGAGTTTGACGCTCCGAAGGCTGGCATGACATACGTTTTTGTTAAAGGGACATAAACGAGAAGGTGCATACAAAAAAGTATGCCAAATCCTTTAGTGGATTCATCGTGACATGGGTATAGTTTTTGACTGGCTAGCCAGCGGCGATTGTAAATTTTTAAAAAATTAAAGGATATAATTTAAAAAAAAATCAGAGTCAACTGTTTCCTTAATAAAAACACTAGACTAAACTTCTAATACTTATAAAAACAACCACTGGTGATTCAAGTGATTAATCGCTCAAGCGATTCACTCGATTATTAAAATCGCTCGAGTATCAAGTACACGATTATTAAAATCATCGGTTTTTCCAACACTAAAAAATTAGTTTTATTTTTACTAGTTTTCTCAATGGAGAATGCACCACAGAATAGCTGTAGTTCCAGCGAGATATTAAGGGCGGGAAGTTTTTAAATTGACATCCTTATATAATAATTTCTTTATTATACCATGGAATGGAATTTCCCTACCTTCCCTGTATTCAAATTATCTGCCAAAGTTATCGGAAATAATTTAGTCATTTATGATAATTATACAATGTGAAAATATTTGTCAATGCTGCAAATTTTGTTTCAAAATCAGTGTTGCCAATCTGAATTTGTGAAATTGCACAATCGGATGACAAAATACATATTTTTTCACGTTTTTAGTCACACCATTTACTATTATGTGGGAAGCATGTATACAGGATTGAGCATTGATTTGTAAAAAAGGTCGCCAAAATAGTACCTACACTTTATGTGGACACTCATTTAAGTCCCAAAAAAAAGGCCAACAAAACTTAATATTAACACACTGTACAAAAATTACACACAAGGCAATGAAAATACACGCTAATCGTGTAATTACACGCTAATTGGCAACACTGTTCAAAATACGACAATTCTGTTTTTAAAGAGGTAAAAAATTCGGGAAAAATGCAAATTTCACCGAATGACAGGAGGATAAAATATGCGATTTATAATTTAAAAACAAGTTAGGCGGGTATATAACAATCTTCAAAGGAATAATAATTAAGATGTTAATGAGAATGAGTTAGAGGTGCGTAATATGTAAATATATAAAGAAAGTACTGTTACCTAGGCGATATGCCTGTGTTGCTATGGATTGTTAATTACATTTAGCCAATCGGGAGTAATTCTTCGAAAAATGGGTATTTCTTATTGTTTGTGCACATTAGTCTGAAACAGTGAAAATAATGCGGGTGAAAAATAAAAACCTAAAAGGGCAATTGTCGGGTTTTCTCATTAAATTTCCATGCCTATTTATTACTAAAACACCGAATTTAAATTACCTTATAAATGAAGTACAGGATCACAATGTATATTTTATATTAATATTAATTTCTTTATTGCAAAATTATTATACAGCTTTTATCAGCCAAATGGAATAAATTCTATAATAAGACCGCCCCATTACCAAATCAATGTCCGGCACTACCTCAACGGAGTATTTCCAAATCGGTGGATAGAGAGGCGTGGATCGATGGAACGGCCAGCACGATCCCCTGATCTGACGCAATTAGACTTCTTCTTTTGGGGTTAAGTCAAAAATATTGTATACAAAACTAAACCCCTGGAATTAGCTGACTTAAGAAGACGAATAACGCTTGCAATTAGATCGGTCACGCCTGAGATGTTAGAAGAAATTGGGTTGGAATTAAACCCACTTTAAAACAGAGTAAAATCGCTTTAAAAATAAATTAATAAACATTAAAAAAATATTTCAAAATTTCATTAAAGGGGATGCACAATAAATAATATATGCCACATTTGATAGACAAAATGCACTTTGAGAAAATAACATTAACTCCATATCAAATCTGCTACAACATAAAAATAATCATGCTCTTAAAATACGGTTTGCACAATAAAACGATACATAGCACTTTGAGACGTCAGTATGTGCAATGAGTAATACAACTGAACGTGAGCGAAATACGACGTATCGACGATGTTTGCAGTTCGGGGGAAAAAGAAGATAAAAAACAATTTTTTATATAAAATCAAGAAATGCTAAAGATGTCTTGACCCAAGATGATGTACAATTCTGGAAAAATACCCGTTTCAAATGGGAATGTTTTGATACTTGTCGTAAATCTCAGAAGATTTTGAAAGTAACGTTGTATTCTGCACTTGCTCAAGTTTTTTGAAAGTGTTCGGGTTCGGTCATTAAGAAACAAGCAAAGGTACCCATCGAAGCGAACCAAAATGGAAGAGAGGACGGCCAGCCTTAGCAAAGAAGGCTCTAATAATCCAATAGTATTTTTTCCTGATTCACCTTTTTTTTGTTTTGCAATATTTTTTTGTTCGTACATAGTATCTAATTATGTAACAATGACAATACTTGTTTATTCTCTTGTGGCCAGTTGTTTGATTTGTTTTTTTTTTTGAAAATCACCACAGTCTTACGGCAGCTCTTAGCTAGCGGAGGCTAAAGGTCGGAGTACTTACTATAAACTTCCCTTCTGTTCAATGGGCGCCACCCGAGTTTAATGTGGCTAAACTGGGAAATATTCTAGTTGGTCAGGTTGGAAAAGTATTCAATAAAACACACATTTAAGAGAACAGTAACTAAGGGTTTATTAATTCAAGAAAGTCAGTGAAGCTGTAAAGGTATTTAAGTGAAGAGTAAAAGTTTAATAATGTTTATAAGTTGATTAATAAGTTAGCACATCTAGACATGAAGGTTATAAAAAAATGAATTAAAAAATTAACGCAGGGAGAGATGAAGATTCATGAACCTTGTACCTTGTACCTGACGTGGATTAATGAAGAGTTAATATGTATATACTGTCGAGATTGCTTTACACTAATAATTATTTAAAAGTTAAGAATTAAAAGGTCATTGATTTAAAGAAAAAGATTTCATAACGAGGTACCTGGAACAGACTGTGTAAACCTGTTCATCGTCGATGAAACATCCTGGATCCCCTAAGAGATATTTTCATAAACTAGTCCCTGGTGGAGGATGAGGAGACACTGCAGTCTGCCTACCCTTGGCTCAGCAGTTACTGATGGTTACAAGATTATAACATTTGTCCTGGACGGTCGGCTGGACTGCCTTAGTTACTGATACATGACATCACTCGAAAGAGTACACAAAATGTAAGTTTGCTAGCTCAGCAAGCCATGGAGCTGTATAAGTAGCTTATAACATAGCGAAACTTGCACGTGAAGAAGAAAATAAAGAAAAGTTGAAAATTATTGGAAATTCATAGTTGAAAACTATGAAGACTATTGGAAATTCATAGTTTACTGGAAATTATTGAAAATTCTTGGAAATTCCCTGAAACAAAAAAACGCGGTTCAATATATCTCATCAAAAAATCATAATGAATCCTAATTTCACAAAAATATAGCTATTTAACTTCTTAACTAACCTCTAATAAGGAAAGTGGGACCGCATGGTCTCTTTGGAAGTTTACCAAAAAAAACCTTCAGCCGTCTGTCTCCATCGCAGGCTAACGAAAGAAGAACTCAAAACCGAAAATCAATTGATTTCTTGACTTAATACTGTCAACTTAAAAGGCGTATTCTCTCTCTTTTGGTTCTACTTTAACCAGCACCAGAGTACCGGTTATAAGGGAAACAGCACGACCCTGTCAACCCCAACATTCCATATCGATACCTAGACCACAGAGAAGAATCAAGGAAAAGCACCAAACTCGCCCTGCAGCACGAGTCGTTCGGATACGTCGATAGGCGGTCCAAACCAACAAGGCGAAGTTAGCCACCCTCTTAACCTCAAAATCAACAGGTACAAAATAAACAACAATTGCTTATTGATAAAATAATCGGGAATATTGAACGGCTGTTTAAGTGGTTGAAGGACTTGCACATTATAACAATTAAGGGAGGAACACAAAACTTATCCCATATGAGGTATGTCATTTTATATACAAAAAAATAGTGGCAAATTCCAAATTGCTACACTCTTAATAAAAATATGTTTACTTTGTTAATAAAAATATATAGACAATATATAAATGTGTACTTATCTTAAAGTTTACTAAGTGTTTCAAATTCGACCCAATTCAAAGTACGATTTTGTAATTTCATAGTGGTCTTAGGTTTAAATGTACCTATTCCAAAGTGCGATTGTATCATTTTATAGTGGGTAAGGTTAAAAGTTAGAATGTATGAAATCCAAAGTGAGTTTGTATCTTTTTATAGCGATTAAGCTTAAAGTGAAGATTTAATTAATGCAGAACGCAAATCTGAAATTTCATAGTTTGTAGGCACAAAGTCAGACGAATTT
This sequence comes from Barypeithes pellucidus, assembly GCA_963991005.1. Classification (NCBI taxonomy): domain Eukaryota; kingdom Metazoa; phylum Arthropoda; class Insecta; order Coleoptera; family Curculionidae; genus Barypeithes; species Barypeithes pellucidus. Next base: position 27,576,978 of record OZ022564.1, on the reverse strand, counting down.
GTCAAGAGTGCAATTGTATATGCTCCGAAGAAATTTCTATTTAAGATTAGGATGTTGCCAAGACGTTCGCGGCGAGCAGTTTCAACATCTCCTACATTAATGTTTTTTTTTTGTTTTTTTTTTCATTGTCAAGAAATAAACAGTATTACTTATTAGTTTTTGAGTGTGTTGTTAATTTTTGCAATAACTCTGAAAACATTTAATATTTCCGAAATAGTTGAAGATGGGTATATGATATTGTACATTAAATATGTCTAAAATTTTCTGAGGGATCCAAAAATTGAATAATTTACAGGGTGTTTGATTTAAAATATCAAAGTTGGTATTGGCCACCATTACATGACACACCCTGTATGAAAAGTTTTTATTGAAAAAAAAAATGCGCAACGAGAAATACCAATCGACGTGTCCGAGCGTTTTTTCGCACACGCCCCCATTTTATTTATTATAGAATTTATTCTATTTGGCTGATACACGCTGTAGATAATGAATATTAGGTAGAATTAAATTAATGATATATATATGTGAAAATAAATTGCAAATCTGCCACCACAGAAACAGTTCGCCGTCGAAAGTGACGACGATTGGTGAGGAAAATTGTTTTAACACTGTGTTTTGCTGTTAGTATTTGATGGGGAACGGTTATTTTAGCACGCTTATGCTTGGAAGAAAATATGATTACTTTTTGACCTTGTTTTCCTTTCCGTCCCTGTTTCAGACTCCTGTGTCGTACAATACGCGTATAATATTAGTTATCAAGTTTCCTAGAGAAGAATTGGCATGAAGTAACAAAAAAATTACCATTTCTTCTAACGTGAAAAAACGTTTCGTAATCAATTTTATCACTTTCGGCTTTTGCTACATTAAAAATATTTCAACAAATAAATTCTATAATACAGAGTGTTACGCATTTATCTATTAATTTTATTCATTTATTTAACATTAACACTGTTATCTCGGGAACTAAATAAGATAGTTGTTTGAAATATTGATACTCGTTATGAAATAACAAGCTTAAGAAATTAATTAATTCATTTTTTATATAAGATATGGCAAATTTAAATTTTAGGAACTTTCAATGCTTCTAGATTTTATGTCCTACCCCGTACAGTTAGCCCTAGAATATATTTTCTATCAGTTATAAAAATTATTAAGATTGGTTCATTATTAACGAAATAACAGCTTATTAATTAGGACGTGAATTTTTGAATATTCGATAATTAGTAGTGGCGTAGTGTATTTTCGTGTAAAAATAATACAAGATATTTTAGACCGAAGTCACTGATTTTTCAACATAAGTCGACCGCTTTAAAGAAACTTATTATTCTGATGTATACAGGAGAATGTCTCAGTACGCCACAATTTCTTTAAACCGCAAAAAACGGTAGAAAAACCTGAAAATGCGACGGCTGGTAACTTTAGTGCGATTAGAGTCCTTCTACGGAAACCTTGGCTCGACTTATGTTTTTTTTTTCTTTTAATTGTTGTATGTGATTCGAATGCGAATATAACGTCGTAGTGAATCGTACGCAATGAGTACCGCCAAGGTATACTTTGTGCACCTGAGGAATCCCTACTAAATACTTTTTTTGAAGTTTCAGGAAAATATTGGTTGATTACCGACAGGAATGCCACTTGCGTTAATAAATCTTCTCGTAGAGGCGAGGCTATAATATGAAAGAATACCATACATAAGAAACTAGAAAAATTTTCTCCCTAACAATAACGGTCGTTATTTATGGTGCAGCCTTCTTCGCTTACGCTGAAGGGCTCTCGATGACCGCTGCATAATTTGCAGCTTCCGTAACAAGTGCAACGTCAATCGGATCTCTGAAGTCGACCCGATTTTCCCATAGTCTACGAGGGCACAGTGATAAGGACCCGTGTTTGATGAAAGACGGCGCCATAGTAACAAATCTGCATTTTCATTACCGACACTTATCTCATGGAATGCACAAACATCAGCTGCCGACGAACATCTTCGCAGACAGCATGAAGTGTCACACCCCAACAAAGATCTGGAAGAAATTTTGGGCCTGGGGTGACAGTAACCAAGTCGATCTTAACGCTAAGAAAACCCAGGCAGCAGTTTTCTCTAAAAAGGTTAACATCACAGAACCGGATATAGTCATGGCAGGACACGCAATCCCACTCGCGTCATATATTAATTTGTTGGGCGTCAATCTGGGACGAATGTCTTGGCATAACCACGTTGTGGCAATCGCCAAGATAGCTTCTCAGAAACTTGGTGTACTCTTCCGAACCAGAAAGTTGTACACACCTCAACAACTTTTGACACTATACAAAGCCCAGATTCGACCATCACTAGACTACTGCTCTCATGTCTGGACCTCTGCACCCAAACATACTCTTCGGCTACTGGATTCCATCGAAAGAAGGGCCATTCGTCTGATTGGAGACCACGAGCTGAGGAAGAACTTCGAAGACAGGTTGGGAATTTGACTCTATTTTACAGATATTTTCATGGAAAGTGCTCGGCTGACCTTGCCCTCTTATTTCCGCCCAGAGCGATGAATACCAGAATTACACGACGAACCACTGCCGCCCCTCCATATATGGTTAAGCTTAGTACTCCTCGAACTTTATTTAAGAATTCTTTCATCTGGAGGACTTCATCCTTATGGAACGACCTTCCCGAGACCGTTTTTTCCCAACGAATATAACCTCCAACGATTCAAAACCAACGTGAGTCGCTTTTGCGCAGACGCACCACTCCCAGAGTGCCTTAAAGGGTTTTTCCTATAGTGCGTGTGTTTGATCATAAAAAAAAGGACATTTATCCTTCAAACGACTACTGTTAAAATCACAGCCGCATCCAAAGATAAATTTCATCTTTTACAGTCGTGTAAAGCAAACAACTTTTGCTATTTTTCAATTACGAAAAAAATTCAGTATTTATCAGTGATTAGATTTCTATTTTTGGATGGAAGAACGTGTGAGCAAATCGAAGAATAGTTAGATGCTGTCTACGGGGACCCAGGTCGTCCAAATACAAGAGAAAGTTAAGAAAAGTAATACCGCTGCGGCGTTAGTCAAACCGGTATATATGTCATTTTTGTGATCCATTGTTAGTGGGGGGGATCATGATCCCTATGACTCCCCTAGATCAGCGCTTGTATTGACGAAATATGGATTCATGACTAAACTCCATCAGAAACCGAAGAACAGTGGAAACAATGGACTGCTACCGCTGAACGTGCACCAAAAACGACAAATATGGTTCTATCGGCCGGAAAGGTCATGGCCACAATTTCTTGGGATTCAAAAGGAATTATCCTCATCGACTATTTGGAGAAGGAAAAACAATTACCGGCGCGGCGCGTACTATGCAGAATTATTGCACAGGTTTGATGAAGGAGAATTAAAGAAGGAACGACTTGGTGTGGCACACAAAAAAGTGCTGTTCCACCACGTCAATGCACCTGCCCATTCGTCCTGTATTGGCGTATTGGCACAGCAAAATTAGTAGAATTGCGCTACGAAGTGATGCCGCACCCACCGTATTCTCCAGATGTGGCCCCCGGCGACTTCTTCCTCTTTCCAAACATGAAGAACTGCCCGGGGGGAGATTCACATGAAATGACGAGCTCATCACCGGCATATTTTGCAGAGTTTGACAAATCCTATTATTCGAATGGATTGAAAAAGTTGGAATAGGGCGGAGCGTTAAGTGTGTGTTTGGCTAATTTCCCGGTGCTCATGTGCTCCCCGGAATGATCAACCGCATCATTATCAAGATCTTCCCCAACAGAAATTGAAATTTTAATTCGCCTTCGCCACGTGCACTCTGAATTCCAGTTCCTGAACAAAACTAATACCTTGTGGATTTGTTACATAAATAGCTATCTGAAATTTATGGCTGTAAATAGACGTAATGTTATGTTGTTATGAAACTCGAAAATAAAGAAGCATCTAATGCTCTAGATATCAGTAATTTATTTGGAACATACTTCGGAAGTATCTTTAAAGACTCAGATAAGGGTCAATATGATAATCAATACAAAAATTGTAATCAAAATCAACTTCGTGATATACGGCTCCAACTGAATGACGTAATGACTAGTATCAAAGAGTTGGGTCCAAGAGAGAATGGAGGACATGTTGGCATTCCTGCAGTATCGGGTTTGTTCGGGTTTGTTCGATCACTAATTAAGAGCACTTTTTCGGATACCTGTCTAATATAATTCCAATTTACCTTTCCAATTTATGTCCTATCAATAAAATTTGTAATTTTGCGAAACTTCTCGAGAAATTGGTCTATAAATACCTGTTCCAATTACTCAAGAGTCCAAACTATTTTGGAACAATGTGGTTTATTTTCAGGAACATCCCATTGAGTGTAATCTTTTAACATATACAGAAGACATTAAAGTAAATCTTGATGAACACATTCAAGTACACACCCGTCCCTGCAGCTGTGAGTAATTCACAACACTTTCTTGGATAGTAATTTGTTGTATTAAAGATTAAATGGCAGTAAAAGTATATTGTCGTAAAATTAAAGAAATTAACAGCATTCCTTTACTGCCCAAATGTTTTGCATTAGTTATGATGACTAGATAAATACGCATGGAGAAGCGTGAAGTTTTCGATTGCCATCGTTTTTTTTTTTTAATCGTGGGTGTATACATATAACAACATTTCATTTTATTACCTATTAAAACTAATTTATTTGATAAGATCGGAACCAGTCAAAGAAAACTTAATAATTTTCATATAAATGGTTTAATTAAATCCTCGTGAGTTTTAGTAGGTAATAAAGACCACCTAAATCTATGAGCAATTAACTATCCTAAACTAAGTATGTGTTCTATTGTTATTTATTAGCCTTTCCTCTCTTTCAACAATTAGCTTTAAAACAATGGTTAGAAGATTAATGTATACGAAAAAAACGCTATAGTAAAATTATTATAGAAAAGATTTTATTGTACGATTTCCTATCAAATATAGTATTAATTACATTTCTCATTCATAATAATCAGTACCAGAATAATATTGTGTACATAATTTATAAAATAAACAAGTGTAGTTGGTATTTCTAATGAATTTAGTACCTACAATCACGTGAATTCTAAAATATATTTTAAATTTTGCAACGAATGTAAGTGAAAATAATTATTTATAACTCCAGTACTTAAATGTATAGTATTATTATTTAAGTATTTTTTATTGTAAAAATGACCAAGTTTAAATGAAATGTGAAGTGAAGAAAAGAGGCTAAATCAGATACAACGAATCCCTGGAATTTTCTATTTTCGTAATAGATGATAGGTGGAGAACTCATACAGCAAATACAGGTTGGTTAAAGCGGGGGTCGGTTTGAAGGCCCGAACTCCTATCACTGCAGCCTTCCGGCTTATTGTGTACCCCGATCTTGTTAGAAGATGATTGTTCCTTCTATGAGGTCCAGTCACCTTCTACCAAGCTTCTCATGTGGGAGGTTGTCACCACGTTGTATGTTCCCGAAGATATTTTGTCTTCTACGAGACAGTGCTACGCAGCGGTATATTATGTGTGAGGCAGTTCCATCCTCTTCGCCGGAGAGTCTGCATTCAATAGATCGTTGTTTATACCTAACCGTTGAAGGTGTTTTAGCAAGTGGCAGTGGCCTGTTAGCAAACCCATCACTTGTTTCAACTGGGGCCCCGTCAGGGTTAGCATCCCACTCGATAGTATTTTCGATGGTTTTCCAATTACGGCCCGTGCGTGTGTTTGACCAGGTATCCCTTGCCATCGAGATAAGTGTTGTTTTTTCGACCATCTATGTAATGTTGTTTTTTTGCGTGTTTTGATATTCCAAAGGCCGGTTCGGGACCCCTGAAACTTTGAGCGGATCAGGCTCTCGCTAGTTCATCCGCTTTTTCATTACCTAATAGCCCAGAGTGACTAGGGACCCACAAGAGCTCTACCTTGTTCCCCCTGGCCGCCAGTACTTTTAGGTTGGTATGGCACTCCAGTGGAGTAAACCGATTGGAGTTCAGAGCCTTAAGAGCAGCTTGGCTGTCCGACAGGATGTAAATCTTTTGGTTGTGGTAGCCCTTTTCAAGATTTTGTAGTACGCATGCTTGTATGGCATGAACTTCGCCTTGGGGCGTGGCGTAGTTCCCCAGAGGACTGCTTATGTCCATCCTGGGTCTTTCCCCAAATATACCTGCGCCCACAGCGTTGGCGGTTTTTGATACATCGGTGTACCAACTCGACCCTTGTCAAATGACGGGGGTGCACTGTTCGTCCATTTATCAAAGTTCCAGTCAATCTTGAAAGGCTTTGTGAAATCGTATGTTGCTCTCATAGGATCAGTTTGCCTATCGAAGAGCTCATCGCTGATTAGATCCGTGGGTTGTGTGTCCAATTTTTACGGGCTGTTGTGTCCATTCCCTATTTGTGATCATCCTTGAGGCGCTACAGTTAGCCTCCATTCTGATGTGAATGTATAGGGGTATCAGTCCCAGTATGACTTCCATTGCTGCAGTGGGGGTGCTTCTCATCGCCCCACTGATACACAGGCAGGCCAGCCTCTGCAAACTGTTAAGTTTGTTCGCTGTCGTAATCTGCTGTGTTTTTGTCCACCAGACTACAGACCCAAATATAGGTACTATCATTTGAAGAAGCAAGCGACACACGGCGAGGTTATCAGTTGGATGGGTGACCGCTTGGGAATCTAACGTGCAATCTTCAAAATTTTTACAAAAGATTTTGGTAAATTTTACAAAAACTGTTTTACTAAATTTGACAAAATTTCTTGTAATTGTCACCAAAAACTTTGGTTAAAACTTTGCTATAGCTTAATGGCATTTCTTAATAAAGGTGATTCCGGTCGGTCGCATATACGGCCATGAATTATGGTTAGTTTTATTATTTTTATAGTAAATTTAACAGAGTTTTTTTTCCGTGTATTGAATACAGGTATAGGTCCATATTTTGCTTAATCGTCTTTGTGAATTGTGATATCCGTTATTTCTGTATTATTATCAGAGTTATGTTATAAATCAATTCTTCATAGATAAAATGCTCAGTGCCTGAACTATGCGGAAGTTGTTGTATAGATTTGCTTTGACTGTCTGAACTAATTTTACAAGGTAACGGTAATGCTTCTAATTGAATCGATGAAGTCAAGGTGTGTGTGGTGCATCGTTGACTAGGTATATACTTTTTTAGTGATTCTGGTTAGCAAGCACTTCCCCAATGTATTATCTATGGCGTAGGAGTAGATTTTAAGAGCTGCATTTAATCACAGGTTGATACTATTTTATGCGAACGTTTAGCCAAATTTTAATGTACTTAATTTTTTTCTAATCTAAAACTGGATTCGTTAAGATAAAGGATTGGAAAACGGCATGAAAAAATTGCATTAAAAAATACAATGTTATAAGAATAATAATAACAATTTCAAATATGAACAATTTTCAAATTTTTGTCACAGATCTTCCTGAAACTTGTTGATACCCCAATCGACATATAAGACAATCTAAATATCAATAAATTAACTAAAAAACTTTATTATTAAGAGCTAAAACTTCACGAAAAGAAATATTGATCAGCTGATGACTCTCGTCTCTTTCTAACCTGACAAAAAGCGCCATATTTTTAAAAATTGATGCAACTTTATGGATCTGATTGCTAACTTGGGATTGTTTGGGATCCTCACCTTAATAGAATTTGTGAATTTATCGGTTATTTCGGTGAGTATTTATTCATTTTAAACCAAATTTCAAGCACATATTTACAAAAGTATAACTTCTCGTAAAATGAATTTAATAGTAATAAAATTCAATTAGAATATCATACAGGTCCAAATTGGATATTTCTTTAAACAAGTCGCAAGGATAAACTTAGATGGCTCTGATTGCTAATTTGGGATAATTTGGGATCCTCATCTTAATACAATTTGTGAATTTATCGGTTATTTCGGTGTGTATTTATTCTGAATAAAATTCCTTTTTGTATCTGTACTTTCAAATAATAGACAAAGTACCCCAATATATACGGTGGGCCAAAAATAGTGAGGACGTTTTTCATTTCTCAATAACTTTATTGTTTAAAGTCATTTTTAAACCAAATTTCAGGGACATATTTGCAAAAGTATAAATTCCCGCAAAATGAATTTAAAAGTAATAAAATTCAATTAGGATATCATACAGGGCATTATTTTCAAATAATTGCGACCTACATGTTAAAGCCTTTTATTATCTCAGCAAAAACATGTTTTTGGATTTTTTAGTATTTCACTCGGTTCAGCATTTATTACTAATTTTCTTACCAAATGTTTCTAAGCAGTTGATAATTGAATATCATGTTTTTACTGAATTTTATAAAATGAAATAGAAATTAGACTTGGAAGAAAGAATTGGATTTTATCTTTAATTTGTTAAAAAAATATGTGAAAATTATTATTAATATCCTCCCCTATTTCTTCAAGATGACAAAATGGAGAAACCTATCTGGCGTTGGCTCTCGACGAGACCGACAAAATTAAGCTTAGAAAGTAAGTAATTTGAAAAGCTAAACCTATGCCGAGATCTAGAAATCAAGACATTAAGGGGCCGGAAAAGCAGAATCGACGAAAAAGCCTACCAAAGATTTACTTGCCCCTTGCTGCCCATTTTAATTTCACTGTATAGGAATATCGTGAGAAAGCTTACCTTCTTAAACACGACAGGAGGAAAGGTCACCCCTATAACTTTTCTATTGGTTACATTACAGAAACAAAATTTGGTGGGTTTGTATATGAAATTATTTTGCATTTCACGACATGACAGACTCCATCTTGTGACTTCCGGTTTAACCGGAAATGACCTCACCTTTGGATTTTTAGATGAAACACCCAGTATATTTTTGACTATATCGATTCAGAACACCATTCCAAATTCAACGACATCCCATACGTCACTTTTTGACACTTTAAATGATTTTTCTTTTCATTTTTATTTTATCATTTAGTATGAACTCCCTAAAATGGTTTACTTCTAAGCCAAATTCTTTATAAAAATGAAAGTTTCAAGTTTTATGGTGTTTTAAATTTCCCAGAAAATTCGATTTTTTCAAATGGAAACATATTGGCTCACTCGAGCAATAAGATAGAGCGCTCTTTTTCCAACAATTTGATATCACACAATCTTATGTCAAGTTGAAAAAGATGAGATAATTTATTAAAAATAAAAATTCATGACAAAAAATATAACAAGAAGCGCAAACGGCTTTGCATTTATCTAGGTACCCATGACGCCGAACAAATGAACATAATTACAATTTTAAAGTAAGTCATCATTTTGCTTAGATGTAAATCATTTTAGAGAGCTCATAGCAATCTAGTTGAAAAAATGAAAATAAACAGAAAAATGATGAAAGTGTCAAAAAGTAATATATGGGGTATTGTTAAATTTGGAATGGTATTTTTAATCGATATAGCCCAAAATATACTGGGTGTTACATTTAAAAATCCAAAATTCAGGTCATTTCCGGTTTAATCCAAAGTAACAAATTGGAGTCCGTCATGACATACCCTATATTTTCGTAGTTAAAAGAGATACAAAAAAATGTTTTATACAGACGTTTATTTATAATAATTGTTGAATATTCTGCCGTTTTCAGAATAAGTATACGGGGCCAGGTAAGAAAGTGATCGGACCTAACCTCATTTTTTTAAATGGAACACCCTGTATATTTTACTCTAAAAAGATAGCATTTTAAACTTTCTTTTCAAATTTATAACACCATGGATGATAGATATCATATCAATTTCAAATTTATAACACCATGGATGATAGATATCATATCAATTTTTTTCAAAATGTTGATGAGTCATTTTCACAAATGAATATGTAAAAATGAAATTGACGTTAAATGTTAATAACAACTAGAATGTCACCATAGTTGTCTCTAGGATATTAGCTTTTGTTTCATGGCCTACTGTGGTTTAAAGTAATAAAGTTTAAATAAATCGCCTAGGAAACCAATATCATGCATGGTGTGTTGTATATTTATAATGCAATCTTTTTGATTAAAATATACAGGGTGCTTCATTTAAAAAAATGGGATTAGGCCCGATAACTTTTTTATCTGACGGCTAAATACGGCACATTATTCAAAAAACATTATAAAGAAACTTCTGTATAAAACATTTTTCTGTATCTCTTTTAACTAAGAAAATATAGGGTCATTTTGAAATTGTCAATTCTTTGATTTTCCCCCGTATTTTTTAAGCGAGCGAAAATTTTCCAAATTTTGATTTTATCATTTTAAGTTTGACCCAAAAAGAGCACATGACACCTACAGTACGTTTCACGAAATTTGGATACGACTTAATGATTTCCTGGGTCGGTCCCATTGTGTCGACAAGAGTTTGGCAATAAACAAGTGAAGTATGAAGGGACGGACTAAGGAAAACAAGTAATGATATGATTATATTAATGTAATCAAATGAAATAACTTTTTTTTAAATATTACTAGTCATATTTATTTACATTTATAATGTCATTCTATATATAGTTCTGTTTCGCTATCGCTATCCTTATCGAAATTAATTATAATTGGATTAATTATACGATCTAGACTAATATACGAATTTTCTACAGTTATTACGTGACGGACTGAATTTTTCCAACTACCAGGGGGAATATCATTAAAGCATTTTCGTATTAAATTTATAATATTAATTTTTCGGAATTCATCATTGGTGAGCCGTTGCTTCAGAGAATCTAATGTAGGTACGCGTTACTCTTCATACATGGTGTAGATTTTTCGCCTTATCAAGTCCTTGTCGCTTTCGTCGAAACATTTGGTGAAACCGGCATCTTTACGCTTCTTTCTAGATTTAATGGGATTTGACGCGATTCTTTTCACTGTAGTCAGAGGTATCTTAGTCAAATCAGACGTTTCAGTCGCAGCAGCACTAGCATAAAGCCATCTGTTGAGTAAAGAAGTATATACTCTTTTTACAATTTCCCTAGCATCGAGAGATAAATGCATTTTCTCCATTGCAACACTAGAAGAAGCACCATCAATGTTTTTCCATGGACGCCACATACTGTTTTTTTATACGTTTAGTAAAATAATATCGGTAATACAACTAAACTAACAAATTTTACCACAAAAAGATATTTAAATATAAATTAAGCAACCTAACCTACCTGATGTGCCTATATTTAATTATAATTATTACAATCCGATCCTTTCCACATAATAATAACAAACGGTCATAAATAATGGGATGGCCCCAGGTACTTTTACTGCAGTCATTAAGTTATATCCATTTTTCGTGAAACAAACTTTACCTACATTACTTTTTTGAAAGCACTAACAATTACGGAGATACCCTATAAAAGTGTCGAAAATGGGACACACTGTACAACTTGAAACTAAGATTTGGTGTCCTATAAATATAGTAGTAATTACATTTTTTATTAGTAATCCGTACGAAAATAATATTTTAAACATAATTAAGAGGGAAATACTGAAAAAAATTTTACAGCCAAATGTTAGAGACTCCGTTTTATTTTCTTGCTCAGAAAAATTAAGCGCAAAGTATTCAAATGGGAAGAGCAGTTCTTTTATACATATATCAACGGTCACGGTTCCTTGTTCTTTATGGGTTCCAACATTATTATTAAAATAATTGGTTTTAGTTGAGAACAAAAACTCCTGAAGAAACGGATATTAGTGCTAATAGTGATTTCGCTATTGTCTATATCATTAAAATCATTAATTATGATTTTTATAAGATGCGGCACCAGGGCCGGCCGGGAAGCAAGATAGTGCACGACACGTGGGTGGCCAAATTAGAGGGCGGTAAAATGTAAATCATCAACCAAGTAAAAGTATGAATAATTTAAAATTTAATAAAACTGAAATAATAAACTCCTGGACAAAATTAACGCAAAATCATAAATTTGCCATATTTTTTAAGCTAATTTTTTTCTGAATTTATAATCCGATTTGAGTGATTTTTTTTTTGCATTCTAGGTTGGTTCCTTGATAATGTCATAGTTTTCGTTGTTTATGATAAAAATTTAATTTTCGATTTATACTGGGTGTACTAAAAATTCAATGTTTTTTCCCGAAAATTCGCATTACCCTGTGGAGTATATTAGCAACCGAAACATATTGCAGTTGACATTAAACGGTAGGTCCATCTTTCCCCAACATTTTCTTTTTTTGTTTACTTCATTATCTCTGTTATTAAAGAATGTACACCGTTTTATAGCGTAACATGTTTTTACAGACTTTAATATTCAACACATTCATTGTTAAATGTTTTCAAGTAGACTATGGACTTTTTCTGACATTGCAAGCGATGTGTCAGCAGATGTTGTGTTTTAAAGTTACAAAGGTTCAATAAAATTCGCCATACTGATAAAAACTATTCGGAAACTGCTTATTAAACGTTCGCTTCCTATGCCCAGTTGCCCGACGAGCATTTTAATCTTGAAACCTACTTGAAAACATTTAACAATGAATGTGTTGAATATTAAAGTCTATAAAAACATGTTACGCTATAAAACGGTGTATCTCCTTTAATAACAGAGATAATGAAGTAAACCGAAAAAGAAAATGTTGGGGAAAGATGGACCTACCGTTTAATGTCAACTGCAATATGCTTCGACTGCTAATATACTCCACAGGGTGATGCGAATTTTCGGAAAAAAACATAGCATTCTTAGTACACCCAGTATAAATCGAAAATTAAATATTTATCATAAACAGCGAAAACTATGACATTATCAAGGAACCAACCTACAATGGAAAAAAAATCATGCAAATCGGATCATAAATTAAGAAAAAAAATAGCATCAAAAATATGGGAAATTTATGATGTTGCGTTAACTTTGTCCAGGAGTTTATTTGCGAAAATATTCAAACAAATGCCCGAAAGGGCGAGTGTCCGCGAGGTTAGCGGCAGCGAAACAGGGAACAGCTGTTTCCTGAGTCAAGAAATAGATTTTGTAATCTTCGGTTATCTTGTTCTTTACTATAAACATAGTAAAGTAAACCACAATTTATTGCTCTATATGTTACTGGAATAACTTTTAGTAAGAACTGCCATAAAATTATAGCTAAATTTTAATAAAAAATTTTAGTAAAAATTGCCAAAATTTTAGTACCATTCATATTTTTGTAAAATTTGCTAAAATTTTCTGTAAAATTTACTAAAATATTTTGTAAAAAATTCGCGGCACACTGTATTCCCAAGCGGGCACCCATCCAAGTACGAAACGATGAAATGCTCCCTCTTGTGTTTGTTAAAATTTACTATATATTTCAGTACTTACTTGATTATACTAAATTTATTAGAAATTCTAACTATACTTTCTTAGAAATTATGATTCAAATATTATTTTGGTACGAATTACTAATACAAAAATGTAATCAATACTATATTTTATAAGAAATTTTACAATAATATCTTTACTATAATAATTTTGCTACAGTCTTTTTCCCGTGTGGATTTTTGATAAAACATCATAAGAGACAAATTTTTTGAAAATGATATTTTTACAGCAAACTGTTGCTTAGGATAAACGGCAACTTATGTAATTGTTTAAAAGGGTATAAAAAGTCATATTGAAGTGGTCGTATCCACCATCCAAGTAAATTTGTAAGGCTTTTTAAAACGGCCGTATTTACATCGTAAGCGCCAATATGTCGTTGACAAAACATCATAATAATATGCGCGGTGGCTACGATCTCTCTTAATGTCGCTTACGATAATTTATAACCCCATCAGATACTGAGCTGATACTAAGCCTGTATCGACTTATTTAATAGTAAAGTATATCCTAAGCGACAAATAAATATATAAAACTTTCAAAAAATGTATTGACAAAGTATCGTAAGCTGCAAAATTACCTAAAAATATTGAAGTTTACTAAAATTAACGGGTTTGCAAAATAATGGGAAAAAAGAACTCCTACTGTTAAATTGAAGGCACGATGTTTTGACAATAACCCATTGAAATATTTCGAGAAAACGTCCAAGAACCTATTTATAGGAGCGCAGGCGCTCCCAGTGTTTTTAATTTAAATTTAAAAACTACTTGAGATAGAAATATATACGCACTGAGCAATTAAATAAATAATAATAATAATAATAATAATCTTTATTGTCTAACAGAATAAAATCCAATTACAAGACAATATGACCTGAAAAAAAAAATTATACATAAGCAACAAAAAATCTAAGAGATAGGAAAAGGAAGAAAAAAGAGAGAAATATAATGGTTGCATCAAGGTAACAGTTTATGCTTTATAAGTTTAGTAAATTGGGTATTGGACAAACCGAATACATCAATGTCATTAAGGGTATTATTGAAAATCAACATGGATTGGTATACAGGTGTTTTAATCAGAAAGTTATAGGAGGGAGTTGGGAGATAAAAGACGGGATGGTGCCTAACTGAACGAAGAGGAACATGGAGAAGTAATTAAATTGTTTGCCGTTATAAACAGTCGAGCTGCGAAATGATTATTTGGTCAGCAAGATTTTACAACTGGTCAGTAGAAACAAACATGTTTAGAAGCAGTTTACTTCAGAGGCCCCAGGGCACTGTCAATTTATGTAACTTTCTTGTGTTTTCTTTTGCCGAATAAAGAAGGAAATCGGCTACAAAAGGTGTAGCGGGGGCGGGTTTTCATTTGTTTTCACAGGGCACTGTCACGATTCAGAAATGTTTGCTACCCATAAGTTGCTGACCAACTAGCCATTTTGGCTGACTGATTACATATTATACTAACCAGTTAAATAACACGTAATGATTTAATTTTTTAGAACGCAAATTATTGAAAGTACTACTCAAAAAATGATAAAGTATTATTGGAAGAGATTTAGCGACCATTTAAAAATTATGTGCCACTTGACACCACTTTCCCATTTAAGAATTTAAGGTTAACATCTACCCCTCCCAGGGGGTTAAACCATGAGGCAAATATTCTTCAAAAGCGTCCTCCACAATAAATTTGACGTGGTGTGGTGAAGCTGATACCGGGTGTTTCAGGAGGAATGCTCACCCATAAAACGCTTTTATTGTTTAAAGTACAGAAATCATATTTGGTGGGTTTATATGCGATATTATTTTGAATTTTATGACATAACGGACGCCATTTTGTCACTTCCGCTTTAACCGAAAATTACCTCAACTTTGTTTTTTTAAATGGAATACCCAGTGGCTATATTGTTTCAGAATACCATTCCAAATTCAACGACATATGACGTCACTTTTTTGACACTTAACTCATTTTTATTTTTATTTTTTCATCTAGATTGCTATGAACTCCCTAAAATTTACTTCTAAGTCAAATTCTTGATAAAAATGCAATTTTCAAGTTTTATTGTGTTTAAAATTTTTTATTTACAACCATGCATATAATAATGACATTTCATCTCTCTTTGAAAGGTGGAAAGTAAATTATTTTTTTGTAATTTTAAAAAAAATCAATATATCAAAATAATATACGAACTCACTTTTTAAAAAATGCTAATAGCTTTGCGTGTGTTGATATGTCTACTTTTTCCCTAATTGATAGAGTGGTCCTCAGCATTGAATATTGTAACCAAATCGTTGTAATCTTCTTTGTCTTGGCATTTTCACTGAAATAAGCTAGTAGCGCCGACTCAGAATCAGGATTTTGAACTTTGTTTCAAGTACACCATTCTTTGAAACAACTATATGCCTTGTCATATCTCGGGCGGCTTTTAGTTGGCAGAAAATCTTCTTCTACTATTTTTGCTGCTGCTCGAATTTCTGGTGGAGTAGCAGCAAAATCAAATTCCTCATCTGAGCATTTTTCTGTTGTTAAAATAATATATTGTTTAGTGACATGGAAACCATATTCAAAAAATAATATTTGCCATCTTTATGTGTATTATTACCTAAGTTATTTTACCACCTGCGGTTATTTGAAATTTCTGTCTAATTTTTCAATGGAAAAGTCAAAATTACATTTATCTTTTATTAATAATTTCAATTCAAAATAATAATAAGTGGATGTTAGATATGGTTGTAAATAAAATAGTATACAAACCTCGGTGAAATGTTTCATTACTGTCTCGAGATTTAGTTAACCTCGCCGCTTCGCGCCTCGGTTAATTACCGACTCTCTCGACAGGAATGAAACACTTTCCACCTCGGTATGTAATATAGTATTACAGACTTTTTAAGAAGGCTTTTCCCCTGAAAACTCAATTTTTTCAAATGGAAACATATTGGCTCACTCTGTCAAATAGATAGACCATAATTTTTCCAATAATTTGATATCATACCCATATGTCATGTTAAAAAAGGAGAGATAATTTATTAAAAATACGAAGTCATGATAAAAATACAATAGAAAGTTACAAAATGGAGTACGTCATGTCATAAAGTATAGAATAATATCACATACAAACCCACCAAATATTATATCTGTAATTGAAACAATGAAAAAGTTATAGGGATGAGTCTTCCTCCTGAAATACCCAGTATGTATATTGGAGAGGAATGAATTTTTATTAGTTCTTTTCTTGCCTTTGGTATCAAAAGAATACCAAAACACTTTTCTGTGAGAAAACATGTTCATTATGTACTATTAATTTTCTTTAACTTAACCACGTACGGTCCATGCAAGCTAAAATATATCGACTTATGTTCTGGTTTAATGTTATTGGCTAATTATGGTCCATTTCTTCGCCTATATTTTATATTGATTACTTATCTGATTTATGTTATTCTTAATTACTGAATTGTTGAAAGTTACCCATTCAATTTGACCTCGTTAAGTTTTTTAGTCGTTTTTTCGATTGTTTTTATTCTTTTTGTTTTCTATGCCTTTTATGGAAGCCTAGGGTATGAATGAAAAATTACCTCTTTTGTTTATATTTATTTTATTTTAAGCGCCTAAAATCAAAGTAAAATACAGACATGGACCATTAATGAATATTTTTTTGTTTGATACTCATAATATCTGTAAATGGTAAACTAACTTAAATACCTACAGGGTGATAAAATATACTACTTAATATTGAATCAGTAGGTAGTGTTATAGTTAAGTTTAAGTTTTTGGTCTAAGAGCTGCGTTTAATCACAGGTTGCCAAGCAGGCGCTATTTTATGCGAACGTTTTTTCTAATATAAAACTGGATTCGTAAAGTTAAAGTATTGGAAAACGGTATGAAAAAAATTGCGTTAAAAAATATAATGTTATAAAAATAATAATAACAATTTCAAATATGAACAATTTTCAAATATTTGTCACAGATCTTCCTGAAACTTATGTTGATACCCCAATCGACATGTCAGACAATTTACATATCAATAAATTAACTAAAAAAACTTGATTATTCACGGCTAAATCTTCACGAAAAGAAATATTGATCAGCTGATAATTCTCGTCTCTTTCTAACCTGCCAAAAAAGCGGCATATTTTTTAATTAAATTGACGCAACATAGACGGCTCTGATTGCTAAATTGGGATTGTTTGGGAACCTCATCTTAAGTCAATTTTCTGCTATTTATAATTCCAAATCATATACAGCTCACCATATGCAGAATAAATAAGAACGAATACACAATAATACCCATTTTCTACAGGTTTTCATTTCCATCAATCTAGCGAAGTCGAGATGAACTCAAATAATACTTCAATAAGCTCATTTCGATACAGTTATAAAAATATAGTATGCCGAGACAAAACCATCTCGCTGGCCATTGGCCCGGACAATAAAGCTCGCGTCTGTCACAGGTCTGTCATTTAACAGAATTCACGTTGTGCCGTGTAGTTTTTTATAATTATGATTAATATTTGTGCGCTTTTTTTGAACGAAAGTGATCCGGAAGCATTCGTTCAATCGACACCACCTGAAACCAAAGAAGCTGCTATCGCAACTATATTGCTTTTTCTGTCCGTATAATCGATATGTAAATATAATGGGTATCATTCAACTGGCTAGCAAAATATTCTTATTTTTGCGGACAGAAAAATGTAATCGGTCAGCCAAAATGGCTAGTTGGTCAGCAACTTATGGACAGCCAACATTTCTGAATCGGTCAGTAATTAATGTCATACTAGAGCGCTCTAAATTATTTTGGTACGCAAATGAAATATATAAGCTGCTATGAGCGATCCATTTTTAATCAGATATCGGTAAGCAATCAGCGGATAAGCAAAATATTTAATCTTGGTCATAAAAAAAAGCAATAAAACGTGAAATAGTTACAGTGCCCTGGGAAAACAAGTGAAAACCCGCCCCTGCTACCTTTTGAGCCTTGACTGCTACACCGAATGAGAACACACGCACGCAATTAGCTACTCGTATCACGCGACTGCTTTCGCTCCGCCCACAATAACGAACTTTGGCGATTATTCAAAACAAACGCAATCGAATGATTTATATTAATAACCATTCTTTTAGCATGCAAACCTTTGAAGTAAACTGCTCCTAGACATGTTTCTTTCTACTGACCAATTGTAAAATCTTGCTGACCAAGTAATCATTTCGCAGCTCGACTGTTAATTAAGCGAACACATGATATTACAAGCGGACTGATATCGGTTAAATTGTTGACAGTTTGTAGCATTTTTTGCAGAACAAGTGTTGCAGCCCGATTTTTATTTATTGCAAGCCAAATCTTTTTATGCTGATCAAATGATTTAATGGCTATTTTTTCTGCGAACCAATTTTAATAACGGCAAACCATTTAATTACTTCTCAAATATAATGCAATATATCAAATTAAGTTTAACGACTGTGTATAGCCGTAGACAAAGTATAGTGTTCAACTCGTACGAAATGGCCATTTCGTGCTTGTTAAACAATGTACTATTACGTCTGGTCAATTGCGTCTAGTTTGTAAACTACAGATCCCATAATCCATTCATAAAACTCTTGGAAAGTGAAGCTGTGATTGTGTGAAATGTTAATGAAAATCAGTAATGGGTGGAAAAGAGAACTACAGTTTGTTGGCTGAATGGCAAGTCTGGTTATATCAGATGGTTAAATATTAAAACATAACCATACTTGCCGATGAAAAGATAAATCCTTATTTAAATGATCCACTCTTTTACAAACTACACATGAATGCACCATGATTGTTTATAATAGAGACGATTTTTCACCAACAATCACAAAAAAACACAAATCAACCAAAATATATAATAAATTCGTTAGATCAAATAGCCAACGTCGCAATGTTTACGAGATTAGTAATTCATTCATCTTTTGGGTCCGAATCGTAGCGCAGTTGTAAAATAAAAATATATGTTGCCAAAGTGCAGTTGGATTAGTTCATTTTGATACTTTTAAGTATAATATTATTTTTTTAAAGAATCTATCATCGCCTTTTCACAGTTTATAGTAAAATTATTAGGAAATAAATTATTTTAAAAGCAATTGCGGATTAATCTTAAACCAGTTGTAATTGCCAAATTAGCAAATTTTTAATTGGGATTTTGCAAGATACCTTTGCGATAAATATGCCAATCTGGCTATGCAGCAATAATGACCGAAAGAGGTGGGAAAGACTGTTTGCATTCGTTGCGTAGGCTACAAATGTATATTTTTCTATCTATAGTTTGTAAAATCTTTGGTTTCACAATTCAATATTACTTCGTTTCGATAGTTACCGCATAAATGGCATCCTTTATTTAATTTCAATGGTTGGAATATTCGATTTTTCGAAAAATTGTATGTATGAATAACTGGTAGAAAAAGCCACATTCCCTGATTCCGTATTATCCCAGTCTCGACAGCTTAATTCCAAACGAAACTAGAGTAACAGCACTACGTTCACAAAATTACATACGTAAAAAAGCCCTGCTTTGAGTCACAAATATACACTTCTCGACGATGAATTCCGGAGAAAGATAATGTTAGTCAAGTTTATAGGCCTGTAACTTTTTAAATATTTTTTCGATCCTGGTAAAATATTTAACAAAGTGTAGACTTGTGTCTTGAAATGTATTTTAGTTTGCAGAAAAGGCTTGATCATTATACAGGCAGAAACAAAAGTTACTTTTTACCCTTAATTTGTTAAGCTCTGTGGAAAACTCGATAGCTACAATGTATTTTGTTTCGAAGTGTGACCTTCTTCTTAACACAATATTTTTCGGTTCACGTCATTATCCGCTTTTTAAAGAAAGATATAAATTTTGAAAGAATATCGTGTAGTTTTTCAATTTTATGATTTATACAACATAATATTATTTAATCGAGTAGCATGAACAAATATTAAAAAATTAAAGGCGTGTATTGCAACCTCGTGTTCTTATCACTACTTCCATGCAACGCGGGGTATGCTTCCAATGCAGTTGTGAATTGCTTCTTGAGGAATATTTTCTCATTTTTCAGGACGGATTGTTCATTGCAAGATATGTTTATGGGTGTCTATTGCGGGCACGTCTACATAGCGTATCTCATACATGTTCGATTGCATTTAAATCTGAATATTCGCTTCGTCAAAATACTCAGTTACAACCACATATATATAAACAGTATAATGCTAATACCATCTGCAATTATGTCCCCGCTATGGGCATCGAAGGGGGCGTTGTGAGTTTGCGCAGTAAAGTTCGTTGTCAAGTATACATTAGACCGGAACGGATTTCAACTTTTTTTAATGTAAATTTCACTGGTTAGTTTGGAAAAATATTTCAATCAAAATTTCGATTAGTTCGATTTAAGACAGCGTTCCATGCATACGATTTCTGACGATATGATGATCCGACGGTGCCCTGATTGGTGTAAACTCTTGGTGCCAAATTCCGTCCGAATATTTGTAACAATCGACACGATGAGCTTTATTTCAACTTTCATCCGACGTCGTATGTTTCTTAACTTCACTTTTTTCTAAACCAAAAATTAAGAATGAATGACTATACAGTGTGTAACTAAATAAGTGTAAAACATTTAAGGGGGTGATTCCTCATCGAAAAAAAGATAGGATCTTTCATATAAAGAAACTTCATTGGAGCATCCCTTGTTAAGATACAGCCCCTTAAAGGGGGTACATAAAATTTATAAATAAACAAAACTAATTTATTAATAACAAAACATACAACAACTAGAAATCATAGTAAATGTTCAATATGTCTACCTTCAGACCAATTTAATTGTCACTATCGCTAATAGCGGCCTACTGGATAAATTAGTTTCGTATTTTCATTTTATGGCGATATGTATCTTGTTCGTAAAATAATTTTTTGCTGTGAACTGGTTTATTTTGGGCAAAAAATTCAAGAGACATTTTTTGTTTAGAATGAAACAGGCTATCGGAAATAAATTTTTAGACGGTAAACAAATAATAAGACAAAAACTTACATTGGAAATAAATTTTAGGGGTTGCGTTTCCACCCCTTACAACCATGGGGGTAAACCAAATAAATTACTGGCTAAGTGTCTTTTTGGTAGTAGAAAATGTCAGGTTAATTTCAATATTGTAACTTTTTTAATGCTTGTGAAAAAAATTGTTAAACACATTTTATGTACCCCCTTTAAGGGGCAGTATCTTAACAAGGGATGCTCCAATGAAGTTTCTTTATATGAAAGATCCTATCTTTTTTTCGATGAGGAATCACCCCCTTAAATGTTTTACACTTATTTAGTTACACCCTGTATTGACTATTTTGGGAATTATTATCAGCTACTAATGAACCAAATTAAATATACATTAATTTTAAGGTTAGGTAGTGACCACATATATATTATATTGTATACGAGTGACACTCTCTTCTTTTTTTACAAGCTTTTTAGTGAAATTCGGTTCCGAAGATCGGATAATGTGATAAGCAAAATATTTTCGTATATATGTACATACTTGAAATACTTTATACCTGGTATTGATCCATGACTTTTGCAAAAAAGCACCATGCACTTATGTGCTTTCATCTTAAACAAAACAAGCCACTAACCTACCAAACAGCGAATCGAATCACCACATATTAAAAACTCCTTTACAAAAATTGTTGTTGGGTAATGAAAGTTTATAAGCACTAATACAACGTGTCCAAGATAAGGAGGACCAGTACCGGATGCCGTAAGAGATACGAAGTCGGATGGAGGTAAAGTTGCGCATTTACGTGCCTAATAATATGACGTTTAGAAAGTTTGAAAATGCCGGGTAGTTCCGGAGATATCCGGAAAAAATCGAAATTCTGAAAAATCGTTTTATTGTTTTCCTTATGTTCACTTATTTGTGGTTTATTATTAGATTATTTATTATTTATTGAACAAATCCAACATAAGTAAAAATTTAGAGCTTATTTATAAGATATTATTTATAAAATTAGGAGAAATACAGGACCGTATCCCAAAATTTCCTGATGTTGTTCAAAAAACCCCTGGAAGCGTCATTAAACCACAATGTGTCATACATCGTTGCATTGGGAAGAAAAAAAGCTAACAAATTCCAATATCAGAAAATCAGGACCGTATTTAAAAAAAGAAAGTTGATAATGGCCCTTCGAAGAGGACTCGTCGGATTACAAAACAATTAACGCTGTTAGATAGAGCGGAAAAAGTGCCAATACAAAAGTGCAATTTACTTTAGAATTCGATCTCAAAAAACTCAGGAAAACAATAAAACGATTTTTCAGAATTTCGTTTTTTTCCGGATATCTCCGGAACTACTTTGAATTTTAAACATTGTAAACGGCATATTATTAGGCACGTAAATGCGCAACTTTACCTCTAGTTAAACGACTTCGTATCTCTTACGGTTTCCGAGATCCCTGTACTGGCCCTCCTTATCTTGGACACGTTGTATACCGCCACCAATGTGGATGAATCACTTTTTATTCTGTAATTTGAAGAAGCATCCAGAACCAAAGATGGCGACGAATAACAACAAACAAATAATCTCGGGCCGGCTCTGGCGCGATCGATAAAATTTCCACCCTACTGCGCAAACTCACTAGGCTCGCGTCATCTCCCATAGCGGGGACACATTTTGTATTTTGGAACGTATTGGCAATATTATACTGTTTATACTGTATAATGTGGTTACAACCAGTAAAGTAGAAAAAGTTGTTTTAGTTTCTAGACTTGCTTTATATTATTAAATACAATAGCTAGTCCTGAAGAATAGGGAAAATATTCCTCATGTAGCAATTTCAAACTTCATTCAAATGCCAGGTCGCATGGTACAAGTGATAAGAACACGAGGTTTCAATACGCACAATAATTTTCGAATATTTGTTCGTGCCACTCGATAAAATCATGAATAGAATTCAAAAACTGCACGACTTACTTTCAAAATTGGTACCTTCTTTTAAAAAGCAGATAATGAGGTGAACTAAAAAACATTGTATTAAGAATAGGTCACACTTTCAAACAAAATATAACGAAGCTAAATTCTACAGCTCAATTTTTCCACAGGGCGTTAAGAAATTAAAGATAAAAAAGTAACTTTTGTTTCTGCCTGTATAATAATGAAGACATCATTACTTTTTGAATACTCAGATTCAGGATATCATTCAAAGACACACGTCTACCTTTTGCCAAAAATTTCACCAAGATCGGAAAAATATTTAAAAAGTTACAGGACTATAAACTTGACTAACATTATCTTTGTCCGGAATTATTTGTCTGGGAGTAGGTATACTTCTACAGCTTCTACTGCACCTCCTCCTCCAACACATGGAATAAGGTCCTCGCAGCGCACGTGGAGCAATTGCGTGGAGTTAAAGGAGGTTAGGTTAAAAATATAAATTATCAATAAAGAAACTAACAATGATGACAAGCTAACCGTTGATTCTAAACCTGTTAATTTACATTATTTAGGAAGCAACAAAAAAATATTCTTTCTAATGAGATATCGAGGCACGGTAAATTCATATAAACACCCTGTATAATTACTTAGGTATTCCTAACAACAATCGCGCCAAACATGTATAATAATAATAATAATAATATACAAACCAATTTAGAATCTCTGCGTCTTATGACAGGTACTAATACAAATATAATCTTTTTATGATCTTCTGGTGATCATAGAGTACGAGATCGGGTTCTATAATGGGCAAAAAATCCGGCAGTTTGTCATAAAATAATCAATGTGGTCAGAAACGAATGTGGGAAAAAGCGGTTCGCCATTGAAAGTTAGCATAGGTAGGCAACAGAGGCGTGCATTGAGGTTTATATTTAATTTGAATTAATTTAATTAAGTCTGGTTTAGGTTTACACACAGGAATGGTACACTGAGAGAAGATTTTTCTGCCGTTATATAAATTTTAACTACAATAGCAAAGAAACATACCTACAAGTTTAAATTAAGTGGTAATACAACTAATATTGAAAAAAGGAATATTTCCATCGTGCTGGAAGACGGCGCGAGTCCAGCCTACACCAAAGAAAGGTAAGAGAACAACTATCGATCAGTCGCATTGCTTTCAGTTATATCAAAAGTAATGGAGAAAGCTATTAACCAACAACTTCAAAAGTACCTGGAAGGCTTCATTATCAGTGATCATTAATATAGTTTTAGGAAGTCGAGATCAACAGGAGATCTTCTAGCGTATGTGGCCCATCTTTGGATCAATGCAATCGAACATCATGGAGTCTCGGGATGTTGCACTGGATATTTCTAAAGTTTTTGGTCGTGTTTAGCATGAGGGGCTTCTACGTAAACTGCGATCCTAGAGTATGCCCAGTCGATTCTGTGCATGGTTGTCTACCTTTCTTAAGGACTTCTCTCAGACACCTTCACCATCAATGTTCCTCAAGGGTCCATATTGATTCCGACCCTTTTCTTAATCTACATTAACGATCTTCTAATGAAAACTAAAAATCCGACATTTAGCTTTGATAACGATAGCACACTTGTCTCATCTTTCTCTTTGAATGCACAAACATCAGCTGCCGACGCACATCTTCGCAGACAGCATGAAGTATCACGTCTCAATAAAGACCTGGAAGAAATTTTGGCTTGGGGTGACAGTAACCAAGTCGAATTTAACGATAAGAAAACCCAGGCAGCAGTTTTCTCTGAAAAGGTTAACATTACAGGACCGGATATAGTCATGGCAGGACATGCAATTCCACTGGCTTCATCTATTAATTTGCTGGGCATAACCACGTTGTGGCAATCGCCAAAATAGCTTCTCAGAAACTTGGTGTATTCTTCCGAACCCAAAAATTGCACACCTCAACAACTTTTGATACTATACAAAGCCCAGATTCGACCATCGCGAGAGTACTGCTCTCATGCCTGCAGCTCTGCACCCAAACATACTCTTCGCCTATTGGATTCCATCGAAAGGAGGGCCATTCGTCTGATCGGAGACCAAGAGCTGGCGAAGGCCTGGAACATCGAAGACAGGTTGGTAATTGTACTCTTTTACAGATATTTTCATAGCAAATGCTCGAGTGACTTTAATTAATTCCACCTAGAGTGACGAATAGTACAAATACACGACGAACCACTGCCGCCTATCTATATGTGGTTCAGCTTAGTATCCCTTGAACTTCATTGTTTACGAATCCGATTATTTCGAGGACGTTATCCTGGTGGAACGACCTTCCTGAGGTCGTTCTCCCCAACGAGTATAACCTTAAAACTGGACCAACACGAATCGTTTTATTCTCACACGCCCCACTCCTTATTATTAGGATTTTTCTTATAGTGCTAGCATTTGATCATAGTCTCCCTCTACAACTAAAACATTGCAACTAATTTTTAGACGAAAAATTGACCTGCAATTCGAATCGTCTTTTGTCCATTATTGATTATTTCCTTACACTTCTGCACGCCCTTGATAATCGAATATTATATCGATTCTTTACGTCTTTATTAACAGATTAGTTATTGGTTTTTATATTTGAATGTGCCTCCTTATGGAAGCTGCGGTAGCTGCGTGAAGAAATTTTTATAAACTCTATAAATTTGCTTCGTGTGACGCAAAAGGTTCCAGCGGTTCGGTATGATCGTTGGCAGAAGTGATGACATTTCATTGCCTTAGAACCTCAATGATCTATGTGACACTTTTTCTGAAGTATCTCCTCTAGCTGTTGAGTTTGTTCAAGAACAAGTCAACCAAGTTCTGTATTTAAGTTTTTTTGTTCCTTCTAATTTTATAAAGAAGACAGTATTTGGGGTTGCATTGATAGAACTAAAACTAGTTTGGGAACAACATACGGGTAAAAATATTTATCGGAAAAAAATAACGAGAAAAGGTCAAAAAATAAACTTTTATAAGTTCGGTCAAAACCTTTATAAATTATCAATATGTTTCCAACATTTATAACCACTCTTCGCATTTATTCCACAGTCTTCAACTCAATAGTTTCAATAATTGAATCAAAAAGGAAGAAATGGTGCCGCCACGACCAATCAGATCAGATCGCTTATCGGGCTAGATTAGTGTTGAAAAAACCGATGATTTTAATAAACGAGAACTTGATACTCGAGCTATTTTAATAATCGAGTGAATCGCTCGAGCGATTAATCACTTGAAATTTTTATGACTAAGAAGTATGTGTTGATAAAACACCAGGGGTTGTTATAGAAGTTTAATTTAGAGTTTTTATTAAGGAAGAACAGTTGATTCTGATTTTTAAAAAAATTCTATGCTTTAATTTTTTAAGAATTTACAATCGCCGCTGGCTAGCCAGTCCCAGTCAAAACAAAAGCCATGTCGCGATGAATCCACTAAGGAATTTGGCATACTTTTTTATATGCACCTTCTCGTTTATGTGCCTTAAAGAAAGACGTATGTTGTGTCATCCTTCTGAGCGTCAAACCCGAACGTCGCCAATCGGCACATTTCGGGTGGCGCGCGTAGATCGTGTATCAAGTGAAAGGCATGATTCGATTTTTCGCCTGAATTTATAACTAGAGTATTTCCTATCGAGCGAAAAACTGCTCGAATATACGTCGCCGTCAAGCGAAGCTCGGGTATCGAGTGGAAGGTAATAAGTAACAAGCGACGATTTTCGCTTGAATTTATAACTCGAGCGGAATTTTTAATAATCGTGCGATGTCGTTATTTCAATAATCGAGTACTCAAGCAGTTTTTCACTCGAGCGATCACAACACTAGGCTAGATAACCATACATTCATAGCAAAAGTGGCAAATTAATGGCCATGCGCATGTAAACAAAGCAGACCAGGTTACATGTTGGTATACCCATGCCGAATTATTAAACCAAAAGAAAGAATAGGACCGTACTCAATTATTTAATAATATTTTTAAGGGTTTGGTGGCTACACAAACAGTTGGTAATACTTCTAAGCTAAACACATATAGTTAATTTTGTATTAACTGCGCAAAATGTTTTTTTAATGCGACAGGAGATAATTAACTTTTATCCGAGACCGTTAGGTCGAAGCCAAAATTTCAAACGTCCCACAGACACGAATTTCGTGCACGAAATACAAATGACTGTATTCAGGACAAAATTAACATGATATTTATTTACGGTGGAAAAATGATACGTTTTGCGAATACAGGGTGGTCGGTAATGAATGTGCCATAGAGTAACCACAGATTCTACACATGAATATAATAGGTATTTTTCAATAGTCTCGCGATTTTCCTTATTAGGCCGACGTTTGAAAATGAACCATGTTCAATTAAATTTAATTTTATCATTGAAAAAATTATTTTACTCGGCTGTCTTTCGAGATATCTACAAGTAATTTAAGTACTTTTTTCTATTTGGGTTTCATAATGGCTACATTATGAAATGCAAAAAATTGAATAACTTGCCACTTTATGAAACTAAAATTTAATTTTTTTCATGTTGGCAGCAAGTAAGGTTCGAATTTTAGGCTTACTTTGATTTCGTTGAAATTAGTTTTCTTGACATTATGGATTCGACAAAAAAATTTTATAGAAAACTTTAAAATACCTTAACCTTTAACCTGCAAATAGTTCATTTTTACTAGATATTTATCTGAAATACCTATACTCGGAAATATATAACATGCTGACGGTGTCCGTCAACTAATTTCTAGTCACAACTATAAAACAACATAATCTAAAAATAATAGAAATATGTTCCAGTTTAATGCTCTATTTCTAAAGTTTTATTACTTTACTATTTTTATTTTTAATTCAATATAGTATTATTCATATTACTTTATATATACATATTTATAGTTACTGTAGACATTCCCTGGGCATTAATTGTTATTCCTGTCAGACTCTGTGTCGACACAATATTTTGTTCAATAAATAGTACCTATTATTTATTATTTTGTTCAATATTTTGAACTTTGTTCTGGTCGCACCATAACTCAAGTTTTTCATATTCTTTTTAAAAGTTTTTCTAGATTATTTTCTGCAATTTCAGTACAACTTTCTTCCTGACTCATTTTTATTAACTTTAATAATATATTTATTTTTAATTAAGCTTTGTTGTGTTCAATTGTTTCTATTATGGCATATTTGATACTTGTAACATTTTATGAAATTATAAAGTGTTGCCAACCCAAAAAGAAAAAATTAATTCAAATGGAAAAAATCTACTATATTTTCAGACTTGAAAGACCCAAATAGAAAAAGTATTATAAAATACACGGTTCATAAGACAATTAGAGCACTTTCTAAATTAAACGCGTGCTCTAAGATAATGTCTTATGAAACTTGTATCTTAATATACTATTATAACTTTCATAGAATTACATACTACAAAAAGGATTCTATTTACCATTGAAGTACACTTCTAATGCAATTTCGTAACACTGATATAGCAAACGAGGATGTCATATTTATAGTTTACATTGGCTAATTATGGAAAACTGATTTTTTATTATTAATTAGAAATTATAAAACAACTTAGAGAACCTGAATATTCAAACAGGAACAGAAGAATTTTTCATTATAACACAACTGAGTGTTATTTTTTAAAGAACGTAAATTTCGGGCATAATACTAAATAATATTAAGATTAAAAATAAAGTCTTATATTTCTGAGAAGCTTGTTAAAAACTGAATTACACAGACAAATATAAGTACACTACTGGATTCTACGTAAAAAACTACAAAGAGACCATTTTATTTCTTTTTGATAAGTTACAGGGTAACCGAAATATGGGGGGGGGTGTCCCAAAATGTAAAATTATCAAAAATATCCCGTATATCAAAAACAGGCCTAGAAAAATTCTAATTGGGGCATCATTGGTTTCATAAAAAAAAGTAGCACAATGCTGCGAAAAACGGCATCCTTCTATGTTTACTATTAACGGAGATACCCCGTAAAACCACCGAAAAATGGACACCCTGTACATCATGTCAATGATCCGTATTTATAGAATGTATTGGTGCGTAGTTTCTTGCAGATACCTTTTTAATTTTTTCATATTAGAGGTTTATTTCTTCAGATTTAGAGTCGAAACCTGCAACACTAAGAGCTCTTTCAAGGGTATCGCAAGGGTCAAGCCTCGGGGCGGTTGATCAACGGACGCCACAATGACAGATGCTGTAATTAGCCGTAAGATGACGGTGCCGATTAGATTTTCTTTTTAGATATTCAACTGTTTGAATATGGATGCGGTATTTTTAGGTACCACGGTGTGTGTATGGTATAGGAAGTGTAATTAATTCGTTCGGGCTATTGCTATTAAATTACTGAATAAAACAGTTAAAGAATAAGTTTAAGCGGGATGTGTTCCTGTATTTTGCAAATTAACAAATACATTTAGATAGAAAATATATACAGGGTGTACCAATTAAGTGTATTCTTCTTATTTAAGAATTCTTTCATCTGGAGGACTTCATCCTTATGGAACGACCTTCCCGAGGTCGTTTTTTCCAACGAATATAACCTCCAACGATTCAAAACCAACGTGAATCGCTTTTTGCGCACACGCACCACT
This sequence comes from Barypeithes pellucidus, assembly GCA_963991005.1. Classification (NCBI taxonomy): domain Eukaryota; kingdom Metazoa; phylum Arthropoda; class Insecta; order Coleoptera; family Curculionidae; genus Barypeithes; species Barypeithes pellucidus. Next base: position 27,547,176 of record OZ022564.1, on the reverse strand, counting down.
CCCAGAGTGCCCTAAAGGATTCTTCCTATGGTGCTTGTGTTTGATCATAAAAATACAAAGTCGTTTAAATTAGTGTAGCATTTTTTTTGGCGAGATGGCGAGGGCAGAAAAGCAATTGAGGATAGCGTTTTCGAATAAATGAGGAGATCCAATTTTATTAAACGGAACATCCTGTATATTTTTAACTGAAAGTGTTACAAATCATTCACAGAACAAAAGAGATAATATTCACTAGTGACCTAAAATTGAAAATAACTGAATTATTATATTAATATTTATTTTTTTGAGTTGAGTTGGTTGAGTATTTCTGAAATTAATCTCAATTCTTTCTTTCTTTATTTGAGCTAGAGAAATGGGAAACACAACCTATCTCGCGGATATGAAAAAAACAAGTGAAAAGGGTACTACAAGTTAATATAATATTTTTTTCGTATAGGCCTTCTCCTCGGATATATGGGCTCCCAAAGAGCTCCAATGGAATGACGTTTTTTAAACATAATTATTGAACCACAAGGTATATTTAAATTTTTTTTAATATGATATATAGGTACCAGGTAAGACCATTCAAATTGGTATCTAAGAAAGTGTTTACTCACAGCTGCAGGGACGGACTCATCGCCCCTTTCCTTTAACGCCCTATATGATAAGAACTTTGGACAACGGTTTTTACATACCTTTTGACTAAAAATTAAGTACTCTTCATTCGTGTCGCTAATCCTAACAGTTTTCCAAAAAACGTAATTTTATTTACACTGAGTCCCCTTTATTGAAATTCGCCAAATACAGTTTTTTCGAAAACGCATAAGATTAGCGACATAATTTTTATTCAATATATATAAAAAACCGTTGTCAAAAGTTCTTATCATACAGGGTGTTAAAAAAGGGGCTATGAGCTGTGAATAATTCACAGCACTTTCTTGGATAGTAATTTGAAGGGTCTTACCTGGTATACATCATATTAAAAAAAAATTAAATATACCTGGTGGTGTAAAAAACTTAATTCCATTGGAGCTCTTTGAGAGTCCATATCTCCGAAGAGTCATAATAAAAATATTTAAAAATGGATGCAGGATTTTATTGATCCGTATGTGTGAGTGATTAATGAAAACTAAACACACACACTATGTTTCAAATTATTGTATACTTTGTAAATATAAATTCCATTGTTAAACAAACTCGACAATGAATATTTCTACACAAGTATATTATGCCTAGAGTCAGCCACCGAAAAAATGAGCCACAAATCACATACATTGAATGGACGGGTTTCCATTTGAATGTGCACGTACGTTTTTGCCAAGAGTCGCAACGTTGCGAAAATGGACAAAAGTACAAAAGCTAACTAAAACATAATTTGGTTTTAATAACACTGACGAACATTTTTAAAAAAAATTTTCCTTCCTGGAATGATTTTGGCTGGATTTTATATATTTTGGCCTGCTGAATCCGGATCTGGCCTCAGATTTTCGATATCAGCCTCCAATGATAAGGGAGGGACATATGCTTTGAACAATTAAAAACCTATAATATATTTTATTAACAGTTAGCTAGGTACATTATAAACATTTATAAATAATTTAAAATTTAATATTTACTTCCCTAATGTCTTTCTTTTATAAGAACTCCTGGATGTGTCTCGTATTAGGGTCCAGCAATAGTCGGCTAACATATTCGGGCTCCACTTTCCTGTATACCTTTTCTCTATGGAGGCAATATCTTGGTGAAATCGTTCTCCATGCTCATCTGATACTGCTCCTAAATTTTCAGGAAAAAAATCCAAATGAGAATGGAGAAAGTGAAGTTTTAGTGACATGTTGCATTCTAAAATATGATGAAAATTATTGCAAACACTTTCAAATGCATTCCATGCCCGGCTTTCATTGTCACTTAAAATTTGCCTGAAGTTCGCATCTTTAAACAATTGCCTAATTTGGGGACCAACAAAAATTCCTTCTTTAATTTTCGCCTCACTGATACGTGGAAATTTGTCTTTTAAATACTTGAAAGCATTTCTTTCTCTATCCAGTGCTTTAACAAAATTTTTGATCAGACCCAGCTTAATGTGAAGTGGAGGTAAATATATTTTTTCTTTCTGAACTAATGGTTCTCGGGTCAAATTTTTAACACCAACTTGTATTGTGTCACGTGGAGGCCAAACAATTTTATAATGTTTGTCTCTTGCACGGCTGTCCCATTCACACAAAAGCAACAGTATTTTGTATAGCCTGCTTGCAGTCCTGTCAGTAACGCCACCACTTTTAAATCTTCACATATGTTCCATTTGTACTTTACACATCTTAGTAACATCTTAAGATTGTCGTATGTTTCTTTCATATTTACCGAATGACCTATAGGAACCGATGGATGCTCGTTTCCATTAAAAAGTAAAACAGCTTTTAGACTTGTTTTAGACGAATCTTTGAATAGTCTCCATTTATCGGGAGTATATGGTAAGTTCAGTTCGGTCATTAGGCCAGGTATGTCATGGCAAAATACTAAATCACCTTCCACTACAAAAAAAATTGTGAGAGTAGATTGCCTTTTCCTGTAGATAGACACCTTCACTCCTTTTCCCAAGAGCTTCCACTGCTGCAGGCGGGATCCGAGAAGTTCAGCTTTTGTTTTCGGAGGTCCAAGTCACGAACAAGGTACTTTAATTCACCTTGAGTGATTAAATGAGGTGTATCAGGCAAATCATGAGAACTAGGGATGTAGCTTGGTCGGGCTTCTGGTGAAATACTTCCGGAGTCTGATTCGGAATCAAGCGTGTAACTCTCAGGTGGCTGGGGAATGGGTAATGAGTTGTCATGGGGCACTGGTCGCATTGCAGAAGGAATATTGGGGTACTGAATGCTACGCTTGGTTTTGCTAGTAATTCCTTTAATATTCGTCATGCAAAAATAACAATCATCTACGTGATTACGAGGTTCCCTCCAAACCATTGGAACTGCGAATGGCATAGATTTATGAGTACCTTTCAGCCATCCAGTCAATGTTCTCGAGCACGAACTGCAACACATTTTTGGGGCCCAGGACCTATCTTCATCGCCAACTTTGCATCCAAAGTACAGTTCATAAGCCTTTTTTACTAATGAAGATATCGGTTTTTGGTACGCTTTCGCGGTAACTTCGCCACAAATATAACAGAAGGTATCGGCTCTATTAATGCAAACACGCATCGACATTTTTGGTACCGTTTTACCACGCACGTAGATCTAAGCGAAAATATTAATAGATGTTTACTAAATGATTATATAGTAACGACTAAAGAGATATTTATATATATTATTATAGATCCAAATAAGCTGCAAATAACAATGGGGCGACCGTTTATTACCTATTAATGGGCCTATTCGACCCTTCCAAGAAATCTGAGGCCAATATAAACATTTGAGGGTCAGTTGTATATTAGTTTAAGTCCAAATGTTACAAAATACACGATATTTTTATAAAGAGGATTTTTGTGTTGATTAGTGTAATTCGGGATATGCTCTTCATACGGAAACGTTCAAATACCACTGGGCAAACAATACTCCCAATTCAGACACATCTCACGAATGTAAAGCGAACGTTTATAATGTGTGTAAATATTATGTGAATAATAGCGTATTTAAGGGCCGATATTTGAATGTTACCTTAAGTTAGGCCTCAGCTAAGGTGGCCTTGACGCTATGTTTTAAATTAATTTGAGGGTCAATTGGCGCTTTAAGTGGAAGATTACCACATCCCTAATTATTCCTTTAGATGAGAGTACAAGATACCTTTAATATACTGTCAAACAAACAGTAAATACCTTGAAATATTGGCCCTAAGTAGTTGTCATTCTGTGATATTCAACTTTTGAAAAAGGGGGGAGATTTATTTTATGGGTGGGTCAAAATTTTTTTATGGGCAACTTTCAGTAAATCGGGTTTAAAAAATAAATAATCTCAAAAACACCTGTTAATTTTTTAATAGGTTGCTTATAGTATCTAATTAGAGGAATTATATATGTCCGCGCAAAAGATCATCGTCACAAAGATCTTGGTCTATAGCATGGATTTTTTAATAATTTAAGACCCGTCCCATGGCTAATTTTACTCTTTTGAATCATAATAACGCCAATATTTGGAACTGAGTTATTTTAATCAGTCACTATAACCATTTTCCTATTATTTATAACAGCCCTGTCTTATATTGGCTTAACGTTTTGGAATGTTAATAAAATACTAAGAAAATTAGTCACATTTTTAATCTACCTAAGGTGTAAACGAAACTTGCATATCAAAATATACTTTTCCTTAATGGTTTATAAATGGTTAATAAAAAATATTGGATATAGCTTCGGATAACAAATCGTCACATCAATGTATCTCCGGTAACAATTTCATGCGTGACCGGCTATACTGTGACCGGCGACACAGCTAATACAAGCTATTTCTTAAACTTTTTTAGACTGAAATGAGTATCTGTACTCAAGAGAATGACTTCGTGTAGTATTTTTCCCTTAATTAAGACCACTAGGTCTGAGTTAACCCTGTGACCGGCGATACAACATAAAAATATACGCCTGGTAAAAAGTAGGCAATGTTCTAGTTTATACCTAAATAAACATAATAAGGAACTTACCTGAACAGGAGCACGCTTTACACAAATTCAAACACATACCGTCATATTTGTAAAACTATTAGGCCGACCTCTAGTGACGTTATTTACAAGCAATTTCTGCCGTGACCGGCGATACATGCAGCTGCGAGGACGGAACTTCTGGTTAATAATTGCATTCGAGAAACTAAACTGTTGATCTTGAACATTATTTTTTCATTACAAATTGTAGTAGGAGTGTACATTATTTATATATAAAAGTAACTTTAGTAAAATTACGTAAAATATAAAAGGGTAAAGTAAGAAATTATTGACCGGGGACACGTGCCCGACGATACATTTTTAAATTCAAATTTGAAAACTGCAGCTATAATCTAAAATAAATACTTTTATAATTGCTTCCTAATGCAGGAAGTAACATATATTTCACATATTATATCGTTTCTACAGGCAAATAGGTTATTTTAGTAAGTTATATGCTAAGGACTGAAAGTTGCCTGTAAAAAAATTTTGACCAGGGTAACTTAGCTACTCTTGCTTCGTTATGAATTATTTTCATTTATATTTTGTTCTCAAAAATATTAAGAGGATTGGATAAATAAAAATAACACGCCATTTTTTTATGAATGCCTTCCGGAAAGGAAAATAGACATATCTGAAGATTTTTCTCAATTTTCATTTATCACTTTTTTGTGCACTTTTGTCCGTACTTCTCTGTTCTCGCAACACTGTGCGAGCGAAAAATCAAATGACACTTCACGAACGGAACCGCAAACGCCCGATATGGCACTTTTCCACATTATAACAGTTTCATTCGGTGTGAAAATTGCTCTATGAATGTTTGGTAGATTTATTAGGAATGTTCTAAGAACTATTTCATTAGTTATACTGTATTAAATTCTTTGGTTGAATAGTATTTTCTTTCTTCTATGCACGGGTCTTCCCAGGAAATTACTTTTATATAAATAGTATACCTAACTGTGGAAAATCGTATATACAAGGTGATTTAATATACGTTGACATCCCACAAGACAGAAAGGTTTAACTATAGCTTTAAAATAACACAGCGATACAGTTTGTTTTCTTCTCAATTTTTATTCTTCGTTCGCCTGATAGGGCTATTCCCAAGAGGACTTACAGCTTTACCTGGGTTCCGAACCACGATCCTCGGTCATACGCTTCTCCCCCAAGGGCCAACCAGTGGTTTCTCGCATTGCGGTATGGACCTACCGATTGGGGAGAACGTACCGTCTCCCGTACCGCACGAGATATCCGGTCTCATCCGGCCTAATTTTTTTTATTTTTGTGATCAAACACAAGCACTATAGGAAAAATCCTTTAAGGCACTCTGAGAGTGATGCGTGTGCGCATAAAGCGATTCACGTTGGTTTTGAATCGTTGGAGGTTATATTCGTTGGGAAAATCGACCTCGGGAAGGTCGTTACATAAGGATGAAGTCCTCCAGATGCAAGAATTCTTAAATAATGAAGCTCGAGGAGTACTAAGCTTAACCACATATGGATTGTCGTGTATTTCTGCTATTTGCGTTCTGGGCGGAATTAAGAGGGCAAGGTCAGTCGAGCACTTTCCATAAAAATATCTGTAAAAGAGAGTCAAATCCCCAACCTGTCTTCGATGTTCTAGGCTGTCGAGGTTCTTCGTCAGCTCGTGGTCTACATCATCAACTTTTTGGTTCGGAAGAGTACACTAAGTTTCTGAGAAGCTATCTTGGCGATTGACACAACGTGGTTGCGCCAAGACATATTTCCTCCCAGATTGACGCCCAGCAAATTAATAGATCAAGCCAGTGGGATTGCGTGGCCGGCCATGACTATATCCGGTTCTGGTAATGGAATAGGAATGAGATATACTTTATGGAGAACTACTGAACATATGTTCCTGAAATTTTGAGGATTTAGGTTTATCAATATATATAAGTAGAATATTCACATGTTCCTGTCATTTCCGGTTATTCCAGAAGTAGCTGTCAACTGTCGTTTTTCAAACACAACATGCTAATTTTTATTATATTTTTCGATTAACCATTAAATTCCAACCAAATTTTCTAGAACTTCTTTTTGTGTGACTTTGTCAGTTTTTGAGATATCTGGACTATTTGTAATTATTTGGCAAATGCATGGTGATGAAATAATCCACATAATTTTTTTACCTTAGCTCTTGGACTAAAGAAATTTCCTTACCTTAGCTAGAAGATCATAAAGTCTCAAAAATATTTCACATTTGACAAAAAATGTACAGGGTGGTCACAATTCAAGCTTCATCTTGAAAAAATTCAACAATTAAAAACTTTTTATTTTATTTAAAAACTTTTTATTCAACGTGAAATAAAAATTGATAGAATTGGTTCATTATTAACGAAATAACAGCTTTTCAGTTTGAACATGCATTTTTAAATATTCGATAATTAGTTGGGGTAGTGTAATTCCTGAATAAAATTAAATTAGATATTTGTTTTAGATTGATTCATTTTTCAATTACAAATTGGAAAAATGAGTTCGACAAGCGAAATATACGAACATTAAATTACCACGTTATTTCTAGTATATAACGGCCTTATCAATTTTTCCGATTATCCCAACGAGGCGTGTTTTATATGTACCAATTTCGTTACAAATCATAATTTTCATGTAGGTAGTATGTTTAGTTTTTCAAATAAGGAAATAAAGAAACACTTGAATAACGATAGATCGCCTTCTGGCGAAGTGTGGTTGTATTTACAGTAAAATGGGTGTAGTAAGTATTGATATAGAAATAGCGAATAATTATTGTGAGAAGTTTAAAGAGAACAACTATGATGTGTTTTAATTGAACTTTAAACACAAATTTTTAGGAACCCAATGGCTACTATAGTCTTTGCAGCGAACCCTCAAGCTCTTTCGACAGTTGACATCAGCAATATGTCATCGATCAGCTGTTTGGGGACTTAATCAAATACCCCAGTTTTCTATGAACCGCATTCAGCGTGTTGTGTTTTTATATTGTTTATACAGTTTGATTGGTGCTAATAAGTTTTAAAAGTGTATTTCCGTCGTTTTAGTATAGTTTATTTTGTTTTGAAAACTTTGATTAACTACATATTGAGTTGTTTGTGTATCTGGTAAACCACAGTAAGTACGATTCACGTAACGAAAAATTTATAGGTTAATATTTTATTTATCTGTTTTTAGGTGAAAATAATAATTATGGAGCATAATTATTGTCTGGCTTCTATCTCAGCTGATGCCACCGTTAGAGAAACTAAGGTGAATTTTAATATTAATAAAAAAATTTCTAGATGTTTTATTTCTTTCCGAGTGAGTTGCGATTTATTTCAGTTAAATATCAGGTAATACTTTTGTGTGGCGACTTGAATGTAGACAGTTTGGTTAGCTGGGAAAGTAGGAAATATCTGCATGATATTTTTAATAGTTTTGGTCAGAATTCAAGTGCAATTATTGATCATGTAGTGGGTAATAATATGTTTATCTAAGTTCACTATTTTTAGAACTTTGCAGAGAATACTAAATATATTGTTTATTAAAGTGGATGCTGAAATTTCAGTTTTCTTGGCACGAGTGGTTGCACGATAAGATTCCGCGAAAAACATAAATAAATAACAAAAAATACAATGTGTTTGTGTGTTTTATTCCCTATAATAAATAATACAAAATGTATTTAAAAATATAAATAGACTCGTTACATTTTCAAAATAAACGTACGTACTATTGTAGTACGGTCCTGGAAGGTCCTGGAATATCATACAAACAAACCTAGGCAAAATAAATAACCAGAAATAAGCAGGCAAGTCATTACTGTCACGTGACACTTGACATATCTGGCGCGAGGGTTCGCTGCAACGACTATAGCGATGGGAAATGCCGTCAATCGCTTGTCGTGATACATACCGTCGCGCTACACAAAAATACCGCTACTAGATACAGTAAACTGTCAAATTTATTTGCGATTTCAGATGTAGCAACAGCGCAGCACCATCTATCCCCTCATGTAAGAATCCAGTCCCTATCGAAAGTTATTATTGAAGTCCAACGGTAAGAGAACCAAGCTTACTTCTGCAAAAGTGTGCAAAATATTGTTCTCTTTAAAATGTTATTTTGTTTAAGTTTCGTACAGTTTTTTACAAGTTAAACAGATTTTATCATCGTATTTATCAGTCAAGGGTAAAAAATCCAGATTAAACACTATGCACTTTTTACCTTTGCGGTACGACAATGTTTTTTGATTAATTTGTTAATAAATTATTAAACAAATCAATAAAATATTCGAAAATTTCCTGCACAGCCTTTGTGTAGGTAACCAAATATTAAACAAATTCTGTGCTTACTAACAGGAAATGCGGCCAATGATTCACAATTCGTTTAAATAAACTAATTATAAAAAAATTACAATATTTAATTTTTATTTTTTTTCAGTCTTCAATGACAAAATAAAACTCCCTATGGTCTAATGTGGGTTGTAAATTCTGATTGTAGGACAAATATAAATAAAATATTTAAATACATTGCATATACAGTATGTCTCCGTAAATTGGAACCATATTTAAAACATTTGTATTATTAATTTTACAAATAAAAGTTATTCTTTATAAAAAGTTCTGCATGGTCTAAAACCTAAAATGCTATCAGATATTAAATTCTTCTAGGCGTATACGAGGTCTGTCAACATGATTTTATATGATATGAATTTTGACCAAGAGAAAGGTACTTTTATTTATAACAATATCAGTTTACACGTATTCAGTAAGGGTTTCCAACTGTTGAACAAACCCTTATGTCGAATGAGATTTTATTGTAGCCGTTTTGATTCTGTTGGAGAGCTGCTGCTACTTTTACTTTTTATTTTCTAAAGTAGGAAGTAGGATTGCTGCTTCCGACCACTTTATGTGATTGCATCTTGTCCAGGCATAATTGACAGAAACGCAATTTCCTGTCTCTTCTCTAACAATGTTTTTTTTTGCTGTTCTTTGATTCTAATTTGGAGGTAAAAAGTACCTTTATGTAACGGTGCCTAAATCTTCTTATTTATCCCTCCCTCCTGAACGTATGAAATGCGGTATTCTTGGTTCGGGTTTGTTACATACATACTACTTATACTTGAAACGTTGCGATTTAAATAAATAAAGATAAAGGAAGAAGAAAATTCATCTATTACCTACTCAAATAACACCATCAGGGCGGGATGTAAGCATAGGCTACATAGACTACAGCCTATGGGCTCGCACCACAAAACTTTCGGACGACCACTGTCCACACGAAAAGTATTTGGAGTCGTAGCATAGACTTGAATCTTAACTTTGTATTTTTCTTAAAATAATAAGTTGTTCATAGCAATGTTAATAAATCATGTTAAATAACATTAAGGTATTAATGAATAATAGAAAAGTTTTGGACTTGCATTGTCTTTATTTGTTATATATCACAACGTTTCAACTGGTAAATATCTCCAGTCGTCTTCAGGTGAATACTAAATAAGAAAAGTATCTACAGGTCTATTTATACTAGCTATGTGCACTGAAGCATAATTGAGATGGGTGCAGTCGTGCGTTCAGTTTTGCGCGATATTAGTAATTCTAAGCTTACATCTACTTAACAAGGGCTTCCAGATATTTCTTAAATCTAATGAAGGTTTACTAAAACAGCCTGGGTTCTGGTGTATGGTAGCAGCTTCCTTGAACTTCCTCTTCCTCCAGTGTGGTTCTTTGAGCAGGATTTCGGCTTCTGTCCACCTGATGTGATGGCCGTGTGTCCAGGCATGGTCAGCTGCACCAGATTTTTCCGTTTCTCCTTTTTGAGTGTTGTTTATGTGTTCTTTAATCCTTGTTTCCCCAATATACGATGGCCGTAGTGTTTCCCCAATATACGATCGGCCACATTCGCAGGGGATCTGGTAGACACAGTTTTTTCTATCTTTCTGGCTAGTTGGTTTCGTCTTCGTTAGATGGCTTCTTAAGGTGTCTCTCGAGCTGAATACCGTTCTGATGTTGTATCGTTGTCCTAGTCTTCTAATTCTCTCGGATATTCCTTTGACATATGGAATGTTGAGTATTGGTTGAGCCTCTTTTGCCTCTCCTTTTGGTGTATTTGGCCGAGTCTTACGATTTTCCAAAATTTTATCAACTAATTTCGTGGGATAGCCATTTTTGTTGAGGTCGGTCTTAAGGTATATTACCTTAATGATGTTGAGTCCTCTTCATTTTTATCATCTCATTAATTCATCAAAAACTAATGTCGTGCGTAAATTTTCTATAATTTAATAATAAACGTTATTTTTAGGGTTTTAATTAGATAATTGCTGGAAATGCCGTTTTTGGAGGTTAATTAAAGAAATATAGATTCCCCGGTAGGGCCCGCGCACAAATTCAGCCTAGGGAACCAATGAAATGTAACGTTTGTGTATTCATTTGAATGAGGGGACCATAACATAAATAAATCCGGCCCTGAACATCGTCATCTTTAACCTTCAAAGAAACATTTCAATTTTTATTGTATCATTATTTTGAGAATTTAATTTCTAAAGTATATGAAATAGATTTTCCAATGTAAAATACATATAGTGTGATATATTTTTTAAAAAGAGTTCCTTAGTATTATTGGAATTTTTTTCGCGTACTAGCTCAACCACAGCTTTGAAAATTAAATTGTTTTATTATCAACGTTTCAATAACACAATTTGGTTTAGTTTTTAAATATAAACCCTACGTATTTTCAATAACAACATTGTCGACATGTATTTCAAAGTGTTACTCGGTCCACTATTCTTCCTCTTGACTTTACGGACAGTGCACTCAGGTCAGTATACAGGGTTATCCAAATTAAGTGTCAGATACGTAGCTTTGATACTATAACAAAATTTCTTAAATTAGCAGTTAGGAAAATATATAAACTAGATAGATTGTAGGACCATAGTAAATTTGTATATACTTTAAATATACAGGGTGTTCATTTGAAAACTTCCCACCACGGATTTATCGAAAACCACAGATTAAAAGAAAAAACGCCGAGGGAAGACAACTTTTTAACCAAAAACTACTTCACCGCATTTTACCCTCTGACCCCCAGGGTCATCCCCTTAAAAATTTTAAATGACAAGGGGTAGCAAGTAATAGCTTGTTTGAAAGGTCTTTCAAAGTGCTTTATTTTGACGTTTGATTTTTAAAATCGGTCGATTCGTTTTCGAGAAAATTAGAAAAAATTTTACCGCCTTCTTTTTATCAGCACAGATAACATGGGCGAACTGTTTTTATTCTTATACCTGTTTAGTTTTTTATAGTTGCTAAGGGAAAGAAACAATTTAATTTGCTGTCAGTTACCTTTGTGACAATCTTGGGATAGTGAAAATTAATTTATTGATTCAGATTTTACTTCCAAAATGGTTTACACACTAGCGGAAAGAGTGGAAATGATTCTAATTTATGGTGCCCAAAATCAATGTGCTCGGCAAACTGCCGTTACATTTAATGCCAGACATCCGGAAAATAAAACTTCGCATAGGTATGTTTTGGACTTTGTTACTAAATTTACTCAAACTGGATCTGTTGCAAATAAAAAACCTAATCATCGTAGAGTTTTGTTTTGGGTCATTTTGCCATAAATCCTAATATTTCATTACGCAAAATTGTTGATACGACTGGTATTTCATTAGGCTCTGTACACACAGTTACTAAATTACATAAATTTCATCCATTCAAAATGAAAATATTGCAAGAGTTAACCGAAGATGATTTCGATAGGCGAGTTGAGTTTTGTGAAAAAATGACTGCAGCGATTAATGATAATACCATTCATGTAAAGAATATCTGCTTCAGTGATGAATGCACATTTTATCTAAATGGATTTGTTAATAAGCATAACTGCAGGTATTGGATCAATGAAAATCATCATGCTTTTGTACAAGGACATACTCAGTACCCCCAAAAAATTAATGTATGGGCATGCATTTTACGAAACAAAGTGATTGGACCATTGTTTACTAATGGGTATTTAAATGGAGGCATTTATTTAGAGATATGTTGGAAAATACCATCAATCTGCTTATCACTGAAACCATTGAAAACCAAATCGAAGACGATGGAAACCCTATACTTGATGAGGCTGAAATATATTTCCAGCAAGACGGCGCTCCTCCTCACTATGTTCTTCCGGTTCGGCAATGGCTAGACGACGAGTTTCCAGATAAATGGATAGGGCGAAGAGGGCCTATAGAATGGCCTGCTAGATCTCCTGACTTGACGCCATTAGACTTTTTTCTATGGGGCCATTTGAAAACTATTGTGTTCACTCCCCAACCTAACAGTTTGGATGAACTTCGTCAACGCATCACTGAAAGCTGCCATGATCTCCCGCAACATGTTTTTTAAAATGTCCGTCAGGAATTTGAAAATCGCCTATATCATTGTTTTGCCAATAACGGGCAACATTTTGAACACTTATTGAAATAAAAAGTGATATTTTCGTGTGCTTTTTTTCTATCTGAACAAATTAAGATAAATAAAGATTTTTCTAATTTTCTCGAAAACGAATCGACCGATTTTAAAAATCAAACGTCAAAATAAAGCACTTTGAAAGACCTTTCAAACAAGCTATTACTTGCTACCCCTTGTCATTAAAAATTTGTAGGGGATGACCCCGGTGGCCAGAGGGTAAAAGGGGGTGAAGTAGTTTTTGGTTAAAAAGTTGTCCCCTTTGGCAAATCTTTTGACGTGTCTCGGCGTTTTTTCTTTTAATCAGTGGTTTTCGATAAATCCGTGGTGGGAAGTTTTCAAATGAACACCCTGTATATAGTTCGATCATAGTTATTTTTGTAGAAGAAGAAAAAGAGTCAAAAATCGTTTGAGATCAATTTTTGTTACACTGAAACTTCTACCGGATTAAATAATAATTGAAATAACTTTAAAAAAAACATACTGTTTTACAAATATTTAAAAAAATTCTACTTTCAGTTTATCTATTTGATGAAACAATATAACACTATTTTACGCAAGGGTTCATGGTAACGCAAATTAATCTCAATGGAAAAAATGTCTTATATTTGAGCCAGACGTTAATGCGCAAACATTGTCATTTTTTGACGATTGTAGACAAAATATATTTTTCGAATTTTGTTTCAGCCTCTGTAATTTGTTATTATGCAAGTTGGAACGCTTATCATGGCATTGTTCCCGAATTATTTGACCCGCATCTTTGCACCCATATAAATTACGCCTTTATCGGGTTGTGGGAGAATGGTAATCTTAAAGTATTCGATGACTGGTTGGACATTCAAAAAGGTAACGATCAAATACAAAAAGGTAACGAACAAATAATGTCATGCTCATCTTTCTATTATGGCTCAAATGAGGAACACAAATTCAAAATATTAGTTTTTTTTCGAAAAATTATGGTACGAAATGGATTTTGTATGTTAATTACTAGGCAATACACTACCGTAAGCTGCGTTAATCACGGACCTAACACTTACCAAATTATCTCTAAACAAATCATTTTATCAAGAGACAAAAAATAATCCAAAATTAATGATTATCCTAAAAAATGGATTCTTTAGGATCCGCACCCGTGGTTTTAAGCTTTTACTACATGTCGCTAAAATTAATAATAAAGGAAATATCTTGACGGGCGGCTGTGAACCAAAACAAGAATTAAAAAACCTCAAATCAACTGTTCAAACATATCTCCTTCTACTTCTATACATTTCTGAGCACATATCAAAACCTTGGTTGTAGCCTTCAGGACGGTTCGCTCATCGATGTTATTGATCAACATTATTGTACTGTTTTTCATAAACCTTTTTTTTTTAAAAGCCGCAAAAATTAAAATCGTGACGACTAATGTCTGCTGAACGCGAGGGCCATAAAATTAGCCCGCTTGTTTCCGCCAGTACGGTTCACAGCCGCCTACGATAGGAAATGGAAATTTCATTAAATCAAAATATTTCCGTTATTATTAATTTTATTGTGGCAACTATTTTATTGATCACTATGAGTATCTTTTGAACGGTAATATTTACGAAGTTGTTTAAATTAGAGAAAATGTGCAGTTTTTTAAGTTTTTTTTTAGAATACATTATCGACGTGCCGAATTGCTTTTGATTCATGAGATACAGGGCCTTGTTAAAAACTAAACGTAATTTCTTTAACTCGAAAGGTTTTGATTGGATTAAATAAAAATTTTATGTTGTTTCCTTTCTATAAAATTGCGTTATCAGTTTTTCTTATTTTTTTATAACTTAGATATCGTCAATTATTTAAATATGAACCGGGATTTTTTATTTTATTTTTTGAGAGTATTTTTTACTCCAACTACAATGATGTATCACTCAATTCTATTCACCTTAGTTTCGACACAAATTATAAGTAGATCAGCAGGAAATTTTTGAGAATTTTCTCAGTCCGGCCATGATTTTTAAAAATAATACATTAATTTGATTTAGCTATAATTGAGCTAAAATTAAAACTAGTAATATTCTTTCATTTTTAAAACATAATATTGGCCAGATTTCACTTCAGTTTCGTTGATTTCCAATACAATGTAACGCGACGGTTGGTTCTTTTTACCACTTGTTCAGTAGCGTGCCTCAGCATGTTGGACATAACACTTGGGAAGATATAGTTTATACGTCGCTCTCTTCGTGGATATTATTACATGGGGTGTTCTTAATATACTTTGTTCTGGAGATTTACTACAAAAAATAGTCCATCAGATGAAGGTACGCCTATTCCGTGGCCACCTCGATCGAAAAATGAAAGATTTTTACTAGATTAAATTTTAACTCAATAACATGAAATAAAAATATTATGTATGTATTATTTTAAAAAATCAGGGACATACTTAGAAAATTCTAAAAAAATTTGATTGATAATGAAAAATGATTTATAATTTACACCGAAACTAAGGTAAATAGATTTGAGTGATACATCATTGTATTTAGGGCAAAAACTATTCTCGAAAAATAAAATAACAAAGCCAGGTCCGTACTTAAAAAAGGTAAGTTGACCGTGATATCTAAGTTATCAAAAAATGGCAAAGAAACAAACTGATAAAGCCATATTATAGAAAATAATAAAATATAAAAATTTTATTTCCTTTTCTAAAATCAAAACTTTTCGAGTTATTAAAGAAATTAATTTTAGGCGTTTTTAACAAATCATGAATCAAAAACAATTCGGCAACGTCGATAATGGATTCTAAAAAAAACTTGAAAAACTGCACATTTTCTCCAATTTAACTAACTTCGTAGAAATTACCGTTCAAAGGATACCCATAGTAATTAAACAGTTGCCACCCGGTATATGAGAAGGCAAACGAAAATTTTTTAAACTGA
This sequence comes from Barypeithes pellucidus, assembly GCA_963991005.1. Classification (NCBI taxonomy): domain Eukaryota; kingdom Metazoa; phylum Arthropoda; class Insecta; order Coleoptera; family Curculionidae; genus Barypeithes; species Barypeithes pellucidus. The sequence continues at coordinate 27,531,258 of OZ022564.1, read as the reverse complement.
GGTTAACCTGCTATTTTCAGGACTTTATAACAGGGTAACAGCACTAAAGAAACGGAACCCAAAACTTAAAGTCCTCTTAAGTGTCGGAGGAGCCAGTGAAGACATCACTAGAAAATTCGCTTTAATAGCTCGGGATCCCTCAAAAAGGGCTGCATTTGTTGGAAGTGCCGGATATTTTATTTCGCATTTTAATTTCGACGGATTGGATGTTGATTGGGAGTATCCAGCGGCTGCGGATAAGGTATGCACTGCAATGAGCCGATATTCAAAATATTCGATAAGTATATAAGGAAAGTTGGTTAAGACTATGAATTTAACTAAATAACATAATTCTTTTGTTATAAGCTTGAGCAAAACAGGGCAACAACAAAACAAAATTTGAGCAGAAGATTAAACTTTCTTCTACTCAATTTTTTCCGACCGAGGCGACCTACAGCTTAATGTGGGCTCCGAGCAACGATCCTCTCTTCCCCTAGAGTTCGCAGTTACTGGCCAGAGCCACAAGGGCCGTTGAAGTTTTAACTTAAATTTTTTGAGCTCTTTCGCCATTAATAATTTAGGTTTCATACCGCTATTGTTGGGGTGGGGTTTCAAAATTGAATTATTTCACACGAACAAACCCAAAAAGTTAAATTTCAGTGAAATCATTGATAAACTGAAGTGAAACTCTTCACTAATAATTTCATTATTACCTTTACTTTCACGAAAGTTTCATAAAATCTTGTGAAAATTTACTTACTTGACTTGACTTACTGACTTGCACTGAGGCAATAAAAATGTCTAATTCAAATTCTGCGGACTGAGATATTTCACTAAACGCAAAAAGTGCATCTTCAAATCAACTAATAATTGTTACCCGAAACTTCCATGAAAATATTGACAAATGTTAGAAATTAGTGAATAAGCCGATTGTAAATTTCCAATAAAAATTCTCAGAAATGTAATATTTCACTACAACCAAAAAGAAAAAAATTAGCTAAAATTTAAGGAAAAGCTTCTACAAATAAATGTTCTCATTATATACGAAACTTTCAAGAAATTGTCATAAGCTCCACGAATCTGGTACTGACAACCCTTGTATTTAAACGCAACGGCTTTCGTACCGACCTTACTGTATCCTTGTTTTTCATGAGATAAAGCCCACATTTAAAATCAATAAATATTTCATTGAAGTAAAGCTTTATTGAAAGTCTCATAAATTTCCGAAGATTTCCGCGACAAATTGATAAAACCAAATTTCTCAAGAATTTTAAATTCTGTCAGAAGTGAAATATGTCCAACCCTACATTCCGCCAATTTATCTTTTAGGAACACTATATAACTTTGTTAAGAGAATTAAAAAGTGCATTTCAACCCAAAGGATGGTTGCTAGCGGCTGCTGTATCAGCAATTCCAAGCAATGGCTACGATGTTCCAAAAATGAGCTCGTAAGTGTTCAAATATGAACATTATTATGAAATATTTACATCAAGTAGGAATTATTCGTGCCGGTCTTGGCTAATTTTTCAAATTTAAATTTCTGAATCAAACGAAGTCTGACGTACACAAACTTGTACCATATGGTGAATGGAAAAAAGTTACTCTCGCCGAGGATGGGTTTGAATTTGGATGATTTGTTTGGGTCAGATCCTTATCGATTTATTGCCTCGTTAGCAAACATATCGATTTAATTTTAGTACACTAAAGCACCATACTGTCATGCAAGGGAATAAAGAGATCGCGTAACTTTGCATGATATTTTTCCAAGTCCCTTTAATAAATTTAATATACATACAGTTGAAGTTGAACCGGGGAAATAATGAACATGCATTATCACCTGTAACAGTATGATACAAATTTAGATTATGTAGATCAAATAAGACACGTCAGCAGCTAATGGACGTGCTTAACATTATGACGGTCGTAGATATGAAGATAAAACTTCTTTGTTTAAAATGGTAATTATATCAATTCAAACTGAAATATGATTTATTGTTTAAAATATAATAAATAATATTTATTGACACGGTCCTTACGACACATGCCAAGAAAGTGTTTGGTCACCCTTGGAATAACTCTACTTACGTTTCATCTAGAAATATAATTCACATTTTCGAAAACTATTGCGAAAAGGAAACAAATTTGAAACAAATAGTGTTTGTCATGAGATGCTTCTAAGACTGCGATCCTATGGTATGTCCAATCGATTCTGTACATGATTGTCTAGCTTCCTTAAGGACCGCTCTCTGCAAGTGGCGATTGACGGATTTCTTTCAGACACCTTCACCATCAATGGTGTTCCTCAAGGGTCCATATTGTCTCCCACCCTCTTCTTATTCAACATTAACGACTTTCTAGTGAAACTAAAAATCCGTTATTTATCTTTGCTGACAAAAAATGACACACTTGTCCCATCTTTCTCTTCAAATGCACACACATCGGCTGCCGACGCACATCTTCGCAGACAGCATGAAGTATCACGCCTCAACAAAGACCTGGAAGAAATTTTGGCTAAGGGTGACAGTAACCAAGTCGAATTTAATACTACAAAACCCAGGCAGCAGTTTTCTCTAAAAAGGTTACCATTACAGGACCGGATATAGTCATGGCAGGTCATGCAATTCCACTGGCTTCATCTATTAATTTGCTGAGCGTCAATCTGGGAGGAAATATGTCTTGGCATAACCACGCTGTGGCAATCGCCAAGATAGCTTCGCAGAAACTTCCGAATCAAAAAGTTGTACACACCTCAACAACTTTTGATACTATACAAAGCCCAGATTCGACCATCACTAGAGTACTGCTCTCATGTCTGGAGCTCTGCACCCAAACATACTCTACGGCTACTGGATTCCATCGAAAGGAGGGCCATTCGTTTGATCGGAGACCATGAGCTGACGAAGAGCCTCGACAGCCTAGAACATCGAGACAGGTTGGGGTTTTGACTCTCCTTTACAGATATTTCCATGGACCTTGCCCTCGTAATTCCGCCCAGAGCGGCGAATAGCAGAAATACACGACGAACCACTGCCGCTCATCCATATGTGGTTCAGCTTAGTACTCCTCGAACTGCATTATTTAATAAGTCTTTCATCTGGAGGACTTCATCCTTATGAAACGACCTTCCCGAGGTCGTTTTCCCAATAACCGTTCAAACCGAACAAACACGATTCAAAACTAATGTGAATCGCTTTATTCGCACCACTCCCAGATTGCATTAAAGCAGTTTTTCTATAGTGCTTGTGTTTGATCATAAGAAAACTGATTTTGAGGATCACATTCTATTTATATTCTATATAGCAAAGCACTTTCATTTAGAAACTTGAAAAATTTGCCCACTACACGGAACACAAAATATAAATGTTAATATTAACAAATAATGACATGTTAATATTTGAATTTTGTCATTTTCGTCGTATTTCGTTTCCAAAGAGGAATGTTGTCTGTATTGTTCTCTTTCATTAACTGATAAAACAAATAGACATTAAAAACAACAGGTTTTTGATATGACTGTAATGTTACGACGCACGTTCATGCTTTCCCCTGCTCAACTGTAGGTTCCATGTTGCTTAGGAATTAGGTAACCCGAACAACATCAAACAATTTTGGCAAAGGCAAAATATTTACGAGACTGGTTTACAAAAAATCAATAGCTTGGATTTAAACTTCACCCTTTATAGAAGTAAAGTTTTAATAATATATATTTTACTTTCAAGATACTTAGATATCATCAACCTGATGTCTTACGATTTCTACGGCCCTTGGAGTGGTTATACCGGTCAAAATTCTCCCCTCTTTGCCTCATCCATCGAGACGCAATGGCAGAAGGAAAATCTTAACGTGGTAGCCTCCGCGAATAACTGGGTGAGGGCTGGAGCTCCCAAACACAAAATAGCCGTCGGTACAGCTTTCTATGGACGAACTTTTGCTCTGAGCGATCCTAACAATCATGGACTTCATGCTCCGATCACTGGTGCGGGAAATGGTGGAGGAAGCGCCACCTATTTAACTGTAAGTATGCTTCTTAATTTTTACATTTAAACCGGTTTATAAAGAAGTAAAATACCACTGTTTCGATTGGAACGGCTCCCAATTCCCCGGTACAATACCAACGTAGTGAACAACTATGCCTTATTGTTTTGACTTTCCTTGCATTACGTCTCCATAATCAACATTAATGTATCTAACGTAAAATAACACATATGTTCATATCCGATTTTCATTTGTTTTCAAGATATAGCTTAATTAGAAAGAAAATTTTCAATAAACGTGTGGGGTGGTATGGTCCAAAGATTGGCCCTTTCATTTTGGAAAATTGCCTCCCGGTAAAATGAAACGACTTTACGGAATGTTCCTGTAAACATCAGATTGCAACTCTAACATCAGGATGTTTTTGGATAAAGGATTTGCAGAGCATTCGATCGTTTGGCCTCCAAGATCTCCAGATCTCACACCACTAGAGTTTGGTTTTGGGGCTAGTTCAAAAATGATGTTTACAAACTAAAGATCGACATTGATATAATTTTTAGCCAGACCAGTATGTAGAATACTTGTTGCAGAAATTACGGTGGGAGGCCCAATCCTCCCCTCCCCTACAGATCCGACTATTTCAGTAACTAATATTTGCTTCCTAGATTTGTACAAAATATAATGGTTGGACAAGAGTATGGGATGACCAACAGAAAAATCCCTATAAATATCAAGGAAATCAGTGGCTGGGATATGATGACAAGGATTCCATTTGGGCCAAGGTATGAAATGATACTTTTCAAAATTAACGTCTTATACCGGTATCTAGAATCGATAAAGATGAAATAACTACTGTCTCCAAAGCAAGCTATTCAAAATAATATAGTGAAGTGATGGAAAGTTTGAATAATAATTTTTTTTTCTGTGACGGGAAAAATGTTCGACATTTTATCTCTGTTGACAGGTAACAAAATGTCACTTTTTATGAAATTACTTTTTTCCCCAGGAAAAAAATGATGAGAATATATATTAGTAAGGTAAGGTACGGATATATAAGTAAAGGTAGATATTAAATTTTAGAATATCTTATTATACAAAAAGTTACATTTTCTTTATATCAAAAGCACAATTATTAAATGTGCATTGCATGAATGCCATGTTCTCTTTACTATTCGGTACAATAGTCGAATTTTTTTGTGTTGAAATTTTTTTTTTTTGCCATAGACACAACTGCCGTTGTTGTACCTGGTCACAAATCGGGTGTTATTTCAGCACTGCCGCACGTTCTAAATACTTTATTGGCTATTTATATACTGTGTGCTACCGATTCATCAACATACCCTTCACCGACCGTTGATGACTTCCAACCGCCATGTTTCTTTAGTATCATTAACTCTCACCCAGATTCAACTAAAAGTGTAGCCGACGATCTTCGAAATGAATGACCCGTATATAAGTTAACATTTTCAAGTTGAAGAAAATTAGCTACTGTTTGAGGTACCTTATAAAACCCATAACCTGATTAATACATTTTCCATTGCGATATGCATAAAATAGGTGGCGATCCTTAGCTGCTGTTGGACGAAGGGTTATGTACATTCGGTAAAATTTAATATATTTTTCAGTAACTACAAATCTCCTGTTTACATCATTCTTTGTTTGCTTAATTTTCACAATTAATAACGTTCCCGAATCTTCTAATGTTGCCTGGCTGATTTCACAAATTCGACAAGCTCCTGCAATCGCAAATAAAACAACAATTTTTGCAATTAAATAAACTTCATCGGGAACATTATTTAAAAAATCACTAATATCTGTAATCGTAAAAATATTCTTGGGCGTGTAACTTTCCCCATTTTGTTTCAGAAATGTAATTAATTTGAAATATTTTGGAATGCTTACATTATTATTGGATTGTAACATACTTTTAATCATTGAATAATTCGACCACACTGTTGCTGCTGCTTTTGTTGTTGTGCCAATTCCGAAAAATATACCAATAACACCGTCTCCGACAAAGAACTGCATGTATTCTTCCTCTTCCATCATATAAATCTTGAATACGCGGTTTCGTAAATTTTGCGCGATTTAGCTAGCAATAATTTTTGTGACGCTACTTTCGCTGCTCCTACCAATTCCGGTGTAATATTCAGAAAAACTAATAAACAACAACTAAGTTATTAATTTTTAAATTAAATCACAGAATTAAATTGACAGATATTATTTGATTATTTTAAAGGTTTCCTTAGCAACGCAGGTCTAATTGTCGCTATAAGTAAAACAGCCTACTAGTTTAAAAATTCAAATTATACATCGATACTTTTCTAACTTTAATATATTGTAATAATATGGTTTTCAATATTAAATCGTCGTTTTTTCCGTCACAGAAAAAAATAGTGTATTATACACGGGAAAAATATTAGATTTTAGCTCTCGGAATTTTGACAACACAACCTCGAGCTAAAATCTAATACTTTTCCCTTGTATAATAAATAACTATTTTCCAACGGGGAAAGAAAATATTTGTCCGGTAAGAAAAATTGTTTAGGAGATTTTCGAGTCTAAAGAAACGAAAAGGCTGTTTGCAAAATCTGTCTAATTATTGTGTTGAACTTAAATTGGCCCCATAAAATTTAGTTTTTGTGCATTGAGGTGAAATTATTTCATACCGCATAAAAATGCTATTTTAGGGTGCATGGATAAAGAATCAAGGCTTCTTTGGCGCTATGGTGTGGACTATTGACAGTGACGACATAAAAGGACAGTGTGGAGAGAAACAAATACTTCTTAAACAACTTAATCGAGCTGTGAAAGTGAGCTCCGTTCATAAGGATATCAGCGTTTATTTGTTTATAAAATATGTAACAGGTTATTAGATATTATAATGCACGAATAAAATATGTATACACTGCCGTACACATCATAAGTCTCTAAATTTTGAAATCCCAATAAGAAAATATTGCGGCCAAGCTATCGTTCATGTCAATAAAGCAAGTAAGTGTTCGGTTTCATTAGCAGTGCCGGACTGGGCGATACTACTACAAAGTAGCCTAGTCTTATTTAAATTGATAATTTCAATCTGTACTATTATTGACATTAATTAATTAAATAATTAATAAGGGTTTAAACTCGAAAACAAAATAACAAGACAATAAAAAAATATTTTGGAGTTATAAAGAAACTTAGTTTATAAAATATTAATTTTGAAAATATTGAGTAAATTTAATTCAAACTTCCCGAAATATGGACGTAAAATTAAAGAACCCTGTATAAAAAAAAATTCTAAAATTTTATAAATAGTACTCATATAACCCAGATGTAAATGTCCGTGAAAGTTATTGACCAAATTAAAATCAATAAAGAATCTGTAGCATATTTATTGCGATCGTACAAACGCAATAAAAATAGGAAAATAATTAATATCTTGGCACAGCAACAGATTAGTAAAAATGTTACAATTACATATAAACAATAAGGAGGGGCATTAATTCAGAATTAAAAAAAAAATTAAGTTTTAATGGTTCCGATTTTACGAAACACACTGTACATTTAAAAATATTTTTACAATATACATCGTCAACAGCCAACTAATATTTATATTTAAAGTTTTCCTCTATACATGATATTATAGGAGATATCGGATAATTACACACTAAATGGACACCCTGTATATTTGAAAATTTAAACGGAAAGTTGAGGAACGATGAAGATAGGTTTTTTACTTACCTTCGAATATCCATTGTCGAAGTTTTGAAAATTTATTAAATCGTTTAGTAGAGAATCAAATTTACCAAAAATTAACATAAACAGGTACTAAGGATTATTTAATAGACGGTTGCTATTCATTAAAACACGTGTGGCATCGCGTCGTGTGAAAGAGCTGGTGTACCTAATACTATGCATTACTGCAACCCGAGTACATTTCAATTCATTCGGTTTGCCCGACAAGTCAGGTGAGTATTCGATGGCCGTCTTCAACCGTATACGTTTATTTGTAGTGCAAACGATGTGTGAAGGTTATATGTCAATATATGCGCCAATACTGATTCGGTAAGATTAATCCTGCAAAAAACGTGCGGTATTTCGCCGTGTTAACCTAGCTTTAGAATTAAATATTTTGATGGAATACATTTTTAGTGAGGTTAGAATTTGTACGGCAGTATACCAATCGTAAGAATATAGAGGTAATGGTGAAATTTGTGATCAATCAATTCAGCAATTATAGTTTATATATTCAGTTGGGAAAGACGAATTTTTATCAAATAATTAATATTTATTAAGTAATATTAATACATACATTAAGTATCTAATTTTGACTACCTATTACAATACAAATTAAGTATTTGCCTATATGAGGTACCAAATGAAGTATAAGTTACAAATCGGGTAATTTTTCGTAAATAGTCCAGAAATAATTATTTATGATGCTAGTCTGATTGTAATTTTTTATAAAATAATATTTATTTGATGATGTTTAATTGAAGGGAAAAATTGAGAACATCGAGGACGACTAACGTATTTCGATTGATCACATGGATTTGTTTATAAATGTTCAGTAGTGCTTTTAAGACAATGACATGAGGTGACTTTTATGGCTTATTAACTCGAAGCGCCATTTATGGTTATTTTTCTGCAATTTGCTTTCATATCAGGATTTGCAGGTTTAAATGCAGGGTCATTCACGGTAAGTGGTATATTAAAAGATCTCGGAAAGAAGATATTTATTTGAAATATTGGTAGTCGCTATAAAAGATGTCCATCCTTTTAATGAAGATATTTTGACGGATAACGGTTATACGTAATATGTAATTTACGTTTAACATTTTTCTTTTAAATACAATGCCCTGTATACAGAGTGTTATGGAAATGACTTATTATATTTAAATGGGTGACTAGGGTGTCCGAAAGTCCACATACTTCTTTTTTAATCGAATATCTAAATACTAAGATAAAACCCCTTTTTACCCACATACTGTCGCGCCGTTCCATCTGGATTCAGTTAGCAACAATGTGGGTCACTAGAGTATACTAACAGTGTTGTCAGACCACACCACATGTTTCGCCCTTGCTTGGATACCTGCCACGCACTACTATCGTTGCTTCAGTATGTTTCGAGACTCGGGGGTGGAATGACGCTCTCGAGGGTTCCACGTGCTTGATGTATAGGAATTTTAAACGTTTTGTTACTTGTAGCCGATTTTTTTGTTGTGAAATAATTCATAATAAAAAATATTGTGATGTGATTTCAAATTTGTGTGATATTATCTATTGTTAGTTATGTTGCAAAACATACTTTTTGTGTTTTATTTTTTTAATGGAATTTCATTATAAAACGGAGTATAAGGTATGTACCTTAAAATTGTAGTACTTTTTTTTTTTAAAGTTTGAAAAAGAAGTGATAACGCGGGTCAAAGACGTCTTGTTGTCAAAAACTGAATACGTGCGTTTACAATTATGTGTTGCAATATATGACAACACCGTGTCAATAAATGATTTGATTGCGAACGTCCTCAGTAGCGGCCACGTAAATTTTCAGATTTCATATATGTTTTGATTTCATATGTGTATTCGTACAATAATTCAAAGCGCCATTTAAGGTTATTTTTCTTCAATTTATTTTCATCTCAGGATTTGCCGGTTTAAATATAATAAGTAATTTCCATAACACCCCGTATTTCGGCATTTTTCGATTTTATGTAAAAATCCAAACTTTTGTTAACAATTTCCTATACCTATCTCCAACTGTTTGTGAGATTAAATTCATTAAAGGATTTTTCTATAAAAAAAAAAGTCAAAGATAATTTATTTTGACCTTACTCTGTAACTGATGCAGTTAAAGATTTAGGAAAAACATGGGTTTCTTATTTCATACAGGGTATTTGAAAAATTATACCTTTCTGGTTTAATATAATAAATACCAATAAGTCAATTTTTTTAAATTTCTCATATGTATTGAGCAAGTAGATAAAGAATATAATTCTACACGTAAAGTGCACAAATACCGTATGAACTTCGACTGTATCAACAAAATACTTAGAATAAAATTCACTTACCAGCTGTATCGTTTTGATCCATATTGTCGATGATCGCAAAAGCTTGAAGACCTGAAAAAGAAATTGCTATGGAAGGACGTTTTGAACTGGCAGTGTAAACGAAGATCGTTATTGATAAAAATGAACTTGGTACCATGTAATTTTAGTTCAAGAAAAAATTATACGAGAAACAGTGAACTTTGAATATTTGCATGTCCAATTATCATTATATTCTCGATATTCCTGCAAAGATGTATGGCTCGGTCACCAAAACCTGTTTATTTAATATCGATAATATTGTTCCTACCGCATACTGTATGACGTATGAAAATTCTCTATATAAAAATTAAGTCACCGAAAATGTAGGTGCAATGAAGGCTTCGAGGAAACCTGTTTACTTCAGAGATATTCATGTCTTGTATCTTATGTTGTTAATTAATAGTGCAGTTATTAAGAGGACTCCGTACAGGGTGTCCCATTTTCGGCACTTTTGTAGGCTCCATAATTGTTAGTGCTATAAAAAAAAGTAATGTAGGTGTCATGTGCTCTTTAAATGGTAAAATCAAAATTAGAAAATTTTCGTTCGCTTAAGAGATATGGGGGAAAATCAAAAAATTAACAATTTCAAAATTACCCTATATTTTCTTAGTTAAAAGAGATACAGAAAAATGTTTTATACAGAAATTTCTTTTTATTGATTGTTGAATAATCTGCCGTTTTCAGAATAAGTATAAGGGGTCAGGTAAAAAAGTTATCGGACCTAACTTCTTTTTCTTTAAATGGAACACCCTGTATATTTTAATCTAAAAAGATACTATTTTAAATTTTCCTTTCAAATATATAACACACCAGGCGATTCATTAAACTTTATTACTTTAAACCACAGTAGACCATGAAACAAAAGCTAATATCCTAGAAAAAACTATGTTGACTATTAACATTTAACTTCGATTTCATTTTTACATATTCATTTGCGAAAATTACCTATCAACATTTTGAAAATTTTGATATGATATCAGTTTATATTGGAAGTGGAAAAGACGAAGATATGGCGCAAAATGTATATTTTGCCCGCTATCCGGAAAGACGGTAACCATTTAAAGACATATTACGAACATTTGCGATGATTCCTGTTATTTCTTACCTTAATCTGAATCTATTAATTCGTTTCAAAGTAATAAAGTTTAAATAAATCGCCTAGGAAACCAATATCATGCATGGTGTGTTATACATTTGGAAGCTGAAGGAGTTAAAATAGTATATTTTTAGAGTAAAATATACAGGGTGTTCCATTAAAAAAAATGAGGTTAGGTCCGATAACTTTTTTACCTGACCCCGTATACTTATTCAAAAAACTCGCCAAAATCATTGTTATCAAATTACAAACTTCCACAACGTCAATTTTCTCTTTCAGACTCAAAACGCGACATTTTTGTGCCATTATTTACGATTTTAACCTTACAACTCACAAATAAATTGCGGACTGCTGTCAGGGAATCACACATACTTTCATTCGGCGAAGTCCTTTCGCTCTGCCACGCATACGCGATTTTTCTGTTTTTGCACCGTACTTATTCGTCTCCCAAATACTTTTAAAAAATGTTTGTCCGTTTAAAGTTGGGTTTTCGCACTCTTTGTATGAAAACAGCCTCTCGGCGTCCGCCCAAAGAAGAGTCCGCCCATCAAGAGAGGTTGATTTTCATGGAATTTCATACACCTAGTTCAGGACTATAAAAAAAATGTCCGCTTAATAGAGATGTCCGCTTAATAGAGATGTCCACTTATTAGAGTTGTCCGTAAGAGAGGTTTCACGTATATGTTAAAAGCAGTGGCGTACGGTACTTTCTGAGGGTATAGTTTACATTATACCGTTGATCTTTACCGCAATAAATCCACTAACCCCATTGTGTAGGTCCCAACATCTTCAAACCGCAATAAATGGGTGCCGGGTCGGCTAGAAAATATACCTATCTACATATTGATTGATTTTTATTTTGAATTGAAGAGAAATCTACTTAAAATGGTATAATAATTTCGGATACAGGTAAATAAAAATTGTACTCCGGCTCTGCACGAAGAGCTGTAAATTTGGATAATTTTATGGTCATAGGGATAAGTAGGCTTTTATGGCACTCAAAAGATCAACGGTTAATATAAACTTTACTATAACTGTTGTTATTATAGTACCAATGGGCATGTAATCAGCAAAAATAACGCATGTTTGGTCCCAATAGACGGTGGTAATGAGTTTCCATTGAATGAGCATATTGATGCCTATGTTGAAGCAACCATGAATATTTTTTCTGATGGAATAAAGTCGTTGCAGTAAGTAACAAGGAATATATGGAAAATTACAACAAAAAATTCGTAGGGAGTAATTCTACTTTCCTCGTATAAAGGATACTCTGTAACCACCCAATTATGCTTGTAAAATAAAGAATTTGGCTCCTGCGAACACTAAAGATATCTTCAGAGATAGTGGTATCTGTTTCGGTGGCCCAACCACAGAAAGTTATTTTAAAATATGACAATTTATTTAAAGATAACGTCATTTAATCGACTTAATATTTGGAAGAGAACCTGTTGCTGCATAAAATTTAGTGTAGATGTTAAAATTTACTATAATGTTCGTTGCAGTGGTATAGGTACCATGAGGAACATTTTGCAAATAACATTATTAAGTTTTAAACGAAACATTTCCTGAAACTGCTCATATTTTTACTCGTATCCTGCAACAATGCAATGTAAAGTGTCCCAGTAGTAATTCTTGTACAGGGTGTTACATCTTCGATACTCTTATAGGATATCTCCGTAATTGTTAGTGCTATATATATATGCTATATAGTCAAACTTAAAATGGTAAAATCTAAATTTGAAAATTTTCGCTTGCTAAGAGATACGGGGGAAAATCAAAAAGTTGACAATTGTAAAATTACCCTATATTTTCTTAGTTAGAAGAGATACAGAAAAATGAATTGATACAGATTTAATTGATACAGAAGTCTTAATATTGATTGTTGAATAATCTGCCGTTTTCAGAATAAGTATACGGGGTCAGGTAAAAAAGTTATCGGACATAACCTCATTTTTTTAAATGGAACACCCTGTATATTTTAATCTAAAAATATACTATTTTAAATTCTCCTTTTAAATATATAACACACCATGGATGATATTGGTTTCCTAGGCGATTTATTATTTTAAACCACAGTAGACCATGAAACAAAAGCTAATATCATAGAAACAACTATGTTGACATTCTAGTTGTTATTAACATTTAACGTCGATTTCATTTTTTACATATTCATTTGTGGAAATGACTTGTCAACATTTTGAAAAATTTGATATGATATCAGTTTATATTGAAAGTGGAACAAACGAAGAAATGGCGCTAAATATATATTTTGTTCGCTATCCAGAAAGACGGTAACCATTTAAGGACATATTCCGAACATTTGCGATGATTCCCGTTATTTTTTTACCTTAATCTGAATCTTTTATTTCGTTTCAAAGTAATAAAGTTTAAATAAATCGTCTAGGAAACCAATATCATCCATGGTGGGTTATATATTTGAAAGGAGAAGGAGTTAAAATAGTATCTTTTTAGATTAAAATATACAGGGTGTTCCATTAAAAAAAATGAGGTTAGGTCCGATAACTTTTTTACCTAACCCCGTATACTTATTCAAAAAACGGCAGATTATTCAACAATCAATATAAAGAAACTTCTGTATAAAACATTTTTCTGTATCTCTTTTAACTAAGAAAATATAGGGTTTGTTCGGGTTTGTTCGGGTAATTTTGAAACTGTCAATTTTTTCATTTTCCCCCATACCTTCAGCGGGCGAAAATTTTCAAATTTTGATTTTACCATTTTAAGTTTGACCCAAAAAGAGCAATGACACCTACATTACTTTTTTGATAGCACTAACAATTACGGAGATACCCTATAAAAGTGTCGAAAATGGGACACCCTGTACAAGTATCATAAATTAAATAAATTCCTGTAGGGGAGTTAAATAATTAAATAAATTGAAACGTGACACTGCAAGGCGTCTTCTAATTTTATAATGATACAAAATACATTCATACAGGGTTAGTCGGAAGGAATGGACCTAACTCGAAAATAACAATACAATACCGTATTTTTTTTTACAAGTGCTCCAAAGCTTTGATGCCAAATAAATAAAGAAATTCTTCAGACCGTTTTCCTGTCTACATGACATGAAAACTCTCGCGCATGGAGAATGTAAATATCTATTTATTATTTTTGACAAATAGGCTCGTTGGCCTAGTGGTATAGCGTACGCCTTTTGTGATCTGAGAGTCGCAGGTTCAAATCCCGCACCGACAATTCTGGTTTTATTTATTTATGAGCACATGGTGACTCGAAGCGGGTGGGAAATATCTTTCCCGCCCGCTTCGATACTTTCCCGCCCGCTCTCTTGGAAAACCCCACTTTCGGTGAAGTGAACATGCATGAAAAGAGGCACTTTCGGGGCACTTGTAAAAAAAAGATAATTGTGTAACACTCGTTATTATAGACTTTGTTTGTAGAAATGATTTTTATTTTTAATTTAGCAGAAGCCAAAAGCGATAATATGTCGTATTGATTTTTTTTCGACGATATATCGCATTTAGAAGAAATGTTAATTTTTTTGTTACCAAGAGTGTGATGGCCATACTTTTGGGCCAGTGTCTAATACAGATATATCTCTAATTGGCTTGGTTTAAAAAAAAAAAAAATAAAATTCAATTTTTATGTATAAGATACACTACGCCAATTAATTGGTAATTTCTATTGTTACTTAGAGTGGTGTGGCAATACTTTAGGACCAGTGTCTAACCCAGACGCCAGACATACATATCGTCCCCTATCTCACGTAGTGACGTAACTGACAAAATTCGAAAAAGTGAGATACGCCACCAGACATTTTCTCTTAGGTGTAACTTTTTTCTCTTGAAGTGTCGTAAACGTATCTATCATGGTTTCACTGCGATCGAAAAATTTAGAAGCGGCGTATGTATCAATCAGTGCAAAAATTTGTCACGTACCGACTTAACTGCGGTTGTGTGCAACTAAATTTTACATTTCGTAAGCTCAAAATCAAGCAAAATATTATTGTAAACGTTTTATGTTGCCGGTAATCATTTTCGATTCTTAAATAACGGATGTGCTTGTACTTTGGGAAGATGGGTCACAAAATGTTGTATACACTGAACTTAAAACTGATAGGTGTAAACGTTTTAGTGAAGAAATAAAGTGAAAATGTAATATTCTGGAAAGTGGTACAAGGAAGCCATTTTAGCTGTTCAGGGGTAATAATGTTAATGGTGCTGCAATGCTAGATTATTCTATATCTATGTTTCCTACCATCGAAGAAAATTCTTTGCGGTTTTTTGAGACTAATCATGGGTAAAATGAGGGAGACTCGGCTCATAGCGCTATCTCAAGAGCTATTTATTGCGCCGCCGACGACATTTTTGTACCATCTCAGCTCTACCCTGTTTTTAGATTAGCCCGTCGAAAACAACCCTATAAGGTTATACCTACGAAACATAGCGATTTTAAAGATTTTAAACTGTTGTCACAAGAGTTGCGTATTTTAAGTGTCAGACAAACCGACAGCGGCCTAAACGCCAGACATTAAGAAAATAATGGTTACGAAGAAGACCCCAATGAAAATTCTATTGAAAATAGTCATCTCCAAATTAATATGATAGTATTACCTTGAATACTATAATCCAACATTATTAATATTATTGTCAATTTCAGTATATCGGGTATTATTACTTTGAAACCATGTTAATAAAATATTTCATTAAACGTCTTATAACATAACACCCTTCTTTAGTTTTTTTGATAGTACCTAAATGAGGTAAAAATAATTTTTAATTCTATAAGTATAGTTTCAACTGCAGAACCAAAGCATGACATATCTACAATCGCAACCAAAAAAATCTCACGAAGTGACGTAACTACGTATTTGTCTCAAAATACAAAGAAATAAAAAAAAATTTCATATCCAATATACCAAAAAGAAATGATATACATAAGCAATATACGCTAAAAATTTCGCATCTGTTTGTTTAGTACAGGACATTTTTTCATTTCTTCTCTCCTGAAATATTTATAAAATGTCAGTTACCTCAATACGTGAGATAGGGGACGATAGATCTAAATGGTTTAGTTAAAAAATAGTTATTTTTGTATCTAGGGTGCGAAAAAGTACTACTCCAACGATTTCTTGACTCGGCTGCGCCGCGTCAACAAACCCGATCCCTACAGAATTTCGCATACGAGTTGAAAGCAATATTTTTTCTACGACTTCAATTTCATTAAACTAAAAACATAAAACGATATTTTGTATTATAATATTTAATGCAAATTACTTTTTAAAAACATAGTAGTCGAATCTGTCCCAGGTATAACTATGGAGACCAATATGTTTAACAACATACGTTTTCGCTGACATTATCGTTATTGTAAATGTTGTATATTGTGAGTCTCGAAAGTGAAGATGATTTATCCTGTACCCCTCCAGAAATATCAGATGTAGCCAAACTTGTTACAATGAATCTTCTACCGGAAAAATCCAGACGGCAATATGAATAATTTAAAACATAATGTTAAAAAAGTATGCAAAAATATTTTACTGATATATATTGAAGAAAGGTCGAAAGTAGTTAAGTCGTTCACGTTATGGTCAATAAATTCTATGTTGAAGTCAACTCTTAATGTTAAGGAAAATGTGTTTAATTTGTGATGTGCAAATTATTATGAACACTATTTTGTGCCGGGGTCATGGTAACGCAAAAAAGTAATGTCAATGAAAAAATGTCTTAATTTTGAGCAGAAATTTTTATAAAAAATAAGTTTTTTGCGGGTTTTTCGTTTGTACTGGTAATATCTAATCTAATAAAATCAAAAAAATTAAATATCTACGTGCTAACTTAAACTTTAAATAAAAAAAACATCATTGAAACCTTTTGGCACATTCGTAAAAATGATTTCCCAAACCCGTGTAATCGATACACTAAAATGAATTTTACGATGCGTAATTGATTCAGTGGTCGACGATGGCCGACATATTTTCTTGATGCGCCGACAGGCGGCCGAAAAAACTCGTTTTCCCGTCAATTAAGGACGTGCAACTTTTCGAAATAATGCAAAAAATTTGCAAATTAGTAACAAAACGTATGCGGGCAATAAAATGTTAATAACGGGATCGACTGGGATGTTTTTGGATGTAAAATTAATCGAAGTTCATCGTTCACTGTTTATTTAGTTGTTACTACCGTATTGTATTTTGTACCGGGAATTGGTGATAACGGTCCACAGACGGTCTTTTTTTTACGAATTTGAAAACACAAACATAAGACCCATTATTTCGAGAATTTCTTATGTACTTTTAATAATAAATATAATAAATAATAATATATTACAAAAATAAGTATCTATACGTATAGGGTGAGGATTTTAAACTATGACAATGCAAACTCCGAAAAATGGCTGGAAATATTTTAATCCAATTTTTGGGATGCCAATAGGGAAGTTTAGGAATAAATTTAAAAAATTTGAAATTTACCTTTCTGGCTGGTGACAAATCAAAGTCAAATGGAAAGATTATATTTTTTTATATACTTCGATTCCTCGTCAAAAACTACGTAAGTAGCAGAAAAACGTAATCGTAGCCCAACTAGAAGTCGCCAAATAAAAACATTAAATTGGCAATCGATCGAAAACTACAAATTTTCGGAATAGACAACCGTATATAAGCTTAACCTTATTTTTAATGCTAAATAGAAAATAATTATAAAATTTGCGGGATTTCATTTGAAAATGTAATTTTTTGCAGTTTCCTATATTTCAGCGATCATCAATATGGTTTTCGGAAGTCCAGATCAATGGGAGACCTTCTAGCCTATGTCACCCATCTTTGGAACAACGCAATCGAACATCATGGGGTGTCTCGGGCTGTTGAACTGGATATTTCTAAAGCCTGTAATCGTGTTTGGCATGAGGGGCTTCTAAGTAAACTTAGAATTCTTAAAATCCTATGGTATGTCCAGTCGATTCTGTGCATGGTTGTCTAGCTTTCTTAAGGGCCGCTCTCTGCAAGTGGCGATTGACGGATTGCTCTCAAACACCTTCACCATCAATACCGGTGTTCCTCAAAATATTGTCTATCACCCTCTTCTGGCTCTACATTAACGACCTTCTAGTGAAAATTAAAAATCCGATAATTAGTTTTGCTGACGATAGCATACTTATCTCATCTTTCTCTTTGAATGCACAAACATCGGCTGCCAACGCAGACAGCATGAAGTATCACGCCTCAACGACCTGGAAGAAGTTTTGGCTTGGGGTGACAGTAATCAAGTCGAATTTAATGCTAAGAAAACCTTGGCAGCAGTTTTCTCTGTTGTTAAGCATAGTACTCCTCGAACTTCATTATTTAAGAATTCTTTCATTTGGAGGACTTCATTTTTATTGAACGACCTTTCAGAGGTCGTTTTTCCCACGATTCAAAACCAACTTGAACCGCTTCATTGGCACACACACCACTCTCAGAGTGCCTTGAAGGATTTTTCCTATAGTGCTTGTGTTTGATCATAAAAAAAATTAATTAATTCTGCAAAATTCTGCATTGGTCTGCAAACGACAATTCGAAAATGTAATAATATATAGCGTGTTTCATTTAAAATAAGCAAGTTAACACCAACTTCCGGTTTAACCGAAAGTGCCACCATATTGCATATATTTTAGCTGTTGTCCCCATCGACATTAGCATACAGGCCCTTTTTCAAACTTTTCATATGTATAGTTTTCCACACACCCCGTATGTCTCGACCATTTTATCGATTAGCGTATTTAAATAATTCACAGAATAAACAAGATTATTCTGCTCGTGTCAAAGTAACTATAAAATCGGTGTTAACGATTTTTAAACAATCTAAAATAGGTATGAGCAATCGCCGCCAACAACGCCACCAATCGACAATAAGATAACAACTAATAAAACAAAACACAAATAAGTCATAAAAAGGAAAAACAAAAAGCGGCAACTCGAAAAGCCCAATGTATTTGCCCAAGAAATAATCACGTTCTCGGCATCTCTGAAGAGGAGTTGATTTTAACTATTATCGCCTAGTAGTCATATATGTTTTTCCTTCATTAATCGTGTCGTTTAAAATATCTCTTTACTTGAACGGTTATTATGACCTGCGAAAAAAACTGTTTGTAAACATTTCTCGGGGCTCCTGCTATTTGAGTTACGGGCGTATAATTCGGGATTAACTATTTTCTGCAAAAATTCTGTAACTTATACGAAACTGCTTGTAAACTCATTATTCATTGCAAATATATAAAATAAAGTTATATTTTCCAACGTTCCGTTTTGTATTAAAAATGCTTCAAATAGCCAGAATTGTCTGCTAATTCGTAGTGTAAAGTCGATTTCATGAAGGTTTGTACTTACGTCATCGATGACGTCATAACTGGGAAAAAAGAGTTTGTCGTAGCTAATTCATATAAATTCAATCGCGTTCAAATTTTGTATTAAAGTTGTCAATATTGAAGGAATATGTTTCAAAACGCCCCTTTAGAGGACGTTCCCAATTGAAGGGGTTAGAGCTAAAATCACCAAGTGCACATTTGGTTTAAAATTACTTAATCATTTTATTTGATGCTAAAATAACCCAAATTATTATTTCGATTTTTGAGACAACAACGTCGTGAACGATAATCTAGATTATTTTATTGCTAAAACCACCCAAGTGCACTTGGATCATTGCAGTTCTCAACGTTTTTAACCGCGTAACCAGAATCACGTTATACAGGGTGTCCGCTAATTAATGGTACATGGAAAAACCACAGACTCCTTACGTAAAAATATTATACTTACCTATATCAGAAAGTTGATATTAACTGAGATACAGGGTGTTAAAGTCAAAAATTCATTTTTGTTTTTCTCTAATAACTTTGAAGGAAACCAACGTTTTTTTACAAAATTTGGCAATTATAGTTTTTTAGGACGAAATTGATTTTTTATGAAATTTTAACGTACAAGATAGGGGGCGCTGTCTGCACATTTATTAGGCCATAACTTTTCTGTGCTTCAGTGTATTTAAGTTTTTAATTAAAAATTTTTTGGATAAGAAATTGATTTCTTTGTGAAATGTGAAATCTGCGGCATTTTTCGCATATTTATTAGGTCATAACTTTTTTGTGACTTAGTGTATTTAAGTTTTTAATGAAAATAATACTTTTCCCATATTTATTACGTAAAAAAGGTATACTACGTTCAGATCGCCCAGAGTTACCGTTTCGGAGATATTTGCATTCAAATTGTTTTGAACCCTGCCCAATTATTAGTAATTTGCAAACAAAATTTTTTCCTTAAAGTAACCTATGAGAAAACAAATAATATTTAGAGATGCAGTTGTTATGGAACAGAAAATGTTTCATTTTTGAGTTTATCGTAAGTTTCTGTTTTCATTGCTGTTGGTTTCTTTCGACACGATATTTTCTAGGGTCAAAGTTATTTTAATTAAAATAAGTTAAAGAACAATCCAATTGTTGTATTTATTATTCCCAATTACCATTACTAGAACATTAATTATCATGTAAAAGTTAATTGGTAAGAAGTAACAAAATATTATTTGCTTACCTGGCCTAACGCACTAAACAATTTAAATGCAAATATGTCCGAAACGGTAACTCTGGGCGATCTGAAGTTAGTATACCTTCTTTACGTAATAAATATGAGAAAAGTATTATTTTCATTAAAAACTTAAATGCACTAAGGCACAAAAAAGTTATGACCTAATAAATATGCGAAAAATGCCACATGTACATTAACATTTCACAAAGAAATCAATTTCTTATCCTAAAAAACCATAACTGACAAACTTTGTGAAAAACGTTAGTTTCTCTGAAAGTTATTAGAGAAAAACAAAAATGATGTTTTAACTTTAACACCCTGTATCTCAGTTAATATCAACTTTCGAATATAGGTAAGCATAATTAAATCCTAATATATTTACGTTTAGAGTCTATGGTTTTTCCATATACCATTAATTAGCGGACACCCTGTATATGTTATTTTATTATTCAAAGCAAACTAAATGATGGGTTTTGTAGTTCTGTAGGCTATATCTTTCAGTAATATATAGGTTCCTTAACCCCTATTTTTAGATCATTTCTTGAATACAGATAACAAACATCTGCTTCAAAACTTCCTCTAAAATACATGTAACAAAAAGGTGTTACTGGTACTGTTGTAGTATTGTGTCATATAAGAGCTGGTACACTCTGAATATACACTGCGTAACTTATTTTACGCCCAACCAATATTTTGCCTCAACTTTGAAGTTATGTTTTTTGACAGGAGATGACAACAATTGATCCGGGTTATTTTCTTTCCCTTCAGTATCTTCTTTGTGAATGTTTTTTACTGCACCCACGCTTACTCCCGTATACATTGCGACCCTTTCTAGCTTTCGCTTAACTGGCAATTTAAATGTATTAATTTGTGATTCCTCTTCACACACCCTGTACACATTGGCAATCGCTTCACGGGTTTGACTATGAAGGGTTTTACCAGGGTTCATTCATTATCACAGTTTTAAAACAAACCCTATCACTACGCAACTGGATGAAGCATATTGGAGATCGCCGAACAACCACGCCGGCACAATGGGCATATCACCAGACGCTTGTCGTCATCCTCTGTCTGGGATATAACCTATCAAATTAGCTCTAGCCACCGGTTACCCATAGTTACCGTTGATATTGCACCATGTTGCCCTATTTTTAGATTAAAAGTACTTTAATAAAAAAATATTTTATTTTGCATCTAAATATTAAAATAAATAGTATGAAAAGAAAGTTTTAAGAACATTGAAACTATAATAGAATATTAGTTTCTTATATACTTATGACAATTTATCTTAAATGGGTAAATTTAATTTTAGGGTTTACTTGGTAACATGTTATTAAATTAAAATTTAATATATGTGACAACATTGTTAACCCAAGAAATTTTCTTGAGCGCATTCCTTTTGTAGCAACAGATAAAGTTGTCGATCTGTATGTCCCCGCTATGGGCGTCGAAGGGGGCGTTGTGAGTTTGCGCAGTTCGGAAATTTTCTTGTGAAAGTAAACATTCGACAGGACCGGATTTCAACTTTTTTAGTGTAGGTACATTTCACTGGTTAGTTAGGAAAAATATTGCAATCAAAATTTCGATTAAAGACAGCGTTCTATATATACGATTTCTGACGATATGATGATCCGACGGTGCCCTGATTGGTGTAAACTTTTGGTACCAAATTCCGTCCGAATATTTGTAACAATCGGCACGAGCTTTATTGTAACTTTCATCTGACGTTGTATGTTTCTTAACCTCACTTTTTTTCTAAACCAAAAATTAAGAATGAATGACTATTTTGACTATTTTTGGAATTATTACTAATGCACCAAATTAAAAATACATTAATTTTAAGGTTAGGTAGTGACCACATATATATTATATTGTGTACGAGTGACACTCACTACATACCTGAAATACTTTATACCTGATATTGATCCACGACTTTTGCAAAAAAAGCACCATGCACTTGTGTCCTTCTATCTTAAAGAAAACGAGCCACTAACCTACCAAACAGCGAATCGAATCAGCACAAATTAAAAACTCCTTTACAAAAATTGTTGTTAGGTATTGAAAGTTTATAAGCACTAATATACTGACAACAATCTGGATGAACCACTTTTTATTTTACTCTGTAATTTAAAAAAACATCCAGAACCAAAGATGGCGACGAATAACAATAAACAAATAATGTTGGGCCGGCTCTTACGCGATCGATAAAATTTGCACCCTACTCAACAACTCCTGTTTTCTAGGAGTTGTTGCCCTACTGCGCAATCTCAATAGGCCCGCTCCATCTCCCATAGCGGGGACACTTTTTGTATTTTGGAACGTTCGTACAAACCCGAACAAACGAGATTTTTGATTGTGCGTTAAATAAGTTGCGCAGTGTATTTACATCATGCCTCTTTTTATACGATAAATAAAGGCTCGAATTTTAACGAAGAACGACGGTATTAGTATGCAAGAACTTTTTGTGAAGCACCGACGATTGACCTAATTTACTGTGTTAAAAGTAGTAATAAGGAGCCCAACAGAACTGGTTCCCGCCGATTTTAATGATATTTAGCGTCTGGGTGTTTAAAAAAAGATGTACCATCGCTTGCGTGGAGGTTGCTCACCCAAAGATAAGACGAATAGTTCCCATCCACATGGGTCAGCAGATGCTTCGGTTTACCAGGAGCGTGACTAAGATCAGACGCTCTAATAATTTTTAACCAAAAATAGGTACGACACATTTCACATTTTGAGCACAATTTGTCAAGTTCAAACATCTTATTTATTTTAAGTCAGCTTCGTTTACAGGATAAATGATAAATACGATTTCACAAAGCCCTTTCAAGATTGACTGAAACTTTGATAAATGGACGAACAGTGCAGCCCCGTCTTTTGACGGGACGGGACGTTTTGATGGATCAAAACCCGCCAAAGGTGTGGACGCAGGTATATTTGTGGAAAGATCCAGGATGGACATAAGCATTCCTCTGGGGAACTAGGCCACAGTATATCAAGCGGAAGTTCATGCCATACAAGCATGTGTACTACAAAATCTTGAAAAGGGCTACCACGACCAAAAGATTTACATCCTGTCGGCCGGTAAGCTGCTCTTAAGGCTCTAAACTCCAATCGGTTTACTTCAAAACTTACACTGGAGTGCCATACCAACCTAAAAGTACTGGCGACCAGGGGGAACAAAGTAGAGCTCATGTGGGTCCCTGGTCACTCTGGGATGAAAATGAGAGAAATGAGATAGCGGATGAACTAGCGAGAGCCGGATCCGCTCAAAGTCTCAGGGGCCCCGAAAAGGCCTTTGGAATATCAAAACAGGCAACAAGAACAACATTTGATAGATGGTCGATAAAACAACACCTATCTCGATGGCAAGGGTTACCTGGTCAAATACACGTACAAAACCATCGAAAATACTATCGAATGGGATGCTAACCTTGACGCGGCCCCAGTTGAAACAAGTGATGGGTCTACTAACAGGCCACTGCCACTTGCGAAAACACCTTCAACGGATAGATATAAACAACGGATCCATTTAATGCAGACTCTGCGGCGAAGAGAATGAAACCGCCTCACACATAATATACCGTTGCGTAGCACTGCCTCGTTGAAGACAAAATATCTTCGGGAACATACAACGTGGTGACAACCTCCCACATGACAGGCTTTGTAGAAGGTTACTGGACCTCATAGAAGGAACAAACATCTTCTAACAGGATCGGGGCATACAATAAGCCGAAAGGCTGCAGTAATAGATGTTCGAGTCTTTGAACCGACCCCCGCCTTTAACCAACCAACAGGATAAATGAAATTTTTTTAGGTAGCGTACACAGACAGCGTAACAAGATTTTAGCTTATTGCTATGAAAAGATATCCACCTAAATAAAATTACATTAAATGTAAATACTGCTAAAATATGTGCTATTTTAGGTAATTTCATAACTCTAATTTTTATAAAATTACTACAAAGCCGTTTCTGGAATATATTGAAGACATCGAACAAAAATTTAAATTTTAACACCCTGAATCTTTCAAACAAAGCCTCTGTGGACCCATGTAAATAGGAACTATGTGTCTTATTTCTGAGCAACACACACGTCAATTTCCGGCATAAGACTAAATACAGGGTATCACACCTCCCGGGTTCCTGTTGATTTTAATAAAATTTGGTGTACAAGTAGAATATCAAAGAAAATCAGACCATTTTTTTTGCTAACCATATTCATATCATACGATGGCTTTACAGGGTGAGTATCTCCGCTATTAGTAATGCTAGAAGGATACGATTTTCGCCGCTATACTACTATTTTGTGACACAAAAGAGGCCGCAATCAGAGTTTTTCTAGTCCTCCTTGTTTTTGAGATACGGTATGTTTATGAAAATTTCACATTTTGGGACACCCCCCATATTTCTGTTACCCTACAACTTATCAAAAAGAGATAAAATATTCTCTTTGTAGTTATTTACATAGAATCCAGTGACGTACTCAGATTTTTTTCTTCGTTTAATAGTTTTCAAGAATATATATAAATATATATTTTTTATAATGTAATTTAGTTTGTAACAAACTTCTCAGAAATATATAATACTTCCTACAGGGTGTCCCACCGGGATCCGCCGCGATCGATATATGGAAAACTATAGTAGGACATTTTTATAAATTGGACAATGTTGATGGGGGGCAATGCGGCTAAAATATTTTCAATATGGTGGAACTTCCGGTTATACCGGAAGTCGGTATCAACTTGCTTATTTTAAATAGAACATCTTATATATTATTACATTTTTGGATTCTACGCAGGATTCTGGACAGATTTCGTATATTATGGCCTATACGTACGTCTAAACGTGCTTGTTATATTTAAGATTTTATGTCAAAAATTACGTTTGCAGACCTTAAAATAACTATTAATATTTCCTGTAAGAATTTATTATTTAATTTGGGTTAGATTCCCTATTGAAATCGACTTGCTTTAAAATTTTTTTTTAAATATTTTGTTAACTATTAACACAGGGTGTTAAAAATATAACTGAGAAAACCCCAATAAACCTACATTTTCAAATGGAAACCCCCCAAATCTTGTAATTATTTTCTATTTAGCATTAAAAATAAGGACCAGTTTGTATAAGGTTATCTATTCCTGAAAATTTGTAGTTTTCGAAATATTGCCAATATAATTTACAGGGTGGTATGGAAATGACGTATTATATTTAAACCGTCAATTCCTGAGATAAAGACAAATTGAAGAAAAATACCCATAAATGGCACTTTCAATTCATTAGGCGGTAAAAAAAAACCAGAAAAACACCTGTGTGGCGCTGCGATACATGTAAACAATCAAGGAATTCTGGGCGGTGTTGTCATATGTACACCTTAAACTCTTTAGACAAAATAAAATAACTTAAACACTTTTCCATTCTGTAATACCTTTTTGTACAATTGATTGAAGAACATTTACGTCGCACTATGTTTTAAACAACCTGAAAAAACATATGGAATAGTAATAACCACGTACGTCACTAGGTCAAATGCCAATGACCTCTTGACGCCTTACATCGGCTGAGCGAAGTAGTTTCATTCATTTCACAAACCCGAACAAACCCGCACACTTGCAGGCTGTTAGTTGAAGACCAACCAGCGGCCGGATACGTTTTATCTCGTTAACCAACACACTCTCAGCAATTCGCTATGTTTTTTCGGTTTACGCGTGTATCTTGCTCGCCCATAAATAATTTTCGAATATTGTTTTTATTGACGCGTTTCTTCTGGACGTAAAATTTCGTCGCGTGTAATAAAATCTAATAATCTGTAGTATAACCTGTATTATTGTATTTTCAAAACCCTAACTATCGGTTCTGTTTCACTATTACTGTGTGTACATAAAGTGTTTCCAGGAGTGTTCCCATGAAAAAGAAAAAAAACTGATTGTGTTTGTGCCTGGATTTCCTCGCTCTTTATGTATAAAGATAAATAGAAGTAGGTAGAAAATAATTTATTTTTATAATTTTATATGGGATTTCAGTTTTACATTAAGTTTGGCAACATTGCCATTGGGTCTGAGTGAAATGTTGTACAGTAACGCGGACTGACCTGTGAGTAAGAGTGTTTGTTACTTTTAAAACGATCGATTAAAAAAATAAAATATGTAGCGCTTCTCTAGGACACCCAAGAAGTCACCCATTTAAATATAATACGTCATTTCCATAACACCCTGTATTTTTATGGTCATTTTGCTGCGAGTTTTAACTTCAGTAAATCCTAGTTGGCTGTGACGGCGTTGGAAAGCAGTCAAGTGCCAAAGAAATACATTTGTCACATGTTCGGGTTTGTTAGGGTTTGTTCCTGTTCACTGTGTCACAAGTTTAAATAATCTCCGTTCGTATAATGTAAGCGCCCTGGCATAATTATTTAGAATTTGCAAATGAAGTCACAGAAACTACAAATTTTCGGAATAGTCAACCTTATATAAACTTACCCTAATGCTAATAGAAAATAATTATAAAATTTGGGGATTTCAATTTGAAAATTAAGATTTTTTGCAGTTTTCTCAATTTAATTGTTAATCTTATTTTTTCAACACGTGTATTAATGGGTATCAGAGTATTATATAAATCCATTAAAGCAGGTCCTTTTCAAAAGGAAATCCAACCCAAATTAAATAATAAAGGCTTCCTTATAGGAAAAATTAATAATTATTTTAAGGCTTGCAAACTTCATTTTTGACATAAAATCTTAAATATGTCAAACACGCTTAAGCTGGATTCATAGTTGCCGTAACGTATGCCGTAAGACGTAAGCAGTAGTCGATAAGACGTAAGACGTAAGACGTAAGGATATGCCCATTTATATTCTCGTTAAGAATTTTCGGGTTACGAGTTTGTAGGTTATGGTTTTTCACATGTGTGTTTATTTAAAAGTGAAAATATGAGTTCAAGCGATGACGACCTCGTTATAATAACGGGATCAATATTGTTCTGGTATTTATTAGCAATTTATTTATCACCTCTATTTATTAGCAAAGTGTCGAATTTGGAGATGTCAACATGGCGGTTATGCACGAGTATGACCGATCCGAACCGATTCCGTAAGACGTAACGTAAGAAATGGAATTGAACCATTTCTTACTTCTTACTGCTTACGGCTTACGGCTTAACTAGGACTATGAACGGTTCTATTGCAAATCTCATGTTTATTTTTCTTACGTCTTAACGTTACGTCTTACGGCATACGTTACGGCAACTATGAATCCAGCTTTAGACTTAGGTATATGATATGATATACGAAATCTGCCCAGAATTTTATGTAGAATCCAAAAATATAATAATATATAGGATTTAAGATAATCAATTTGCACCGACTTTCGGTATGCCGCCAGATTGAAAATATTTTAGCCGAATTACCCCCATCAACATTGTCCAATTTTAAAAAATTTCCTATGTATGGTTTTTCATATATCGATCGCGGCGGTTCCCGGTGGGACACCCTGTATAAAATACTATATATTTCTGAGACGCTTGCTACAAACTAAATCACATTATTAAAAATATATAGGGTAGCCTATTTAAAAGAAGCAAATTCTCCTTTCTTGAAAACTATTGAACAAAGAAAAAATCTGAGTACGTTACTGGATTCTACGTAAAAAACTACAAACAGAATATTTTATTTCTTTTTGATAAGTTGCAGGGTAACAAAAATATGGGGGGGTGTCCCAAGAAAAAATCTGAGTACGTTACTGGATTTTACGTAAAAAACTACAAACAGAATATTTTATTTCTTTTTGATAAGTTGCAGGGTAACAAAAATATGGGGGGGTGTCCCAAAATGTAAAATTTTCAAAAACATCCCGTATCTCAACAACAAGGAGGACTAAAAAAACTGTGATTCCGGTATCTTTTGTGTCACAAAAAAATAGTACAGCTGCGAAAAGCGCCCTCTATCATCATACTTAGCCCGTAAAACCATCGAAAAATGGACACGCTATACAATGTGAATATGGTTAGCAAAAAAAAATTGTCTGATTTTCTTTGATATTCTACACACCGAATTTTATTAAAAATCAACAGGAACCACTTCTGTTGGTCCCCTTTTAAGGTATTCATGCAAGAATATCCAATGCACCTGCGGCATTTTTATGTTAGCATTACATCATTAAAAAAAATGTTTTTATGTAATTATAATTTAATTATTATTATCATAGAGAATCGCGTTCGAACGCAGGTGAATATATCTTTATTAAAAATGAATTGTTTTATATTTAATAGTCACTATTCCATACTATTTTCATAGCCCTTGACCATGTCAGTTTTATGGCATTCACTTAACTAAATACATAATATTGTTACAAATCTAATGAAACGACGTAACTGTCCACTTACAAAATTTCCAGGGGTTGAGAAATCTTGCTACGTGAACTGTCTATAGCGCTTGACAGATAAATACGCCGGCAATAAATTTATGAATGCATTGCTGCAAAAAATAAGAGGTGGACGCACGAATGCGACTTTCTCTTGGCAATACACTTTCTTCTAGTGTTGTGATCGCTCGAGCGAAAAACCGCTTGAGTACTCGATTATTGAAATAACCGGCATCGCTCGATTATTAAAAAAAACCGCTCGAGTTATAAATTAAAGCGTAAATCGTCGCTTGTTACTCATTACCTTTCACTCGATACCCGATCTTCGCGCGCCACCCGAGATGTGTCGATTGGCGACGTACGAGTTTGACGGTCAGAAGGCTGACACGACATACGTCTTTCTTAAAGGCACATAAACGACAAGGTGCATATAAAAAAGTCATGTCATATCCCTTAGTGGATTCATCGCGACATCGGTTTTGTTTTGACTGGCTAGTCAGCGGCGATTGTAAATTTTTTTAAAATTAAAGGATGTAATTTAAAAAAAAATCAGAATCAATTGTTCTTCCTTAATAAAAACTCTAGATTAACTTCTAAAACTTATGAAAACAACCCCTTGGTGTTTTATCAACAAATTCTTCTTTGTCATGAAAATTTCAAGTGATTAATCTCTAGAGCGATTGGCTCGATTATAAATTCACTCGAGTATCAAGTACTCGATCATTAAAATCAGTTTTTCTAAATTTTATAGAACATCTTTTTGTCTGGCTTTGATGGGTGACCGCTTGGGACACCGTGTATGTCAAAATGTTTACAAAAGATATTAGTAAATTTAAAATCTTTTAGTAAATCTTACGAAAGATTTTAGTAAATTTTACAAAAACTTTTCATATAAATGGTTTACTAAATATTTGTGTAATTATTACTCAAAATTTAGGTTAGAATTTTTCTATAATTTCATGGCATTTCTTAATAAAAAGTTATTCCAGTCACATACAGAGCCATAAGTTATGCCTACTTGGTTTTATTACTTTTATAGAAAATTTAACTTTTCCGTATGCTCAATTGTAAAAATATAACCAAATATTTAATAAATGAAAGAATTCTTAAATAATGAAGTTCCAGGAGTACTAAGCTTAACCACATATGAATAAGCGGCAGTGGTTCGCCGTGTATTTCTGCTATTCGCCGTTCTGGGCAGAATTAAGAGGGCAAGGTCAGCCGAGCACTTTTCATGAAAATATCTGCAAAAGAGAGCCAAATTCCCAACCTGCCTTCGATGTTCTAGGCTGTCGAGGTTCTTCGTCAGCTCGTGGTCTCCGATCAGAAGAATGGCACTCCTATCGATGGAATCCAGTAGCAAAAGAGTATGTTTGAGTGAAGAGGTCCAGACATGAGTGATGGACGAATCTGGGCTTTGTATAGTGTCAAAAGTTGTTGAGGTGTGTACAACTTTTTGGTTCGCAAGAGTATACCAAGTTTCTGTGAAGCTACCTTGGCGATTGCTACAACGTGGTTATGCCAGGATATATTTCCTTCCAGATTGACACCCAGCAAATTAATAGATGAAGCCAGTGGGATTCCGTGTCCTACCATGACTATATCCGGTTCTGTAATGTTAACCTTTTTAGAGAAAACTGCTGCCTGGGTTTTTTAGCGTAAAATTCGACTTGGACATTGTCACCCCAAGCCAAAATTTCTTCCAGGTCTTTGTTAAGGCGTGATACTTCATGCTGTCTGCGAAGATGTGCGTCGGCAGCCGATGTTTGTGCATTCAAAGAGAAAGATGAGAGAAGAAGTGTGTTATCGTCAGCAAAGCTAAATATCGGATTTTTAGTTTTCACTAGAAGGTCGTAAATGTGGAGTAAGAAGAAAGTGGCAGACAATATGGACCCTTGAGGAGCACCGGCATCGCCACTTGCAGAGAGCGGTTCTTAAGAAAGCTAAGCAACCATGCACAGAATCGACTGGGCATACCATGGGATCTCAGTTTAGATAGAAGCCCCTCATGCCAAAAACGATCAAAAGATTTAGAAATACCCAGTGCAACAGCCCGAGACTCTCCCTGATGCTTGATTGCGTTGTTCCAAAGATAGGTGATATAGGCTAGAAGATTGTTGAAGGTTTTTGTTGGTTTATAGCTTTCTCCATTACTCTGGATATAACTGAAAGCTCTTACCTTCCTTTGAAATTGGCGGGACTCGCGCCGATTTCCAGCTAGATAGAAATATTCCTTTTCTGTAGGATAAGTTGGAAAGGCTGTCGTGAAAATACAGTCATTATTATGGTAATGTTACAAGGAGCTGCAAAAATATTCGAATTTTTGATCCAGATATTATTTATCAACATGATTAGCGCGCTTGCCTGCGGTTCTTGTTGTCAAACTCCTTATTCGAGTAAGGAAGTATCGACTACTTTATGCATTAAAATTCTTGAGTTAATCATATTTTTAACACATTATACTATATCTGTATCTCTATTCACAGCGATAAATAATTTGTAGGTAGGTACCTGCAGTAAAACAAACTTATAAATTCTACACATTAAAAGTGTACGCGCCTAAAGCCACTTAGGACAGATGATTAATTTCGTATGGGCTTCTGAATAACGTAACAGTTAGTTAAACTTTATAATCAACTAATCATTATATTTTAGGCCATAAATTAAATGTCGTAAGCATTTGGGATTTTTAAAATATCAGACATTCTTATAACAGCAAAACGGAATTATAGATATCAAGATAACAAACAATAATATTGAGCTTTGAAGTAGGTAGTAATAAATCGATAAATATATTAAAAGGAGTCACCGTAACTTTTTAACAAATTATTTTGCACCACTGGTTTTATTTTTCTCAATTTTTCCTTTAATTAGATGTTGCTTAGATCAGATGTTGCTCCCCCAAGGGGCTATCAACCCTTGGTTTGCGGGCATTGCGGTATGACCTACCAATTTGGGAGTGCGTACCGTCCATAAACATATAATATAAAAAGGGAGACAAACCATTCCATTCATAAAACACCATTTATTTATAATCATGCACAATTCTACAGTTTCAAATAAGTTAGGAGAAGATGGTTTTAAAAAATGGCAATGTAATAAGGTTCACTTTTAGATAATTTCGATCTAACATTAGTCATAAATATGTACTAATCGTTGTAGGTATTTTTTGAAATTCAGATAATATAATAAATATTTTAGCAATAGTTACTTAAAATATAGAATTTGCTACACCACTGCTTTACCTAAAAAGAAAATATAATCTCATTATTCTCACTTACGACGAAATATTAATCCGGGGTTAAAATAGTCGTATTTCTTACTCACCACGCACTGGCGGACCATTGTAGATGGTTAATGAATAGCTCTAAATAGTTTTAGTTCGAAAAAACACTAAAAATTAATCCAAAAACACAATAGATCACAAACAATCACAATAGCAGCAGCGATAAACCGGTAACAACACCGCCGGCGATAAGAATAAAATTAGTAAACTACAGAGTCATTTTACACCAGCAGGTAAAAATGAGCGTACAGCGATGCCACTGTGATTTCCTTAAAACATTGCAATTTGATGTTCTTGGGATATATATAAATAACTTTACGTGTAGAAAATTTAAAAAATACACCCATATTTAGTACAATATTTTTACTTAATAGGCACACATGAGAAACGCATTCAATATAATTACTAATTACTTTTTCTATTTGGGTTTCATAATGGCTACATTATGAAATGCGAGAAAATATAATAACCTGCCACTTTATGAAACGGAAATTTTATTTTTTTTATATTTGCAGCAAGTAGATAATTTTAGGCTTACTTTGATTTCGTTGAAATTAGTTTCCTAGGCATTATGGATTCGATAAAATTTGTTTATAGGAAACTTTAAAATACTAAACTTTAACCTTGCAAATAGATAATTTTTACTAAATATTTATCTGAAATACCTATACTCGAAAATATATAACATGCTGACGGGGTCCGTCAACTAATTTCCAATCACAACTATAAAACAACATAACCTAAAAATAATAGAAATATCTTCCAGTGTTTATGCTCTATTTCTAAAGTTTTTTTCAATAAAGTAGGTACCATTTTTATTTTTAATTCAATATTATAGTACTTTATATATACATATTTATAGTTACTGTAGCCATTTCCTGGACATTAATTGTTATTCCTGTCAGATTCTGTGTCTACACAATATTTTGTTCAATAGTATTATTTATTATTTTGTTCAATATTTTGAACTTTGTTTTGCTCGCATCATTTACATATTCTTTTTAAAAGTTTTTCTAGATTATTTTCTGCAATTTCTCGTATTTCTGACGCAGTACAACTTTCTTCCTGACTCATTTTTATTAACTTTAATAATATATTTATTTTTAAGTATGACGGAGGGAAAAAGCTTTGTTGTGTGCAATTGTTTCTATCATGGCATATTTGATACTTGTAACATTTTATTAAATTGTAAAAGTATTGCCAAACCAAAAGTATTAATTCAAATGAAAAAAATCTACTATTATTTTTTAAAGTTTTCAGACTTTAAAGATCCAAATAGAAAAAGTTTTTTAAATTACACGGTTCATAAGACAATTAGAGCACTTGTACTTTAGAAAACTCACTGCTTCGCGAGTCATTTTCTAAATTAAACGCTTGCTCTAAAAGCTGTTTTACATTATCCCATTTCTTGTCCAAGAAATTGTACAATTTCTTGTGCAATAAATAGACAAAATATTGTTGGGATGGTAAATAGTTTGTAGTGTTGTCTGTTTTAAACTTATCAAATTTATTGTACAATAAATGTCCTAGGATTCTGCGCTTTAAGTCAGTGATTTTAGAGTAATGTTTGTTTTTATGTTGGTAACAACAAAAATGTTCGTAAGGCTTATAACATAAGTAAATGTGTTTTTAATTTTAACTAAGGTTTATATTATTTATCTATTTCTATTCAGATAATCTGATATTTCAGAACTTTGTTTTAAAACGTGGAAATGGCGACTGGCGAGAAATACGACAAGTGTCAAATGGGCGCAAGCGCAATTGAAAATTGTGTGAAAAATAGGACCTGTTCTATTTTTCGTACAATTTTATAACCCAATACAATTTATGACACAATTTACTGTATGAAACTATACAATTTAAATTGTACAAGAACTTGTACAATTTCTTGGACAAGAAATGGGATAATGTAAAACACGCTTAAGATAATGTCTTATGACACGTGTATCTTAATATACTATTTCGGTTTCAAACGCAGGCGGTAGATTTAGGACTCTCAGTACAGACTTGGATTATTGTTTAAAACTTTGTATGATGCTGACAGAATATAAACAATTCTGTCTAATGTTTTTGGTAGCGTCTCCTACAAGATGTCCGATCTCATCCGACCCGGTAACCATCGTAAATGGGGTAGGAATAGAGAGAGGGTGATACAATTTTTACTCTTCCCTATTTTTTGCATAACACCGGACAGTAACGTTATGACTTATACCAGTAAAATCCACTGAGTGCAGATCGGTTTACCGGCCGTGGTGTTTGAACTTACGAACTCGCGTCCTAGAGTTCCCTGTGACTGCCGCTTTAACCACCGAGCCACCAGAACCGATTGCATCACTGTTATATCCCAGCAAGTAGTAATAGACAATTTTATTTGTGGAAAACAGTCTTATGTACTCCTTTTGTTAGACTTCTGGATAAAAACAATTAAATTGACAATGAACTATTAACATTGTGATTGACAAATTTTGTTTTATTAAAAATAGTTGGGAAAACTTCACTGAATAGACATGTTCATAAGTCAAAAACAGTTCAAGATAGGTATAGCAACATTACACATAAAAATATAGACAATTTCAAGAGATTTTAGAACTACAGATAAAATACATGGTATTTCATTTCAAATTATCATTATTCCAATCAAAATATTTGTATTTTGAAACACCCTGTACTATATTTTGGATTATAGTGAAAGGCCTCTCGGTATTCCCTGACTCCCAACCAAATTTCGGTTCGCTTACTTGTCAGTTCAAAGCTATCAGTCCTTTTAAAAGGACACGTTTTCCAAAAAAATAAAGTGAAAAATTGAAGGAAGTTATTAAGAAATTAATAGGAATTCTAAATATAATGCACAGGGTGTTCCATTTAAATTATCAAAGTTGCCAATAATTTCTAGTAAAAGCGGCAGCATTGCACGGCTGAAAATATTTTTGAAAGAGACCATGTCCACTTCTTCATAAACGTCTAATAAGCCATCCACCATCAATCCCCCTGTATAAAGCTTTTGCAGAGTAATACCGATACCGGGTTTTAACTTCTTTAAAAAAATGTTAAGTTAATTTAAAGGAAATCATATTTTATAAGGGGTGGAACTTATGAACACCCTAAATCCACAAATAAAAGAGTTTTCACTATTTCGGGAGTCAATCCGTGGACACCACACAAGTCAATTAATATTTTTGCTATTGTAAACAAATATACCTAAATACCATGATATTATTCTTTCATTTCACCTACATCAAATGCATAGAACCTTATAATACCCTTAAAAGAGAATTTAAAACTGTAACAACAACGTGAATCTCCATAGGCATTGACGTATCGGCTAGATATTATACCTTCCTGTAGGTTTAAGTTTAAGGTAAGTTACGAAACATGTAGATCTAACAGGTCCCTCGTAATCTTCCTAATATTTTAAGATAAGATCAAGTTTTGATAATTATATAAATTTCCTATTAATTACTTTATTAAAGCAAATTGGTGTCCGTACGGTGTCTAAGAACAGGAAATGCAGAGGTATAAATTAAATTTAGTCTGATATATGGTTTTCGTTTGCAAATAGTGATGCTGCCTAACAGTAAATGACAGATAAAATTATAGGTAACTCACGCTGTGATAAATTAATCCGTTTTGGATTTATAATTTGGTAACCTGGTTAAGGAACTATTTTTTTTTTATAATTCTACACCGCTGCGATTCGAGTGTACGACTTTAAATTAATATATTTATATTTTTTAAGTGTTGGTAAGGCTCATGTATAGTTATAAGTTCATGAAATTGAGTTTTATATAGTTTAAGTTCAGTAGCGTATCCAGGAATATCATTCAGGGCTGACTCATCATTTACTTGAAATACACATGAACCCGGTATTTCTATCTGCTTTGTACACGTCAATGTCACGCCTGTTATTACGAAAATTACCCTCATACCCTCAAGTCATTTTTTAAAATCATGTGCAAATAGGTAAATTATAGTTTTTACACAAAAATAAAACATTTATTCCATAAATACGAATAAGGAATTTTACCAATACCAAAAAAACATGAAAATTACCATTTAAAAATGTTTATTATGTAGTACCGAAGGTGTTGTGTCTTTTATGACGAAATAGTGCAATAATTGTTTGGTTACCTGCCTAACGAAAGATTTTATACACGAAATAATTGGAAAACAAATATGTTGAATTTTCATGCACTTCTATTATTAATTTAAGCTGTGCTGCCAAATTGTGATAAAATATTGAATTATATAAATTTGTCACAATATAAATATAATAGCATATAGTACAGGTCGACAAGTTTATCTGTAGCTACGAAAGGAATTCGTGCAAAAAAGGGGGTTAACAATGTCACATATATTAAATTTTTATTTAATAATCTCTTACGAAGAAAAACCTAAATGTATATTTACGCATTTAAAATAAATTCTAATAGGTATATAAGAAACCAACATTCTATTATAGTTTCAATATTATTAAAACCTTATTTTCAAAGTATTTATTTTGATATTTATATGCTATATAATATATTTTTTTGATTAAAGTATTTTAAATCTAAAAATATGGCAACATAGTCCGTTGTCAATGGTTACAGGTAGCTATCGCTAATTTGATTGATTGTATCCCAGACATTTGACAGCGCATGCGTCTCGTGAGACACCCGATGGGCCATCGTGCTTGTGTGCTTGTTCGGCGATATCCGATATTTGATGGATGTACCCACCCAGTTGCGTAGTGATAGAAAGGGCAATAGTTATTGTTTTGTGTTAAATTGTGCTTTATAAATACGTGTTGAATGAATGAGTGTACTTCTGGTAAAAACTTACGCAGTCAGATCCGTGAAGTGATGGCAAATGTTTATAGGGTAGGTGAGAGGAATCACAAATCAATATATTTAAATTGCCACTTAAGCGAAAGCTACAAAGGGACATTAATACGACCAAAACTGAATAATAATCATTATTCAATTAATCATGTAGCTGATTTTTTCCATGTTGAAAAATTTAAATCTTGTAAAAAGTTATTTTATAAACCTTCATAAAAATAGTTATATACCTTCAAACATAACATGCAATGCAATTACTGAAGAGTTACTTATTTTTATTACATTATTTAAAATAATAATAGCACGCCCATGACTAGACCTTTGAACCGATATTGGTTTCCCTTTAACGATACGTCGGAGACACAGATCCACTTGTCGACTTGTACGTAGGTACACTGTAGGTAAGGTAACTTGAGGCTTTATTGACGGAATAATAGAGGGAGGGGGAGGGAGAGACATATTTCCATTAAATTAATAGATGAAGCCGGTGGAATTGATCCTGCCACGACTCTATCCGATTCAGCAATGTTAACATTTTTAGAGGAAACGCCTGCCTGGGTTTTCTTAGCACTAAATTCGAGTTACTGGTTACTATCACCACAAGACAAAATTTCTTCTTGTTAAGTCGTGATAATTCATGCTATCTGCGAGGAGGTGCGTACGCAGCCGATATTTGACAATTCAAATGAAAAATGAGACAAGTAAGAAACTTCAATTTTTTTATACAGGGTGGGTAAAAACTGCAAAAATGTTATTTAGCTTAAGTGTAAACATACTTTATTTTGAAAGATACGAAAAAAAGTCACTCTTAATAAACGTTTTTACTTAAATAATGAATAGGTGATACTTGTTGTCAATGTCTTTATTTAATGAAGCAATTATAATAATAATAATAATAATACGAACATTTTTATTAACATGAAAAGAATACGATAACGTTTTCATAATTCAAAAACTCCACCCCCATACTCGACACATTTTTCTAATTGCTTTCTTAAATAAGTGAAAGAATTTCTGATTTCTTCCTGAGATATGGATTGGACAGCCTGGATAATTCTGCCCTTCAGCACTTCAATATCATTTGGTATTGCGGTTACAAAAACAATTTGTTTTAAACGGCCCCATAAAAACATATCGGGTAAGGTTAAGACGGCACTTCTTGGGGGCCACAAAACTGGGCCAATCCTGCCAATTCATCTTGGACCAAATCTGCGATCAAGCAATTCTCTAACTTCACGAGCGAAATGGGCTGGACAACCATCTTGCTGAAAATACATATTTTTTATAAAATTTA
Organism: Barypeithes pellucidus; assembly: GCA_963991005.1. NCBI lineage: Eukaryota > Metazoa > Arthropoda > Insecta > Coleoptera > Curculionidae > Barypeithes > Barypeithes pellucidus. The sequence continues at coordinate 27,492,859 of OZ022564.1, read as the reverse complement.
ATGGTAGATTTTCGAGTTCATCATTGAAAAATGTATCCAGCAGTTCTAAATATGATAATCTATTGCAAGTATTATCAAAAAAATATGGCCCTATAATGCCATGGATGGATATCGCACACCACACGTTCACTTTTGTAAAATATTGTCTTCTCGTCATAATTCTGAATTCGGGATTTTCTAAAGACCAGTACCTAACGTGCTGGGTTGCAACGGTTCCATTTGTTGAAAATGTACTTTCATCAGAAAACATGATACATTTATAAAAATTAACATTTCCACTTAAAATTTTGTCTCCTATCCACAGGCAAAAATCAAGTCGTTTCTCTTCCAATCTTTGATTAAAGTGCGGTTTATACGGATACAATTTATTTGCTTTAAGGATCTTCTGAATTTTTTCACAACTTCCAACTGAGTAACACGATTTCTAAGGGACGTCATAGGATTTTCTTCAACAGAATGAAGAAATAAGACTGTAGCAGCATCATCATGGTCGTATTTCTTCTTTTTTTTTGAGGTTCAAAACCGAACCAGTTCTCTTGAACTTTTTTATTAACTTGCAGATTGCCATCCTAGTTATTGGGATTCCTACAAATTTCTCGGTAAATTGTTCCATGACGTAGCGGTATGAAACTTGACCATCCCCATAACATTGTATTATAAAAACTCTTTGTTCAGTAGATAGCATTTCTACTTAAATAACAACTTCATTAAATAAAGACATTGACAACAAGTACCTTAAGTGTCATTATTATTTTAACTAGGTTCACCAGTCAGAGGTGTGCCAGAGAATACTTTTTGGGAAATAATTTTTACATAGGTAAACATTTTAATGAATTGTTCTACTTCGGTTTGTTGTAGAAAACACATCCATTAAGAGTGACTTTTTTTCGTATCTTTCAAAATAAAGTATGTTGACTCTTAAGCAAAATAACATTTTTGCAGTTTTGCCCACCGTGTATAAAAAAATTGAAGTTTCTTATGATGAATAGTATTTTCTAGACAAGCAAAAACGTTTATGTGAATTTTTTTTGGATCTTTCAATTTTTAGTCCATTTGTCCTCTTGTAAACCCCATCCGTGGACATACTGTATATTAGATTTTTGTGCCCTTGAAGAACGCCGACATTGATGATGATCAGAGAAACCCGTCAATCGCCACTTGCAGAGCATGGTCCACAGAATCGACTGGGCATACGATAGGATCGAATTTACTTATGAAGGGTAATTAATAAGATGATACAAAATTAATTAAAATTTGATTTCACAAGGTAATTATTTTGTGAAAGTATTTTTATTAGTGTCCAATCTGAACTGTTCCAAGCATTTAAGAATACTAATGAAATTTTTTTTACAATCAAAAGACCTAACGGAACAAGAAATAATAGCAGATGGGAGTAGTAAACATTTGTAACTCGCACAACAGCTTTTCATATATTAACAATTACATTTAATCTGACGATGATAGTTAAGCACTAGGAAAAACAATATTTGTGATTAAAAATAGATGACAAACTTAGTAAATCGTAAATCTAAAACGGCATGCCGTAAAGTAGGATAAACAGTAAAAATGATAATTTTGGAATAAATACATCTGAATTTATTGGCAACTTACACCTGTAGAGCTTTAGGGGCCACCAATTAATAAACATTTCCCTGCTAATCTGACAGTTGTTGCTTGGCAATTTGGGAAATAACATTTTTAATAATTCCACTAGACGAACGATTTTGAACACAATCTAATCAGCGAAATTGCCAATATCAATAGCAACAAACTTGAAAATACACTCACCGGCACAAAATTCCGCTACCCTGAAATTTTGGTCAAGTTTGATATTTTATAACATTTTTATTCTTTATGCGATTTTCATGAATTTGTTATTAGTTTGTAGATCCGTTTATTCTGTTTATCCTTAATTATTTTATAAAGTAACATTTTTCGATTATAGACTATATTATACAGGAGTAAATCAAACTGTCGTCATTTCAAAACACCCTGTAGGAAAATTGAGATGGATAATTTTATTCAAATACAGTTTCTTGTCATCTTTGATGTATTCTAAACATTTCGTTCCTTGATTCATTCCATTATCTCATTTCTGCTGCGAGCTGCAAAATTTTAAATGGAACGATATTATTTTTAGAAAATGTATGTCATTGGTATTTCTACCGAAGCACGCACCAATCTGGTTTTTGTTGAGGAGGAAATACTCCAAGAAGTTGTTGTTCCATTTGTTGCTTTCATTAGGAACTAATTTACATTAATGCATGATAATGTTGCACATGTAGTGAACGAATATCTGGATAAAGTGGGACTTCCAAGATTGGAATGGCCTGCATATAGCCCGGATCTCAACCTAATCGAACATCTTTGGTATCAACTTAAAAGAGTCGTTCGTCGTCGTCCTGTACAACCATAAACCTTGCAAGATTTACGACTGGCGCTGACCGAAGAATATCAGGCTCTCTTGCAAGAAAGGATAAGTAACCTTATGCGTTCGATATCACGAAGACTGCAAGCTGTTATTGCTGCGAGAGGACGAAATACACGATATTAAAATTGTTCTTGTTAATTCACTTTATGATATACCTAGTGTTTGTTTTTCTTAATGAAACTAGGCTTCAAATCTACGTTTCATTTAAAATTTTGCAGCTCGCAGCAGAAATGAGATAATGGAATGAATCAAGAAACGATATGTTTAGAATACATCAAAGATGACAGGAAATAGTATGTAAATAAAATTATCACCTCAATTTTCCTACAGGGTGTTTTGAAATTACGATAAAAAACAACAGTTTGATTTACCCCTGTATAATATAGCCTATAATCGAAAAATGTTACTTTATAAAATAATTAAGGAAAACACAATAAACGGGTCTACAAACTGATAACAAAATTATGAATTTCGCATAAAAAATAAAAAAGTAATAAAATATCAAACTTGACCAAAATTTCAGGGTGGCGGAATTTTGGGCCGTGTACAAGAAGAAAAAATATTGTTGCGTATTATTTGCCTTGTGGTATTTTAATATTTCCGTATGAAGCGCGAGGGGAGAAAAATGTATGAAAACTATGCTAGAAAGCATTTTACTATAAGTGTGCATAAAGAATACTATAATTAATGATTAAGTGGAAAATAAATAATTAGACTTTGTATTGATTCAGCAGTTCTCAGGATTCTCCCTGAAAATGTAAAACTACAGTTTTTTTTCTCAAAAGGTCCTTTTGACGGTTATTATTATTATTTCAGTATTAGTCTTCTTTACATGCGTTATAAATATTCGCCACGATTTATTTTGCTTGACTCTTCAAATGTTTATTTCTCATTATTGTCTGATCCATCATGTAATTGACAGAAAAAAAATGTATTAGCAAAACGCCAACGCTGGTATAATAAACAAACACAAAATTTCCTACCGCGTTTCACGCCACTGTATAGACAAATTTCTATGCGTTTTAACGGCGCTACGAAGAGCAGAACTACATAAGAACTAAAATTAAAATAATGAAGTTTTTATTTTAGTGTAGGATGAAAAATTTGAAAACGCATTTAATGATATCATAAACATATAATATAAAACAGGAGACAACACATTCCATTCATAAAGCACCATTTATTTAAAATCAAACACAGTTCTACAGTTTCAACAAAGTTCAACAACATTAGTCATAAATAGGTCATCGTTGTAGGTATTTTTTACAGAAATTGAAATACTATGAAGAAAAAATCTATATTTTTGCAATATTTACTTAAAATATAGAATTAGCAACACTAACCTAAAAACATAACCTCATTAATCTCACTTACCGACCATATATTAATCCGGGGTTAGAATAGTCGAATTTCTTACACACCACGCACTGAAGAAGCATTGTAGATAGCTAATAAATAGCTCTAAATAGTTCTAGTTCGAAAAAACCCTAAAAATTAATTCAAAAATACAATAGATCGCAACCGTAGTAGAGAATACACACAAACAACACCGCGCCCGAATGACATTCCTAAACTTCAGGGTTATACACGTATTATAATCGGTAGCACGTGCGTACAGCGTTGCCACGATGGTCTCCCTAAAAGATTGCACTTTGATGTTGTTGGGAAACTATCAATAACTTTACGAGTAGAACATTTTTTTTTATGATCAAGCACAAGCACTATAGGAAAAATCCCTTAGAACACTCTGGGAGTGGTGCGTGTGCGCAAAAAGCGATTCACGTTGGTTTTGAATCGTTGGAGGTTATATTCGTTGGGAAAAACGACCTCGGAAAGGTCGTTCCATAAAGATGTCCTTCAGATGAAATAATGAAGTTCGAGGAGTACTAAGCTTAACCACATATGGATGGGCGGCAGTGGTTAAGTAAATTTAAAAAATACACACATGTTAGTACAATATTTTTATTTAATAGATACACATGAGAAACGCATTCAATATAATTAATTACTTTTCGGTTTTAAACACAGGCAGTAGATTTAGGGCCATCAGTACAGACTTGGCATCATTGATTACTGTTTAAAACTTTGTATGATTGTGTCATAATAAAAACAATTCTGTCTGGTCCTTATTCCTGCCCTGTATATGGGGTGTTCCATCAAGATAACTGATGGCACGCGTCGGCACGCGACCTAAAAGGCAGGTCAGTCCCAACCATCCACCTTTACCTCTTCGGAAGCGATATTATTTCCGCATAGGTCATTGTCTGATCTACATCTATCCCTTTTTTAAATTCGTTGTTCCTTTATTCATTTCGTATTTTTCTCCGATATTTTTCTGGAAGAATAATAAGTGTTTAAGAAAAATAATCGATTTTTTAAGCACATAAAATAAAGATATGTGCACCTTCAGTATAATCGATTTAAACGGTCAATAATGAGGATCAATAATCGCGTTAAAAAAAAGTGTTTAGTTTCCTAATAAAACAGTATTTAGTTAAGCCAAGATGTGAATTGTTATAATACTTAAGTGGGTTTAAGTTTATTAATTTAAGTGCGTTTAATTTAAAATATTTAGGTGAGTTGAAGTTATAATATTATGGGAAGAAGTAAAAAATAGTTGCACTTGTAAATTTCCACTATATTATAAAAAGTAACATAACATGTTTCGCTATACTATAGCTTCGTCAGATGTAAGTGATATAATAAAGATCTCACGAAAAATATACAACAAATTTACGTTATTAAAATTATAAAGAAGGAAAAAGAGGGGGTTACAATGTCGGGAAAAACCAAAATTATGATCACTTGAATGATCACGCTAATTGAATAGAGTAAAGATTGTTTCACGAAAAATGGATATAACTTATTGACTGCAGTAAAAGTACCTGCGGCGATCCCATTATTTATGACCATTTGTTATTATTATGTGGAAAGGACCGGATTGTAATAATTATAATTAAATATAGGCACATCAGGTAGGTTAGGTTGCTTAATTTACACTTCTCGTCAAAATTAGCGAATAATGTAAAATGTAACAAAAAGTTCGTTGTTCAATATTTTTGGAAGTACTCAATCGATTTTGAAGATCTTTTTTAAAAATTGTAGACTAATATTGCGGAAATCTTACAAACATTCTAATGTTCTTTTATAAAACATTTGTGCAGCTATAGGTGTTTTTTGTAACAATGATTTTTTCCCAGATATTCAGAACACCCTGTAGAGTGAACTGGTGATCGCTTCAAATCACGGAAGAGGTACCATCCTAGTAGCATCCTTTATCAATATTTTCTTTTTTGATTCGCTTTCTTATTGCCATTTTTAGTGGAGATATACGGCTTTTTGCCCGTACATGTTTTTGAACGACCAAAAAAGCTACGCAAGGTTTGAAATTTACTTTTATTAAAGAGGTTTACTAAACCAAGAAAGACAGAAAACAAGTACAAACAGTGCATGAAAAAGAAATTGTCCGCTTAATAATGAGTATTTCCGCCTCTTGCGGAGATCACAGCCTGGCAACGTCGTGGCATGCTCATAATTAGCCTTCGGATTTCTTCTTGGTCAAACTCTCTCCAAATTTCATCAAGCCTTTCTGCCATCTGATGTAAGTCACTAGGCTGACGTTGTAGAGCTCTTACCCTCCTACCCATCATATCCCATAGATGTTCAATGGGGTTAAGGTCCGGGCCCCGTGGCGGCCAATCCATTGTGTCAATGCCGACCTCTTGAAGATGGTTTTGCACTACCCTAGCTACATGAGGCCTAGCATTATGCATAAGTATGAACTGTTGCCCTATAAATAACGCATATGGCACAACTTGAGGATCCAGGACATCAGTAATGTACCTCTCAGCTGTTAATCTACCATGATTTAAAACCACTAACTCCGTTCGATCATTTCTTTTTCATGCACTGTTTGTACTTGTTTTCTGTCTTTCTTGGTTTTGTAAACCTCTTTAATAAAAGTAAATTTCAAACCTTGCGTAGCTTTTTTGGTCGTTCAAAAATATGTACGGGCAAAAAGCCGTATATCTCCACTAAACATGGCAATAAAAAGGCGAATCAAAAAATAAAATATTGATAAAGGATGCTACTAGGATGGTACCTCTTCCGGGATTTGCAGCGATCACCAGTTCACTCTACAGGGTGTTCTGAATATCTGGGAAAAAAATCATTGTTACAAAAAACACCCTGTATAGCTGCACAAATGTGTTATAAAAGAACATTAGAATATTTGTAAGATTTCCGCAATATTAGTCTACAATTTTTAAAAAAGATCTTCAAAATCGATTGAGTACTTCCAAAAATATTGAACAACGAACTTTTGTTACATTTTACATTATTCGCTAATTTTGACGAGAAGTGTATATTTAAATATCTTTTTGTGGTAAAATTTGTTAGTTTTTATTTCTTGCTGGAAGAGTTTAGTTGCATTACCGATATTATTTTACCAAACGTATAAAAAAACAGTATATGGCGTCCATGAAAAAATATTGATGGTGCTTCTAGTGTTGCAGTAAAACAAAAGCTCCGTCAAATAAAGGAAAAAGAATAAGCATTTTACATGCTGGGTCAGATAACGGTTGGGTTCCAAATGCCTTGTGGCTTTCTGCAAAAAACATTAAAGACTCTTGTGTGGACTACCATGAAGATACCACGGCCGAACTTTTTGAAGAATGGCTCAAGAATTGTCTTTTACCAAACATTCCTCAGAATAGCGTGATAGTAATAGACCATGCGAGCTATCACAGTCGCCAATTACATAAAGCTTCAAGCTCAAATAATACAAAATTGGAGATTCAGAACTACATGGCGGCGAATGATATATATTTTGAAGAAAGTGATAAAAAAGTGATCTTTTAGAAGTTTTAAAGACATTTTGTATGTAAATTGGACATACAGTGCTACGGCTCCCACCCTATTATTGCATTTTTAACCCCATAGAGCATATGTGGCACCAGTTAAAATCACTGGTTAGGTCTGAAAATATTTCTCGGACTTTAAGTTCTAGTGTTGTAGAATTAATACGAAAATGCTTTAATGATATTCCCCCAGGTAGTTGGAAAAATTCAGTCCATCACGTAATAACTGTAGAAAATTCGTATATTAGTCTGGATCGTATAATTAATCCAATTATAATTAATTTTGATGAGGATAGCGATAGCGAAACAGAACTATCTATATAATGACATTATAAATGTAAATAAATATGACTAGTAATATTTAAAAAAAATGTTATTTCATTTGATTACATTAATATAATCATATCATTACTTGTTTTCCTTAGTCCGTCCCTTCATACTTCACTTGTTTATTGCCAAGCTCTTGTCTGTACAATGGGACCGACCCAGGAAATCATTAAGTCGTATCCAAATATCGTGAAACGAACTATACCTGATGGGATTTTACAATGTGTAGGTCAACAAAATAAGTTTAACAAAGGAGAACCATTTAAATCTAACTGGTCATTAAGTAACAGATCCGTATTTTTAAGTTTATTAATTTCCATAGACTCCAACAGATTCAGTTTAAATCCTTTATTTTCTGTGTGTAAAATTTTACAAGACGGGTCAAAATTATCAAGTAAATGAATTGCATAGTTTGAGTCGGTTTTGTTTTTGATGAAACTATTATAATGTTCTTGCATTCTTTTATTGAATTGTATACCTGTTTGGCCTATGTATGTTTTCGGACAATCTTTGTATTTTAATTTATAGACATCAGATTTTTTTGTTATTGTCATTTTTGGTTTTATTGTTTTTAATAAATTTGCTTAAAGAGTTATTAGTTTTGTAAGCCACAGTAATGTCAAGATTGTTTAGGAAATTACCTATTGTTTTGTTAGGTTGTCCAATGAATGAGATTAGTTTAAATTTATTTGAGGAAGGTTTGATATTAGGATAAACTAGGTCAATAGTTTTTTTGTAAGTTTTCGTTTTTAAAATTTCGTCAATGAGATTTGAGTATAACCGTTATTTACTGCTATTTGTGTTATGACGTTGATTCTTTTTGAAAATTGATATTGTTTAAAGGAAGAGTTACTAATCTGTGAATCATACTATGAAAAGAAGCTAATTTGTGTTGTATCGGGTGGCAAGAAGAGTTGTGTACGACAGTATCAGTATGAGAAGGTTTATGGTAAATGGAGAAAACAAGACTATCATTCTCTCTTTTGATATGTAAATCAAGAAAATTAAGTTTTCGGTTTCGTGTTCTATTGTAAATTTAATATTAGGATGTAGACGGTTTATGTATTCTAAAAAGAATTGAAGTTAGTTTTGTTATACTTAACTTAGTCAGTAGGACCCAACTGATTTAACTAATAATAATCGGCTGTTAGTTCTTACTGGTAGGTTTTATTTACATTATTGTTATACAGGGTGTGTAAGAAAGGTGTCTGGCTTCAATAGCGCCTAAACAATTAATGTTAGAAAAAAAGTCCCAATCAAAAGTTAAAGGGTTTACCAAGATGTATAACCCAAAAATATTTTCAAAGCTACACGGAGGCCCTAAATGTGATATTGCATAAATTATTTTTTTTAATGGAACACCCGGTATATTGTTCCAGAATTTTATTTAGTAAAACAAGAGCTTTACAACGGTTTTAATTTTTTTAACTGAAATGCAGCGTTATCAGGTAATTCATCTTTTTCTGAAATTCTAGTAATTTTTAAGGGTACGATGTAAAAATCATAGCAACCTGTTGACACAACCTGAACAAATACAATTTACATTGTGGCTACCCTAAGGTACGTAATATCGATCTATGCTACCATTTTTTAAACCTCCTATACAAAGAGTTCGTTAGAACTTGGGCAACTCAGCGATTTTAAATATGTTTTAATTTAATGTAGTTAAATGGGACACCCTATATATTTTTAGGTCTATGCATGTATCTTCCGAATATCTTTCTTTTTTGTTCAATATGTCTTATACGTAAATCTTATGATTTCGGAAACATTTTAAGATTTGACTTAATTCAGCTAAAAAGGGGAAGTTCTGAATTGATAATTTAGTCAATATTGCTTTGGAACAAAAAAATAAATAAGTTTCATTAGCGCAGCTATTATTATTAAATTAGTTCTCTAAAGTCGTGTCCTTTATTAATAATTATTAATATAGTTGAATTTCCTTCACCTAAATTTATCGATTTAGAAAAATATGAATTTTTCAAAAGAGGAACTGGTTAACATGATCTGTGTTTTGGGCGCCAACGAGAAAACTAATTTAATAATGACAACTACGGTAAAGAAAATGATTTATTTTTTGTTTCCAAAGAAATCTTGTCTAAATTATATATTCAGAACTTTCCCTTTTTACCTGAATTAAGAAGACAAATCTTAAAATATTTCAGAAATTATAAGATTTAGGTATAGGACATACTTAACAAAAAAGAAATGTATTCGGAAGATACATGCATATACCTAAAAATATATAGGGTGACCTATTTAATTACATTAAATTAAAGCATATTTAAAAACGCTGTGTTGCCCAAGTTCTAACGAACTCTTTTTATAAGAGGTTTAAAAAATAGTAGCATAGATTGATATTACGTACTATCGTAGTAAAGCCTTTAACTTCTGTATGAAACTTTTTTCTACCTTTAACAGTTTAGGCGCTATCGAAGGCACCTTACTGACATACCCTGTATAATATCAGTATTCCAGGAATAAAATAAAGCTAAATAATTAAGAAATCAATAAACCATAAAGGAAACTTTTTTAAAAAATTATCAGCCGTAGATAAATAAGGATTAAATAATAAATATACAGGGTTATTCAGGGTGAGTGGAAAATTGAACGATCTCGGTTTGTTTTAAATACTAGTACCCGGTATAAAACATGCAGATATTTTTAGTAATATATTTTGACGTGACTATCACTTCCGGTTATACCGGAAGTTAGGCATAACGTTATTATTTTAAATAGAATGCTCTGTATATTTTGACATTTTCTCAATTTTTTAAATCTTTAACGGCATTAATTACAAAGTAAAGTCAAACAAATTACCTTCTAACTTCTGGTATAACCTTTTTTGAAAAGATCGGCGTTTTTAATAATCGAGTACTAATAATTTAAACAAAAATTTTTTTTTTAATTCACGAGATCTTTTAATAGACCACTCACTGGGAACGTAGGCCATTTAATGACATACCGTGGATGTGGTCCTGGAGGAGGTTGTAGAAAATCCACCACAAGTGAACAATTATGCTTTTATTATCAAAAATTCGCCATTTAGGGTAATTTTGCAAACCAAAGTTTTGATCCATAGTAAGTAAAAAATATAGGTTGTATTTCATGAAGATATTATTATGGTCAACAAAAATATTACCTAGGTAAGATATACACAACTATACGTTTGTCTAACTTAAAGAAGTCCTTATTATAGATTATTAAATATTTTGTTAATAAGCTAATTAAGTCATAAATATCATATCTAATAGCAAGTAAAATTACACAATAAAACAAAATATTTGCCTATTGGTGATTGGTGGAAAACTTTTTAAAAAATCCCGATTTCTGGTGTCCGAAGTCTAACTTGAATACCTAAAACATCAGGTAAAACGTCAGGTAAAATGTCAGGTAAAACATCAGGTAAGTCGTCAGGTAAAACTTTAGGTATGGGCGCCGCTTAAGAACTACATATTCTTTTATTCTACTCTATAGAAGCGTCCACTCGTAACGTTTTACCCGACGTCTTAATAGCGGCGTCCACACATACGGTTTTACCTGACGTCTCACCTGACATGTTATTTGACGTCTTAATAGCGGCGTCCATACATAAGGTTTTACCTGACGTCTTAATAGCGGCGTCCACACATACGGTTTTACCTGACGTCTCACCTGACATGTTATTTGACGTCTTAATAGCGGCGTCCACACATAAGGCTTTACCTGACGTCTTAATAGCGGCGTCCACACATAAGGTTTTACCTGACATTTCACCTGACGTCTTAATAGCGGCGTCCATACATAAGGTTTTACCTGGCGTCTTAATAGCGGCGTCCATACATAAGGTTTTACCTGACATTTTACCTGACGTCTTAATAGCGGCGTCCACACATACGGTTTTACCTGACGTATTACCTGACATTTCATCTGACGTCTTAATAGCGGCGTCCATACATAAGGTTTTACCTGACGTCTTAATAGCGGCGTCCACACATAAGGTTTTACCTGACATTTCACCTGACGTCTTAATAGCGGCGTCCATACATAAGGTTTTACCTGGCGTCTTAATAGCGGCGTCCATACATAAGGTTTTACCTGACTTTTTACCTGACGTCTTAATAGCGGCGTCCACACATAAGGTTTTACCTGACGTTTTACCTGACGTTTCATCTGACATCTAAATAGCGGCGTCCACACATAAGGTTTTACCTGACGTCTTAATAGCGGTGTCCACGCATAAGGGTTTACCTGATATTTCACCTGACGTCTTAACAGCGGGGCCTATACATAAGGTTTTACCTGGCATCTTAATAGCCGCGTCCATACATAAGGTTTTACCTGACTTTTTACCTGACATTTTACCTGACGTCTTAATAGCGGCGTCCACACATACGGTTTTACCTGACATATCACCTGACGTCTTAATAGCGGCGTCCATACATAAGGTTTTACCTGGCGTCTTAATAGCGGCGTCCACACATAAGGTTTTACCTGACGTCTTAATAGCGGTGTCCACGCATAAGGGTTTACCTGACATTTCACCTGACGTCTTAATAGCGGCGTCCATACATAAGGTTTTACCTGGCGTCTTAATAGCGGCGTCCACACATACGGTTTTACCTGACATATCACCTGACGTCTTAATAGCGGCGTCCATACATAAGGTTTTACCTGGCGTCTTAATAGCGGCGTCCACACATAAGGTTTTACCTGACGTCTTAATAGCGGTGTCCACGCATAAGGGTTTACCTGACATTTTACCTGACGTCTTAATAGCGGCGTCCACACATACGGTTTTACCTGACATATCACCTGACGTCTTAATAGCGGCGTCCATACATAAGGTTTTACCTGGCGTCTTAATAGCGGCGTCCACACATAAGGTTTTACCTGACGTCTTAATAGCGGTGTCCACGCATAAGGGTTTACCTGACATTTCACCTGACGTCTTAATAGCGGGGCCTATACATAAGGTTTTATGTGACGTCTTAATTGCGGCGCAACACATAAGGTTTTACCTGACATCTTACCTGACGTCTTAATAGTGGCGTCCATACATAAGGTTTTACCTGACGTCTTACCTGACGTCTTAATAGCGGCGTCCACACATAAGGTTTTACCTGACATCTTACCTGACGTCTTAATAGCGGCGTCCACACATAAGGTTTTACCTGACGTCTTATCTGACGTTTTACCTGACGTCTTAATAGCGGCGTCCACACATACGGTTTTACCTGACGTCTAACCTGACGGTTTACCTCACGCCAAGTCTGGTGAATTTTCATCAGATCTGATAATTTTATGAAAAATCTGGTGGTTGGTGAAAAACTTTTTATTTAAAAAAGTCCGAATTCTGGTGTCTGCAGTCTAACTTGAATATCTAATACGTCAGGTAAAACCTTATGGACGCCACTTTAGATGAAATGATAGATATTCAGTTTGAAAGTAGGTAATTGATCTTCACTTTCTTAAATTGAATCGTGTCCATTACTGATTTTATTTTGAAGTGGCAGGTCTGCAGTTTAATTTTTTTATAATTCATTTGATACTTTTAATGTAATTTAAAATCAAAAATTAAAACGATTCTTTTACTGCATTAAGAGCTATCCGCCAAATTATCAGGAATTGCCACTTGTCCTTTTATGAAAATTGTGAAAAAACTTAAGTGCTATTTTTCCAGTTATAGAACTTTTTATGAAATATTTAAATCAACTCAAAACGTCATTTCATATTAATAGAATTTTTTTATAAAATTATATAAATATCGGGTGACAGTATCGAACATGGTTGCTCATACAACCAATACATCTAATTGAATATTTTAAAGTTTACTGAACCTAAAACAACTAATAATCCTAAATCTTAAATTACGGAAAAAAAGGCAATAATACTAAAATCCTAAAGAGAAAAAACTTTCTATGACTATATGTATATTTTAACATATTTTATTTAAAACTTAAGGACTCTCTCGGTATATGCGAGTCGCAATTTGTAAAATGGTTTTTTTAAATCAGAAACCTAGGCTAAAGAATAGTATTGTTACTATTAATTTGAAAAAGTGAATAAGCTGCGTTTTTAATTCGATAAGATCCAACCCGTGCGCCTTTAAAACTTGAGCCACAGCCAACGTCATTATTAATTTGAACAAAAGCAAAAACGAACATACTATTTTTAAAAGAAAAATAAATTTGGTAATACTGGTAAAACATAGAAAGCGTCTAACAAGTTTCCAAAATGAGCAGTATTAATAGAAAAAGGAGAGGCCTAGAATGTTGCCCTGAGCAATACCCTGATTAATTGCTTGCATGGCATACCCGATTCATCATCCTTTAAAACACGTAACTATTACAAAATATAAGATAGGTATCACCAAAGCTAAATACAGTGAAATTCCCCTTCGCGGACACCCCTCTTACACGGACGCTTTCTCATGATCCCGACTGCTTCTCACATAATTTGCATTGTATTAACTCATCATTGGACATTCTCTTGTACGGAAAAAATAATAAAAAAAAAATAGTAATAAACGCCTTCTATGACGAGTATCGCTGTTGCGTTTTCCAATTGAGCCGCGCGCCAATGTCGTCGCTGCGTCCACTAAGGGACTTCCCATAGTAAGCCTGGGATTTAGGAAGGAAACAGATTTGCTTCAGTAAAGCCGGATTTAAGCATAAAAATATGCAACGTGAAGACCTGGTAACTGAGGCTGTTACATTTGACCTAGCAGATGACTTACCACTTAACGTACTCGCAGATATGCTCAGAAATTAAAATTTGTTGGAGTTGACTGATAATAAAAATCTTAATGATTTTTTGTACCTAGATGAAAATTTTGTTTGTTGAAGATTCAGACAATATCAAAACTGTGCGAAAATCAAGTTTTATCCCGGAAATACTCTTTTTCTCTGTCTTGTACTGAAAAATGCCCGTGGAAAAAATTGCTTGTATTCCACGGGTTTGTTCAGGGTACCGTTTTTTCAACACCCTATATATTAGTTCTAAATATCCAAACTTCTTTAGTTATAGTATTCATTAAAATCGAAGATTTGTATTCTTTTTTCTGTAGACGAGCACTCCTCGGTTGGTCTCGTTGGTGTCCGCCCAAGGGAGATTTCACTGTACTTGAGTTTATACGTTAAAGTACTATGTACATTGGTATCAAATCCTTTACTGTAGTCAAAGGATATTAAACATGACATTGTATTTGGACTGTTATCACCAATCAAGTGCGCCGGGACGGGTTCACATCGCCCTGCTACTGTGATTTTTTGATTGATTGATTACCATATTTTATCAACCAGATTAATATTATATTTTTGGATTCCTCCTTTCATAGACCTACATTTGGCAACTTAATATGAGCAATCGATTTTTTTTAATAATTTAACAAATTTCCAGCTCGTTCCATTCCAATTACAAAAATGGAGATAATGAAATCGTTCTATAACTCTTGCAACGACCAAACCGACATCACCGATACTAGAGGCTACTACTTTTCCGATCACTTCTCAACCAATTTTTACAACCGATCGCTAACCAGTCTCAACCAGCAACCAGGATTCTTAAAAGTCGAAGATGCCATCGGTATGGCACCCGAAGTGACGAGAAGAACCCCCGATCTCTATGACAACAACACGTACGATTCTTTTCTTTCGAGTTCATCATTGGTATCAGACGATAGGTTAAGTTATGGTGAGTAAATCTGGATCTAGCATGCATGTATATATTATTATGATGTCTTCTAGAATTAGGGAAGGTCCTGTAAAGTACGGATATCGGCTATGCTATCGTACTGGAGAATTATCCTGTTCTATTTAAATTCTTTACTAATTGTACAATGTACAGGATGCATATACCGGGTGATGCATCGTTGAGTTGAACATAGGAAATCCCCTGTAATTTTTGAGGTGGCCGAATATTGGCACCTCTGTACATTTTATAGACAAAGTACATTACAACTTCTTGAAGAGACTGACATCGTACACCCATTCGGTATTCGATTATATCGGAAGTGAGGCTTAACATTGTGATTTTCAATAGAATGCGTACTGACGAGAACAAAAGAGTTCGAAACCGGTCTGCAGGTGGTGACATTCTATTAATGGAAAAGGCTTCCTTTTCTTGGTAGTACCATTCAATCTGAAATAGTATTTTAAAGTGCTACTGTGTAGACAAAAATACGCTTTTATTGTATAAGGTATCATCGGGTGGTCTGGGAAATAATAATTTTTCCATACATTGGTATTTGAAAATAATTGAAATAAATGGTATATTTAATTCTTGGCGATGATCGATTAAATTGAATAAGGTTTTCTAATTTTTTAGGAAACTTTAATTTTTTCACCCTAAAACGAAGCAGTTTTAATAATAACAAGGACGACGACAATGACAAAATCAACGATCCAGTTCGGAAAGGAAACAGAGGCAAGAAGAGAAAAAAATCGGTCAGAGATCGACCCACCTCACCAAATGTTTTGAAGAAGAGGCGAATAGCTGCTAATGCTAGAGAAAGACGGAGAATGAATGGGTAAGAATTTAAAGCGCGTAAAAATGAAGATCTGGTATTATTTGTGTTGTGTGTCCATTTTCGGTGGTTATACCCGTTAGTAGGACGCGATCTCGCAGCACTCTGTAACAAAAGATGCCCCACTTAGAATTTTTTCTAGGCCTCCTCTTTTATGATATACGGGATGTTTTTGAGAATATTACACTTCGGGACACCTCCATATTTCGGCTACCCTGTAACTCTTCAGAAGGATATAAATTGTTCTCTTTGTATTTTTTTTTTACATGTGATCCAGATTTTTTCTACGTTCAACAGTTTTCAAGAAAAAAATCCTTTTTATTTAAATAGGCCACCCTATATATTTTTTTATAATGTAATTCAGTTTTTCACAAGCTTCTCAGAAATATATAATAGTTTATTTTTAGTGATAACATTATGTCCGAAAATAACGTTTTTAAAAATATAGAGCTTTTTAGTAGTCAATTTTGATGGTTGGGTTATTTAAATATTAATTGTTCATATTCTATAAGAATTTGAACAAGCCATTATTATTATACAGGTTGTCGAGTTCCCACCCTTACTATCTCGCTTCTAGTAAATAATACATGTGCTTTTAAGGAATATTCGCAGCCTTCGTGGTTTAATCCCTGGAAGGGGTAGGTGTTACCCTTAATCTTAAATGGGAAGGGTGTCAAGTGGTACATCATTTTTAAGGTCGTTTAAATCTCTTTCCAGTAGTATTATTATTCTTTGAGTGGCAGTTTCCAAGAAGTCAATCCAATAATGTTTATTAAATAATAACCGAAATATCATAAATGTCAGGGCAGGCAAATTCTAATTTACTCCATTTTCGGAACGCATATTCTTGGAAACAACTACTAAAAAAATAATTAATTTTGGTATAATTGGAAAGAGATTTAATAATATATTATTGCCCGACCGAGTTTAAATCGTAAGGCGCGAAGCGCCGAGGGCTTTAAGACGCATAATAGCTTCTAAACCGTGGTTAATATACTATTTCCACTACTAAGCCATTTACAAAATTTTGCTATTTTTTTTTTAACAAACACCAAGCACTACAGGAAAAATCCTTTAGGGCACTCTGGGAGTGGTGCGTGTGCGAATAAAGCGATTCACATTGGTTTTGAATCTTTGGAGGTTATATTCGCTGGGAAAAACGACCTCGGGAAGGTCGTTCCCTAAGGATGACGTCCTCCAGATGAAAGAATTCTTAAATAATAAAGCTCGAGGAGTACTGAGCTTAACCACATATGTATGGGCGGCAGTGGTTCATCGTGTATTTCTGCTATTCGCCGCTCTGGGCGGAATTAAGAGGGCAAGGTTAGCCGAGCACTTTCCATGAAAATATCTGTAAAAGAGAGTCAAATCCCTAACCTGTTTTCGATGTTCGTCAGCTTGTGGTATCCGATCAGACGAATGGCCCTCCTTTCGATGGAATCCAGTAGCCAAAGAGTATCTCTGGGTGCGGAACTCCATACATGACAATATGGACCCTTGAGGAACACCGGCATTGATGGTGAAGATGTCTGAGAGAAATCCGTCAATCGCCACTTGCAGAGAGCGATCCTTGAGAAAACTAGACAACCATGCACAGAATCGACTGGGCATACCATAGGATCGCAGTTTACTTAGAAGCTCCTCATGCCAAACACGATCAAAAGCTTTAGAAATATCCAGTGCAACATCCCGAGACTCCCCATGATGTTCGATTGCTTTGTTCCAAAGATGGGTTTGTTCATTACTCTGGATATAACTGAAAGCAATGAGACTGGTCGATAGTTGTTAGGCAGGGTTCTCTTAACTATCTTTCGTATAGACTGGACTCGCGCCGTCTTCCAGCAGGATGGAATTATTCCTTTTCTGTAGGATAAGTTGAAGTCAACAAAATACTGGTGTTAGTTCATCGGCGTATCTCTTGCGAACTATAACAGGAAATTCTTCTGGACCAGAAGCTTTTTTGACGTAGAGACCTTTCAGGATTCGTTTTGAGGGACGCTGACGGAACACGATTTCGGTCATTTCGGATTGAACTGCAGGAATGTTGGGTGGTGTTCTTCCCTGGAAATCTACAGTGGAATGCGAAGAAAATAGTTCAGCTGTAGTTATTAATTCATGAATTTTGACCTAGGTCAATAATGGAAGTAAATAATAATGACTTCTGGCAGGAGGTTAAGAAAAATGATTGCTCAAGATGAAAATCGGTTAATAATACTTGATAAAATGGTTAGTAGTGGAAAAACGATCTTTAAACGGATGTTCCACTTGACCCGCGTTAACATTTAATATTTTAACATCTACCCCTTCACAATAAAATTGACTCACTAGTGTGCAATGCAAATAAAGTAAGTCAACTTTGTTGTTTACTCACTGGGAGAATGAAATTACTACTCTTTGCACAAGACTCTTCCTATAAAACTAAATTAAATTGGAAGACCTTCTAAAATTGGATACGAGAAATTAGCTAAAATTCATCAATTTGTCAAGAATCATTTTACTTTTTTAGACTGAACGATGCGTTTGAGCGATTAAGAAGAGTAATACCCAGTATGGACGCAGAACAGAAGTTAAGCAAGTTTGAGACTCTGCAAATGGCACAATCGTACATTTCGGCACTGAGAGAACTGTTAGAAATAAGTAAATAATTCCAATAACTATTAAACTCCGTTTAATATTTCAGGATTCTGTTCAAATGAAAAAAGTTGTTAAGAGTATTTATCAGTGGACCGCGTGGTCCGATTTGAGATTTCGCCGCGGAACAGCATAAGTCATTGTTTAATTGAACAATGAGACAACATCGCCATTCCAAGATACGCCGCTGGCCGGCTGTATCGAGGGAGTAGGAGACGTTCTCCTTATTCTTCTGCCTTTGATCACCCGAAGCGTTGCCAAATCACTTCAGATAGTTGCGATTTTAGAATATTTTTTCTGAAGTCCTCGGTGTGACAGTTTTTTGAATTAAAACTAAACTATGAAATTAATTGAGATTATTGATAGTGCATGCAATACTTTAAAAAATGACTGTATAACCAAATATTTTCAATTTAAACGTTATTTACCATTTTGAAAAAAATAAAATTATTTTTCGAAAAATTCAAGATAATATACAGGGTGTTATGGAAATGACGTATTATATTTATTTAGGTGACTCCTTGGGTGTCCTAGAGAAGCGCTACATATTTTATTTTTTTAAAATCGACCGTTTTAAAAGTGGGGTAACAAACACTCTTACTCAGAGGTCAGTCCGCGCTACTGTACAACATTTCACCCAGAGCCAATGGCAATGTTGCCAAACTTAATGTAAAACTGATATTCCATATAAAATTATAAAAATAAATTATTTTCTACCTACTTGTATTCATCTTTATACCTAAAGAGCGAGGAAATCCAGGCACAAACAAAATCAGTTTTTTTTCTTTTTCAAGGAAACACTCTTGGAAACACTTTATGTACACACAGTAATAGTGAAACAGAACCGTTAGTTAGCTTTTGAAAATACAATAATACAGATTATACTACAGATTATTAGATTTTATTACACGCGACGAAATTTGACGTCCAGAAGAAACGCGTCAATAAAAACGATATTCAAATATTATTTATGGACGGGCAAGATACACGCGTAAACTGAAAAAACAGAGCGGACTGCTGCGAGTTTATTGGTGATCGACGTGATACAACGTACCCGGCCGCTAGTTGGTCTTCAACTAACAGACGCAAGCGTGCGGCGCTATATGAAAATACTTCGCTAAGCCGATGTAAGGCGTCAAGAGGTCATTGGCATTTGACCTAGTGACGTACGTGGCTATTACTAATCCATATGTTTTTTCGGGTTGTTTAAAACATAATCCGTCGTAAATGTTCTTCAATTAATTGTACAAAAAGGTATTACAGAATGGAAAAGTATTTAAATTATTTTATTTTGTCTAAAGAGTTTAATGTGTACATATGACAACACCGGCCAGAATTCCTTGATTGCTTACATGTATCGCAGTGCCACACAGGTGTTTTTCTGGTTTGACGTCAGGTCACTTTTACCGCTCAATGAATTGAAAGCGCCATTTATGGCTAATTTTCCTCAATTTGTCTGTCAGAAATTGCCGATTTAAATATAATACATCATTTCCATAACACCCTGTAGTACCATATTCCGAAGCTAAATTTAAAATTTTAACATATTCTATCCAAGAGTTTTCTTGTAGTTTGTCACACCTTTTAACCTTAATGGAGGTCACTGATAAGTGCTCGTAAGGGCATTTTTTAAAATTTGCATTACCGATAACAACCTCGTAGTTTAAATCCTCATATAGGAATCTCATTTAATACTTGTTCGCTAAAGGAATTGAAAATATAATTTATTTTTCAAATGGTTGGATGTCAAGTTAAAAGTTTATAAACTAGGTACACCAAGATACGATATTTTAATATCGAAATTATTCACTTAGTCATATTTTTCGCTTAGAAAGTGTCTGTATTATTTTATTTACAACCATGCATGTAATAATGACATTTCATCTATCTTTGAAAGGTGGAAAGGTGATGTTTTTTTACTTTTACTTTCCACCCGGGTGGAAAGTAATTTTTTTTTGTAATTTTAAAAAAAATCGATATATCAAAATAACATACGAACAAACTTTTAAAAAAATGCTAATAGCTTTGCGTGTTTAGATATGTCTACTTTTTCCCTAATTGATAGAGTGGTCCTTAGCATTGAATATTGTGACCAAATCGTTGATACCTTCCTTGTCTTGGCATTTTCACTGAAATAAGATAGTAGCGCCGACTCAGAACCAGGGCTTTGAACTTTGTTTCCCATACACCATTCTTTGAAAGACTTATATGCCTTATCATATCTCGGGCGGCTTTTAGTTGGCAGAAAATCTTCTTCTACTATTTTTGCTGCTTCTCGAATTTCTGGTGGAGTAGCAGCAAAATCAAAGTCCTCATCATTTCTCAGCATTTTTTGTTGTTAAAATAATAATTGTTTAGTGACATAGGAACCATATTCAAAAAATGATATTTGCCATCTTGATGTCTATTATTACCTACGTCATTTTACCACTTGCGGATATTTGAAATTTCTGTCTAATTTTTCAATGGAAAAGTTAAAATGACATTTATCTTTTATTAATAATTTTAATTCAAAGTAATAAGAAGTGGATGTTAGATGTGGTTGTAAATAAAATAGTATACAAACCTCGGTGAAAAGTTTCATTACTGTCTCGAGATTTAGTTAACTACCGACTCTATCGACAGCAATGAAACACTTTCCACCGCGGTACGTAATATACTATATTATTATGTTTGCGTGAAAGTAGATATATAAAAATGTAGATTTTTTTGTTCCGTTGCCTGAATATCTTTTCTAGTCTGAATCCAAAAATGTACTTATATTATTTATTACGATAATTTAATTCAGCATTGGTGATCTCGGTATGCATGAGCCTTTTATTTATAATTTTTTGATAGAATTTATATTTATAAGAAATTTTTCAAGGCCTAGTAAAATGTTTGATATATTTTGTAAATAAAGATTTATTAAATACAGTAGTAATTTTTAGTGTTGTGATCGCTCGAGCGGAAAACCCCTTCAGTACTCGATTATTAAAATAATCGACATCGCTCGATTATTAAAAAAACCGCTCGAGTTATAAATTCGCTAAAATCGCTTGTTACTTATCACCTTCCACTCGATACGCGAGCTTCCCTTGACGCAGACGTATATTCGAGCAGTTTTTCGCTTGATTGGAAATACTCTAGTTATAAATTCAGGCGAAAAATCGATTCACTGTGTTTCACTTGATACCCGATTTTCGCGGCGGTGCATATAAAAAGGTTTTTCTATTTGGGTTTCGTAATGGCTACATTATGAAATGCAAAAAAATTGAATTATGTTGGCAACAAGTGGGGTTCGAATTTTAGGTCTACTTCGATTTCGTTGAAATTAGTTTTCTAGACATTATGGATTCGACAGAAATTTTTTATAGAAAACTTTAAAATACTAACCTTTAACCTTGCAAATAGATCATTTTTTTATTAGAAATACCTATACTCGAAAATATATAACATACTGATGGTGTCCGTCAACTAATTTCTAGTCACAACTATAGAACAACATAACCTAAAAATAACAGAAATATCTTCCAGTTTATGCTCTATTTCTAAAGTTTTATTCAATAAAGTACTATTTTTATTTTTAATTCAATATAATATTATACATATTTATAGTTCAAATTCAAATTTATTTATTCAGTCTTTACATATAATACAAATTAAATAAACATGTAGTTTTATAAAAATTTAAAACAGTTATATATGGCACCTAGGTATCAAATACCTGTATGTGCCTGTAGTTACTGTAGACATTTCCTGGGCATTAATTGTTTTTCCTCTCAGATTCTGTGTCGACACAATAATTTGTTCAATAGTATTATTTATTATTTTGTTCAATATTTTGAACTTTGTTCTGCTCGCACCCTAACTCAAAGTTTTGCATATTGTTTTTCTAGATTATTTTCTGCAATTTCTCGTATTTCTGACGGAGTACAACTTTCTTCCTGACTTTAATAATAGGTATATTTATTTTTAATTATGACGGATGGGAAGAAGCTTTGTTGTGTTCAATTGTTTCTATCATGGCAGAATTGACACTTGTAACATTTTATTAAATTGTAAAGTATTGCCAACCCAAAAAGAAAATATTAATTCAATTGGAAATAATCTATTATATTTTTTAAAGTTTTTCAGTCTTTAAGGACCCAAATAGAAAAAGTATTATAAAATACACGGTTCATAAGACAAATAGAGCACTTGTAATTTAGAAAACTCCCCGCTTCGCGGGTCCTTTAAAAAAAAAACGCGTGCTCTAAGATAATGTCTTATGAAACTTGTATCTTAATATACTAATGCCAAATCCCTTAGAGTGGATTCATCGCCACATGGGTTTTGTTTTTACTGGAACTGGCTAGCCAGCGGCGATTGTAAATTTTCAAAAAATTAAAGGTTCTAAAACTTACAAAAACAAACCTTTGTGTTTTATCAACACGTTCATCTTAGTCATAAAAATGATTAATCGCTCGAGCGATTCACTCGATTATTAAAATCGCTCGAGTATCAAGTACTCGATTATTAAAATCATCGGTTTTCCCAACACTAGTCATTTTGTGGAAGTTAAAAAATCAAATAGCCTGTTTTCAGTGGTACAACAGAAATAGAAATTTCAAAGGGTTCAAAAGGTTGAGTAATATTTCTACAAGCCCAATCAATTCGAGCGTAATGGATAATATGTAAAATATACATGCCGGAAAAGAATGCACTCTACAGGGATCGCGACAACCATAGGACATACAGAAATGTTCAAATTAGAGGAAAGTTGCGCGTTATAATGAGTTTAATTAAAAAAATTTCTAATATTTCCGACGGAATTTGGGAAAAACCGGATTTTCAAGATTTAGTTTTTTTTTCTGGATTTATTTGAAGAGATGTGTAAAAACAAATTATCATGTGATCTAGCCAGGTGTAACAAGCTACATTTACGGTCAACGGCAAACTTATTTGTCGTCAACTGTACCTGTTTTTATGAGAAAATAGAATTCGATATGACACTTGCACACCGGAACCTATCGGCATCGTTAAAAGTCTTTAAATTATAGCCAATAAAATTAAGGTATAGGATATTAGTTTGGTGACAATATAATTTTTTTAATGTCATGGTGATTTTAATGGCGTGGGTTGTGGGTGCCAAAGAATGCCATTAATTATAATTCAAGACATTTGGCACTTAAACGGGTATATGTTCAGTTGGGTATTACAAAGATTGACTGATGGTGGTTATATATCTCAGCGTCGTCAATCTCATAAAAAATACAGAATTTGATAATAAATCACTACAATCACTGGTGTGGACACTCTCGGCATTTGATCAAAAAATGTACCAACCTTCAAATGTAAAACCAATAAAATTATAAAGAAATTTTGCTGTCAATTAATTTATAAAATGTTTCTGCTTTGATAAATAATTAAATGCTCAGAATTCAAGTAGTGTACCGGGTGATCAACTGAAAATGACCGCCGGCCATATCTCAAAAACTAGTAATCATAGAGCATCGGGGTAAATTTTTTAAATCAATAGTGCCCAAGAGAAAATGTTGGAAATTATTTTCGAGTTTGTAAAATATCGAGATTAGAATCGAGAATTTCTTGGTGTTTTGACTAATTGAGAGGTATCGAAAATATTTGTATGTACAGCGTGTCCCATTTTCGACAATTTTATAGGGTATCTCCCGTAATTGTTAGTGCTATCAAAAAAGTAATGTAGGTGTCATGTGCTCTTTTTGGGTCAAATTTAAAATATTAAAATCAAAATTTGAAAATTTTCGCTTGCTTAAGAGATACGGGGGAAAATAAAAAAAATAGACATTTTCAAAATTACCCTGTATTTCTTAAGTTAAACTTGATACAGAAAAATGTTTTATACCGAAGTTTCTTTATAATGATTGTTGAATAATCTGCCGTTTTCGGAATAAGTATACAGGTTCAAGTAAAAAAGTTAACGGACCTAACCTCATTATTTTAAATGAAACACCCTGTATATTTTAATCCAAAAAGATAGCATTTTAAATTCTCTGTTCAAATATATAACACACCATGAATGATATTGATTTCCTAGGCGATTTATTTAAACTTTTCTTCGTTTTCCTTGTTTTCTTTATTATAAGGTTTTTCGATCTCGGCATAGTAGACGAGCCGTATATTTTAAAATTATGTTCCAGTCGTCGGAATATGTCCTTACCATGGTTGCCCTCTTTCCGGATAGCGAACAAAATATAAATGCCATTTCTTCGTTTTTTCCATTTTCAATATAAACTAAAATTTTTCAAAATGTTGATGGCATTTTCACAAATGAATATGTAAAAATGAAATTGACGTTAAATGTTAATAGTCAACATAGCTCTTTCTAGGATATTAGCTTTTGTTTCATGGCCTACTGTGGCTTAAAGTAATAAAGTTTAAATAAATCGCCTAGGAAAGCAATATTATCCACGGTGTGTTATATATTTGACAAGAGAATTTAAAATGCTATCCTTTTAGATCAAAATATATAGGGTGTTCCATTTAAAAAAATTAGGTTAGGTCTGATAACTTTTTTATTTGACCCCGTATACTCATTCTGAAAACGGCAAATTATTCAACAATCCTAAGAAAATATAGGGTAATTTTGAAATTGTAAAATTTTTGATTTTCCCTCGTATCTCTTAAGCCAGCGAAAATATTCAAATTTTGATTTTATCGTTTTAAGTTTGGCCTAAAAAGAGCACATGACACCTATGTTACTTATTTTATAGCACTAACAATTACGGAGATACCCTATA
Source organism: Barypeithes pellucidus (assembly GCA_963991005.1). Classification (NCBI taxonomy): domain Eukaryota; kingdom Metazoa; phylum Arthropoda; class Insecta; order Coleoptera; family Curculionidae; genus Barypeithes; species Barypeithes pellucidus. Next base: position 27,467,365 of record OZ022564.1, on the reverse strand, counting down.
AAAGTGTCGAAAATGGGACACCCTGTATACTTACCTTACATAAATTTACCAATCTTGTAAATAAACTGGGGGGGGGGGGGGGGGGGGGGCATTTAATTGTTTTTTTAAATAAACTAAGATTACTCCGGTTTGGGTTAACCGGTTTTAACAAACTTGGTCTCGATTAACAGAGCTTTATTTACCCTACAAGCTCTGCTTTTGTTTTTCATCCTCGAGTTTTGCCGTCACCGCTAGATGATTAAAGTTGACGTTGATATTTCGGCATATGTCATATATTTTTTTTCCACTGAAGATGAGGGTATGTGCTTTTGAAATATGTGTGAAATTAAAACTTTAACTATTGTTTATTAAACTAGTGGAACAAACTATGAGTTACTTTACCTCTTCTTAAAAAATGAATAAAAAACATCAATGATTAATTTATTTAATTTACGACATCAAATAGTAGTTGGGTGAATTCTTGGCGTATTGTGGGCGTGGTCCCGAAGTCGCTCGGTTTAATTTTTAACCTACGGCGCTTTGTCACTTTCCTGCAGAATGTATTTTGTGATTTTGATTCGTAGATACATTTTACATACAGGGTGTTTCATTAAGGCCGGCCCTCGGCCATATCTCGGCAACTATACTGGGCATAGAAATTCAGAAAAACAATCATTATTAAAGTGCATATGATAATATCATGACAATTATTTTTAAGTTCCGCATTTCGTCGTAAGGGGAAAAATTAACATTAAAATTCTAAATTTCTCTGAATATTTCCACATTAAGGTACACCTCTGGTAATATCGTGGGGGAGTTTGGACAATTCTATATCATTTTGGTCTAAGCCTCATTGGCGTACCGACCTGAATGAGGGAAGGTATTGACAGTGTAACCATCGTTGTAACTTCTAAATGACTTATTCAATTTTAATAAATTTGACCAAGTGTTAGTTTGGAAGAGAAATGTAAGTAGATATTTTTAATTCTCGTATCCGATTGTACACGATAATTCCTAATAAAATTGTTAGGGGGCGCAATTTGCTAATAGTTTTTTTTTGATTTTTTCTCGAAAACTTAAATCATACGGTATAATTATCATATCATAATGGGAAAGTAGATTACATTTGCAAGAAATAAACTTGAGAACCGCAGTTCAATATTTTCTTTTAGTTTCAAAGTTATTGCTAGAAGAAGAATTTTTAACACTATATTTGTTATTTCAAACAAGGGCGGATCCAGAACTTCGGTTTGTGTGTGTGTGTGGGGAGGGGGGCAAATTTCGTCTTGTGGTGGGTCATACATGGAAAAGTTACGAAAAGTAGAAAAGTAATACCCTGCCGCGTTAGTCAAACCGGTATATATGGTATTTTCAAGTTAAATTGATGGTTTGGGCGATGAGAAATCGACATAAATGGCGTCCAAAACCTAATGCTAGGTGTCCGCAGAAACTTGCGCATAGTGGAACACCATTGTCCTCCATATTTAATTTAAGTTCATAATTTTGTTACTTATGGAGCAATTAATTACTATGCATTACAAAACTTTATTTAAATATATTTTATTATAAAAAAACAATTGGTTGAAATATGTGCCAAAACTTATGGGACATACGTAATTACACCAGAAAGGTATAATTTTTAAAATAATCTAATTCAAAAAGAATATTAGTCTCCCTTTTTTAAATTCGATCCGGCCTGTCGCTCAAAAAGTTTCGTGATCTCCTATACGCGAATAGAATTATTTTCATTATTTATGAAGTACGTGAAGGTACACAACTTTAATGAAGTAGCATCCGTTTTTCCAGCTCTTCTTCTTTTTGGTTCAGCCATTCTGATACATTTTGTTAATAACATGGACTGCTCATCATAGGAATGTGAATAAAAAACTTTATATAGGTTTTTTCTCGTATCTAGGTTAATTTGTGAGCACATTTGCTTACAAGATTTGCCACATATGTTTACCTAAAAGAAAAAAATATAAAAATAACATCAACAGATATCGTAGTCTGCCATTCGTAAAATTTTTATATAGAGTTTAAAAACGTCATTATCTTAATTTCTACTTACAGTGCTAGGAGGGGTCTTAGCAGAAACCAATGTTTTTGACTTCCTTGTCGTATATTGGAGACCCGCATTTCTGTCTGCTTTTCGGGATACATCCTTCCATAATTTTATATTTATCTGCCTCGTTTTCCTTTTTGATTTATTTAGCCTACTGATATCAGTATCAGACAATCGCACATTGCTGTATTCATCCATTTTAGAAACATCAAATCAAATTAAAACATAAGTGCACGATAAAGAGAGATTAGCACTGCAGATCTACACTCGACGTTGATGTAACATAGACCGATTTTTCAACCCGAAATTATCTGTTCGGACTCGTCAAAAGCTACCTACCGGCGACATCTGGTCGTATTTCAGCAACCCTATTCTCTAGTCGATAATAAAGACTATACAGGGTGATTCACGACGAGCGTGCATTAGAACTTTATGGAGAACTACTGAATATATGTTCCTGAAACTCTGGGAATTTGGGTTTATCGATATGTTCTCTTTAACTAAAATATTGACATGTTTCTGTCATTTCCGGTTATACCGGAAGTAGCTGCCAACTTTCGTTTTTTAAATACAATATGGTAATTTTTATTACATTTTTCGATTAAGCATTAAATACTAAGCACATTTTATAGAAATTTTTTTTGTCAGACTATTAGTTTTTGAGATATCTGGACTTTTTGTAATTATTTGGCAAATGCATGACGATGAAATAATCCATATAATTTTTTTACCTTAGCTCTTGGACTAAAAATTTTTTCTCACCGAATAGCTAGAAGATCATCAAGTCTCAAAAACATTTCAAATTCGACATAAAATGTACAGGGTGGTCACAATTCAAGCCTAATTGTGAAAGAATTCAACCATTAAAAACTTTTTTATTTTAAATGGAACACCCTGTATATTTTTGTTTAATCTGATGGCAAATTAGTTGTTGTTCTTTATAAATAGTATTTACTGTCCTATACCTATATCAAAGCGTTTTCTCAAAAAATCCAATTTTATTCCGAAAATACTATTTGTTCAAGTGTGCTATGAAAACAATTGTACTTAGGGTACTGATGTCTATACGGAGGAAAATTAATAATGACGGCAATATTTTCTAGTGTGCTTTGACAAGAAAAACAATTGTCTGATATTTCTTGGCGTATTTTCAAACTGTCAATTATTCTGTTACTAAAAAATGTCACGCTCCGTATTTTCAAGTGAAGCTTTTTTAATTTTATTTACGGTTTACATTGAATGTGGCAAAATTAGGCTAAGAGCTTGTCGAATATATCGGGATAAATATCCGAATAGGCCAATTCCCACACCTGGTATTATCAGACTAAATAATAATTGTTTAAAATTTGGATTATTTGAAGCCAAAGTACGAAGAATTAAACCAATACTGGACAATGAGGTATTTGAAGTTACCATTTTAGCCTATTTTTACGCTTTTCCAACAGACTAAATTCGTGAGCTGCAATGCAATTAAGAGTTTCGTATTCGAGGATACAAAGAATTTAAAAAAAATATAATATGATATCAGTACCCTAAGTACCGGGTGATTCATTAAGGGTGACGAGCTACCGTATCTCAGGAACTAATAGTCGTACGAGTTTAAAAAAAAAATCCCTTAAATGAAATCGGCCAAGAGAAATTGCTGGAAATATTTTTTAAATTCATATATCCACCGCTAGGGGGCGTAATTGCTTCGATCGTATAAAAAATGCAGTTTTCTTGAAAATTTTCCAAATAAGTTGAAAAAAAAATACTACCACATTAATACTTCTATAATTGTCCATCTTTTTGGTTTAACACTTTTTATTGTGGAACGTAAAATAAGGGCGGGAGGGGATGGTGAACTTTTCCTTACTAAAGTGCCTATAGATTTGGTTATACTTAACGGAATTTAGCAAACTAGGTCTCGTTTAAGAAAGGAGGGTATATTGAACAAAATAAAAGACAACTACGTCATTCTGGTTCTTGCCGCCCTCGCTAGGGGGTGTGTTTTACAAGTTTAACCGTATTTTTAATTTTGCTCCGAAATCTTAAATGGAACAGTATGATTATTTTATTAGATTCGAAAAGTAGACTAAATTTGCAACAAAATATGTTTAAGCCGCATGTCGATATCTTCATTCGTTTAAACGTTATCACTTAAAGAATATTGCATTAACAAATTTATTAAAGAAACAAAATAGATAATTCATAATCGAGCATGCCATGGACAAATAAAAAAACAATTTAGCCCAAAATTAAATGCTCATCTTAGAAGACCGTGAAAAGACTTGGAAGACAGTTTCCATGGAAACGGCGATTTTTAAAAAATCGATAGTTTATTCTTTGACATTTAAATTTGTAAAGAGCCCAATTAAATTTTTAAAATATGCCGTATACGAACGAGGAGGCTTTTGATATGTTAGCAGTTTATTTTGTATGTTTGCAACATGACGTTATTGCCGAGAACGAATACGCATTTAGATATCCTGTACGACGTCATCATTCAAGAAATGTTTTCAAAAGATTGAAACGATTGAAGGAGACCGGACATGTCCAGCCAGTCGCAGCTCCAAATAGAGTACGGAGAGCAAGAAACGAAGTTAATATAATAAATGTGTTAGCTTATATTACTGCCGACCCTCATTTAAGCATTCGAGATTTGGTAAGAGATCTAGGATTGACATATTCCTTAATTCAACGTATATTAAAAAAACATAAATTACATCCGTACCATGTAATGTTACATCAACAATTAAAGCCAGCCGATTTCGACCATGGACTGGACTTTTGTTATTGGCTATTGGGGATGGTGAACGGAAGCAGAAATTTTTTATCCCAAATATTGTGGACTGACGAGGCAACTTTTTCCAGTTCAGGGAAAGTTAATAATCACAACATGCACTATTGGTCAGAAACAAATCCTCAGTGGTCAAGGGAAGTTCAATTTCAAAATCGATGGAGTGTAAATGTGTGGTGCGGGATTTTGGGTGGAAGAATTATTGGGCCATATTTTTTTGATCAGCATTTAAATGGCGTAAATTATCTACAATTTTTGGAAGATGAGTTACCTATACTGTTAGAAGATGTTCCTTTGGAGGGCAGAATGAACATGTGGTTCCAACAGGATGGATGCCCAGCCCATTATGCTCGAAACGTCCAAAAATTTTTAAATTTTCAGTTTAGGGATAAATGGATAGGTAGGAACAGCATTTTTCCTTGGCCAGCGAGGTCTCCCGACTTTACGGTACTGGATTTTTATTTATGGGGTAAGCTTAAAGACCTAGTTTATAAAGACCGTCCAACAACACCTCATGATATGAAAAACCGAATTCGGGAAGCCATTAGCAACATCTCCGCCGCCGAAATTGAAGTTAGTGTATTATCCACAACTGAAAGACTTAATTTATGCGTGGCTAATAACGGTGGACACTTTGAACATGTAAAACGTTAAAAAAATGTCAATATTGTAATTGTTGTTTTCTTGCTTGTTATGTTATATCATTATTGTTGTAATTAAATTAAAATAAGAATGAAGTTTTAAATTGTTTTTTTATTTGTCCATGGCATGCTCGATTATGAATTATCTATTTTGTTTCTTTAATAAATTTGTTAATGCAATATTCTTTAAGTGATAACGTTTAAACGAATGAAGATATCGACATGCGGCTTAAACATATTTTGTTGCAAATTTAGTCTACTTTTCGAATCTAATAAAATAATCATACTGTTCCATTTAAGATTTCGGAGCAAAATTAAAAATACGGTTAAACTTGTAAAACACACCCCCTAGCGAGGGCGGCAAGAACCAGAATGACGTAGTTGTCTTTTATTTTGTTCAATATACCCTCCTTTCTTAAACGAGACCTAGTTTGCTAAAATCCGTTAAGTATAACCAAATCTATAGGCACTTTAGTAAGGAAAAGTTCACCATCCCCTCCCGCCCTTATTTTACGTTCCACAATAAAAAGTGTTAAACCAAAAAGATGGACAATTATAGAAGTATTACTGTGGTAGTATTTTTTTTTCAACTTATTTGGAAAATTTTCAAGAAAACTGCATTTTTTATACGATCGAAGCAATTACGCCCCCTAGCGGTGGATGTATGGATTTAAAAAATATTTCCAGCAATTTCTCTTGGCCGATTTCATTTAAGGGATTTTTTTTTTAAACTCGTACGACTATTAGTTCCTGAGATACGGTAGCTCGTCACCCTTAATGAATCACCCGGTACAATTGTCTTCATAGCACACTTGAATAAATAGTATTTTCGGAATAAAATTGGATTTTTTGAGGACAGTAAATACTATTTATAAAGAACAACTAATTTGCCATCAAATTACATATAAATATATAGGGTGTTCCATTTAAAATAAGAAAGTTTTTAATGGTTGAATTCTTTCACAATGATGCTTGAATTGTGACCACCCTGTACATTTTATGTCGAATTTGAAATGTTTTTGAGACTTGATGATCTTCTAGCTATTCGGTGAGAAAAAAATTTTAGTCCAAGAGCTAAGGTAAAAAAATTATATGGATTATTTCATCGTCATGCATTTGCCAAATAATTACAAAAAGTCCAGATATCTCAAAAACTAATAGAGTCTGACAAAAACATTTTCTATAAAATGTGCTTAGTATTTAATGCTTAATCGAAAAATGTAATAAAAATTACCATGTTGTATTTAAAAAACTAAAGTTGGCAGATACTTCCGGTATAACCGGAAATGACAGAAACATGTCAATATTTTAGTTAAAGAGAGCATATCGATAAACCCAAATCCCCAAAGTTTCAGGAACATATATTCAGTAGTTCTCCATAAAGTTCTAATGCACGCTCGTCGTGAATCACCCTGTATAGAACCTTATTCCGTTTAAACCTAAATATTTTAAAATTTGTAACATAGACCGTTATTCGGCCGAATGCTTCAATTATTTTTTGAGATGGCTATTATATTTTCCTTCACCATAACATCCGGAACAGTTTCATGCGTCAGTCGTCAGTTTCAGTTTTTATGCGTCCCGTCGATCGATCGAGATTGGTAAAAGAACTGACTTATCGAAGTTCATATAATAGTTTTTTCGATTCCATAATTTAAATCTGAATAAAAATATTCAATTAAGTTTTCACCTCTTCGAAGGCTGCTATATTCTGTCCTTTATTCAGATATTGAGAACATCAATATCAACAGTTATTTTTTGTCCTTCCCTCACCTTTAACGGTCAAATCAACACTTCTTAAATGGCCCACCCAGTAATTTATTGCATATTTAGGTTCGTATTAGTATCATCTATAATTACCTAAAATGTCATTTTATTTCATTGATTTCGTGGTTTAAGAGCAATAAATTAAAAACTAAAAAAAGTCCTGGGAATTCAAGAATATTATTTTATGAACCACGGGATTGGGTGAGCTTTATAACAAGGGGTCTAGGGATACTATGTCTATTTTATACATTATGTTCGTAATAAGGTTTCAAAAAGACACATTTCAAAATAATTTTTCTCACGTTTGGAAACGGAACACCCTGCATATTACAAGCGCGGATCCAGGGGGTGTCATGGAGGACATGACCCCCCCCCCCCCCCAACCAACATTTTAAGACGAAAAATACCCTATATACCGGCTTGATTAACGCGACAGGGTATTACTTTTCGTAATTCTACTGGTAAATGACCAAAGATGGGATAACAAAAATAAGAAATTACAGCATTCTGATGAAATAAAGAAGACACATAAATAACTCTTCGATCAAAAATATGTGAATGAACAAAAGTTACTTACTTAACTTTTTATTTCAATATTAATATTTACAATACATGTTATTATACAAATATAATATACACTCTGCGCGATGAATTCCTTGTCGGTTTCCCGCTCAGGACAAGCAGCCAGGGGGAGACCTGCCCGGGGTTGATGGTGGCCTTAGGTGTAGTTTTAACATTTTTGTTTGTTTTATTTAAGCCTTTTTCAAGTCAGTGCTCTTTGGAGGCTTTTGAGAGTCAAAACCCTGTCGGGAATGAATTTGCTTTTACTGGAAAAATTTAATCAAAAAACCAGTTTTAAAGAGACATGAACAAAAGTAATCCTGATCGGCCTAGACTAGAATCACGACAAACCCGAAAAAACATTTTTATTTCATAAAAGGAGTGAAAAAACTATGCATCGGCCGGGAATCGAACCCGGGCCGCCCGCGTGGCAGGCGAGCATTCTACCACTGAACCACCGATGCTGTATCTAAATATTAAATATTCTTTAACGCAAGATACTAAGCACCCTATTTTACAATGTATAAAAGGTTGCATACCAACAACTAATTTTATTTTAGATAAGACACGACCCGACCCCAAAAACGAAATTTCGTGCACAACTCGCAGCACACAAATGTTCAAGGAATTAAAATATCGACCGAGCGATTTCTCGCAACAGATAAATTGTGGACGACGAAGGAAATTTAGTGATGGTACCCATAATCAAAGCGACTTAAGCATATACTCTACTTTAACTACGACCAATTATAACACAAAAATTAGTAACAGACAATTAATAAACTGAATTGGTCGTGAACTCAAGGGATAATCCAGAATTTCGTTTTTATTTTTGGGGGGTGGGGGGTCAAACTTCGGTTTGGGTGGTCAAACTTCGGTTTAGTGAGTCAAACGTCAGTTTGGGGGGGGGGGGGGGGGTCAAACTTCATTTAGGGGGGGTTTGTTCGAACAAACCCGGAAATACCTTGTCGCGTTAGTCAATCCGGTATATATGGTATTTCTCGTGTTAAATTGTTGGTTTGGGGTAGGGGGTCATGACCCCCATGACTCCCCTCTGGATCCACGCATGGGTGAATTATCATTAATTTTGAAAAAAGCTTCATTACTATACAGGGTCCGCAACCGAAGCGTGGATGGAACATTAAATCGTTATCGAAGAACGTATCAACAATACTGAAACAGCATGAGATATTGGATTAAAAGCGGAATGTTTTAAAAATATTTTACATTATACAGGGTGGCCCAAAAAAGTGCGACAGCATAAAGTTACATTTTTTTAAATGGGACACCCAGTATTTTATTCCATATTTAGGTTCGTATTACTATCGTTTATAAGTGCCTCAAATTTTATTTAATTTGGTTTCGTAGTTTCGGAGAAATAAATTAAAATCTAAAAAAAAAAGTTTTGCAGTCCTGAATAAAAACATCAAAAAAAATAATCCAGAACTATTTTCTAAACCTCGGCATTGAGTGAAATTTATGACAAGAGGTCTAGATATATTATGAAAGTAATTGCGTTTATTTATTTTATACAGGGTGTTCATAATAAGCTTTCAAAAACCCCACATTTTAAAATAATTTTTCTCAAGTTTTTCAAATGGAACACCCTGTATATTATTTGACTATTTGACGTAGAATTCATAGACAATTTTTTTTTGTAATACAAGCATATATATTATATCCAGCCGTTTTCGAAATAATTGTAAATATCATAAATTATGTTGTTTAAATAGAGTTTTTATTGGGAAATTTTGTTATAGGCGACTAGACTAATAATTGTAAACTAAAGTAAAAGTTCAAAATAGCTTCCTGTTACTCTTAGAGTTTACCGTATTTTAGTTATTTCGATATAAATTTTAAAAGCATACATTTTTGTTACTTTTATTATTTAATTGTATTTTTTATTCTTAATCGAGTTGCCATGATTTCTTTTTGTTTAGATTGTCACTATGATAGCCAAATAAAAATATTTACATTTGTTCAGTCGTCGAAATTAAGTACTAAATAACACAAAATGTCGAATTTTACAACTTTGGAAATGGTAAATATGATTTTTATACTGGGTGAATGTGCAATAAATTGCCTCCTCGCGAGCCGAGTGTATGCTGAAAAATATCTAGATATTGAGAGAAAGCCGAGACCAAAAACCTTCGAGAAGTTGTTGCAAAGATTTGTAGCAACAGGAAGAACTGCGTACACAAAAATGATGATAATCAATAAACCCGTTATTAATGAAGAAAATTAATTAAGAGTTCTGTTGGCAGCAGAGGAAAATCATTAAATTAAGTAAAAGGAGGCTATTTGAACATTTACTTTAGTTTACAATTATTAGTCTAGTCGCCTATAACAAAATTTACCAATAAAAACTATATTTAAACAACATAATTTATGTTATTTACAATTATTTCGAAAACGGCTGGATATAACTTATATGCTTGTATTACAAAAAAAAATTGTCTATGAATTCTACGTCAAATAGTCAAATAATATACAGGGTGTTCCATTTGAAAAACTTGAGAAAAATTATTTTAAAATGTGGGGTGTTTGAAAGCTTATTATGAACACCCTGTATAAAATAAATAAACGCAATTACATTCATACCATCTCTAGACCTCTTGTCATAAATTTCACTCAATGCCGAGGTTAAAAAAATAGTTCTGGATTGTTTTTTTGATGTTTTTATTCAGGACTGCAAAACTTTTTTTTTTAGTTTTTAATTTATTTCTCCGAAACTACAAAACCAAATTAAATAAAATTTGAGGCACTTATAAACGATAGTAATACGAACCTAAATATGCAATAAAATACTGGGTGTCCCATTTAAAAAAATATAACTTTATGCTGTCACCCTTTTTTGGGCCACCCTGTATAATATAAAATATTTTTAAAACATGCCGCTTTTAATCCAATATCTCAAACTGTTTCAGTATTGTTGATAAGTTCTTCGATAACGATTTAATCTTCCGTCCACGCTTCGTTTGCGGACCCTGTATGTATATGTGTTTAGCAGTATTTGTTGTCAATTTGTCTACCAAAATCTCCAAATTTGTTTTTTCCAATATGTAGTATTGTACATTTGGATTTTTGATAATTTAGAGTTTGCGATTTTTCGAAGACACTATTGGTTGAAGGTCGCGTACGTTTTATTATAAATGGATTTCGAAGTTTCTGTTGCTGCAGCTTGTTGTACAATTTTTGAAAGTGTACAAGTAAGAGACTCTTCATTTTCATTCATCTCAATACAAATACACAAACACTATGCGTTTGACACTGACCTTTTGAGTTTGTCTTTCCATGGTATATTTAATTTGAGAAATTTTGTGATTGGAGTGCGAGAGAGAATAAGGACTATTAATCCCTCGTCAGTATTCCCTAAAGGGATAATATGTGGCATTATACTGTAAGACCCAGAAGTATAATACTTACATTATATACGAGTCGTAGATAAATACTTTTAATGCCCTCTTTAAATCCTATACAGGATGTTTCCTAACCTCACTGAAAAAATTAAGGAGGTGAATCCTCACCTTATTTTAAGACGAGAATGCGGTATAAAAGTTTTTCGCATGTCGCATCGTTTTCGAAATATGGGGGGTTAAAAAAAATATTGTGTTATTCATTTCAGTAATTAATGCCAATAATTTGATAATGCATATGATTTAAAAACTTTGAATAATTAACTCATATGAATAAAAGTCAATAAATTGCTGCAAGCCAATAAACACCCATGTACACGAGGTGCTAAATTGTCTCTTACGTGTTGGAAAATTTCGAAAATAACTAAAAAATTCTTTTACCCAGATCCCCACAAAAGAATTAATTGTAAAATTTAAAATTGACCCAAAGTAAAGTGCTCTAATCCTTTATGTTTAAAAAATATCATTAGAAAAGTGAAAAATACAATATTTTCCCCTATATCTCGAACACGAAGCGACATGCGAAAAACTTCTATACCACATTTTCGTCTTAAAACAAGGTGAGGATTCACCTCCTTCATTTTTTCAGAGAAGTTAGGAAACACCCTGTATATGTGTATACGAATTTAAAATGTTAATGTATTGCTGGCTCAATAAATAAGGTGTTAAATTTACCAGTTGTAGTATTACCGTTTTTTTGTTCTGTTCTGAAATAATTTATAATAATAAATTAAATTATTTTCGCCGAAATTTCAAATAGGGGAAAGAATTCTTTAAAAATGTATGACAGACATAGGCGTAACTAGGGAGGGGGCCAGGTGGGCCATGCCCACCCCAGATTGCTCTGGTGTCCACCCCAGTATTTCTGAAGTTCGAAGCCATACATACGTCATAGTGACACTTGCGATTAAAATTCTACTAGACTAGGGGCCAGGCCCCCCCTACAAAATCATTCTAGTTACGCCAATGATGACAGAATGGAAAACTTTTAAAATAATAATACCTATCTTTCTCTAAAGTGATTGACGTGCAAATATGACAACATATTCGAAGTGATATTTATAGTTATTTTTCTTCAGTTTGTGTTCATCTCAGGATTTGTGGGTTTAAACATAATAAGTCATTTACATAACACCCTATATCTCAAATCCCTGGACCTGAACTTCAGTTTAGCATAAATAAATAAAAAAAAGGATGGGTATTTTCAACTGTAAATTGCAGAAACCCATAGAACCTACTTTTTGTCTACCGGTATGAAGAGCGCTGGGTATCGATATAATTATGTAATTATATTTGATGTTAGCGTCCACGAATAAACAATCAATTTATAATGCAAATTATTATATTATTATACATTCAAGGTTGCAGACCGCACTTCTAAAGAGAGCACGTGATTTAGCAAAATATAATGGCTTTCTCAAACATATTTATCTCTCAAACAGAAAAGGAATTATGCTTTGTACGTTTTAGTAATATTTAGGACCAACAAGACACATATGTATTTAGTTTTCCTCCTGCGTCATGGAATATTTTTATTTGAATATTAACAAATCAATGGTTTGTTCAAAGTCAATACATTTTAAATAAGATTTATAAACTTTGCTTTAAAACCAACCTACATGTTTACTTACCTCAGATCTGCCCTCAACGACCTCAACCACCTGGACCCTCACCGGATCTTCCCGACCTAGATCAGGTTATCCTTCCCGGTACCACCATGTATCAATATCAAGAACCATCCGGGTTTAACTCAGCCTGAATTCCTCAATTAGAGTATCGGGCTTTGAAGATAGCGGTAACTACATGACGATGTCTTCTGGTCAACTCGGGTGGAAAACGGTCTCGTTCCCTATTTTGCACGCATGATTTTGTCACTCCCCGGGAACCAGATGCTTTGACAAGTGGAGAACGATATTGTTGTTCCCCCTATGCGTCAAACGATCCTTCTTATCTCTTCCCTTCTTGGAGGTTGGTGGACTATCACTCTTCTGTTAGGTATCTTGTTACCAAACCCCCGAATGGGCCGCAGCCGGTTTCTTAGAACCCCCACAACCCCCTCTCACTCGATCGAAAATCTATCACTAGCCCATTGTTGTAGTCTCCTGCCCCTTCCATCTCAAGGTCCTCGAGTCCTCTTTTCTTCCTCCGGACTCCCCTTTGCTGTAATGAGTATTTCTTGCACTTAGGATGGCATGATCTCCGCTCCGTTTCATGTCTTGTATTCATTTATCTTCTGCTCTCGGATTATAGCTGTTTCCTCCTTATCGGCGGTAATCGTTGCCACAGACACCCTGGAAGAATCACCAAACATAACAGCAGCAAGTAAGATAGTATCCGTACCTCAGAATCTGTATTATCAGTGCTATTATTAAAAAAATTGTAATTTGCATTGATAAATATAGAACAGGAACGTCAATGAGTCAGTCAATCAAGTCAGTTTTTCAAGGGGTTAAGCAATACGTGCATGAAAAATTTCTCGTAAATCAACTGGGATGTTTAAGAGTGCGAATCCCAATAGAAGCGATCAATGATTTTTTTGTTGGAGTCATTTCTCTAATTTTAATCTCTGACTGCCGGGGGTATAAAAGCATAGAATAATATTTAGGTTTGTTAATAGAATGGACACTTCCATGTTAACAAACCTATTAATATTGGTAAGCCATCTATCGGCGACGGCAGTTATATTACACCATTTCCATATTAGAAACCTGTAGTTCAAATTCAATTTAAGAAACTCTCGACGAGATGGCGCTGCTTTTGAGGGTATTTTACTAGCGCCTTCGCCAGATTCTTGGAATAATATGCACCCTTGATTTTATTCAAAAATCAGGCAAATAACTTATTTATGAATCTATTTTAAAAGCAAGAAAAAAAAAGGAGAAATCAGGAATCAAAATCGAAATCTTGGATTTCCTAGTTCACCTGTTAATTACAAATATATTATATCTCTTGCTTTCAAAATATGGATAGAAATATGCTTTGCTTGATTTTAAAAAGAAAAAGCATCCAATGGTTCATAAATTTGCCAATATGGCATTAATATATTTGTATGGCCGAGTCACAAACTGACCCCTCAGATTAAGTTAAAATATCTTTAAAGCTAAGTGGTATAAATAAATGAAAACCTTCCATCCTTCTTTTATATTGGGTTGAACCTGTGGTTGAATATTAATTTTGTCAAACATTAAAATACAATGTTTATCGAGAACATTTGAAAAATTTTTGACTTCCGCTTTCAAAATAATATGTAGTCCTGCGCGTATCGGGATTCTGTTCAGCAGTTTCATTACCGTTAACCAATAACCTTGTCCTCATGAGTATATCGTCGTCCTTTCGGCTTCTTCTCGATATTGTCTAACTGACTCTGAAAAAACCTAGCTTTAATTCTATCCATGCTTGAGAGAACTTTCTGAAGCACTGCAGGACTGGTTAGTTTTTCAGTCATTCGAAGTTTTCTTCTTGTCAATACACCACCTTTCTTTAATCTTTCTGCCTGCCTCTTAAACTGGATAGCCCTTTGATAGTTTTCGTGCCTTAGGACTTAAATCTTTAATTTGGCCCACATTCACTTCTGCTAAGAGTGAAGAACGTTCTAAAAAAATATATATTCTAAAATGCAAATAACAAAAATGATTTCAGTCTGTTCTGCCTTCAATAATATTCTCATATTGTATTGTTAAACGCTCTTTAATTTATATTAGCGACGTACCTATACTTACTCTATAATCTATAATAATTTTTTAGCATAAAAAGTTGCTTTTAGTATTAAACACAGAGCAAACCCGAACAAACCCGAACAAACCCACCGTATAAATTAAAATTATTTTATGCAACTTAACTTACTTTTGGGGATTGTCATAATATGTACTTTCGAGGAAGTACCGATATGTTCATGTTCTTCAGTATCTAATGGGACAATATCCATCTCTATTGAGATCCCCTGCTTAGTAGTACAGGGATCCACCTCCTGTTTTGTATATTCAATTAACGTTTGATCCGGTAGAACAGGTAATACCTCTTCAGCACTAGCAAGAAGCAATGAAAATTGAATGTATAGAAGCTGAAACAGTCAATAGTTGTGGCTATGCTATGGTATCAAAATAGGGGGATTGAGGGGACTAATTAATAAGCTCTATGAAACATTTAAATTTAAGTTACTTAAAAAAATATATACAAGATTTTCATGAATGACCGGATTATTTATTATGTCTAATATCTTTATGTGTACAATACACAGAATCGGCTCATTTCTACTGCCTCATCCTACTGAATAAGTAGGTCTAGTTATTTTTAAATATACGATTTAATATACCTGGTAGATTTATTGATGGTAATACTTAAGTCTTTTCTTAAGTCTATGATTTGGTCCAAAATCTTCAGGCAGAAAATGAATGGAACAAACTCTGCAACTATTATAAATTTTTGGTGGAGTCATTTCGCGAACTAAACGACGGTTTCCACACAACGACACCCACTTGTCCAAAAGAAGTCTGTTTTTGGCTGGGTCAGGAAAGCAATGTTTCGATTCATAACTTTTATAACAGCTACTGACACAACAGTAAGGCATATTTTTAACCAGTTTACACCCTAAAATATAAAAAAAAAATAACTATAGAGCACGTACAATACACTAACAGTAACAAGAAAAAGTGCGGAATGTTATTTTTTAGCTAGCATGATACTAGCTGATGATAGAGCGTCACGTAGCGTCGAGCACAACATAATGCTAGAACTATTCACACGTAAATTAGTGTGAAAATGTGAACTTTTTCGCAACCAAGGGAGAAATTAATAGTATTCTTCCAATTTATTAAAAATGTTATAATATAATTTCCAACTTACCTTTTAAAATAAAATAAAAGTACTCACGAAAGTTTTTGGTCAAAATGAAGTGAGTCAAGGCTCAGTGTACAACGATTTCAAATCGGATACAAATCTAAATTACACTAATATACACAAACACAAGTTAAAATGACTATGTGCGACTGTAAACCGTGGAATATTTTAGCAAAAAATACGAATTTAATGCGCGTCTCAAACTGACATAAGTAGCGACAGGTAAAATTCGAATATCCGCTCGGATGGTGGAACAACAATGAAAAAAGTGATGCACCACCTATTGACCAATAGTGAAGCGCAGTCATCTGAAGATGACATGATGATAATAGATTCCTGCTATAAAAAGACAAAAGAGCGATCGGAGCGCCAATTACGAAAACGGCAGAACTAATGTTGAGCAAATATACGGGTCAACAACCCCATTTGAAGTTCGCAGACCATGTATAAAAGGGATTCACGGATACAGTAAAATATTTGTGAACGAGGAATATAAGACAATCCGTTTGGTTACCATGGAAACTCACAATATTTCTGGAAATATTCCTCCTCCAGGGTATATACCTGAACGATATTAATAAGGAGAAATATTTATGTCAAAATAATGACACATGGAATGAATCTTGACTTGGATTGTCAAATAAAATTGATTTTTTAGGTGTAAAATTTTCTTATTTAATCCCCTACGAGCTTGAATTAATAACCGGAAATTTATTATCGTTGTGTAACTAATGTTTTAAAAATTATCCCGAGTAGAAGAAGAGTGAACTCCGATAATAATACATGTCTAGGGAGATTACAAGCGATAATTTTTTAATAATATTACAAATGAAAATCATTCAAACGAATATAGTGAGCCATGAATATCAACCAAGTTATACTTCTGTCAGTGCTCAGCACCTGTCATCGTGACAGTGCAATTTGTGTTCTGTTGGGTAATTTATTTCTTTACTTATACAGGGTGTCCGCTAATTAATTTCTTACGTAAAAATATTAGAATTTAATTATACTTACCTATATCCGAAAGCGGTTGATATTAACTGAGATACAGGGTGTTAAAGGTAAAACTTCATTTTTGTTTTTCTCTAATAACTTTGAGAGAAACCAACGTTTCTTTACAAAATTTGGCAATTATGGATTATTTATTACGAGAAATTGATTTTCTTGTGAAAATTTAATGTACAATGTAGGGGGCGCTGTCTGCGGCATTTTCGCACATTTATTAGGTCAAAACTTTTTGTACCATAGTGTATTTAAGTTTTTAATGAAAATAATACTTTTTTCACATTTATTGCGTAAAAAAAATATACTAAATTGAGGTCTCCCAAAGTTACCGTTTCGGAGATATTTGCATTTGAAATGTTTAGTGCACCTTGCCCAATTATTATTAATTTGCAAACAAAATTTTTTTCTTAAAGTAACCTATGAGGAAACAAATGAATTTTAGAGATGCAGTTCCTGTGTAACCTCCATGTTGTTATTTGTTTGTTGATTATTGTGAGATAGCTGTGTGAGTTATTTGGAATTCCGTTTAGGACGAAAGGTACCCGTATCGCCTAATCGGCCGTAAATAATTTTGGGGATCTTAAAATCAGGTTCTTGGATAGAGTTCCGAATATCGTCTCTGGGCACCTGGTCCATTAAAATTTTCCTGCGCGTATACACACAATATATCCCGCATTTCTGCGTTTGGAAACAAATTGTGTCTGGGCTTTATTACTCAACTTACGATAAACCCAAAAATGAAACATTTTCTCACACAGCTATCTTACAATAATCAACAAACAAATAACAAAATGGAGGTTTCATAGCAACTGCATCTCTAAATTTCATTTGTTTTCTCATATTTTAATTTAAGAAAAATTTTGTTTGCAAATTAATAGTAATTGGGCAGAGTGCACTAAACAATTCAAATACATATATCTCCGAAACGGTAACTCTGGGCGACCTCAACTTAGTATACCTTTTTGACGTAATAAATACCTGAAAAAAGTATTATTTTTATCAAAAACTTAAATACACTAAGGAACAAAAAAGTTGTGACCTGGACGAAAAATGCCGCAGACAGCGCTCCCTACATTGTACATTAGAATTTCACAAAAATCAATTTCTCGTCCTAAAAAAACCATAGTTGCCAAATTTTGCAAAAAACCGTTGGTTCCTCTCAAAGTTATTAGAGAAGAAGAGAAATGAAGTTTTAATTTTAACACCCTGTATCTCAGTTAATATCAACTTTCGGATATAGGTAAGTATAATATTTTTTAGTACGGAGCCTGTGGCTTTGCATGTATCATTAATTAGCGGACACCCTGTATAATAAGTGACTTTCAAAATTTCATGTTTTGAAGATGAAAGTCAAGATATTATTAGGGAGGAAGTTCTAATATTTTCATCTTTTATCCATTCGAATGGACTAATGTCCGTGGAACATCATTTATTTTTGGTAAATAGTTTCTCAAGTAATTACATGAAGGGTATAAATACCATGCAAAATTTCTTAGTGAAATAAGATGCCATTTTTTAATGTTAGTTATATTAATTTACTTATAGCTATAAATTTTATCAATTTGAATCTACTAACTTCCGTGGAACATAATTTGTTTGTGATAATTAGTTTTTTTGATTTATTAGTTTAGGTAATTACTTGAAGGTTATAAATAACATGCAATATTTCTTAGTAAAATGAATTGCAACATTCAACTTTAGTTAGACGAAACATTTTCAAATATCTTCAAAACAATTTGTACTTCCCTCTTTTATTAACGTTATCCTAGTAATGAAGTATGCTACTTTTGAGTCTCTATAAACCATCATCAACTTATTTTTATTAAATACGGGAGTGGATTTTTTGTTTAAATTATGAACAAGGAACTAAATCTACGTTCTTCAGCAGTATACGCACTGGTTTTCCGATATTCTGTTCCTTGAATTGGCCATCTTCATGAAAATACCCTTAGTACGTTCCTGTAATTTACTTTTATTTAAAAAAAAATCTGTTTATTTCGAAACTATAAAATTCAATGCCTTTTTTAAAAGCCTTAAAAAAAGAATACAATTTTATTTGTATTAATAAAATAAATTACGTGTAGCACTAAATAGGAATTTGATAAAACTATTAGTTTGAAATAAACAAAAAGAGTAGTAGTATGTACTAGGGATATTTTAAGGAAGTCAGGCCAATTTAAGGGACAAAACGTCGGAAAACTAGTAAGTGTATATCGCTGAACGTAGATTTAGTTCCTCTTTCATAATTTGAACAAAAAAATCGGGGCCCGCATTTAATAAAATTAAGTTCATGATGGTGACACAAAGACGAAACGTCGTATTAAAGATCTGATGATGTCATCTTGTGGAGAACAGAAATTGGCAATCAGGAAGTGAAATATATTTTTGGAAATCTCTTCGAATAAAGCCAGGGAAAAATAAAAACCGAAATACAAAACTTTAGATATTTCCAAAAAATTTTGGAAGCCACTGTATTTATTTTTGATTTTTTTGCGGCATATAATTGGGAACATAACTACCCAACTTTGTTCCAATTTAACCGAGTTCGTATCTCTGACCGTTCCCTCAATCCCAATGGTGAAATACGAATTTGTTACTTGTAAGTAGCTTCAATCATTATTAAGGCATTGTCTAAAAGATCTTAGTTATGATTGGGGAAGATTAGTGATGGAATCAAGACCGACGATCAGATGCCGATAATCGAAAATATACACGATGTCCCACAACAATGCACACTACAGGGATATCCTAAACCATAAGATAGGATGTGCGTTATTTCAAATTCCGTCGAAAATGTTTCCAATATTCCATTACTTTTTTAGTATTTTGGAAAGAAATTAAATTTGTTTGAGATATTTTAAAATAAGCCGCTTTTGTACTCTATAAGATTTTCGATTGGACGTTTCGGGTTTTTGCTGTCATCATCAATTTAATTTTAGTAGGAAAAAACATACCTGTTTCATTAAATGGAATCTCTGTTAGATTAATTAGAACATATCAATTATTAATGTGTTTGTAAAGTAGCTTCAATCATTATTTTGACGTTTAAAATGACAGAAACATTTCCACTAGAAATATATCTATAGTGAATAAAATATTTCTGAAATTTTTGAAAATTTTGTCTGAAGCCAATTTTTTAACAGACACATAAATGCATAGCATATTTAGCATAGCATGTTTTTGATAGGAAATTTCCCGAGTTTAAAGAAGTTTATTAAGTTGCGAAGAAGTTTATTAGAAACCACCCATTATTATTAAAACAAGCACAAAACGGCGACAAAACCGCAAGATGCAGGTGTGACGTGTGACTAGAGATGTAAAATTACCGGTAATTTAAAAATCGGTAATATTACCGGTAATATTACGCAATATTACGGTAACATTGGTAATTTATAAAAAAAAACAGCTCTTTAAGTAATACAAGTTTTTTTTTATTTCAAAACTGTAAAAACATTACGAAAAACAATAAGAACGTTTTTTTAAACTAGTCAGAGTCAGAATGGACTACGTAATAGAGTGGATAATGGTAAATCATCCTCATCATCATCCCCAACCTCGTCATCTGATTCTTCTTTCTCTTTCGTTAATTGAGTAAAGTCTATAACTTCGAAACCGATATCTTCTTTTTCTATTTCTTCCTCAGTATCTTCTACTATTCTCGAATGATCTTCTTCATTAAGTAAATTATAATTATGGGCAATATAAGTTAGTTTTCCGGCCCTCTCCACGGTTAGTCTGTTTCTTTTTTGCCGATGAATAAATCCATAAGTACTAAAGGTTCTTTCGGTTGCGGCTGTTGACGATGGTAAATTTAAAATGTCTACAGCTAACCTACTTATTTTAGAACTGGAGCAAATTCCTGCCCACCAAACAGATCCAGACATAGATTTTTCGCTGGAAATGACGAATTCCTTAGCAAAAATATTACCTCTAATTTTGTACTGTGCGAGTGCTTCCATAATAAGATCTACTTGTGAAGAATACTTTGGATGACGCCTTGCAGTTTCATAGATGAACTCCGTTACAATTAAATTTTCAGCTTCAGTTAATTTCTCGCCGCGTTGACTTGGTTCTAATAGGTAAGCAGCAAGATGAACGGGTTTTAAACATTTATTTTCTCGTTTTTCAAGAATTGAACACATTTTCTGGTTTTCAAACATAGTAATAGATAAATTTGATCAGGTCAGGTCAGGACCGTACTGTTGGCAACCCTGGGTATTCCCCGATAAATGAGAGTATGGAGCGGAAAAAAAAACAATATTTCCAATGTTACCGATCTTGCGGTAATATTACGTAATATTACCAAAATTACGGTAACATTACCTCGGTAATATTACCCTTTACATCTCTACGTGTGACAGTAAAATAAGCCCATTATACCACGTTGTCTATTTGATAAGTGATACGTTCTCATTGTTGCAAAACCGTCAATAACAAAAAATTACAATTCCGAAAATATCCCAGGAACTTAAAAAAAATTTCCACTTATAATTTTCGAAAATTCGGATAAAATTTTCATCTAAATTTGCACAAGGCAATTTTTCGCCGGAAGCGCTAGAAGGAAGAATATTTTTTGATTGCCATGGTTATGATTCAAAATGAACTCTTCTGATTAGTCAGAAAATGATGGTGTGAAATTTTTTATGTGATTTACGTGTAAATCAAACTGTCCAGTTAGCTCCGTATTGATTAAAACTTTATTATATCATAATTGGGTCAGTCATTTTTGCCTGTTGTACTAATAACAATAGATTATCTGGGATAAATAAATAATCGATATAACAAATCAAGGTAAGTAAAAATTAATAGACGCATTACAATAAATAAACAATAATTAAACAATATAGAATATGCAAGAAAAAAATGTACAATGGCCAAGGCCGGTAATAGCAAGTAGGAAGGTCAAGAATCTGATTAGCCTTGTCCCAAAATTGCGTATCGCAAACTCTTCCGATTCGATCGGCGAGATTTATTTCGAACAAACTGGTTCTGGGTATGAACATGAACTGAACCGCTCTAAGCGATCTAAAATCATTGATTGTTATAATATACTTCTTGATTGTTATAGTACACAGGTACTAACCTTCCTAACACAAAAACACTGTTTATTCTTTAATTCTTAATTCTTAATTTTTAGTATAGGGTTTATTAAATAGGTAGAGTCCGCTTTTGGGAAGAGTCTCGCTAAAAAAGAAATTATGCTTGCCACTGCCAACTTTCAACGAACTGAAAAATATAAAAAGCGAAAAATAGTTATTTATTATACAAGGGAAAAAAGTATTAGATTTTAGCTCGAGGACAAAATTCCGACGGCTAAAATCTAATATTTTTCCCGTGTATAATACACTATTAAAGATATTATTACAATATATTAAAGTTGGAAAAGTATCGATGTAAAATTTAATTTTTAAACTATAGTCTTTGCAGCGAACCCTCAAGCTTTTTCGACAGTTGACATCAGCAATATGTCATCGATCAGCTGTTTGGGGACTTAATCAAATACCCCACTTTTATAAGAACCGCATTGAGCGTGTTGTGTTTTTATATTTTTCCAGTTTGATTGGTGCTAATAAGTTTTAAAAGTGTATTTCCGTCGTTTTAGTATAGTTTATTTTGTTTTAAAAATTTTGATTAACTACATATTGAGTTGTTTGTGCATCTGGTAAACCACGGTAAGTACGAGTCACGTAACGAAAAATTTATAGGTTAATATTTTATTTATCTGTTTTTAGGCGAAAATAATAATTATGGAGCATAATTATTGTCTGCCTTCTACCTCAGCTGATGCCACAGTTAGAGAAACTAAGATGAATTTTAATATTAATAAAAAAATTTCTAGATGTTTTATTTCTTTCCGAGTGAGTTGAGATTTATTTCAGTTAAATATCAGGTGATACTTTTGTGTGGCGTCTTGAATGTAGACAGTTTGGTTGGATGGGACGTGACCTATGATAGAGGGGGTTCACAAGTATGGTGAAATTATTTTTAAAACTTTATTTTATATATTTGAATAAATAAATAACAAAAAATACATTGTGTTTATGTATTTTATTCCCTATAATAAATAATAAAAAATGCATTTAAAAATATAAATAGACTCGTTTCATTTTTTAGATAAACGTACGTACTATTTTAGTACGGTCCTGGAATTTCATACAAACCTAGGCAAAATAAAGAACCAGAAATAAGCAGGCAAGTCATTAATGTCACGTGACACTTGACATATCTGGCGAGAGGGTTCGCTGCAACGACTATAGTAGGCTGTTTTACTTATAGCGACAATTAGACCTGCGTTGCTAAGGAAAATAATAATTATATATCTGTCAATTTAATTTAAAAATTAAGGGCTTCTTTTCAATATTATAACGTTAAAAATGCCCGATTCCGAGTTTTCTCTGACTCCACCGGAATTGGTAGAAGCAGCGAAAGTAGCGTCACAAAAATTATTACCAGCTAAATCGCGCAAAAATTTACGAAACCGCGTATTCAAGATTTATGGAATGGAAGATGAAAAAGACATGAAGTTCTTTGTCGGAGACGGTGTAAAACTATAATTCAATCCAATAATAATATAGACATTTCAAAATATTTCAAACTAATTACGTTGCTGAAACAAAATGGGAAAGGTTACACGCCCAAGAAAGCCGCTATTTTTACGATTACAGATATTAGTGATTTTTTAAATAATGCTATCGGTGAAATTTATTTAATGCTAGGTTGTTGTTTCATTTGCGATTGCAGGAGCTTGTCGAATTTGTGAAATCAGCCAGGTAACATTAGATGATATTGAAGATTCGGGAACGTTATTAATTGTGAAAATTAAGCAAACAAAGAGTGAGGATAATGTAAAGAGGAGATTTGTAGTTACTGAAAAATATATTAAATTTTACCGAATGTACATAGCCCTTCATCCAACAGCAGCAAAGGATCGCCGCCTATTTTATGCATCACAATGGAAAACGTATTAATCAGATTGTGGGTTTGTTCGGGTTTGTTAAGGTAGGTACCTCAAACAGCAGCCAATTTTCTTCAAGGGTCATTCATTTCGAAGATCGTCTGCTACACTTTTAGTTGAATCTGGAGGAGACTTGATGACACTAAAGAAACATGGCGGTTGGAAGTCATCAACGGTCGCTGAAGGGTATGTTGATGAATCGATAGCACACAGGACAGAAATAGCCAATAAAGGTGTTTAGAACGTGTGGCAGTGCTGAAATAACACCCGATTTGCGACCAGGTACATCAACGGCAGTTGTGTCCAAGGCAGAAAAAAATACAATTTCAACACAAGAAAAGTCGACTATGTACCGAATAGTAACAGGAACATGTCATTCCTGCAATGCACATTTAAAAATTGTACTTTTGATATAAAGAAAATGTACCTTTTTGTATAATAAAATATTCTAAAATTAAATATCTACCTTTACTTATGTGTGTATATATATCCGGGAAAAAAGTAATTCTCATCCTTTTTTTCCCGGGGAAAAAAGTAATTTCATAAAAAGTGACATGTTGTTACCTGTCAACAGAGATAAAATGTCAAACATTTTTACCGTCACAGAAAAAATATTATTCATAAGCTGATTACGGGATTTTTATGCAAATAGCAATTTTTTGTATATAAGTCCGAGTATTGTATGCCCAGGCATTTCTGAACATCGGAAGGAATGCGAGCAAAAAATTAGGCTATGCGGCCGTTAGTTCTGTTGTAAAAATCGTTAACAGAAAATAAATTAGTAAGAAGTAATTTCCAATTAGAGGAACTAAACTTGCCAGTACTATTATAATAAACTTTAATATAATGTTATGAATAGTCTTATCAAATCCAACTACAGACAAACATGAATATGTGCAAAAATGATCATTTTGCACAATATTTCAATGAATAAAATACATCTCTATTCATTGTCTTCAGATAAATGACAAAGCTGTAGCCACGGGCTGTTTCGTTTTTGCTAACAGGCATGCAAGATTTGTACTACAAAATCTTGAAAAGGGCTACCACAACCAAAAGATGTATATCCTGTCGGACAACCAAGCTGCTCTTAAGGCTCTGAACTCCAATCGGTTTACTTTAAAGCTTACACTGGAGTGCCATACCAACCTAAAAGTACTGGCGGCCAGGTGGAACAAGGTGGAGCTCTTGTGGATCCCTGGTCACTCTGAGATATTAGGTAATGAAAAAGCGGACGAACTAGAGTCGGATACATTCAAAGTCTCAGGGGCCCAGAACCGGACTTTGGGATATCAAAACCGGCAACAAAAACAATATTAGATAGATGGTCGAAAAAACAACACCTATCTCGATGGCAAAGGTTACCTGGTCAAATACACAGCCCAAAATCATCGA
This sequence comes from Barypeithes pellucidus, assembly GCA_963991005.1. Lineage (NCBI taxonomy): Eukaryota > Metazoa > Arthropoda > Insecta > Coleoptera > Curculionidae > Barypeithes > Barypeithes pellucidus. Next base: position 27,441,969 of record OZ022564.1, on the reverse strand, counting down.
AAATACTATCGAATGGGATACTAACCCTGACGCGGTCCCAGTTGAAACAAGTGATGGGTCTGCTAATAGGCCACTGCCACTTGCGAAAACATCTTCAACGGATCCATTGAATGTAGACTCTGTGGCGAAGAGGATCAAACCGCCTCACTCATAATATAACGTTGCGTAGCGCTGTCTCGTAGAAGACAAAACATCTTCGGGAACATACAACGTGATGATAACCTCCCATATGACAAGCTTGGTAGAAGGTTACTGGACCTCATAGAAGGAACAAACATCTTCTAACAAGATCGGGGTACACAATAAGCCGAAAGGCTGCAGTGATAGAAGTTCGGACCTCTATACCGACCCCCGCCTTTAACAACCAACCAACCATGCAAGATTTGTCCGAAGCCTTTCAACTAACAAGAAATAATTAGGTAAAACTTGACTCAAATGTAAACATTTTTTAAATAATTTGTTATACTAGTGGTTCATTATAAGCGTCGTAAAGTATATGTGTTTTATAAAATTTAACATCCTACACTGAAACAAAAAGTTCATTGCATTAATTTTTATTTCTTATGTAAGTCCGCTCTTCGTAACACCGTTAAAACGTACAGAAATTTGTCGCTACAATGGCGCAAAACGCGACAAGGAAATGCGTGTTTGTTTATTATACTGGCGTTGGCGTTTTGCTAATTTTTGTTTCTATTAATTACGTGACGGATCAGACAATAATTAGAAATAAACATTTGAAGAGTCAAGTAAAATAAATCGTGACAAATATTTACAACGTATTTAACGAAGAGGGGACTAGTAATTAAATAACAATACCAGTTAGAAGGAACATTTTGAGAAAAAAAAACTATACAGTGATACCTCGCGATACGGGTTTAGTTCGTTCCGTAACCTTGCTCGTATCTCAAAGCAATTTTCCCAATTGAAATGACATTAATCTCTTCCAGCCCAAAAAATGCTTCCCCAAGTGTTGAATTTTTGAATAAGAAAAATGTATGACAAATATTGTATAAAAACATAATAAAAGGACATGTAAAGCAAAAAAAACTGGTTTTATAAAGTGTACATATATATTTTGTATTTTTGTCACTTAAATGCAACTTGCACACAACTTAAATGCTACTTACTGTATACTTAATTATAGTCACTGCTTTTCTCTTCACTGGTCTTTGCCTTTTTCGCCGAATTCAAAAGAAAAATGTCCAAGGAGGTTTGCTTCTTCCCCCCTTTCAGAATGCTGCGGAAATGAGGCATGTGTCATTAAATAGCTCGGATGCACGACCAGTTGCAACATGTGTGCCGCGTTGCAGTTGACCGTTCCTTGTATCTCAAATGTTGCTCGTATTTCAATACAAATCTTCGCTCGCTCAACAGCTCGTATGTTAGGGCACTCGTATCTCGAAGTACCACTGTAGATTTGAATTTTCAGCAAGAACCCAACTGCGCAATCAACACAGTGTGTCTATTCATTTATTTTCCACTTTATTAATTACACTGGGAAACAAATTTCAACTTTTTTTTTGTTTCCTGAACAAAACCTATTTTTTTGGATTCAACTGTACCCAAGTAACTAAAAAATACCTATTAAAGATTTTAGTTGGCTCGCAAAAAAAAAAATCTCAATTATTTGTTACAAAATTTTAATTCATAGGCATATACAATGGACATACAAAATACAGATAACAATATATTGTTGGTTCAACAAAAGCAACTAAATAGCACATTTTTATCATTGAATCCAAAGTTTAGACACTCATTTTGCGCTTCTTAGCTTGCCTTTTGAAAGCAGCCTCTGGGGCATCTCTCGTAATAGTCCAGCAGTAGTCGGCTAACATCTCACAGTTCCATTTTCCCTGATATCTTCTTTCCATGTTCGAAATATCCTGGTGGAACCTCTCACCGTGTTCGTCACTTACAGCACCACAATTTTCCGCAAAGTAATCCAGATGAGAATCCAGGAAATGAATTTTCAACGACATATTACACCCTAGGTTTTGGTAACACAAAAGAAGTTGGGCAACCAGGTCTTTATAATTTTCTGCTTTTATGTTTCCCAAGAAATTTTTTGCAACCATTTTAAAGGCATCCCAAGCGTCTTTTTCCTTGCCTTCAAGTATGGAATCGAATTGCTCATCTCCGAAAAGTTTCCTAATCTGGGGACCCACAAATATTCCCTCTTTAATTTTAGCGTCACTGATTCTAGGGAACTTTTCTTTTAAATAACTAAAAGCACGGCCTTCTTTGTCCATTGCCTTCACAAAATTTTTCATAAGTCCCAATTTTATATGAAGTGGCGGTAGTAAAATCTTTTCTGGGGCAACTAATGGCGCGCTGGTCACATTTTTCTTTCCTGGCTCAAAAGACTCTCTCGGTGGCCAAATTTTCTTTCTGTAGTGATCCGATCGTGCTCGACTGTCCCATTCGCAGAGGAAGCAGCAGTATTTGGTATAACCTAGCTGCATTCCAAGCAAGATCGCCACAACTTTTAAATCCCCACAAATTTGCCATTTATATCTTTCATATTGTATGGTCTCAAGTAACAATTTCAAATTGCTATATGTTTCTTTCATATGGACTGCATGACCAATTGGGACTGAAGGCAATTTGTTTCCATTATGGAGTAACACAGCTTTAAGACTTACTTTTGAGGAATCAATGAAAAGTCTCCAGTCTTTTGGATCATAGTCCAGATTTAAAGCTGCCATTAATCCCTCAATGTCCCTACAGGCTACCAAATTGTTATCCATGTTAAAAAATGGTGTTAGGTTTTTCTGACGGCTTCGGTACACAGAAACTTTTACTTCATCTTCAAGTAAATTCCATTGTTGCAATCGAGAGGCCAATAGTTCTGCTTTTGTCTTGGGCAGTTCCAAATTCCTTATAAGGTCACTTAATTCACTTTGACTTATTTTGTGAGGCTTTTTACTTGGAAGTTCACAGACAAAATCGGAGTCTTGCGAGGTTGATGGGCCGGCGACATTTTCCGGTACACTACCGTTTGAATCCTCTTGATCATCATCAGAATGAAGGGTATATTCCTGAGGTGGATTAGGTATAGGCAACTCGTCACTATGAGGCACCGGGCGTATGGCGGATTGTAAATTTGGATACTGTATCGCAGACCTTTTTTTCTCTGAAAAGCCTTTTTTGATGGGAGGTGTCAAACAAAAGTAACAGTCAGTAACGTGGTCTTTCGGTTCTCGCCAGATCATAGGAACAGCGAAGGGCATCTTACGGTTTTTTCCACTTAGCCAGCCGCGAATGTTGGACGCACATTTGTAGCAGCAGATATGGGGAGCCCAATTTTTATCCTGGTCTCCAACTTTGCAGCCAAAATACAAGTGGTAAGCCTTTTTTATTAAAGGGCTAAGCGTACGTTTTTGTTTCACAAAAGTCATTTCACCACATATATAACAAAAATGATCCGGCTTATTTACACAAACTCGCGACATGTTGCTCAAAACTCTCTAATTTCTCAAATACGAACAGCTCTCGATCAACTGGTGGTTGAAATACAACTAACTAACAATTTAGGATTTATATTATATGTATTTAAACCCCTTATAAAGTACACCTGTTATAATAAATCCAGGTATTTCTCATTTAATGGTGAAATTTTCCCATATATTAAGGGCAGGTAGGTAAATTATCATAATTGGGATGGATCTATAAAACCGGAGCCAACTGAGCCTTTTGCAAGACAGATTGTTAATTAGTATAATAAAATAAGTAAGATTTTGCTATTTTGGTCTCGGAAACATTTTTGCTGTTCCCCAGTGTTATTAAACAATCAGTAAACAGTGGCGTAGCCAGGATTTGGGGGCGGGAGGGGCGAAGTCTTTTAGGGGCGCCTATATTTTTAAATGCACATTTTGTTACATTGTTTTATTTTATTTCACATTCAGGCAAAAATTAATAAGCTTCAAAAGAACTTTTTTATTTTAAAACCGCCATTTAGAGACTTTGTTAGGTATGTAAGGAGTGAAGGGGCCCTCGTCCGCCTATGGCTATGCCACTGTCAGTGCCTACTTAATTACTATGGCTTATGAATTTGTACTTTTTTTACCAAGTCATCTATATCAGGACAGTTCTGGAAGATCCTAACAAAATTAGGTGTTCTAGGGGCATATCAGTTAATCTTGAACGATGTTTGAATTTTATTACATTGCTAATAGAAAACATTTGTTCACAAACATATTATGTTGATCCCAAACGTCTTGTAAACTACAAATCCCCTAATTGATAATCCATTCATAAAACTCTTGGAAAGTGAAGCTGTGATTGTTTGAAATGTTATTGAAAATCAGTAATGGGTGGAAGAGAGAACTACATACATGATTGCACCATGAATCACAAGAAAGCACAAATCAATCAAAATATATAACAATCCGTTAGATCAAAGGACAAACATCGCAATGTTTACGAGATTTAGTATTCATTCATCTTTTGCTTATCTTTTGGGTCCGAATCGAAAAGCATTTGTAAAATAGAAATATATGTTGCCAGAGTGCAGTTGGATTAGTTCAAGATTCGTTTGATATTACTAAAGAATCTCACCTTGTCACAGTTTATGGAATAAATTTATTTTAAGAGCAATTGCGGATTAATCTTAAACCTTGCCACATTAATAAATTTTTTATTGGGGTTTTGCAAGATACCTTTGCGATAAATATGGCAATCTGGCCATGCTGCAATAATGACCGAAAGAGGTGGGAAAGACTGTTTGCAGTCGTTGCGTAGGCTAGAAATGTACATTTTCCATCTGTAGTTTGTCATATCTTTGGTTGAACCAAACCTACAACAATATTTGAAGGCCAAATCGTGCAAATTTAGATAATTTCTTGTTGGTAAAAATTTCCAAAATCCAATTAAATTTGGTTCATTTGCAGTTGAAATAAGTATTTATATTTGCGTGCATTCCAGCGATGTTGTATTCAGGATTTTAACAAAGACGATATAATTTTTTTTTAATTGTTTAATTTAGTCTTGGCGTGCCGTGCAGCGTGTGTTGGCAACCCCAAGCCGGGCTCCGACGACTGGTAAATATCTGGTAATGCCGTATACTTGCCAATTAGTATGAAAATTGTACAATAAGTAAGTGTACAGGAAACTTTTTATAAGTGGTAAACTTTTTTCGTTTTTTTATGATCAAACACAAGCACTATAGGAAAAATCCTTTAGGGCACTCTGGGAGTGGTGCGTGTGCGCAAAAAGCGATTCACGTTGGTTTTGAATCGTTGGAGGTTATATTCGTTGGAAAAACGACCTCGGGAAGATCGTTCCATAAACAATGAAGTTCGAGGAGTATTAAGCTTAACCACATATGGATGTGGTGTATTTCTGCTATTCGCCGCTCTGGGCGGGGTTAAGAGGGCAAGGTCAGCCGAGCACTTTCCATGAAAATATCTGTAAAAGAGAGTCAAATCCCCAACCTGTCTCGATGTTCTAGGCTGTCGAGGTTCTTCGTCAGATCGTGGTCTCCAATCAGACGAATGACCCTTCTTTCGATGGAATCCAGTAGCCAAGAGTATGTTTGGGTGCAGAGCTCCAGACATGAGAGCAGTAGTCTAGTGATGGTCGAATCTGGACTTTGTATAGTGTCAAAAGTTGTTGAGATGTGCACAACTCTCTGGTTCGGAAGAGTACACCAAGTTTCTGAGAAGCTATCTTGGCGATTGCCACAACGTGCGCACACGCACCACTCCGCTGTTTGATCATAAAAAAAAACGTGGACGAGACATATTTCCTCCCAGATTGACGCCCAGCAAATTAATAAGATGAAGCCAATGGGATTGCGTGTCCTACCTTGACTATATCCGGTTTTGTAATGTTAACCTCCTTTTTAGAGAAAACTGCTGCCTGGGGGTTTAGCGTTAAATTCGACTTGGTTAATGTCACTATTACAGGAAGTAAAGAATCTACAACCTTCATAATGTTAACCACGTTTATTACCTGCTGACGTGGTCTTATTTATCTACAATTCCGATTTGAATCATACTGTTACAAGTGATTCCTCCACGGCACGTTGATTCTTTCCCCGGCTCAATTGCACTGCCCTTTTTCATTAGTAATGATATTACTGTAATTGATTTCTGAGCTTTACAACACATAGTATTTGAAGTAGGGATTACTTAAAGCACCACAAAAGATAAGCCGAAAATGTTTGAGATTTACTATAAATACGAGAAATATTTTCAAAGTAATGTAGCTACTAATGCTTTAAAAGCTTTAAATAAATATCACATTGGCGAAATACGGTTTTAACATCTTTTTGGGTTTAGGCTTAAAATACTTCAAAGCGTCAAAGGGCAAGAGAGCAAGTTAACTTAAAAGGCCTTTTTCAATGTCGAATATTTTTAATTTCTTGGGCGAGTTTTGATTTTTTTATACGTATATCTGAAGGTTATTAAGCTTAACCCCCTCAAAATAAGGAACTTAAAACTTAAATCAAACGTTTAGTTCCGATTTGATCCTTGTCCTTACAGATTAGCTATGTAATTTCTTCGTCAATTTTAAAAAATATTAAGAGTACTTATCAGAGGACCGCGTGGCCCGATTTGGGATTTCGCCGCGGAACAGCACTCACATTTGTTATTGAACAATGAGACAACATCGCCATTCCAAGACAGGACGAGCCAGCGCGCTGGCCGACTGTATGGAGGGAGTAAGAGACGTTTTCCTGATTCTTCTACCGTTGATCACCCGAAGCGTTGTCAAATCACTTTAGATAGTTGCAATTTTAGATATTTTTTTCTGAAAACCTCGATGTGACTTTTTTTGCATTAAAACTAAGCTATGAAATGATAGTGCATGCAATACTTTCAAAAATGACTGTATGACCATATTTTTTCAATCTAAACGTTATTTAACGTTTTGCAAAAAAATAAAATTATTTTTCGAAAAATTCAAAATAATATTAACTATATTATGTACTGTAGTACCATATTTCGAAGCTAAATTTAAAATTTTAACAAATTCTATTCAATAGTTTTCTTGTAGTTTGTCATAGCTTTTTACCTTAATGGAGGTCACTGATAAGTGCTCTTAATTGCTGATAAAAGTAGTCAACTACGCGGAAATTGCCATCCGTATGTTTGAAGAAAATAATGGTAATTTTTTTTATATTCTTATTTCTTGCTGAGCCAATGTCGTCTCTTGATTTTTTGTCGTTTGACGTACAGCTTTCGTATAAAATAATTTAATTAATTCCTTTATACAAGGTGTCCCATTTTCGACACTTATATAGGGTATCTCCGTAACTGTTAGTGCTATCAGAAAGGTAATGTAGGTGTCATTTGCTCTTTTTGGGTCAAACTTAAAATGGTAAAATCAAAATTTGAAAATTGTCGCTCGCTTAGGAGATACGGGGGACAATCAAAAAATTGACAATTCCTAAATTGCCCTATATTTTCTTAGTTAAAAGAGATAGGGAAAAATGTTTTAAACAGAAGTTTATTTATAATGATTGTTGAATAATCTACCGTTTTCAGAATAAGTTTACGGGGTCAGGTAAGAAAGTTATCGGACCTAACCTCATTTTTTTAAATGGAACATCCTGTATAGTTCAATCTAAAAAGATAGCATTTTAAACTCTCTTTTCAAATTTATAACACACCATGGATGATAGATATCATCAAATTTTTCAAAATGTTGATAAGTCATTTTCACAAATGAATACGTAAAAAATGAAATTGACGTTAAATGTTAATAACAGCTAAAATGTCAACATAGTTGTCTATAGGATATTAGTTTTTGTTTCATGGCCTACTTTGGTTTTAAGGTATCAAGTTTAAATAAATAGCCTAGGAAACAAATATCATCCATGGTGTGTTATATATTTGAAAGAAGAATTTAAAATAGTATATTTTTAGATTAAAATATACATGGTGTTCCATTTAGAAAAATGAGGATAGGTTTGATAACTTTTTTACCTGACCCCGTATACTTATTCTGAAAACGGCAGATCATTCAACAATCAATATAAAGAAAGTTCTATATAAAACATTTTTCAGTATCTCTTTTAACTAAGAAAATATAGGGTAATTTTGAAATTGTCAATTTTTGGATTTTCCCCATATCTCTTAAGCGAGCGAAAATCTTCAAATTTTGATTTTACCATTTTAAGTTTGACCCAAGAAGAGAACATGACATCTACATTACTTTTTTGATAGCACTAACAATAACGGAGATACCCTATAAAAGTGTTGAAAATGGGACATGAAATTAAGGTAGGTATTAACAAAGATTAAAAAAGGATCTAGTAGGTAAGAAGCAGATTTTGTTTTGTAAACATAAACAGGTGTCTACCTAGTCTAGTTATCACGTATTTAAGTCATTAAACTTAACAAATTATTAAAAAACATGAAAATCTTTAACACCCTGTATTTCAAAAGTTATGACGTTTACTACATATGTTCATATGAAGTGCTTTCCTGAAAATATACCTAAGAATATTCTCCTTAAATATTTTCATGTTATTAAGAAACACCCTGTATAAACAGTGTTACGAACTAAGTATTTTTTTTTCCTTTATTATTAATGGGTAATGGGTAATGAGTGGAAGAGAGAACTACATGTTTGTTGGTTGAATGGAAACTCTGGTTATATCAGATGGTTAAATATTAAGACATAACCATATCATAACCATACTATAATCACAAAAAAACACAGATCAACCAAATTATATAAACAATCTGTTAGATCACAGCGCCAACGTTGTAATGTTTACAAGATTATTCCTATTTTGGCTCCTGGATCGTAGCACAGTAGTAAAATAGAAATAGATGTTGCCAGAGTGCAGTTCGATTAGTTCAAGATTCGTTTGATAATTTTAACTATATTAATATTTTTTTAAAGAATCTCTCATCGCCTTTTCACAGTTTATAGTAAAATTATTGGGAAATACATTTTTTTTAAGAGCAATTGCGGAATAACCTTAAACCAGTTGTAATTGTCAAATTAACAAATTTTTAATTTTGATTTTGTAAGATACCTTTGCGATAAATATGTCAATCTGGCTATGCTTTTAATAATGACCGATAGCGGTGGGAAAGACTCGCAGTCGTTGCGTAGGCTAGAAATGTATATTTTTCTATCTGTAGTTTGTAATATCTTTGGGTTAAACGAATAATGAATTCTAAAAACTATAATCCTCAAATAAAAATGTCTGCTATCACTTCATATGTATTTTGTTATAGTCGAACAAAAAATAATAAAATAAACCAACCGTTCCTCATAGAAAGGATGATTGATATCAAGAGGAAAGATCTGTTAATTGGCGTTGATATAAATAAACAAAACATTTAAAATTAGATTTATTTAAGAAGCTTTTCCGCGCAGACATAGTTTAAACACAAGCTTCAGATTAGAGTCAAAGTTGACTCAAACAAGCGTAACCGGATTATTTAAAATTATTTTCTTTCTTGTTAAAATATCAATTGTAAAAGAGAGAAAATGTTAATGTTAGTTAATAAACCTTTGCTGTGGAATCAGATGATATGTACAGGTTGTCTACTCCGTCAACGTAGTACATATTCCATAAGATTCAAAGTTTCATCGGCCACGGGTTTTTGGGAATCGTCGATAGAGTTTTAACGTAGCGATATTAACGCTATAACAATATAAAATTTGCTTCAAATTTTGCTAAGTGTTGAAAGTCGCTAGTATGTATAGACAAATGTGTTTTTTTTTGTTGGTGTAAGTTGTTATCCAATAATCATCACAGACGTTTATGAAAAACACGATTTGATAAGGTCCTAGCTGCAGGACCTATCACGTTTCTTGATGAATTTTTTCTTCTGTACATTGTACTGTTTAAAATATACACATAAAGAGGATCATTTTACGGCGACACATGAGCGGATTCGGGACGGGATGGGGGGTGAGGGAGTTCGGGGGATTCCAGGCATAATTTCTAATACAGGGTGTTATGGAAATGACTTATTATATTTAAATGGGTGACTCCTAGGGTGTCCTAGAGAAAGTCTACATACTTTTTTTTAAATCGAATATCTAAATACTAAGGTAAAAACCCTTTTTACCCACATACTGTCGCGCCGTTCCATCTGAATTCAGGTAGCAACAATGTGGGTCACTAGAGAATACTAACAGTGTTGTCAGATCACATCGCATGTTTCGCCCTTGCTTGGATACCAGCCGCGCGCGACTATCATTGCTTCAGTATGTTTCAAGACTCGGGGGTGGAATGACGCTATCGAGGGTTCCACGTGCTTGATGTATACGAATTTTAAGCATAATAAGAAATATTGTGATGTGATTTCAAATTTGTGTAATATTACCTATTGTTGGTTCTGTTGCAAAACATACTTTTTGTGTTTTATTTTTTTATGGAATTTAATTATAAAACGGATTATAAGATCGAAGGTAAGAGAGTATGTACCTTAAAATTGTAGTATTTTTTTTTCTAAAAAGTTTAAAAAAGAAGTGATAATGCGGGTCAAAGACGTCTTGTTGTCAAAAACTGAACACGTGCGTTTACAAATCTGTGTTGAATTATATGACAACACCGCCTCAATAAACTATTGATTGCGAACGTCCTCAGTAGCGGCCACGTATATTTTCAGATTTTATATAAAGTATATATTTCGTACAATAATTCAAAGCGCCATTTAAGGTTATTTTTCTTCAATTTGTTTTCATCTCAGGATTTGCCGATTTAAATATAATAAGTCATTTCCATAACACTCTGTATAATGTCCTATACCTAAGTCTAAACATGTTTGACATATTTAAGGTTTTATGTCTAAAATGACGTTTGGGGACCTTGAAATAATAATTATTTTTTCCTATACAGAAATCTTTATTATTTATTTTGGCTTGGATTCCTTTATTTTTTTCCTTATTATTTATACAAGGTGTTCAAAATGAAATTGGGAAAACTGCAAAAAGTCTACATTTTCAAATGGAAACCCTAAAATTTTATAATTATTTTCTATTCAGCATTAAAAATATGGGTAAGATTATATAAGGTTATCCATCCGAAAATTTGTAGTTTTCGAAATATTGCCAATTTAATATTTTTATATTCTTGCGGATTTAAAGTTCAGTTACTCATAGTTCGCTATGACGGTGTTAAAGAACAGTCAAATGCCAAAGAAATAAATATATCACATGTTCTTGATATTACTTTATTATATTCTCCATAAAGTCATGAATTTCTTTAGCAATCAACGCCTTCATAGCCAACTATGAGTAACTGAACTTAAAATCCGCAGCAAATCGCCATATAAAAATATTAAATTGGCAATATTTCGAAAACTACAAATTATCGTAATAGACAATCTTACACTAACTTAGCCTTATTTTTAATGCTAAATAGAAAATAATGATAAAATTTGGGCGTTTTTATTTGAAAAAGTGGATGCTTTGCAGTTTCTTTCAATATATTATAAAAAAATCCATTAAATAAGGTCCTTTTCAGCAAGAGATCCAATCCAAATGAAATTAAAAATGCTTACTTATAGAAGAAATTAATTATTATTTTAAAGTCCGCATAGGTCATTTTAGACTTAAAACTTTAAGGGTATCATTTAACTGGTTAGCAAAATATTCTTATTTTTGTAAACAGAAAAATGTAATCGGTCAGCCAAAATGGCTAGTTGGTTAACAACTTATGGACAGCAAACATTTCTGAATCGTGATAGTGTCCTGGGAAAACAAGTGAAAATCCGCCCCCGCTACACCTTTTGTAACCGATTTCCTTCTGTATTCGGCAAAAGAGAACACAAGAAAGTTACATAAATTAAACAGTGGGACTTCTGAAGTAACTGCTTCTAGACATGTTTCTTTCTACTGACCAATTGTAAAATCTTGCTGACCAAGTAATCATTTCGCAGCCCGACTGTTAATTACGGCAAACCATTTAATTACTTCTCAAACTTTAAATATGTCAAACATGCGTATACTTAGGTATAGGACATGATATACGAAATCTACATAGAACCTTGCGTAGAATCCAAAAATGTAATAATGTATAGGGTGTTTCATTTCAAATAAACAAGTTGAGACATAAGTGCTTCCGGTATAACCGGAAAAATATTTTCATTAAAAAGTTCGGCATCTTTTATAGCGGGTACTAATATTTTAAACAAATATCTTTCTTAATTCCCGAGATCAAACCCGAACAAACCTTGTATGACAAGAAACGAAATGGAGAAAAGGTCACTAGGTGCAACTGAAATCCCCGTGATCGGGGTCAGACCTCAATTTTTAGCATTGAGAAACGGAGTTTTCTCTTTTTATGAAAACACTACATTTAAAAAAAGGGTCGAACAAAAGATGCCTAAATTTTATTAATAATTGGAGAAAAGTCCATAACTTCGTTCTGCATGGAACAGTAAATAAAATTAAATCTTAAAATCTTCCGAAACAACAAAATATATACTTTCCTCCAATTTTAGTTGCATTACAAAGGTTTTTTTCCTTGGACATTTTTTTTCCTAAAACAGAAATAACCGCTTGGGGAGAAAACTCGTTTAGAGGTACTCCGGATTCCACTTAAAGGATTTTTCTCATATAGTGCTCGTGTTTGACATAAAAAAAGTGTTCTTCACTTAACCCGATCAATTATTGAAACATATTGAACCAGGAGATTGATAGAAGTATTTACGACAGAATACTATGTCCGTCTAGTTAACGACCAATGTGTCACAACATTAACATGAAAATATAGGCCAGGACACCTGGCAAATACAGAGAAAAAAAGTTAGATTTCATGGTCAACAACCTAAAAGCGGAATGTTTTCATAAATAAGTGATCAAGCGAATCTACCATTGTTCACAATTATAATGTTCGATTGACAGTACACAAAAAAATTATCTTTACAAACTTTATGGTAATCTGTAACATTTTCTCGACGTAAAAATATACGTAGATATCAAAACAATTCTGGACGAGTTCCTGTCATTTCCGATTATACCAGAAGTAGCTGTCAATTTTTATTTTTTAAATACAATTAGCTAATTTTAATTAACGGTTAAATTCTAAGCACATTTTATGGAACATGTTCTTGTCTGACTCTGTCAGTTTTTAAGATATCTGGATTTTTGTAATTAATTGGTAAATGCATGATGATGAAATACTCCATATAATTTTTTTACAGTAAGTCTTGGACTTTTCCTTGACGAATTATTACATGATGATGAAAAGTCTAGATATCTCAAAAACTGGTAAGAATTTGGATTCTTATTAAATTTTATTTATTTGTAGATTTAAGTTTAAACATTTATTTTAATAATAAATTAATAGTTCATCGAAATCAGTGAATTTAATGCCAAATCAACTGAGTATGTAGATATCAGCAACTGACATTATATTTGCAGACGATAGTACGTCATTAATACCAATTCATCGCAATCGGTATTGTTAGAAATCGTCACCCTCGTTTTGGCACGATAATGAAGGAAGAAGTTTCCCAATTTTTATTTTTGACGACCAAACCTCTACAAATAACAATAAATTATTTTCCTATAACATATGAATAATAACAAAATATTAGTAAAAGAGAAGGAAGGCTTTATAATCGCCTCATATATCCTTTAAATTGCATAAACCCTACGAACCCAAATAACACCTATACCAATTACCAATACAATATACATTTAATAAATAGGTATCCCTTAAGGGCTAAATCGAAACTGTATTATACAGGGTGTCCGCTAATTAATGATACATGGAAAAACCACAGACTCCTTACGTAAAAATATTAGTATTTAATTATACTTACCTATATCCGAAAGTTGATATTAACTGAGATAGAGGGTGTTAAAGATAAAACTTCATTTTTGTTTCTTTCTAATAAGTTTGAGAGAAAGTAACATTTTTTGGCAATTATGGTTTCTTTAGGACGACAATTTGATTTCTTTGTGAAATTTTAATATACAATGTAAGGGGCTGTCTGCGGCATTTTTCGCTACATTCATACGGTCATAACTTTTTTGTTCCTCAGTGTATTTAAGTTTTTAATAAAAATAATACTTTTCTCATATTTATTACGTAAAAAAGGTACGCAGGTCGCCCAGAGATACCGTTTCGGAGATATTTGCATTTAAATTATTTAGTGCGTTAGCTCAGGCAAGCAAATACTATTTTGTTACTTCTTACCAATTCACTTTTACATGATAATTAATGTTCTAGTAATGGTTATTGGGAATAATAAATAGAACAATTGGATTGTAACTTACTAAGTTACTACTTAATTAAAATAACATTGGCCCTAGAAAATATCGTGTCGAAAGAAACCAACAGCAACAAAAACACAAACTTACGATAAACTCAAAAAGTAAACATTTTCTGTTTCATAGCAACTACATCTCTAAATTTTATTCTCAAAAGTTACTTTAAGAAAAAAATGTTGTTTGCAATTTAATTGTAATTGGGCAGGCTGCACTAAACAATTTAAAGGCAAATATCTCCGAAACAGTAACTCTGGGCGACCTTAACTTAGTATACCTTTTTTACGTAATAAATATGAGAAAAGTATTATTTTCATTAAAAACTTAAATACACTGAGGCACAAAACCGTTATGACCTTAATACATGTGCAAATAATGCCGCAAACAGCGCCCCCTACATTGTATATTAAAATTTCATTTAAAAATCAATTTGTCGTCCTAAGAAAACCATAATTGCCAAAATTTGTAAAAAACATTGGTTTCCTGCAAAGTTATTAGAGAAAAACAAAACTGAAGTTTTAACTTTAACAACCTGTATCTCAGTTAATATCAACTTTCGGATATAGGTAAGTATAATTTAATCCTAATATTTTTAGTCCGTGGTTTTTCCATGTACCATTAATTAGCGAACACCCTGTATATCTCCGACGTAGAAACCCCTATCCTCAGCAAACTACAAGGATAGGAGGACATATTGTGGGCAAAATGAGAAGAAGCCAAAAAGCGTAGATATAAATAACACATAATTCAATCCCCTACCCGCCTGAAACACGCGATTCCTTAAGCGACATCCGAGACCTTCGACATCATGAAACAAGTAAATTAAGCTTATTATTATAAAAATACTATTTCAGATTTTATAGTAGTACCATTCCGGGGAGGGGTAGATGTTACCCTTAAAATCTTAAATAGGAAGGCGGTCATATGGTACATCATTTTAAAGGTCGTTTACATATATATTCCAATAATAATATAATATGATTTATTATTTTTTGAGTATTGCACGGAAAAAACACTATAGTAAAATAATTATAGTATAGATTTTATCGTACAATTTCCTATAAAATATTAATTACGTTGTTTATTAATAATTCGTACCAAAATAATATTGTACAAGTAATTTATAAAAAGCTATAGTATTTCTAATGAATTTAGTACAATCAGGTAAATACTAAAATATATTTTACATTTCACAACGAATGTAAGGGCACCGAAAAAAGTCAGCTAAGCAATAAAACCTCTTGAACAGGGTAGTCGGTGGCTCTCATAATAAATTATATTTTAGGTATTTTCTAAATAAAATAATTTAAAGTAAATAAAAAATTAGTTTAGGTAAAGAAAAATAATTATTCTTTAGCTTTTATAGCACTTTTCTGTTGATCGTTTCTTTATATTTGAAGCCTATATCTTTTAAAATGATGCACAAACTGGTAGTTCCAATATCGCAAAGTACTTTCTTATTTATTTTTTCAAGAATAGCTTTGAGGGTAACATATTTTTTGGCTTTATACATATCATAAACAATATTCCTAATCAATAGTTTTATCCCTTAGGATAAATCAAAGGTTTTAGAATTGAGTCGAACTCTTTTATATGGTCTGTCCAATTTCCTCTTCACTCTTTTTTCGAAGTCTTCTTAAGGTCTTATCTGAAATGCCGCAAGCATCAGACGTTCGTTTTTGCACTGCCAAAACAGAGACTAATGGGCCCGAGTTATATTTTTCTAAATAAAATACTGTTCCACTTGTAATACCAAACGGCGTTCACCTGGAGATAAACACCTTCAAGGCATAGTGTCACCTTGCTGAACATTTTCTATAACTTTGCTTTATAACTGCTTTTAATTCAAATACAATGAGAAACAAACTAAAAGCAAAATAAAATATTAGATTAGAATAAAAAATATTTTTAATTCTAATATTTATCATTTTTCATTCTAATATTTATCATTTTTTATTCTAATATTTATCATTTTTTATTCTAATATTTATTATTTTTTAATAAATATTTATATTTTTTATTCTAATATTTATAATTTTTTTTAAATATTTATTATTTTTTATTCTAATATTTATCATTTTTTATTCTAATATTTATCATGTTTTCTAATATTTATCTTTTTTATTCTAATATTTATTATTTTTATTTAAATATTTATTATTTTTTATTCTAATATTTATCATTTTTTATTCTAATATTTATTATTTTTTATTTAAATATTAATTTTTTATTCTAATATTTATCATTTTTTATTCTAATATTTATTATTTTTTATTTAAATATTTATTATTTTTTATTCTAATATTTATCATTTTTTATTCTAATATTTATCTTTTTTATTCAAATATTTATTATTTTTGTATTTAAATATTTATTATTTTTTATTCTAATATTTATAATTTTTTATTCTAATATTTATCATTTTTTATTCTAATATTTATTACTTTTTATTTAAATATTTATAATTTTTTATTCTAATATTTATGATTTTTTATTTAAATATTTATTATTTTTTATTCCAATATTTATCATTTTTCCTAATATTTATCTTTTTTATTCTAATATTTATTAGTTTTTATTTAAATATTTATTTTTTTTTTATTCTAATATTTATCATTTTTTATTCTAATATTTATAATTTTTTATTCTAATATTTATTATTTTTTATTTAAATATTTATTATTTTTTATTCTAATATTTATCATTTTTTATTCTAATATTTATCATTTTTTATTCTAATATTTATTATTTTTTATTTAAATATTTATTATTTTTTATTCTAATATTTATCGTTTTTTATTATAATATTTATAATTTTTTATACTAATATTTATTATTTTATATTTGAATATTTATTATATTTTATTCTAATATTTATCATGTTTTCTAATATTTATCTTTTTTATTCTAATATTTATTATTTTTATTTAAATATTTATTATTTTTTATTCTAATATTTATTATTTTTTATTCTAATATTTATCATTTTTTATTCTAATATTTATTATTTTTTATTTAAATATTTATTATTTTTTATTCTAATATTTATAATTTTTTATTTAATATTTATAATTTTTTATCCTAATATTTATCATTTTTCATTCTAATATTTATTATTTTTTATTCTAATATTTATTATTTTTTATTCTAATATTTATCATTTTTTATTCTAATATTTATTATTTTTTATTTATATATTTATTATTTTTTATTCTAATATTAATCATTTTTTATTCTAATATTTATCATTTGTTATTCTAATATTTATTTATCATTTTTCATTCTAATATTTATCATTTTTTATTCTAATATTTATTATTTTTTATTTAAATATTTATTATTTTTATTCTAATATTTATTATTTTTTATTCTAATATTTATCATTTTTTATTCTAATATTTATTATTTTTTATTCTAATATTTATCATTTTTTATTATAATATTTATAATTTTTTATTCTAATATTTATCATTTTTCATTCTAATATTTATAATTTTTTTTTCTAATATTTATTATTTTTTATTTAAATATTTATTATTTTTTATTCTAATATTTATCATTTTTTATTCTAATATTTATAATTTTTTATTCTAATATTTATCGTTTTTTATTCTAATATTTATCATTTTTTATTCTAATATTTATTATTTTTTATTATAATATTTATAACTCCATAAGGCTCCATGGGCGACAGCTTGGGAATCCAACATGTAATTTTTTACAAATTTTAGATAAGTTTACAAAAGATTTTAGTAAATTTTACAAAAACTCTTCATATAAATGGTTTGATTACTAAATATTTTTGTAATTAGTACTAAAAATGTAGGTTAAAATTTTGTTATAATTTAATGGCATTCATTAAAAAAAGTTATTCTAGTCACATATAGAGCCATAAATTATGGTTAGTTTTATTAATTTTATAGTAAATTTAACTTTTTCTTTCCGTGTATTACTCAAAAAATAATTATTGATGTGATTCCGTTGAGTCCGTAGCGACAATAGTTTAAATTACATATCTGTAGGCATCCAGAAATATGTATATAGTTAGTATTAATTAGAATTAGGTGACCAGAACTTGTGATTTTAAGTGCGAAATGTCGGGTTATCATGCTGGCGTTAAATACTATTTACATAAAAATTAATGTTTTGAATAAATTTAATTGTCAACGGTTAACTCGTTATTGAGAACTGCAATATTTGAAATTTCACACACCAGCAGAAAAGTGGCAAAACGTCTGGGTAACAACTGGTAGTAATCATTACAATTTTCTACTTTTTTAAATTTATTAAATGGCACAATTATGACATAATTACTGCATAATTGAGTAATAATTGCAATTTTCTACGACTATATATTAAAATAATTATTATCATCATTTTTAAAGAGGGTGTAACCAAAAAAATTAAAGTTTTAGTAGAAATAATTCTTAGAACATTTTTAATTTTGTGCGTGTGTATTTCTTATTGTACTTTTAACTGGTTATTTTGGTCATTCCAGGTTTGTGAATTATGGCTTTTGGTTTCGAACCTGACAGAACAGACTGTATCAATAAGGAAGCTAGCTGGGAGGAAGATAGGAAGTACTGATATTATTTCGATTTCCCCTATACAGGGTGATTGATGGTGGATGGCTTATTAGCCGTTTATGAAGAACTGGTCAACTGATCACTTTGAACATTTAGTAGCTTATACAGGGTGTTTCCTATCACCTCTGAAAAAATTAAGGAGGTGAATCCTCATCTTATTTTAAGACGAAAATATGGCATCAACTTTTTTCGCATGTCGCTTCGTTTTCGAAATACAGGGTGTTAAAAAAATATTGTATTTTTCATTTTATTAATTAATGCCAATGATTTGATAATGCAGATGATTTAGAAACTTTGAATTATGAACTCATATGAACAAAAGCTGCAAATGTCCTCCATGAGCCAGTAAACACCCAGTATCTGTTGGAAAATGTCGGGACTGGCGTTAATCGTATTAAAACCATCAATAATACGCAGTCGAACGAATTAATTGTAAAATTTAAAATTGACCCAAAGTAAAGTGCTCTAATCCTTTATGTAGAACACATATCATTAGAATATCTCTTGGCACTAAATAATAAAATGCAAAATACAATATTTTTTTAACATCCTGTATTTCGAAAACGAAGCGACATGCGAAAAACTTTTATACCACATTTTCGTCTCAAAATAAGGCGAGGATTCACCTCCTTCATTTTTCAGAGAGGTTAGGAAACACCCTGTATAAGTGGACATGCTCTCTCTTTTAAAAATATTTTCAGCAGTGCAGTGCTGCCGCTTCTACTAGAAACTATTAGCAACTTTGATAATTTAAATGGAACACCCTGTGTATTTTCTTTAGAATCATTTTTTAATTTTCTAATAAATTTCGTTAAAATTTTCCTATACCTATCTGTTATTGTTCTCCAGTTCTTGACTTAAGAGAACGGTCATATCGAGAGAAGTGAGTATTCCTGTGTCTCTCTTCCTCTGCGTTCGTTATAGAGAGGAATAATGACTTATCTCTTTTTTTTTGAAAACATGTCCTTCAACAAGGGCTGATATGTTTGAACTCTGAAAAAATAGACATTCGGTTCCAAAATATAATACTGGGTGTTTCAACATACAAATATTTTGACTGGGAAAAGTATGTTTTTTAAGTGAAACACCCTTGTATTTATATTTATATTTTGAAACATCTTGTTATATTATAATAAATATTTGGAAACAGAGTAAAAGTACAATAAAATACAATAATAAATAGGTACAGTTAATACAAATCTAATTTATTTATTATTTAAAACAACACTATTTAAAACAAAATACCAAGAAGAAATTTATACTGCGATTCTAATGAAAAATACAAAGATAAATACCTGAAAGAATAGGCTTCTGATTATCCCAACCAAATTTCAGTGCGCTAATTTGTTCAAAAATATCACCTCTTTTTGAAACATGTTTTCCAAAAAAAAAGTTAAATTAATTATTATCTCGAGAATGATATCAGATAAGTATAGGAAAATGTTAAGGAAAGTTAATAAGAAATTAATATGGATTCCAAAAAACTAATACATTCCATTTAAATAATCAAAGTTGCTAATACTTTCTGGTAGAGGCGGCAACACTGCACGGCTGAAAATATTTTTAAAAGAGAGCATGTCCACTTATATAAGCTACTAAAGGTTCAAAGTAACCCGTTGACGTTCGTCATAAACGTCTAATAGACCATCAATCACCCTGTATAACCTATCATTTATGACCACTAGTTTGTGGACACCCTGTATATATAATTTAAAATACAGAAATGCTAATACTTTTTTTATAAGTCAACCATCGTAAACTTAACTTATTTTTATAAAAATTTACGATTCCAAAAATCAGTTTATGACATTATTGGTAATTTTATTGTACTACCTTGATCCCGTTTATATCCTAGATTAGCAAATTTGACTGAGATCGTAAAATAAATCTTTTTATTTGATTTTATTATCATCGAAAAGTTTATCGACGATTAATTAATTTTTTTTAAACCTGTTGATAATCGTAATAAATAAGATAAACTCGTAAATAGCTCTTAGTAGAAAGAAAATGTGTGACGTAAAAATAAAGATCGTAAAATTCTAAAAAAGGCTTAACTATATAAAAATAACAGTACCTAATTGACGCACCAAATTAAAAAAAATACATCGTTAATCTTTAACAATCCAAATGTTATTTTTACAAAGTACAATACATACAATAAATAAATAATTTATTTTAAAAAATATTAAGTTAAGTTAAAATATATTCGCGTTGGTATAATTTTTGCAGAATTATATCGTTGATCTCTTGATTGCAATAAAACCTCATTATCTATTCGACAAAAAAATAAATAAGGAAATCCCAAATTTTAAAACCTTTTCGAGCAGAGCCGGACCAGGTATACAAATTCAATTTATACATATGCCTGCATATATAAATACAAAGTGATCTTTAGTGGTTTTCCGGCGAGTAATTTTTAGTTAGGCTTATTAGTGGTAGAATGTGGCGTCCTTGGAATTGTGCTGATAGGGGGGCATCTTCAAGTGTAGGGAATGGAGACTTAAATATTTAACAGCTGTTAAACAATTTAGAGAAGAAAATCGTCCAATTATTTACCTTGACGAAACATGGTTCGATACTCATGACACTTCAAGAAAAGGTTGGGATGATTCTTCCAAAAAAAAAAAAATGTCAAACCAAGGCACCATCAAATAAAGGCAAAAGAATCACAATATTACATGCTGGTTCAGAGAACGGGTTTGTTCCAAATTGTCTGTTGCTTTCAGCTAAAAACATAGCAGATTCTTCTTTAGATTACCATCAAGGTATCGACGCACAACTTTTTGAAGATTGGTTTAAACATAAACTCCTTAAAAATATACCTGAAAATAGCGTCATTGTAATGGACAATGCTAGTTATCATAGTCGGCAAGCAAAAATCATTCCCAATTCTAATAATACAAAAGCAGAAATTCAAAATTTTATGATTGAAAATGATTTATAATTTGAAGAAACAAACGAAATTCAAAATTTTATGATTGAAAATGATTTATAATTTGAAGAAACAAACGAACAAACCCGAACAAAAAACGAGAACTGCTAGAAGTATTAAAAGCTTTTAAAATAAATAAGGAATACGAGTGTGACAAACTTGCAGCAGAAAATGGACATACAGTGTTGCGTCTTCCTCCGTACTATTGTATATTCAATCCTATTGAGCTAATATGGCACCAATTAAAATCCAATATTAGGAGAAATAATATTTCTCCTACATTAAATCTGTAGTAGAATTAATTAAAAACGAAGTAAGAAACATTTCTGCAGACAGCTGGAAAAGCTGTGTACAGCATGTACTTAAGGTGGAAAATTCTTACAATTGTATGATTACAAATGTTCAACTCTTAATTATAAGTTTAAGCTTAGATGAAGATAGTAATAGTGATACAGAGTTAAATTTTGAATAAATTATCAATAGTTTCTTAGAATTTAATTAATTTTTATTGTACTTGTTATCCTAATAGTTATACTTTTAAATTATATTATTTCCAATCATCATTATCTGTTATCATTATTTTACATTTATTATAGGTATATATCCTAAAACTAAAAATACCTATCTATTTATTTTAAATTATAAAAATAAATCATGTGGTGTGGTATACATTTTCAAGCCGGCCCTGATCCCATTTATTGAGCTTTGAAGAGGTTCAGGCGTATACAATAGGGTTTAATCAGGTAGTTTATTTATGGCAGTAAGAATCAACGGTATAATTCTGCAACAACTATACTAACAACGGTCAATTTCAACTCATTTCATGAGTCACTGATATCGACTGTTCCTTACGTACTTTTAGCAGAAATTGCAAAAACAAAGTATACCGGTTGAAGCATCGTTAAATTGAACATAGGAAATCCCATGTCGTTTTTGAGGTCTATTGGCTCCCCTGTACATTTTATAGGAAAACTGCATTATAACTTCTTGAAGAGGACGACAATGTTAACCCATGTGCCGAGTTTGAATACATTTTGGTGAGCCAATCCTAAACTGTTCAGTGATGGAAAACCCACGAACTTCTTAGTTCAGGTAATACAGCAAACATCAGCAAATTAAATTTTGACATTGACAAAACTAAAATTAGTGTCAGTAACAATATTTTCATTATTCGTTATGTTCAGCTTTATGTCAATTTTTTGGCACTAGCATCATAAAAATTGTTTACTGGTATTTGCTGTATTACATGAACTATGAGAATTTCGCGGTTTTGGTATCACATGTAATTGAATAGCATAGGCTTGGCTTATCAAAATGTGTTCAAAATCGGCATATGCATTTACCATGTCGGCCTCTTCAAGAAGTTATAACGTTTTTATATAAAATATACAGTGGAGCCAATATTCAGCCCCTTCAAAAATGACATGGGATTTCCTATGTTCAACTCAACGATGCATCACCCTGTATGCAATGCATGTAATTTTTAAGGTGGCTAGATATTGGTTCCCCTGTACATTTTATAGAAAAACTGCATTATAACTTCTTAAAAGGGCCGACATGGTAAATCCATGTGCCTAGTTTGAATACAGTTTGGTGAGCGAATCCTAAGCTATTCAATGAAACGTGATGGCAAAACCACGAAACTCTCATAGTTCAGGTAATACAGCAAACACCAACAAAAAATTTCTATGAAGGCTATTGCCAAAAATTGACGTAAAGCGGAACATAACGAATAATAATAATTTTTCAAATGGAAGATGTTGGCCCACCCGGCATCGCCCGGTGAGATACCATTGCATCGGTTTAGGTGGCGTGAAGTTTGCTCCTTGAGCTAACTTTTGCTCATTGAGTTGACGTTTCGTTGCTGTGCCGATGTTTCCGGTTACCAGGGTGGGGCCCCCCAAAAATAGCATGATGGAAGCTCCAGGCCCAAAATACTCCGGAGGTAAACTCGCCCCCCATTCGGATCTCCGGGCGGGGGCTGGACTTGGGGCCCCATCAAGCGAAGTTCATCAAAAAACAACCATTTCCGACAATTTACTGGGATCTAACAACACTCAACGAAGAAATGGTGTGGCACCTGCAGTTGCTAACCAACCCAGAACTAGCAACTTCAAAATTGATTTCTGCAATATTAGAGGGCTTAACACGAACATCAATTCAGTCCACCAGCACTTACAATCTTCCAAGCCTCACGTACTCGCACTGACCGAGACAAAGGTCAGATCGTCAACAAACACCGTCAGCTATTTATACCCTGGATACGATTTTCATTTCCGATTCCGACGCAACTTCGGCGTGTGTCTTTTTATTCGAGATGATCTCTGCTGCCAACGAGAACCTACACTGGAACCGAAAGACTTTGATGTAATGTGGTTTAAAATATCAACACCGAAAATCACCAAGTTTATCTGCTGCCTTTACCGTCCTCCAAGTGATACCCATTACAGAGACCTTTTCTCATCACTAGCCAATACAATCGACTTCATGCAAACCAACTATCCAAATGCCGAGATTGCTATCTTTGGTGACTTTAACGTCCACAATGTCAACTGGCTTAAATTTTCAAATACAGACGATGAGCAAGGCCGCGAGGCCGAATCCTTCGCGATCAGTTCTGGTCTAACTCAACTCGTAGAAGAACCAACGCGGATTCCAGACCGAGCTGGAGATTTTGCTAGTCTTTTGGATCTTTTCTTAACGTCAAATCCCGATCTATATACAGTCACCGTACAGCCTCCGTTAGGATCTTCCGATCACAAACTTATTTCAACTCTAAGCGAACTACCAATTAATTCTGAACAACCTCCTAAACCTCGCAAGATATGGCATTACAGATCGGCCAAGTGGGAAGACCTGAAAGACCATTTTCGGACTTTTCCTTGGATGAGCGTATGCTTCTCTTCTGATGATCCATCCGTCTGTGCTGGGGAGGTCTCCGACGTCATTCTAACGAGCATGGAAGCATTTATTCCCTCCTCCCAAAAACGCCCTTCCAACGGCAAGCCCTGGTTTAGCAAGGATTGTGAGCGTGCTGTCAAATCAAAAAATCTGGCTTACCGACAGTGGCGTAAAAATCCTACCACTGAGAATCGTACCATCTTTATTACCGCTCGAAACCAATGTAAGCTAACAATAGATCAAAGCAAAGAAGCCCATAACGTGAGGATCAAAAACAAACTTCTTGACTGTCCAAACGGATCAAGGTCCTTTTGGTCAGTCGCTAAGGCCGTCAGCCAAAATTTTACCAAATCAACTATTCCACCTCTAATACGTCCCGATGGTACAATAGCATCCACAGCCGGAGACAAAGCAAACTTACTTGCTGAACTATTTTCTTCGCATTCCACTGTAGATTTCCAGGGAAGAACACCACCCGACATTCCTGCAGTTGATTCCGAAATGACCGAAATCGTGTTCCGTCAGCGTCCCGTCAAACGAATCCTGAAAGGACTCGACGTCAAAAAAGCTACTGGTTCAGACGAAATTCCTATTATAGTTCTCAAGACATGCGCCGATGAACTAACACCAGTATTTTGTAGACTTTTCAACTTATCCTACAAAAAAGGAATATTTCCATCTTGCTGGAAGACGGCGCGAGTCCAGCCTATTCCAAAGAAAGGTAAGAGAACCCTGCCTAACAACTATCGACCAGTCGCATTGCTTTCAGTTATATCAAAAGTAATGGAGAAAGCTATTAACCAACATCTTCTAAAGTACCTGGAAGGCTTCAGCATCATCAGCGATCATCAATATGGTTTTCGGAAGTCCAGATCAACTGGAGATCTTCTAGCCTATGTCACCCATATTTGGAACAACGCAATCGAACATCATGGGGAGTCTCGGGTTGTTGCGCTGGATATTTCTAAAGCTTTTGATCGTGTTTGGCATGAGGGGCTTCTAAGTAAACTGCGATCCTATGGTATGCCCAGTCGATTCTGTGCATGGTTATCTAGCTTTCTTAAGGACCGCTCTCTGCAAGTGGGGATTGACGGATTTCTCTCAGACACCTTCACCATCAATGCCGGTGTTCCTCAAGGGTCCATATTGTCTCCCACTCTCTTCTTACTCTACATTAACGACCTTCTAGTGAAAACTAAAAATCCGATATTTAGTTTTGCTGACGATAGCACACTTTCTCATCTTTCTCTTTGAATGCGCAAACATCGGCTGCCGACGCACATCTTCGCAGACAGCATGAAGTATCACGCCTCAACAAAGACCTGGAAGAAATTCTGGCTTGGGGTGACAGTAACCAAGTCGAATTTAACGCTAAAAAAACCCAGGCAGCAGTTTTCTCTAAAAAGGTTAACATTACAGAACCGGAAATAGTCATGGCCGGACACGCAATCCCACTGGCTTCATCTATTAATTTGCTGGGTGTCAATCTGGGAGGAAATATGTCTTGGCATAACCACGTTGTGGCAATCGCCAAGATAGCTTCTCAGAAGCTTGGCGTACTCTTCCGAACCAGAAAGTTGTATACACCTCAACAACTTTTGACACTATACAAAGCCCAGATTCGACCATCACTAGAATACTGCTCTCATGTCTGGAGCTCTGCACCCAAACATACTCTTCGGCTACTGGATTCCATCGAAAGGAGGGCTATTCGTCTGATCGGAGACCACGAGCTGACGAAGAACCTCAACAGCCTAGAACATCGAAGACAGGTTGGGGATTTGACTCTCTTTTACAGATATTTTCATGGAAGGTGCTCGGCTGACCTTGCCCTCTTAATTCCGCCCAGAGCGACGAATAGCAGAAATACACGACGAACCACTGCCGCCCATCCGTATGTGGTTAAGCTTAGTACTCCTCGAACTTCATTATTTAAAAATTCTTTCATCTGGAGGACTTCATCCTTGTGGAACGACCTTCCCGAGGTCGTTTTTCCCAACGAATATAACCTCCAACGATTCAAATCCAACGTGAATCGCTTTATGCGCACACGCACCACTCCCAGAGTCCCCTAAAGGATTTTTCCTATAGTGCTTGTGTTTGATCATAAAAAAAAAAAAAAAAAAAAAAAAAAAAATATTGTCACCGACATTAATTGTCGTTTTGTCAATGTCAAAATTTAATTTGCTGATGTTTGCTGTATTACCTGAACTATGAGAGTTTCGTGGTTGTCTCATCACGGTGAATTGACTAGCTTAGGCCAACAACGTAGGCAGATGTTATGTTGGGCCCAAGTGTCCCGTTATAAATCCGGCACTCTTACCAAGTTTTTTTAGGACCGGCACTGTTTTCGGGCGGCAATATTGAAAGGGGCGGCTAATTTCTTAATCCGCCACTGCTTAGGATTGGTTCACCAAAATGTATTCAAACTCGGCATATGGGGTTACCATGTCGGCCCCTTCAAGAAGTTATAATGCAGTTTAGCCACCTTGGTTCTAAAATTGTAACGAAATGATTGAAAAGGGTGTCATCAGAGTGATTATCAACGAACCCCATTCTACTAAAAGAGGAGCCAACGCGATATTATGCTTGGAACAAATTTAAAAAAATATTCATTATCAGAAAAACAAATACCTGAGATCTATGTCGTAATCGCAATATCCGGAGTAACCCAAATGGATTTAATATTATTCCTATTGTACCATTAACTTTAATACCTTTCATAAAAATACGTAATTGAGACATTGGGTCGGTAATTAATTGTTAATTTATTAAATTAGATAATTTCAAAAAGGCATGCCAATTATTAAGCCGTTCGTTTTATATTCATTACATGAAACAAATAAAATAATATACCCAATAACAAATTAATAAATAATATTATCGTGATAAGTTTAATAAATAGATATGTCTGGTCACCTGTGGCAATTTGAACAGCCCGGCTATGAAGTTCCGAAATTTAAAGTTAAGGAACACTTACAATTATTTTTGTTTTTGCATAATATAAAAAACTTGCCCCCATTTCTACTAGGTTTTATCATCAAGAAAATTAAAACTTTAAGTGCATCATGATTATTTAAATTTTTTATTTATTCCATTTTTATTTGTGTATTTAATTAGTGATACGAGACGTTACACGTTATTGAATTTGAATATTTTTGGCTGTATACAGGGTGTTTCCTAACTTCTCTGAAAAAATGAAGGAGGTTTAAAAAAAAAAGGAGATATAAGTCATTATTCCTCTCTATAAGGAACGCAGAGGAAGAGAGATAGGAATACTCACTTCACTCGATATGACCGGTCTCTTAAGTCAAGAAGTGCAGAACAATAACAGATAGGTATAGGAAAATTTTAATCAAAGTTATTAGAAAATTAATAATGACTCTAAAGAAAATACACTGGGTGTTCGATTTAAATGATCAAAGTTGCTAATACTTGCTAGTTGAAGCGGCAGTACTGCATGGCTGAAAATATTTTTAAAAGAGAAAACATGTCCACTTATACAGGGTGTTTCCTAACCTCTCTGAAAAGATGAAGGAGATGTACCCTCACTTTATTTTAAGACGAAAATGAGGTATAAAAGTTTTTCGCATGTCGCTTCGTTTCCGAAATACAGGGTGTTATAAAAATATTGTATTTTTAATTTTATTAATTAATGTCAATGATTTGATAATGCATATGATTTAAAAGCTTTGGATAATGAACTCATATGAACAAAAGCCAAATAAATTGCTCCATGGTCTCCATGAGCCAATAAACACCCACACGACGTGTTGAATCGTATTAAAACCATCAATAATACGCAGTCGAAGGTCTTCTTCAGTATCAATAGGAATAGTATAAACGAGTAAAGTGCTCTAATCCTTTATGTTCGGGTTTGTTCGGGTTCATTTGAATATCGTATTAATAAAATGAAATATTTTTTTTAAACCCTGTATTTTGAAAACGAAGCGACATGCGAAAAACTTTTATATCACATTTTCGTCTTAAAATAAGGAGGATTCACCTCCTTCATTTTTTCAGAGAGCCGGAGTCAATAATATTTTTCTTAATAATAACCTCGGAAAACCATAAATCTCAACGCAGGTAAGTTCTAGTCTATCTTTGGAAAGCGATTTCTTGGAAAGTACTACTCAAAAACTAATAAACTGTGGTATTATTGGAAAGAAAATGATGTGCCACTTGATCCACCCCTTCCCATTTAAGATTTTACGGGTAACATCTACCCCTAGGGGGTTAAACGACGGAAATTGCAAAAATTCTTCAGAAGAGTCCCCCTTTACAATAAAATTGACGTATCTTTCCGATCTTTAAGTTTATTTACTGGAAGCGAGCGTCTAAGGGTTTTCAAAATGGCATCCTGTACAGAGTGTCCCATTGTCGACACTTTCTGGGGGCATCAGAGTTATTATCCAAGATAGAATGTTGCGATGTTCACTATAATGTGTTCCACTCTTTAACGGAACGATAGATTCCGATGTCAAATTTGTCATGGCTCTCTTAGTTTTTAATCTACAGGGTTATATTGAAAATTTTCACTCGTTAGACACCCCTCGTATTTCCGTTACGCGTTAACTGATCAAAAATGGTCAGAACTGATCTTGTTCGAGATTTTCATGTAGAGTTCAGTGGCGGAAAGTATGATACGTTTACATGTTTTATATAATCCGATTTAATATTTAGAATATCTGTTAAAATTTTGAATTTGTTTCTAATAAATTGACCATGGCCTACAGTTATAAGTAACGCAAATTATTAAAAATATCGCATTTTTAGGTTCTTCTTGAAAATAAACAACTATGCCATTTTGTAAAACGTGCTCAATTAATTAATAAAATAATATACAGAGTGTTATGGAAATTACTTATTATATTTAAACCGGCAAATCCTGAGATGAAAATAAATTGAAGAAAAATAACCTTCAATGGCGCTTTGAATTATTGTACGAAATATACACTTTATATGAAATCTGAAAATTTACGTGGCCGCTACTGAGGATGTTCGCAATCAATAGTTTATTGGGGCGGTGTTGTCATATATTGCAATACAGAAATGTAAACGCAGGTGTTTGACAACAAGACATCTTTGACCCGCGTTATAATTTTTTTTTTCAAACTTTTTAGAAAACTACAATTTTAATGTACATACTTTCTTACCTTTGATCTTATTTTAAATTAATCCGTTTTATAATTAAATTCCATAAAAAAATAAAACACAAAAATTATGTTTTGCAACAGAACAAACAATAGGTAATATCACACAAATTTGATACCACATCACAATATTTCTTATTATGAATTATTTCACAACAAAAAAAAATCGGGTACTTAATGCTACAACTAACAAAACGTTTAAAATTCATATACATCAAGCCCGTGGAACCCTCGACAGCGTCATTCCACCCCGACTCTCGAAACACACTGAAGCAACGATAGTCGCGCGCGGTAGGTATCCAAGCCAGGGCGAAGCATGCGGTGTGATCTGACATCACTGTTAGTATACTCTAGTGACCCACATTGTTGCTAACTGAATCCAGATGGAACAGCGTGACAGTATGTGTCACGCTGTAGACTTTCTCTAGGAACACCTAGGAGTCACCCATTTAAATATAATACGTAATTTCCATAACACCCTGTATAGGGTGTCCCATTTAAATTTTTTTTATTTTCGTTAATATCTCAAAAAATTAACTTTTTTGAGAAAAACCATTTTATGTGAAAATCTCTAACAAGATCAGTTTTCACCTTTTTGATAAGTTAATGCGTAACGCAAAAAGCGAAGATTTTCAAAATCACCCTAAAAACTAAGAGAGCCATGCCAAATTTGATACCGGAATCTTTCGTTTCGTTAAAAAGTGGGAAACTGAAGAGGTTCAAACTGGACAAATTGCTATTAGAAAATTGAAATTAGAAAAAAGTCATATCATTTAGAACTTTTTCCACCACGATTAAAAATCAAAATGCATTTCTTTTTGAAATTATAAAAAAATTGGTTATCGGAATTTAAACAAAGTCAAAACTGTAATTATTGACAAAATTAAATTTCAAAACTCAATATAAAAAAATATCTTAAGGAAAATTATTCATCAAAATTTCGGGATTACCTACTAAAAAAATTTAAGTATTCAAAAAATTTAATTTTGTTCGAGTTTGGTAGTTTCGTTTTTTTCGCCAACTAACAAACTTTCTTTCCTATACGGCGAGATTCGCTTCTGGTGATTTTAAGATTCCAGGCATGCCGCATAAGAATGTCCACCTAAATATTTATGATCTGATTAATTCAGTAAATAATTCCAATTAGAACCTTTAAATCTAATAATTATTAAATAAACAAATCACACTTCGACCATTCATCTCTTTCTACCTCATCAAAGCACCATAAACGGGCCACCTACAAAAATATAAATAAAAGCACGACTGTCCATCTGCTTTCAAACAGTAGGCTTTGGAAACTGGTGGGGGAAGTATTATCCGAAGCACCGCACACTTGATCGTTTATTTACAAACATTAACTTTCTGAAATTCTTTCTCTGCGGCAGCAGGCGAACTTTTTCAGCAGGAGGCAACCCCGCGGTGCATCGGGCGATCACCTGTTGTATTTACAATTAGTTTTATGCTAGCTCTTGCGGCTTTTGAGATACGTGATTATTATTTGGTTTTCAGGTAAGAAGAATTCTTTATTTAGGTTTTATTTATATTACAAGTATTTACCTAAAAACGTTAGGAAGTTCTTAATTTTTACATATGTAATAAAACGTAATTTTTAATAAATAATGTGATATACAGAGTGTCCGCTAATTAATGCTACATGGAAAAACCACAAACTCCTTACGTAAAAATATTGGGATTTAATAATACTTATCTATATCCGGAAGTTGATATTAACTAAAATTACAGGGTGTTAAAGTTAAAACGCCATTTTTGTTCTTTTCTAATAACTTTGAGAGAAACTAACGTTTTTTTACAAAATTTGGCAATTATGGGTTTTTTTCGGATGAGACATTAATTTCTTTGTGAAATTTTAATATACAATGTAGGTGCCGCTGTCTGCGGCATTTTTCGCACATTCATACGGTCATACTTATTTTGTGCCTCAGTGTATTTAAGTTTTTAATAAAAATAATACTTTTCTCATATTTATTACGTAAAAAAGGTATACTAAGTTCAGGTCGCCCAGAGTTATCGTTTCGGAGATATATGCATTTAAATTGTTTAGTGCGTTAGCTTCGGCAAGCAAATAATATTTTGTTACTTCTTACCAATTCTCTTTTACATGATAATTAATATTCTAGTAATGGTAATTGGGAATAATAAATACAACAATTGGATTGTTTTTTAACTTACTTTAATTAAAATAACTTTGACCCAAGAAAATATCGTGTCGAACAAAACCAACATTAATGAAAACTCAACTTACGATAATCTCAAAAATGAAACATTTTTTGTTCCATAGCAACTGCATCTCTAAATTTTATTTGTTTCCTCATAGGTTACTTTAAGAAAAAAAATTTGTTTGCAAATTAATAATAATTGGGCAGAGTGCACTAAACAATTTAAATGCAAATATCTCCGAAACGGTAACTCTGGGCGACCTGAACTAAAAAAGTATTATTTTCATTAAAAACTTAAATACACTGAGGCACAAAAAGTGCAAATAAATAGATTAAAATTTCATAAAAAAAACAATTTCTCGTCCTAAAAGAAACATAATTGACAAATTTTAAAAAAAACGTCAGTTTCTCGCAAAGTTATTAGAGAAAAGCAAAAATGAAGATTTAACTTTAACACCCTGTATCGATATCAACTTTCGGATATAGGTAAGTATAATTAAATCCTAATATTTTTACGTAAGGAGTCTGTGCTTTTTCCATGTAACATTAATTAGCGGACACCCTGCATAAAAGATATTGACGCGGAGAGGACAAGGTGATAAATAAGTCTTCCACTTCTTCAAGAAGCTCAGTATTATTTTGTACATAATCTAATTCTTGCAACAATAGTTATTTATTTAACTTAGCAGTAAAGTGTTGCCTGGTTTAATAGCCTCGGCTGCGCCTCTGATATATACAGTCACACCGTTAAATCTACATTACTGCAATGCTAAATACATCATCATTCTCAGGCATAACTATTTGGACACATTATTTAATACAACAGACATTGTACAGGAACTAAGCTACCACTTTCACTACCTTATCAGTAAAAATTAACTTTTATTACCTCGGTAACAAAGTGCTACTTTAGTGCTTCTATGCAGGCGCCATATAGCTTTTGCACTTTAATTAAGTTTAAATGATAAATTAACAATAATATATTTATATGTTTTCCTGACCATTTTTTTTTTCAAATTTATGGTCATAAATTTTGGGAATCGGTCACACTGGAATGAAACTCAAGGTTACAGTTTAAGTTTCGATTTATTTATAAATTATAGCATCGTAAGAAATACAATTGCACAAAAAAAATTAGCATTAAGAAAAGATAAAATCACATTCACTAAGGGTATTAAGAACAAACCCCAAAATCCCAAGATTTTATAGCATCAAAAATATTTTACCCGGTATCTACCGGGTGTTTCAGGAGGAACGCTCACCCCTATAACTTTTTTATTGTTTCAGAAATAAAATTTGGTGCGTTTGTATGGGATATTATTTTGAATTTTTCGGCTTTGGATTTTTAAATGGAACACCCAGTATATTTTTAGCTATATCGAATCTGAATACCATTTCAAATTCAACGACACGCCATACGTCACTTTTTGACTCTTTAAATAATTTATCTTTTTATTTTTATTATTCATCTAGATCGCTATGAACTTCCTGAAATGGTTTACTTCTAGGCCAAATTCTTGACAAAAATACAATTTTCAAGTTTCATTGTATTTTAAATTTTTTGCACACTTTTTACCTTCTTAACTTTTTAAGAAGGCTATTTCCCGAACTCAATTTTTTCAAATGGAAACATATTGGCTCACTCGGACAAAAAGACAGGGCACCTTCTTCCAAAAAGTGACTTATGGGGTGTCGTTGAATTTGGAATAGTTTCTGAATCGATATAGCCAAAAATATACTGGGTGTACGATTTGAAAATCCAAAGTTGAGGCGATTTCCGGTTAAACCGGAAGTGACAAAAGTGGAGTCCACCCTATCATAAATGCAAAATAATATTACATACAAATCCGCCAAATTTTATTTCTTTAATGTAAACAATAAAAAAGTTATAGGGGTGAGCGTTTCTTCTGAAACAACCGGTATAGTCGATCGGAAAATCCTAATTGTTTGCTGTAAAAACTTTAAAAAACTATAAAATAGGGATATTTTTAAGCTGTAGAGTTACTCTGAGCTAATCTCATAATGTTTTGTCCTCTTACGTTTCTCAGTTCTTATTACTTCTGGAAGAAACGCTAATCTTATATTAAGTTAAATATCTTTATTATTGTTATTAATTTTCGTAAAAATTGAACAAACCCGCAGTTAATGTATGATAGTAAATATATTTTTGGTTTAAGTAATTCTAATTTTAAAAAAATATTCCTAATTAGTTCTTATTTGATGCGGCAACAGACAGCAGTTTCTTAAAAATAACACCCAAATAAACGATTCTTACAGATTTTGTTTATTTTTAATTTTTGTGTAAAGTTATTTTTTCTCGTTTTAAAAAGAACACAAAAAATTTTTGTAGTTAATTATTTTTAAGGACAATTTAAAAAATTTCCCACCCATCATATCTCGCGTGAACGGGGACGCTTTTAAATAATAAATATTTATGTTACCCTTAAAATCTTAAATGGGAGGGGGGAGGGGGGGGGGGGTTGTTCTGGTTTGTTCGGAGGAGGGGGGGGGGATGGTCAAGTGGCACATCATTTTAAAAGTCGTTTCAATCTCTTTCCAATAATACAATAATTTATTATTTTTCGAGTAGTAGTTTCAAAATCGCGTTCCAAAAATTAACATAATTAGATTTATTATTTTTAGGTTATTATTTCAAAAAAACATTATCCTCTTGTCTCCTCTTAATTACAAACTGGAAAAGAACTTTTCGACAAAATCCACAAATACGTCGAGTTTGTTTGTTAGGGGAACAACTTTACACATAAAATCTTGTTCAAATGGGAATGGGTGTCAAGTAATACCGCATTAAAAAATTAAAAAAGGTTTTCCCTGTACATTGCTGCCTAATTTTTGAAAATCGATCTATTCATTTAGAAAATATGGAGCTTTGAAATACCAATAAAACATGTGATGAAAAATTCAAAAATCGAATTAATCTTACTGATAATAAATTAATTAATTGGATTTGGTCGAAAAGTTCTTTCCCAGCCTGTAATGCGTTGCGGTACGTTTTCGATGGACCGCCCCCTGTACAGCGTGTATCATGAAATAAATTCTATAATAAATAAATGGGCGCGTGTGCGAAATAACGCTCGGACACATCGATTGGTATTTCTAGTTGGGATTTTTTTTTCAATTAAAAATTTTCATACAGGGTGTGTCATGTAACAGTGGCCAATATCAACTTTCTTATTTAAAACGTAACATCCTGTATATTATTCAATTTTTGGACCCCTCAGAAAATTTTAGACATATTTAATGTACAATGTCCTATACCTATCTTCAACTGTTTCGGAAATATTAAGTGTTTTCAGATTTATTGCAAAAATTAGCAACACATTCAAAAACTAATAAGTAATACTGTTTATTTCTTGATAATGAACATTAATGTGGGAGATGTTGAAACTGCTCGCCGCGAACGTCTTGGCAACATCCTAATCTTAAATAGAAATTTCTTCTAACGTTACTGAACATCTCAGGCGTGACCGATCTAATTGCAAGCGTTATTCTTCTTCGTAAGTCAGCTAAATCCAGGGGTTTAGTTTTGTATACAATATATTTGACATAACCCCATAAGAAGTCTAAGGTGTCAGGTCAGGGGATCGTGCTGTCCATTCCATCCATCCACACCTCCCTATCTACCAATTTGGAAATACTCGGTTGAGGCGGTGACCGGTCATTGATTTGGTAATGGGGCGGTGCTCCATCTTGCTGAAACCATATCATATTCGCTGGGAGTTGTGGGTTTGCTGGATTAGGATATAAGTTTATTAAAGTTGGCAAGACATTATTTTGGAGCAGTCATGCATAAATAATTATCACCATTTAAATTGCCATTAATGAAAAGGTACCTTTTAAAACCATGCAGTTAACGAAATTCAAACGACTATAACACTGACAACTACTGTCATGCAGAAAGACAACAATTTGCTTAGGTCACGCGTTTTAAACATAAGTAAATAAAACTATTTATATCTTTTTTTATTTCCTAAACACTTAATATTTCCGAAGCAGTTCAAGGTAGGTATCGGATATTGTATATTAAATATGTCTAAAGATTTCTAAGGGATCCAAAAATTGAATAATATATAAGGTATTGCATTTAAAATAAGAAAGTCGATATTAGCCAGTGTTACATGACACACCCTGTATGAAAAGTAATTATTGAAAAAAATGCGCATTTTTCGCGTTTTTCGCATACGCTCCCATTTATTTGTTATAGAATTTATTCCATTTGGCTGATACACGCTGTATATCAAACTTCCCTTTGCTGTGAACCCTTATTAAATTTTTATTCACTTGATCCATAAAAATTGGCTTGAAAAAAATTAGAGCCTGAAAACCTATTTATAAAATACTACATATCGATTATAGTATATGAAAAGTTGGTAACCTTTCATCTATAAAACATATCGGCGCTAATTTTCTACAATGAATTGGCAACATTAACAATAAAATAAATTCATATTTTTGAAAGACTCTTGTCACAAAGCCAAGCATGTTAAAATTTAGTGTTGTGATAAATTTGTTTTGTATAATTTCAGTCGTTATACTATATAGTAATTCTCGTATCTCTTCTCTTTTATGTTCTAAGATTTATCGAAGCTATTTTTTAAAATATAGGTGTTTCAATATATTTTGACACTACTTTGGTTTGTAATAAAATACTTATAATTTTCAACATGAAATTTGAATAAAGATTAAATATTTTAAAATTTATAATTTCCTGTCTGGATAACATTACCTACAAAGAAAAATAGATATTTTAATGATATGTACTTTTAAATTCAATGATATTTTCATAGGTCAAAGGTATGTATAACTACAAAACAAATCAACTTATCTTATAAAAGGAAATGGTAATAGATACGAAGCCAGGTTGCATATTTTCGGTATTAATAATGTCTTGAATGATCAATATTTCGAAAACTGTCGGAGATATACAGGGTGTTATGGAAATGACGTATTATATTTAAACCGGCAATTCCTGAGATGAAAACAAATTCAAGAAAAATATCCAAAAATGGAGCTTTAATTTAATATGCCCTGTACATGACCTGACGTCAAACCAAAATTAAGCACGTGGTGACACTGGGAGAAAGATAAACAAAACAACATATGGCGGAAAACGTCAGTGAATTTTGAGCAGTGATGTCACTCTTTAGACAGTCAATAACCGTTTGTCAAATTGGAAGTTGTTTATTTTTCAGGGTACATTATTATAAACTTTTACGTTCAGTTCAGTTCGCTGGAAAACAATCTCTGATTTATAAACTTGAACTGACTCGAACCAACCGCCGCGGCGTTTATAAATCAGCAGTTTATAGTCAGCTATGTTCTCATTTGTTCAATTCGAACGACATCCGTCGGAACTGAACCACTTAAATGCCACTTTATCCATTAGAAAAAAAACTGCAATTTCATTTGCCTTTTCGGCCTTATTTAAAACCAACTTAATTTATAAAAAAACACCAAGTAGGTAATCCAAACAAAAACCGGCACAATAACCTCACAAAACACAAAAACAAAAGCACAAATTCACATTAGTTTTCGCGTAAATTTGTATGCATCTCATGAACACATCTAAGTACCATTCAATCTGAATTAGTAGTTTAAAGTGCTACTGTGTAGACAAAAATACGCCCTTATTGTATAAAGTTTCATCCGGTGGCCTGGGAAATAATATAATTTTTTCATACATTGGTATTTAACATCGAAAAATTTCTAGTAACTACACGTTTCAGTCTGTTTGGGGTTTATTCGGTCCATCGATTTTGCGTTATTTGGAAATATCTAAAAAATACAGCGATGCCACTTTCGATGTTTTATAAGATTATATTCATAAATTGCGGAATTTCCTTCTGTAATATTACTTTCCTGTATAATTATTGTCTCGGAAATGGCAACCGCGCTATTTTTCCGAATATGTACGAAGCACTCGACCCTTGGTTGGACTCGTCTATGTTAAGATTGAAGGGGAGGTCCTGTTGTTGTCAACATAATTATTTCATCATTCTTCATTACAGGATTAAAAATTGTTTTAGGTCCATTAGAAATTAGCGTTTTTATTATTTCTGACTTTCTATTGCGAAATAATTTGTATCCTATCTTCTGTGTGTGCTGTTGTTCTCTGTGTACGATAGTGTAATTATGCGTTATTGTTTAGTGCTTTTGTGTAATCTGATAATAAATATATATCTTCAAAAAAAACTAATTTGAAACTCGGGGGAGTCTGTGTGTTTCTTTAAGTGATTTAGTGTAATTTGTTCTATTTCACTATGTATTTTTTTCTCTCAACGATATGCCGGTTATGTTCCGAGATTGGAAATAAGAGGCCGAATGGGGTTTAGTGGGTATAAGCTTATTATGTAGTCCCGCACTATCATCAGGGCACGTGATGAGCATAAACGTCTTCCCATAGAAAAAATAACTGAAGGTTATGTGTGCCCTGGATTCCTTACTAGTGTCGGCGGCCTGGATTTAATTTCTAAGTAAGCTAAATATTTATTTTTATAAGAAACTAAAGTTTTACACTTTTACACACAGTTTGGCAACATTGCGCGTAACAGGTGTTTGTGATACACTGCCACAGCGTGCTATGATTCATGACCGCGGAGTCACCTATGAGTAAGAGGGTTTGTTACCCACTTTTTAAACGTTCGATTTGAAAAAATAATATGTAGCGCTTCTCTAGGACACCCCAGGAATCACCCATTTAAATATAATACGTCATTTCCATAACACCCTGTATAAAAGAAACGACATTTCATATATTTTTTTTAATATTCTAGGCCTATATTTTTGTCATACAAGAGATATATTAGTTTTAAACGTCCACGTTACACTTTTTAGATACCACGCCATCAGGTTAATTATTTGAGGCGGATTTGAAAATATTTAACCCTTAGAACTATTGCGACAAAATAAGTTTTTCACTTTCAGCGTTTCGTTATGTCATCAAATCAAATAATTTCCTGTTGCCACTATGGCTTTCTAATTGAGTAAATTCCCAAATAGAACTTGATAGCTAAGATCTAAACTGGTAATAAAGTCTTTTTTCAGCAATTATAAGCCATTTTTTTAATTATACAAATATTTTTAAAACTTAATTTAATTTTCACTAGTAATATCCATAGTGTCTAAATCATTACACGGAAAGAAAAACTTACTTATATAAAAATTTACTATAAAAATAATAAAACTAACCATAATTGCAATTGAAGAGTACAGGGGAGAAATTCAAAATTTTGTAACCATATTTGAATGTTAATGACATCTTAATTAAATTAATAATTAAAAATATTTACATATTAATTTGGTAACATTTTGGTAAAATACAAAAAACTAAGCAATACACAGGATGTGAAAAAATGTATTTCTAAAGATTAATACAGTAAGTTATTTTCGATTTTGTATTTTTTTCGTTTTTGTTGTGTTCTCGACAGGGAATTTTTCTTCTTCTTTGCATGGTTTAACTATGACAACGCCCGACTCTAGTTGGTTTTGACCCATACCGTAGACCTTCTACTCATTTTGACCTTCCCTGTGCTTTTCAATTGGAATAAATTATAGTATTTTTACCAAAAAAAATGGTAAACGTTGCAATAAATTGTAGTATTTTTACAACAAAATCTGGTAGCATTAACGGGACTAGAGCTCAACGATTTTTCTTCTTCTTCCAGTGCATATCCACTAATGGATGTTTGCGATATATTTTCCATTGATTCTCTATCCCTTGCGGTGTGTATCAGCGACTGAACATCGTATATCCTTGTCCATTGCCTGATGTTTCGCAGCCAAGACATTTTCTTCCTTCCGATTCCTCTTTTGCCCTCAATCTTACCCACGATCATCAGCTGCGAGAATTGGTATCTTTCACTTCGCATGATATGTCCCAGGTATGCCGTTGTCCTATTCTTAATTGCTTCAAACAGTTCGCGTTTTTTGTTGACGCGTCTAAGAACTTCCTCATTGCCGCACCCCTCTCCTAATCTGTATGGGATTGGACATGTTATTGTCTAGTTTTACTTGTGCGATGATTATAACACATGTTAAATTCTAATAATTTTCTAAAATTCTAAATCCTTTTTCCTTTTAGCAAAGAAATTTATCAGAATTTGTTTTAGATGTGGAAAAACCATTATGCTCCAGTCTCCTTACGACTAACAAATTTTTAGTAAAATATACCATATATTTTAAAATATTTAGCTACCAGATGGTAAATTATTTTCACTTACATTCATTGTAAAATATAGTTTACGTAATTTTATCGACATATTAAATATCAACAAATAACTTCGAATCTTGTAAAAAAAAAACCAAACTGACTCTATGAAAAATGTCATGTTTAAGCGATATAATTAGAATTATGCTTATGTATGAAAATGTGCTGTGACACCATCTGCAAAAACTAATCGGTCTAAAGATTCCTCCAGATGAAGAAAGTGCAAGACACATTACATGAAAAAAGTATCTTCTAACTGCAAGGGAAGGTCCAATTCGCGTCGTGCCTTCACTGCGTGAAACGAACTGGGATCAAATCGGAGATTTCGACTGACTCCGGCATCCTCTTAACGGAACTTTTATAATTTGATTCAAAAATGATGACAGTTCCAAACCCGCTCTGTGCGCTATTTCAATATTTAGCGGCGTCAAGGAAAGTTAAAGAAGTTTCTTCCAATAAGTAAACTTTCGGCAAATGCAAAGAGGTTTGAAAAACTTATGTACGGGCATATTTTTGATCTCTAGAATTATCATGGTACCAGAACAACACGGGTTTTACTGTAGACGCACGCTGGAAATAAATATGGTTGCCTTTATCGGTACCTCTATGGTCAAATGGATAGGATTGGGTAGGTGGTTGCCTTTTTTACGCCGGCTCGGGTAAGGAGTTTGATAAAATAAGTAATACTATTTTTAGGCACAAGGGCGAATCTAGGGGGGCTATGACCCTCCAAATAAACAGTGGAACACACAAAAAATATATACAGGGTGTCCAATAACTAATGGTACACAGGAAAACTGCAGATTCCTTGGGTAAAAATACTGCGATTTGGCCATACTTAGTTTAGTTCAATAGCTGGTAATAACCGAGATACAGGGTGTCCAAGTAAAGATTTAATTTTCAATTTTCCTAAATAACTTATTTCTGAATCAATATTTTTGCACAAAATTTTGTGACTTGAGTTTTTTTGGGAAAAGGAATTTGAATTTGTTAATAATTTTCATGTAGATTGTAGGGGGCGCTCTCTGCGGTACTCTGGATACATAAAAAGAATTTTTTTTCTGTCAAAGTTTATTTTCATTTGTCAGCCTTATGGGTATTTT
Source organism: Barypeithes pellucidus (assembly GCA_963991005.1). Classification (NCBI taxonomy): domain Eukaryota; kingdom Metazoa; phylum Arthropoda; class Insecta; order Coleoptera; family Curculionidae; genus Barypeithes; species Barypeithes pellucidus. The sequence goes on along the minus strand of OZ022564.1, from coordinate 27,400,700 downwards.
TAAGGAGTTTTGAAGATACTGTTATCAAAAATTAAACTAAAAATGCCGCGACATAACTGTTTTCTAACGGAGAAGCCTATATAAACGTAATAGTGGAGGATCCTGTTTCTCCCAGTCTGTCATATAGGCTTCTAAAAATTTTAAAATCTGGCTGCCTTCTATTTGGATACATTTCCAAATACCTTTTCTTGTGCGTATAAACATACCATGTCTCGCATTTCTCCGTTAGAAAACAGTTTGTCGCGGCATTTTTAGTTTAATTTTTGATAACAGTATCTTCAAAAACTCCTTAAAAACACCCACAATGCTGACAAATGAAAATAAACTTTGACAGAAATGAGGTTTCCAAGTGCTTTCATTGTATTTGTTTTTACCAAAGCCTACTGTGACAAATTTCACATTTACAAATCAAAATTTAAATGGCGCATTAGAAATTGTAATTGAAAATATCTCGAAAACGGTTAGTCGGAGCGACATTTACAAAGTATACTTTTATTGCTTAAAAATTACGGAAAAACTGATAGTTTTAATAAAAATATCATTATACTAAGGCCCAAGAAAGTTACACTTCTTTTTATGTATCCAGAGTACCGTGAATCCTATACCTACAATCTACATCAAAATTATTAACAAATTCAAATTCCTTTCCCCAAAAAAACCCTAGTCACAAAATTTTGTGCAAAAATATTGATTCAGAAATAAGTTATTTAGGAAAATTGAAAATTAAATTCTTACTTGGACACCCTGTATCTCGGTTATTACCAGCTATTGAACTAAACTAAGTATTGCCAAATCGCATTATTTTTACCCAAGGAATCTGCGGTTTTCCTGTGTACCATTAGTTATGGGACTCTTTTGCTCATTTTTTAAAAGTTATAGCTTCTCAAGTTTTCAAGAAAATCTTGATAATATTCTTTTCTATGTTTTAAAATCCCTTAGGTCAATCTTGAAGTAGGCTATGTGTTTTATATTCCGTTGTGAAACACCGCGTTTTGACAGAATTCTCCATTATGTAGAATAGTAGTAATAGTAACATCTACTCCTTCCATGATATCTATATGCATTGTTGTTCTCGTCAAACATATTTTGTTTATGCTAGTGTTTTTGGTTATTTCCCGAAAAGGGCCCCAACCCATTCAGACCACTGCCCGTTGCGAATGAAATTATACTCGTATAATCTGTCGACTTGATTACAAATATTTTCAGTATACTGCCATCTCCCAGCGACTCTCTCATCTAAGTTTTATTTAAAAAATATTTGAAAAATTATAAGTAAAGTTTAATACATGCATGGAAATTAAGCAAACCATCAAGACAATTTTTATTTTAAATTGATTTACTGCAAATTGGCTTTCGTATTGTACTTATAATAAATCTCTGGCGCTTTCCGAGGTAAATCGTACTGAATCATTTTACGTGGGCGGTTCGCTTCAATCATAATATAGAACCAGTATCGACTCTACAACTTATCCTTTCAAAAACAAGCAGTGGTACTATAAATAAGTAAAACAAATAATTTAAAATGTCAAATAATGCGATAAAATTAGTTTCTGTTTTTACCGAATTAATTTTGATTAATTGCTACATGTAAAAAAAATTGTGATTAAATTAGATGACGCCATAAGTATAATTTTTAAAATAAAAAACAAGATGTTGTTCAAAATGATGTAATGTAACACTGGCATGTGAAAAACAATTTTTTTTATGTGGATGGAACTGAACTGGTCACTTATTTCTGAATAAGGCCCTCAATACAATTTTAGAATTTTTGTATTATGTATCTCTATTAGTGTTAGGAAAAACCGATGATTTTAATAATCGAGTAGGCCCCTACTCGATATTCGAGCGATTTTAATAATCGAGCGAATCGCTCTAGCGATTAACCACTTGAAATTCCAATTCACCATTGGTGAATCATTTCTATAACTAAAAAGAATGTGTTGATGAAACACCAGGGGTTGTTTTTGTAAGTTTTAGAAATTTAGTCTTAGAGTTTTTATTAAGGAAGAACAGTTTATTCCGATTTAAAAAAAAATACATCCTTTAATTTTTTAATAAATTACAATCGCCGTTGGCTAGCCAGTCAAAACAAAACCCATGTCGCGATGAATCCATTAAGGGATTTGGCATACTTTCTCGTATGCACCTTTTCGTCTCTGTGCCTTAACAAAGATGTATGTCGTGCCAGCCTTCTGAGCGTCAAACTCGAACGTCGCCAATCGGCATATTTCGGGCGACACGCGGCGTCGAGCGAAAATCGGGTATCAAGTGGGAGATAATAAGTAACAAGCGAAGAGATTCGCTTGAATTTATAACTCGAGCAGTTTTTAATAATCGAGCGATTTCATTTATTTCGACAATCGAGTACTCAAGCGGTTTTTCGCTCGAGCGATCACAAAACAAATCTCTAATATCGGGATGTTCCTCTAAATCTAAGATTTTTTTTTAAATTGGCTTACAAATTCGTCAAAGAAAGAAACTAAAATATACCAATAATAAATAAATCTATTGTTATAGCAGTTTCTTGTTTTTCGGGTTACATTCATAATAAGATCTCTTTGTTTATTATCTAATAAATGAGAAGGTTGCAAAAGTGGGATACTAAATTGCAAACCGCAACATTCTTTCTATCTTTGATAATAACTCTAATAAAACCAAGAAGGGTGAAAATGGGACCAACCTGTACACATAGTTCGAATGACATAAATCAATAAACATGTTTTAATCAAACGTAATTTAACAAGATTTTCCCGAAATTATTTCAAATTTCACTTACTGTGAGTGCTGTCGCATTTCGGAATATTTATACAGGGTGTTCATTTGAAAACTTCCCACCACGGAAAGGGGACAATTTTTTAACCAAAAACTACTTCACCCCCTTTTACCCTCTGGCCCCCGGGGTCATCCCCTTAAAGATTTTAAATGCCAAGGGGTAGCAAGTAATAGCTTGTCTGAAAGGTCTTTCAAAGTGCTTTATTTTGACGTTTGATTTTTTAAAATCGGTCGATTCGTTTTCGAGAAAATTAGAAAAATCTTTACTTATCTTAATTTGTTCAGATAGAAAAAAAAGCACACGAAAATATCACTTTTTATTTCAATAAGTGTTCAAAATGTTGCCCGATATTGGCCAAACAATGATATAGGCGATTTTCAAATTCCTGACAGACATTTTCAAAAACATGTTGTGGGAGATCATGGCAGCTTCGAACAAACCCGAACAAACTGTTAGGTTGGGGAGTGAACACAATAGTTTTCAAATGGCCCCATAGAAAAAAGTCTAATGGCGTCAAGTCAGGAGATCTAGCCGGCCATTCTATAGGCCCTCTTCGCCCTATCCATTTATCTGGAAACTCGTCGTCTAGCCATTGCCGAACCGGAAGAACATAGTGAGGAGGAGCGCCGTCTTGCTGGAAATATATTTCAGCCTCATCAAGTATAGGGTTTCCATCGTCTTCGATTTGGTTTTCAATGGTTTCAGTGATAAGCGGTATTTTCCAACATATCTAAATAAATGCCTCCATTTAAATTCCCATTAATAAACAATCACTTTGTTTCCTAAAATGCCTGCCCATACATTAATTTTTTGGGGGTACTGAGTATGCCCTTCTACAAAAGCATGAGGATATTCATTGCTCCAATATCTGCAGTTATGCTTATTAACAAATCCATTTAGATAAAATGTGCATTCATCACTGAAGCAGATATTCTTTACATGAATGGTATTATCATTAATCGCGGCAGTCATTTGTTCACAAAACTCAACTCGCCTATCGAAATCATCTTTCAAATTTATGTAATTTAGTAACTGTGTGTACAGAGCCTAATGAAATACCAGTCGCATCAACAATTTTGCGTAATGAAGTATTAGGATTTATGGCAAAATGACCCAAAACTTCAACTTGAGCGGCTTCATCCAAAACTCTACGATGATTACGTTTTTTATTTGCAACAGATCCAGTTTGAGTAAATTAAGTAACAAGGTCCAAAACATACCTATGCGAAGTTATCTTTTCCGGATGTCTGGCGTTAACTGTAACGGCAGTTTGCCGAGCACATTGATTTTGGGCACCATAAATTAGAATCATTTCCACTCTTTCCGCTAGTGTGTAAACCATTTTGGAAGTAAAATCTGAATCAATAAATTAATTTTCACTATCCCAAGATTGTCACAAAGGTAACTGACAGCAAATTAATTTTTTTCTTTCCCTTAGCAACTATAAAAAACTGAACAGGTATAAAAAAACTAAACAGGTATAAGAATAAAAACAGTTCGCCCATGTTATCTGTGTTGATAAAAAGAAGGCGGTAAAAATTTTTCTAATTTTCTCGAAAACGAATCGACCGATTTAAAAAAATCAAACGTCAAAATAAACCACTTTGCAAGACCTTTCAAACAAGCTATTACTTGCTACCCCTTGTCATTTAAAAATTTTAAGGGGATGACCCCGGGGGCCAGAGGATAAAAGGGCGTGAAGTAGTTTTTGGTTAAAAAGTTGTCCCCTTTGGCAAATCTTTTGACGTATCTCGGCGTTTTTTTCTTTCAATCAGTGGTTTTCGATAAATCCGTGGTGGGAAGTTTTCAAATGAACACCATGTATATATTGGGGTAATTATATAATTTTGTCAATAGACAACGGTTACGTGCCTTACAAAAAATATATTTCAAATTTTTAGATGTAATAATCGAACTTGTATTTGTGGTTTATGACCTCCACATCGGGACACAAAATAAATTGAACAATGCTCTTGAATGTCTTTGAAGGTAAATTAAAAGTAGATGTGGAATGAAGTGTTTTTCTGCTGTTAAGCCTGGCTTTAAAGGGACAATGAACCAAAATTAGGAGGCAAAGTTCTTAGTTTGTTCGTCCAGTGCAGTTCAATGCAAAATTTTGCATTGTAGATGAATGAAGCGAAATTAATTTAAAATAACTAGGTTAGGGGTCAGGTAGTCAAGGTAATGAATTCAGTAGTTCAGGTTGGTTAATTAATTTTTTATCGATAAATAATTTATAGGAATACGATTCACCATTTAGTGATAAGGTTATGATAAGGAAATATACATTTTAGGATTTTACAGTCAATTGTAGTCATTTTTTACGCCGACAGAAACAACAATAATCGGAAGGAAGAGACTGCACGTTATCGGGGGCTTTACTTCAATTCTCTACGCTGAAAAACGGAGTTTTCGCTCCCTATGAAAACGGTACATTTAAAAAAAAATTTTTAACGAAAGATGTCTAAATTTTGTTAACAACTCGAGGAAAGTCCATCATTTTTTTCTATATGGAGCAGTAAAAAAAATTATACCTAAAAATCTTCCGAAATTAAAAAATTTCTATTACAAAGTTTTTTCTTTTGACATTTTTTTCCTAAAACAGGAATAAACGCTTGGGAAGAAAACTCGTTTACAGGTATTCCGGAATCTTGTTAGCGTGGTGGTGGTGGGGCAGGTGAGAATGAGAGTTACTATTTTTTAATGGCTCAATGAGAGAATGCTTCCCTGGCCCTAAAACACTTGCCAAATCAGATCGAGATAACTCACTTTTCCAGTTTTGGCCACTCCACCCTCCTAACATATTTCAATAGGAATTTTCCCTATAGATTGTTATTTCATGGACCCAAACAGATACAGACAGATAGACTGGTGGTATTTTAAAATAACAATTAAATAATATAGAGAACAGCAATTTTAATGAAAAATTATGGTATGCTTGGTTATTATGCGCTGTAGATTGCTCCAAAAACCTAAACAACAATTTCTGGCATATACGTAACAAGAATTATACCCCATTGACTATTCCTTCATATAATTTTTTTAAAGAGGTTACCTGACCAAGACTATTAAATTAACTTCAAATTAACCCACTAATTATTATTGAAAATAAAATTATGCGATTACATATCTAAATTGGGACATTACATTTCATTAAATTAATTATTTATTATAAACAAACTGATTATTTATAATAACTGGGGACAAATGTATAGACAAGCACATAAAATATGTAACCTGTAGATAATCTTTCACCTCATCATCATCATATACGAATGTTCCTATTTTTTAATTATTAAACCTATTTTATTATTCTTTTTTAACGAGTATATCTCTGTGGAGTGAAATTATGAAGAGGTAAAGAAATTGCTAAAAATTATTAAAAAAAGAAAATTAGTCAAAAAAATTACTAGTGTTGTGATCGCTCGAGCGAAAAACCGCTTGAGTACGCGATTATTGAAATAACCGACATCGCTCGATTATTAAAAAACGGCTAGAGTTATAAATTCAAGCGAAAATCGTGGCTTGTTACTTATTACCTAACCTTTCATTCGATACTCAAGCTTCGCTTCACGCATACGTATATTCGAGCAGTTTTTCGCTCGATAGGAAATACTCTAGTTATAAATTCAGGCGAAAAATCGAATCATTGCCTTTCACTTGATACCCGATCTTCGCGCACCACCCGAAATGTGCCGATTGGCGACGTTCGAGTTTGACGCTCAGAAGGCTGACATGACATGCGTTGTTAAAGGCATATAAACGAGAAAGTGCATACAAAAAAGTATGCCAACTCTAAGTGCAGGGGTCGGCAACCTTTTGAGACGGAAGAGCCAAATGTTATAATTTACACAATTTCTCAGTTTTTAAAGAGCCACTAACGGCCGCAATTTGATATCGAAAGAGACACAACTTGACATAAAAAGGGCCGCATGCGGCTTGAGAGCCGTAGGTTGCCGACCCCTGGTCACAGCCAAAGCACTGGTGAAGACGCCAAATTGTCTTGCGTCGAAAACGAATTAAAACCTACATAGAATCATCCGACGACGGCGTCATTTGAGAGCTTTCGACGGACTAACGATAGTAACGACGCGTGTCACGGGGGAGGGGTGCGGTGAAAAGCGAGTACAAGTTGCTGAGAATCGGTGCCTAATCCTCGTTAATCGATTCAGAACGAATTTTTAATGTTTCTTTTCGATAAAATAAATAATATTTGCGTATGGAACTAAAGAGCCGCAGCTTCACATCCAAAGAGCCGCATGTGGCTCGCGAGCCGCAGGTTGCCGACCCCTCTCTTAGTGGATTCATCGCGACATGGGTTTTGTTTTGACTGGCTAGCCAGCGGCGATTGTAAATTCTTAAAAAATTAAAGGATGTAATTTTTTAAAAAATCAGAATCAACTGTTCTTCCTTAATAAAAACTCTAGACTAAACTTCTAAAACCCCTGGTGTTTTATCAACACATTCTTTTTAGTCATAAAAATTTCAAGTGATTAATCGCTCGAGCAATTCACTCGATTATTAAAATCGCTTGAGTAATAACCACTCGATTATTAAAATCATCGATTTTTCCGAACACTATAAATTAATTCATTTGCTTAAACTCATTTCTTCAAACTTTCATGAAATTTTTGAAATATTACTTAAATTACTGAAAATATGGTTCTCTTTTTATTTTTCTTCTTTTGGCAATGAAGTTTTTTAATTTAAGACCAAAATGTCAAATAATTAATTTGTAGAGGGTTAATTGCAGTTTCACGTGACATTTTTTCTCTATTGATTTTAAGAGATATTATCATTTCTTGCTTTTGAATTAAAAATACGCTATTTAGCGGTAAAATTTCAAAGTTGAAAATAATTTTAGTATGGGTCACTTTGTAACAGTTCCCGAAAGCTGTAGAGGCAAATAGATATTGAGATACAGCCGCTCGTCGACCTCGACACTCGGTATAGTAAAAGATTAGATAGTATTAGTAGGCATTAACTATTGCTTCATTGCTAAAATAATGAATCTAATAGACTCAGATTTAATGTATCAGTCTTGATGTTAATAAAGCGCTTTTTAGAGGAAATATATGACTCTGAAAAATTCCTAGGGATTTACCTGTAATTGCGGTAATCACTTTTATCTGTCAAATGGCTTTAAAATTGATGATTATTTTGATGCTATTAGTTTTTTATCTTTGCAAATATGGGTGGTAACTTTCTCTAGTCAATCATTTATAAAAAGATTTTCCAACGATTACTCAACGATAGTTAAACGGGTCGCGAAGCTGTTAAAACAGAAGCTAATGACTCAACTTAAAGTTACAAGACAAAAAGATAATGTTGTATTCAATAATGAAGTTCAATTGTAAGTATGTTAAGAAAATCATTGTGGACATTGGGTAAATGGAAAATATTGTATACAGGGTGTTCCTTAATGACGTGCTAATATTTCAGGGTGTGATTCCTTATGTGATTTTATAAAGAAAAGTTCATATGAACATATGTCCTAAATGGCTTAAATTTTTTGCTATGGTTATTTTTTAATAATTCCGAAAGTACTTTAGATATTATTTTCAATTTTGGTAAGTATTAATAGGATATAGAACCACAAATTTTAGTTATTGTTCCACCAGTGGCGTCCCTGCAAACATGTATTATGATATTTTTTACAAAAAAGATGGTTCGCCACTGACATTTTTCCATGTGGATATTTTTTCTGATTAGCCTAGTCAATTCAACATGAAAACGGTCTCTTGAGTTTTTCTCGTCAGACGCTCCGTTCTTGATTAAAACCACTAAATTCATATTGAAACTCATTATTATTAACATTGATAAAATAATTAATGATAAAAATTGTTGGAAATGACCACCTTCACTTAAAAGGCATGGTTCCGCCCATCTTCGCATCGAATTGCCCCCTCCAACAATTTTTATACAACGAGATTTGTCATTAATTATTTTACCAATGTTAATAATAATGAGTTTCAATATGAATTTAGTGGCTTTAATCAAGAACGGCGCGTCTGACGAAAAAAACTCAAGAGACCGTTTTCATGTAGAATTTACCAGGCTAATCAGAAAAATGTCCACATGGAAAAATGTCAGTAGCGTTTTTGTAAAAAATATCAGCGGATATGTTTGCAGGGACGCCACTGGTGGAATAATTGAATAACTTTTCTAACTAAAATTTGTGGTTCTATATCCTTTGTGGTTCTATATCCTATTAACACATACCAAAATGGAAAATAATATCTAAAGTAATTTCGGAGATATTAAAAAATAACTATTTAAAAAATAAAAATTCAACACCCTGTAGCAACAAATTTAAGCCGTTGCGGACATATGTTCATATGAACTTTTCTTTATAAAATGACCTAAGGAATCACCCCTGAAATATTAGCACGTCATTAAGGAACACCCTGTATATCGTAGAGCAGTTGTGGATTTCGTTGCAGTATCCAAAAGTATAAAAATATCCTGGCTTTTTGATTTTTGTATACAAGGATAACAATATAAAAAGTGCATTATCTATTTGAGTTTCATAATGAAAGCTATTCGATATCGTTTTCAATATCGTAATAAGCTTCTAATGAAACCATGTTGTTGCGTTCTAAAGATTGATCATGTATGTTTAGTTGCAGAAACAATTACCAAACGAACCTCACACCTGTCAAATTTACTTTATTTTTAAAGCTGAACACACAATATTTTAGAAATATTACTTTAAAGCTTTGAAATTTACCTTAACTGATTAGGAGTTAAACTAAAATCATCTTGGTTTATATTACCACTTTTTACAATAATTGTTAAAATACACTGCACAGCGTTGTATTTTATTTTCTCTCAGAGTCGTCACATGCAGGGGGCACCTCTATGGGCACACCGGCTTTTTATTGGTACAATATTATTTCTTAATTGTACACGGAAAAAAAAACAGTTTAGTATAATTATTATAGAACATATTTTATTGTACGACTTCCTATAAAATATAGAATTAATTACATTTTTTATTAATAATTATAATCGGTATCAAAATAATAGTGCACACATAATTTATAGTTAGTATTTCTAATCAACTTAGAACAATCAAATGAAAATAATTTATTTATAACTCCGGTAGTTAAATATTTTAAAATGGTACATTACTGACTATTATTATTGTACTTTAAAGCATTTATTGTTCTAAATGGACCAAGTTTAAATCAAGTGTTGTAAAAATAATTTTTTACAAGAATAAAAGATGATTGATAGAGAACTTAATCTAGCGAAGTCGTGTCGTCCAAGCTAATTTCTTTTTGTGCGTTAATTACATTTTTCTAATTAAATTTAATTTTACTTTGTATTTTCATTTATTATTTTTACCTTTTTTTCTAATTCAATATCAAAGCGTCAATACTCAAACGTTTCTTCATGTCTCCGCGTGTATGGATGCCTTTAAAGGTTCAGTACTACCACGGCGATACATACGCAGAAAGAGAGTCGAGCTAATACAGTGAATCCGACCGGACGTTTTCGGTAGTTGGTTGGTTAAAGGCGGGGGTCGGTTTAAAGACCCGATTCGGTAGTGAAAACGGGTCGTAATTTTTATCACCCGCACCCCCACACTAGAAATAACCAAACCAGATGTCTCCACCAAAAGCAGGCTTGCTGGAAACCTTCCCCCGAGTCTCAAGGTAAGGACTTTTAAAGGTCCGCCTTTCAAATATCATTATTTGTAGTGTCCATTTCTCACTCCAATTGAGTATCGAAGGTTTTTTTTTATTACTCCTTGTTGTCCAAGGTGTCCGCACAAATCAACCATCGTGCGATGAAGTCAAGCGAGGCGAGGTTGCCACTTGGATGGGCGACCGCTTGGGGATCCAACGTGAAATTTTTACAAAAGATTTTAGTAAATTTTAGAAAAGATTTTAGTAACTTTTACAAAAACTTTCCATATACATACATGATTGACTAAATATTTTTGTAATTATTGCTAAAATTTTCGGTTAAAAAAAGCTACTCCGGTCACATAATATAGAGCCGTAAATTATGGTCAGTTTTATTATTTTTATAGTGAATTTAAGTTTTTCTTTCCGTGTATCTGAATATATAATTTTCATACATTTTCATGAATAAAACGTACGTAAATACATTTTGTTATCCCTCCATGGAATTCATCAATAAATTTTAATTTTAATAACGGTAATATAAAAAAAGTAATTTTTCACATTTAATTTATTTTCAAATCCATGTTACTCGAAAACGGTCAATTCTATAGAGGGACAAGGACGTATCGTACGGCGCCGAAGAAATTTGGCGTGTCCTTGTCGAGGGATAACAAAAATAAGATAATCCTAACCGGAATAAGTTTCCAGTTAGTTTAATAATTAATTATTTTGAGAATGATTAATTATGATTGATTAATTTTCTCCTATATTCATAATTTGTACTCGTGACAATTGAGCCAGATAAGTTTCAACTTTTAACTAATCATAACTTCCTGTATAGTTGTTGCAGAATTATACCGTTGACTCTTACTGCCATAAATAAACTACCTGATTAAACCCTATTGTATACGCCTCAACCTCTTCAAAGCTCAATAAATGGGATCAGGGCCGACTTGAAAATGTATACCACACCACATGATTTATTTTTATAATTTAAAATAAATAGATAGGTATTTTTAGTTGTAGGTACCTATAATAAATGTAAAATAATGATAACAATTAATGATAATTGAAAATAATATAATTTAAAAGTATAACTATTAGGATAACAAGTACAATAAAAATTGATTATTGATAATTTATTCAAAATTTAACTCTGTATCACTATCACTATCTTCATCTAAGCCTAAACTTATAATTAAGGGTTGAACATTTGTAATCATACAATTGTAAGAATTTTCCACCTTAAGTACATGCTGTACACATGCTTCTAAATGTGCCAGAATCACTCCGATTTTTTCTAGGATTAACAGGTTTAAGTACTATGTCTCTTACCGAAGATTTTGTCAAAGTAGACGTCTCTGCTAAAGCATCCTTCGAATTAAAATTTCTACTCAACAACGATTGATACACATTTTTAATTTTATTATTAGTTTGGCATCGGTAGATAAATGCTTTCTTTTAAAAATGACACTTGAAGATGCCCCCCTATCAGCACAATTCCAAGGACGTCACATTCTACCACTAATAAGCCTAACTAAAAATTACTCGCCGGAAAACCACTAAAGATTAAAAATCACTTTGTATTTATATATGCATCAGGCATAGGTATAAATTGAATTTGTATACCTGGTCCGGCTCTGCTCGAAAAGGTTTTAAAATTTGGGATTTCCTTATTTATTTTATGGTCGAAGGGGTAATGAGGTTTTATTGCAGTCAAAAGATCAACGGTATAATTCTGCAAATACTATACATCTTCCTTTATGTACTGCAATGAGCGCCGAAAGTAAATCTTTCTACACGCTCGTAGATTATTTGAATTTTATTAATTGACATAAAGGTCAAAATACGCAGTTGTCGTGAGGTATATTTCTTGAAATTCTAAACCTACCAACATGAAGGCGCGTAATATATGACAGATAAATACGATAACTCTAACAAATTTACAATATATTGTTAAATTCAATTGTTTGCACTAGAGTATGATATTTTTATTGTGGTTTTAACTTTTAACGTATCTATGTCTGTTCCTGCTAAGAATCCGTCTGTATTCCACCATCAAGGATGTTTGATTATAAAGTGTAAAAATCTTAATTCCTTAAGGCTGTTTATAGTATTGAAAATTTATTTTCATTATCCATTTTTTTAATGTATCTATGCATATTTCCATGTACGTAAATGGGACATCATCAAAGCCGCTTAAATATTTTTCCAATAACACCATGATTTATTAGTTTTTGAGTAGAAGTACAAGATATCGAGTTCCAAAAATGGACGTAACTGGTGCAGGTAGCACTGTGATGTATAGTTTTTAAGTTATTATTTAAAAATCATTATTGTGTTCATTCCTCCTTTACTAGAATAATTATTATGAGTCCACGTCACCGCCTAAAAAAAGTAGTGCTGGGAAAAACCCATGATTTTAATAATCGAGTACTTTATACTCGAGCGATTTTAACAATCGAGTGAATTGGTCGAGCGATTAATGACTTGAAATTTCTATGACTAAGAAGAATGTGTTGAAACAACAAAAGTTTAGTCTAGAGTTTTTATTAAGGAAGAACAGATGATTCTAATTTTTCTAAAAATTATATCGTTTAATTTCCAAAAAATGTACAATTGCCGCTGGCTAGCCAGTCCCAGTCAAAATAAAACCCATGTCGCGATGAATCCACTAAGGAATTTGGCATACTTTTTTATATGCACCTTCTCGTTTATGTGCCCTTAACAAAGACGCATGTCAGCCTTCTGAGCGTCAAACTCGAACGTCGCCAATCGGAACATTTCGGGTGGCGCGGCGCGTCGGTCGATCACTGGGAAGATATTTAAACGACTTTAAAATGATGTGTCACTTGACCCTCCTTCCCATTTAAACTTAAGGGTAACATCTACCCCTCCCTACTAAAAGCGAAATATTAAGTGTGGAAAATTTTCAAATTAACATCCTGAAGTAGTAGTAATGATTTCTTGCATTCATTTAGGTTTTTCAAATGTTGGTTTAAGGCAATAATTTTTATTAAAAATTCATCGCGTATGTATTTTTTTAAAAAATAAACCAGCCTTAATAAAAGACTAAGATCCTGGAGCCGAACCGCTAAACAGTTTTTAGGTTTAGTTAAACAAATAACCTTAAATATAAACACTGCTACTAATTTAACTGGGATTTTTACAAAAATTATTCTATTTTGAAAAGCATTTAACTATAGTGCACTATTAAACATTCGAAAAGTTTGTTTTCAATGTAAATATTTGTTTCAAATTGCAGTTATTTATATTTAAAGAGCGCATAAAGTATCAATTATTGCATGTTATGGTTTAAAGTTAGAAAAATAGGTGTTATAAAAAAAGGTTAATGTGTGACTGAGATATATTTTTTTGATAATATGCTGTTTATAACATACAGGTAATTTTTTGTTTATTAATTTTTGAATTTGTAATGCCTGTTGTTTTTTTTTAATTTAAAAGGTACAAGAAAAATTTGTCCGGTATATTTTAAAACTTTTACACGGAAACAAAACTAAATTTACTACAAAAATAATAAAACTAACCATAATTTATGGCTCTATACAGGGTGTCCGCTAATTAATGGTACATGGAAAAACCACAGACTCTTTACGGAAAAATATTAGGATTTAATTATACATACCTGTATCCGAAAGTTGATATTAACTGAGATACAGGGCGTTAAAGTTAAAACTTCATTTTTGTTTCTCTCTAATAACTTTGAGAGAAACTTACCTTTTTTACAAAATTTGGCAATTATGGATTTTTTCGGACGAGAAATTGAGTTCTTTCTGAAATTTTTGCATTCATACGGTCATAACTTTCTTCTGCCTCAGTGTATTAAAGTTTTTAATAAAAATAATACTTTTCTCATATTTATTACGTAAAAATGGTATACTACGTTCAGGTCGCCCAGAGTTATCATTTCGGAGATATTTGCATTTAAATTGTTTAGTGCGTTAGGTCAGGCAAGAAAATATTATCTTGTTACTTCTTAGCAATTCACTTTTGCATGATAATTAATGTTCTAGTAATGGTAATTGGGAATAATAAATACAACAATTGGATTGTTCTTTAACTAACTTTAATTAAAATAATTTTGACCCTAGAAAATATCGTGTTGAAAGAAACAAACAGCAATGAAAACACTAACTTACGATAAACTCAAAAATTAAATATTTTCTGTTCCATAGCAACTGCATCTCTTAATTTTGTTTGCAAATTAATAGTAATTTTGCAGGGTGCACTAAACCTGAACTTATACCTCTCATACGTAATAAATATGAGAAAAGTATTATTTTTATTAAAAACTTAAATACACTGAGGCACAAAAAAGTTATGACTGTATGAATGTGCGAAATATGCCGCACACAGCGCCCCCTACATTTTACATTAAAATTTCATAAAAAAATCAATTTCTCGTCCTATCCTAATCATAATTGCCTGTAAAAAAACGTTGGTTTCCTGCACAGTTATTAGAGATAAACAAAAATGAAGTTTTAACTTTAACACCCTGTATCTTAGTTAATATCAACTTTCGAATATAGGTAAGTATAATTAAATCCTAATATTTTTACGTAAGGAGTCTGTGGTTTTTCCATGTACCATTAATTAGCGGACACCCTGTATTTGTTTTTCATGTATTTGGATATTAATGATTATTTTGTAACCTGATGTATTAGTGTACAAAATTGAAGGATTATTGAATATACAACAATTATTTATCATAAAGCTGTATTTCTCTGACAAGCAATTATCCTCTAATACAGGGTGTGAACTTGAAAGCCTCCCACCCTTAATATCTCGCTTCCAGTACATACATACACGTCAATTTTATTGAGAAAGGGGACACTTTTCAAGAAGATCTTGCGCCCTTCGTAGTTTAACCAAATGGGAGTATAGATGTTACCCTTAAAATCATAAATGGGAAGGTGGTCAGGTGATACATCATTTTAAAAGTCGTTTAATCCTTTTCCAGTAATACCGCAAGTTTTTATTTTTATTATAATTAAAATTTGTGCAATTAACAGTTTGTTTGAGTCATTGAAAATGAGAAGATATTAAGAGCTGCGTTTAATCACAGGTTGCCGAGCTGACACTATTTTATGCGAACGTTTAGTCAAATATACTTAGTTTTTTTCTAATCTAAAACTGGATTCGTAAAGTAAAAGGATTGGAACACCCTATGAAAAAATTGTGTTAAAAAATATAATGTTATAAGAATAATAATAGCAATTTCAAATATGAACAATTTTAAAATTTTAGTCACAGAACTTCCTGAAACTTGTTGATACCCCAATCGACATGTCAGACCATCTAAATATCAATAAATTAACTAAAAAGCTTTATTATTAACGGCTAAAACTTCACGAAAAGAAATATTGATCAGCTGATGACTCTCGTCTCTTTCTAACCTGCCAAAAAGCGGCATATTTTTTAATTAAATTGATGCAACATAGATGGTTCCGATTGCTATTTTCGGATTGTTTCGGATCCTCATCTCAAGAACTAATTTATGCTATTAACTGTTTTGGTCAATTTCAATATTTGCCAGGTAAAAAAGGAAAAAAATAAAGAGTAATCAGTTAAAAAAAAGTCGATTCTTCTCTGTCCTCATAATATTACATTAGTTTTAGATATGATGGACAGAAATAATAAATAATGCCTGATATAAGAAGTATTATTATTATTATAAGATTTGTAATATAATTTATTTTATTTTTAGAATGCCACTTGAGTGGGGATACAACCAAGAAAATGGTAAGTCTTAAAATTAAAAGAATAGTTTGCTTCTATAGTCGATTTAAGTTGACAGAAAACCTATTTTTTATTCACAGCTAAAAAAAGAGGAGAGAAGGGTGGTAATAAGTAATGCGTGAGTTAATTCAGTATTAATATTTCATTTTATCATGATTTATTAAAAATTGGCTACTTCACAACATATACATGGTGTCAATTTAAAAACTTCCCTCCCATAATATCTCGCCTTCAGTAAATAATATAAAAAATCGGAAAGACTTATTCTGAAGGGGGACGCTTATAAATTAATATTTGCAACCCCTGTAGTTTAATCCCCCGTGAGGGGTAGTTCATTATAGACTAGTTAAAATTTTTAGAACAAAAATATCGTCAGAGAACTGAATTATCCAATTTTTTAATTTTCGCAATTATTCTACCTGATTCGTGTAACAAAGTTCATTTCCAAGCGAGAGGGAAGCTTATTGAATACTATTTCCGGTTCTGTTACTATCATATACCCCCGTGACAGTTGTGCTTACGTACTTGCAAATACATCCCTCTGAAGCAATAAATACTCGTAACACCCCAAATCAGATAATTAAACATATCCGTTTTTAAATATTTTATTTAAAATCTGTACATATACAAGGTGTTGAAAAAAGGTCGGTACCCCGGAATAACTCCGGTGCATCGCATTGCAGCGGAAAATGTCTAGGGAAAAAGTTATTTGGTTTTGAAGGAGGAATAGTTTGTAATTTAAACCACCCCCACCCCAATCAACTCCCGGGCGCGGGTGGGGGTAAGTTAAGATTTTCAAATGGAACCCCATATTTTTAATTGGCTTATCGTGTTCTCCGACCAAAAATAAACATCTTTTGTCCGAAATTTTTTTTTATTCGGGCCCATCCTTCAACAATAATCACCATGAGAAAGACAAAATGAGAACCGTGCGAAAATCAAGTTTTATCACGGAAATACTCCTTTTTCTCTGTCTTGTACTAAAAAATGCCCGTGGAAAAAGTTGTTTGAATTCCACGGGCATTTTTTAGTACAAGACAGAGAAAAAGGAGTATTTCCGTGATAAAACTTGATTTTCGCACGGTTCTGATTTTGTCTTTCTCATGGTCATTATTGTTGAAGGATGGGCCCGAATAAAAAAAATTTTCGGACAAAAGATGTTTATTTTTGGTCGGAGAACACGATACGCCAATAAAAAATATGGGGTTCCATTTGAAAATCTTAACTTACCCCCACCCGCGCCCGGGGTTGAGGGGGTGGGGGGGGTGGTTTAAATTGCAAACTATTCCTCCTTCAAAACCAAACAACTCTTTCCCTTGACATTTTCCGCTGCAATCCGATGTACCGAAGTTATTCCGGGATACCGACCTTTTTCAACACTCTATATACTATAATCCATTTAAGTGTATATATTATATTTCACCTGTTCTATTAAGAAACTAGCCTATATTTAATAGAAAGCCGTTCGAACGAACTTTATTGCACAAGAACTATAAACAGCCCATTAGCTATATTTAGTACCGATACTGTACATCCTCATTATGCGCAATTAAAAAAGGAAATGATATTTTAGTCACGAGACACAGTGCATCATAATTGGCAATTATTATCATTATTACTATCATCATATTCGCTTTGCGGTTTTAAGGGTATTCAACTGATAAAGTGGATTGTTTATCCTTTTTATTACACGGTTCAGCAACTACTAAATGCATATTTTAAAAGTACAATAATAGTATATTATACGTCGACAATTATTGGAAGGAGAAGAGCTGCAGAGAGTGTCGCCTTTTGAATTAAAGCACACGGGGAACCCTAAACATAATGAACCACATATGGATGGGCGGCAGTGGTTCAGTCGAACACTTTCCATGAAAATATCTGTAACAGAGTGTCAAATCCCCAACCTGTCTTCGATGCTCTAGGATGTCGAGGTTCTTCGTCAGCTCGTGGTCTCCGATCAGATGAATGGCCCTTCTTTCGATGGAATCCAGTAGCCGACGAGTATGTTTGGGTGCAGAGCTCCAGAATGAGAGCAATACTCTAGTGATGGTCGAATCTGAGCTTCGTATAGTATCAAAAGTTGTTGAGGTGTGTACAACTTTTTGGTTCGGAAGAGTACACCAAGTTTCTGAGAAGCTATCTTGGCGATTGTCACAACGTGGTTATGCCAAGACATATTTCCTCCCAGATTGATGCCCAGCAAATTAATAGATGAAGCTAGTGGGATTGCGTGTCGTGCCATGACTATATCCGGTTCTGTAAGGTTAACCTTTTAACTGCTGCATGGGTTTTTTAGCGTTATATTCGACTTTGTTACTGGTTACGACAAACCCTAAGAAAAAACTACTTTCAGGTCTTTGTTAAGGCGTGATACTTTGTGCTGTCTGCAAAGATGTGCGTCGGCAGCCGATGTTTGTGCATTCAAAGAGAAAGATGAGATGAGCATACCATAGGATCGCAGTTTACTTAGAAGCCCCTCATGTCAAACACGATCAAAATCTTATATCCATCCATCCCCGAGAGTACCCATGATGTTCGATTGCGTTGTTCCAAAGATGGGTGACATAGGCTATAAGATCTCCAGTTGATCTTGACTTCCGAAAACCATATTGATGATCGCTGATAATGTTGAAGCCTTCCAGGTACTTTAGAAGTTGTTTGTTAATAGTTTTCTCCACTACTTTGGATATAACTGAATATAACTTATTTGTACTATATTCCAACAACAAGAAAACAAACATTCCTCACAAATTATAGATAATAATCATCCCTGCATATACGCTATCGCCGTAGTGGGATCCAATGCAATAGGCAGTTTACCTACATTAAAAAAGAATAAAGAATGTAGATTTTCATATACAGGGTGTCAATTTGAAACTTCCCACCTATAATAAACTGCTCAAAAATGAATAGGCAACTACGAATTTTTTGCATTATTTTGTCAATAAATATTTTATCGAATAAATCAAAATTAATATCCTGACTTTACGGAATAAATCGATGATTCCGAAAAAGTTTCGGCAGAACCTGGTACGCTTTCTAAAGTATCCTAGAATAAGTCAGAAATCATCAAATTTTGTAGCGCATAGAAGATTTTTAAAATTTGCAATGCTTCCTAAAAACACCCTATACATGGTCCGCAAACGAAGCGTGGACGGAAGATTAAATCGTTATCGAAGAACTTATCAACAATACTGAAACAGCTTGAGATATTGGATTAAAAGCAGCATGTTTTAAAAATATTTTACATAATACAGGGTGGTCCAAAAAAGTGTGACAGCATAAAGTTATATTTTTTTAAATGGGACACCTAGTATTTTATTGCATATTTAGGTTCGTATTACTACCGTTTATAAGTTTATTTAATTTGGTTCTGTAGTTTCGGAGAAATAAATTAAAAACTAAAAAAAAAAGTTTTGCAGTCCTGAATAAAAAAATCAAAAAAAACAATCCAGAAATATTTTTTTAACCTCGGCATCGAGTGAAATTTATGACAAGAGGTCTAGAGATACTATGAATGTAATTGCGTTTATTTATTTTATACAGGGTGTTCATAATAAGCTTTCAAAAACCCCACATTTTAAAATAATTGTTCTCAAGTTTTTCAAATGGAACACCATGTATATTATTTGGCTATTTGACGTAGAATTTTTTCGTAATACGAGCATATAAGTTATATCCAGCCGTTTTCGAAATAATTGTAAATATTATAAATTATGTTGTTTAAATAGAGTTTTTATTGGGAAATTTTGATATAGGCGACTAGACTAATAATTGTAAACTAAAGTAAAAGTTCAAAATAGCTTCCTTTTACTCTTAGAGTTTACCGTATTTTGTATTACAAAAATGTCTATGAATTCTACATCAAATAGCCAAATAATATACATGGTGTTCCATTTGAAAAACTTGAGAAAAATTATTTTAAAATGTGGGGTTTTTGAAAGCTTATTATGAACACCATGTATAAAATAAATAAACGCAATTACATTCATAGTATCTCTAGACCTCTTGTCATAAATTTCACTCAATGCCGAGGTTAAAAAAATATTTCTGGATTGTTTTTTTTGATATTTTTATTCAAAACTGCAAAACTTTTTTTTAGTTTTTAATTTATTTCTCCGAAACTACAGAACCAAATTAAATAAAATTTGAGGCACTTATAAACGATAGTAATACGAACCTAAATATGCAATAAAATACTGGGTGTCCCATTTAAAAAAATATAACTTTATGCTGTCACACTTTTTTGGGCCACCCTGTAAAATGTAAAATATTTTTAAAACATGCGGCTTTTCATCCAATATTTCATGCTGTTTCAGTATTGTTGATAAGTTCTTCGATAACGATTTAATCTTCCGTCCACGCTTTGTTTGCGGACCCTGTATAACACCGAAACATAGCATTTCTGATAATAAATTAGGGTCATATCAAAGTCGACAGAATTCTCTATTCAACGCGGGAAGAGCGATCCCCGTCATTGGTTACTGCTATAAAATATTTAACCTCAAAATAATGCAAAAAATTTTCAGTTTCCTATCATTTTTGAGTAGTTTATCTCGTTTCCAATTTTAACAGTATTAGAGATCAGAGTCACGTCACGGACAAAATTTAAAGCTCTTTAATGAATAAGAGCTTGTTAGGGTTTGTTCGTGACATTAACCATCTACTATTAAAGAAGTGAGTTTGATAAAGTGACATAATGTACGCTGTTTCTACGAAAACCCCTTCGTATGTATGTATTTGCTTTTAAGCTTTGATAAAATAATCGCTAGAAGTCTCTATTATATTACGTAAACGTCATTAAATCAAAATGTAATTAAGCATTACTTTAATTATAAAAAATTTAATTAAGGACACTTCATTAATGATTTACAAGGATATTAATATTTCCAATTAACGATGTGATTTGACAAAATAGTCTAAACAAACTAGTAATTTTTGTTGAAAAAAAAAAACACATTAATAAATGTGAGATTTATTAGGACCTTAGAAACCAACAATTTTCCAGTTATTTACAAACAATTTATGTTCATCAGAAGATTTGTCGAGATTAAGGATCCCATTAAGACAAAATTTGTTTTTTTTTATTCACGTGACTGTATTAAACCTATTGAAATTAAGGTGTAATGATTCGGGTTATTTGTTTAATACTGCATGAAAGCGTAATGCCGGGTACACACCAAGGCAACACAACAACAAAAACAAGCACCAAAACAAGACCATAACAAAATTGTTCTGGTAGTTTTCAGCAATTAAACGAAAAGGCAGCTTCCGGCTATATTGCAAAGAATAAAATTTAAATCAAACCAGATTGAAAATTTGAGTATTATTTGTCTCCAATTTTTCCTTAAGTGACCCGGCGTTCTTTTACCGTGCAGTAGCGTCCACAGCCTTACTTTATGGGATGGTGGAAACCTCCCCTCCTCACCCCCTGTGTACACCTCTGATGTTGTGTCATAGGTCCAACAGCAATGGACTTTATAATATTTATGTTTATTAATTTGCAGGTATTTTGCAAGGTACAGGGTGATCATGTATATCAACAGACCCAAAATATTATTTGATCCCCGTGCAAATACTACTTGAAAAACCCTGTATAGCAAACTTTTTAAGTGCACAAGTATTTCTGCAATTGCAATAAGCTTGAAGAAAAGCACGCCATTAAGGTGTCAGCTGGTTTCTTATTGCAATATTATTGCAACTTGCGAGACTTGCCAAAAACGGATCTGCTCGATTTTTGCTGCAGTTTCTGCTGCAAATCTGCTGGACAATATAGTGACTTTTACATTACAAACCAAAAATAAACGTTACTAAATATTAACCTTAAAATAGTCGTTTATTGTTGATCGTATATTCGTGTTTGTTCATATTGAAATTGCAACTGCAATAGAATTGCCGATTGTAAAACGATTTGCAAGACATATTGCTTGCAACTCTCTGCAACAAAATTTGCAAAAGTCTTGCAGACTCTAATGCGTCCTTAAATGTGACTCCCAAATTGCATGCAATTTTACCGCGGAGTTAAAATGCAGAGTGAAAATGCATATTGCAGGTGCGGGTCGGCCTTTAAAGTTTTCGGGAGTTATCTCTGCTGAAAACCACAACGAACGCCATAATGAAACAAAAATTGATACTGTTCCGTTCGGATTTTTAGTCATTTGTTTTTAAATGCGTAAACACAAACACCAACCGTGTGGCCAGAAAATAAATCAGACATCAATTCTTTGATCTTTACCGACAGACGACTGGATAATAAAAAGTTGTCGCAACAAATCGAAATTAAAACATAAATGTTTCTATATTTTGTTGATAAACTGTATGCCAACTATTTTGTTGGTTTAGTGTGGACCAGGCATGAGATTCCGTAGGTTCTGTTTTAAAAAAAAAGACTTTAAAAACAATAGGTACTTAGTCATTATTTGAAAAACATGACATACTTAATCTATTATGACCTAGCTAGTCATAAATTTAGAAAATTGTTACAATCAATTTTAATGGTCCGTAAACAACCACAAAAAAAGGTAAATGGAAATTCACCTCAAGTCATGATCCGTACCATAAATCTTATCCTTGAGTTTTTAATGATTAATAATTATATTCGGACGTATCCTTCAATTTTTAAAGATTTTCGTTCTATTTTTTTTTATGAGCACTATAGGAAAAATCCTTTAGGGCACTCTGGGGGGAGTGGTGCGTGTGCGAATAAAGCGATTCATGTTGATTTTGAATCGTTGGAGGTTATATTCGTTGGGAAAAACGACCTAGGGAAGGTCGTTCCGTAATAATTATGAAGTCCTCCAGATGAAAGAATTCTTAAATAATGAAGTTCTAGGAGAACTAAGCTTAACCACATATGGATAGGCGGCAGTGGTTCGTCGTGTATTTCTGCTATTCGCCGCTCTGGGTCGAATTAAGAGGGCAAGATCAGCCGAGCACTTTCCATGAAAATATCTGTAAAAGTGAGCCAAATCACCAACCTGTCTTCGATGTTCCAGGCTGTCAAGGCTCTTCGTCACCTCGTGGTTTCCGATCAGACGAATGGCTCTCCTTTCGATGGAATCCAGTAGCCGACGAGTATGTTTGGGTGCAGAGCTCCTGACATGAGAGCAGTCCTCTAGTGATGGTCGAATCTTGGATTTGTATAGTGTCAAAAGTTGTTGCGGTGGGTACAACATTTTGGTTCGGAAGAGTACGCAAAGTTTCTGAGAAGCTATCTTGACGATTGCCACAACGTGGTTATGCCAAGACATATTTCCTCCCAGATTGACGCCCAGCAAATTAATAGATGGAGCCAGTGGAATTACGTGTCCTGCTATTACTATATCCGATTCAGTAATGTTAATTATGTTAGAGAAAACTGCTGCCTGGGTTTTGTTAGCATTAAATTCGACTTGATTACTGTCACCCCAAGCCAAAATTTCTTCCAGGTCCTTGTTGAGCCGTGATATGTATGAATGGCATGTATGCTTATTGAGAAAAACAATTACTAAACTAACCTGATACCTATCAATTCTACTTTCTTGTTAAAGCTGAACACAGCACTATAATATTTTACAAATATATCGATTTAAAACTTTGTAATTTCCCTTAACATTGGAGTTAGAGTTAAACTATAATCATCTTGTTCCTTTTTTTTTAATTCTTAAGAAAGTTTTTGAATTTTCGCGACAAATTGGCAGGCACGGAGAAGTTAATCAAGGCTAAAATAATAATTTGATAGTATTATCAGCATAAAATTTAGGCATACAAATTTACAAAATTGATATGTCATATTTTATATAGGTACATAAATATGGCATTAAATGGCATTTCACTAATTCGTCGTGCAGCCAGTCGCAAAGTAATTTATGTTTTATAAAACTTGTACTTTAATACACTATTATATGCCGGCTTGTTCATGTGGGACGAAAAGTTGAAGATCGGCCCTGATTTTATATTTTTGTTCGGGTTTAAATTTACAAAATGCTTTTGGCTTCTGACCTCATCGAGTAGACGTATGATTTATGTTTCTTTTTGCTTTTATCAGATTTTTATTTGCGAACCACCACTGTAACATAATCCGTTAAATAATTGCAATACAGACCTAGCATAACGCATATCCTCATTGGATATTAGCGATTTATTTTTCCCATCATAATTCCAAAGAAATTACTTCAATTTATTTAATAACTTGTTGCATGTTAACCTTTTGGAGAGGATGCATGCTTTTCCCATTACAATTGTACGGTCGCCAGCATAAATTTTGTTGGTAGCCTCTGACCAATCATGTATATTTAAAGTTTTAATATCAACTCAAAACGTCGGTTAGCAGAAAATATCGATTTATCGTTAGCGATAGTCGATGTTTTGAAATCGATATCTGCGGTCTGAAATATCGATATCAACATCGATGTTCAGGTTTTCAAATGCCTCGATGTTGAAGCTTTACCAACAACAAATTATAAATCAAAATTTTTAACATGTAGATAAGCGTTCGGTATTTGCTCGAATTTTGGAAAAAATGAAACAGGGACCGGTATACTGACTATAGTAAAATTATTATAGTAAAGATTTTATTGTAAAAGTTCCTATAAAATATAGTATTAATTACATTTTTACAAAATAATATTGTAAATACACATAATTTCGAATGTATAGTGAAAATTATTTATTTATAAATTAAGAAATTTTTATTGTAAAAATTACCAAGTTTAATTGAAGTGTTGTAAAAATATTTTTACACGAATAAAATGCATAAATGAGACACAACGGATTATTGGGATTTCGTTTCTTCATAACAAATAGTAGGTGGAGAACTTAACAGGAGATATACCACCGATCCGAGTACCGAGTACGGTTAGCACTTGGATGGGCTTGGGAATACCATGTATCAAAATTTTTACAAAAGATTTTAAAGCTATTAACCAACATTTTCTAAAGTACCTGGAAGGCTTCAACATTATCAGCGATCATCAATATGGTTTTCGATCCAGATCAACTGGAGATCTTCTAGCCTATGTCACCCATCTTTGGAACAACGCAATCGAACATCATGGGGAGTCTCGTGCTGTTGCACTGGATATTTCTAAAACCTTTGATCATGTTTGTCATGAGGGACTTCTAAGTAAACTGCGATCTTATGGTTTGTACAGTCGATTCTGTGCAAGTGGCGATTGACGGATTTCTCTCAGACACCTTCACCATAAATGCCAGTGTTCCTCAAGGGTCCATATTGTCTCCCATTCTTTTCTTACTCTACATTAACGACCTTCTAGTGAAAACGAAAAATCCGATATTTAGTTTTGCTGACGATAGCACACTTATCTCATCTTTCT
Source organism: Barypeithes pellucidus (assembly GCA_963991005.1). Taxonomy (NCBI): domain Eukaryota; kingdom Metazoa; phylum Arthropoda; class Insecta; order Coleoptera; family Curculionidae; genus Barypeithes; species Barypeithes pellucidus. Next base: position 27,375,216 of record OZ022564.1, on the reverse strand, counting down.
CTTTGAATGCACAAGCATCGGCTGCCGACGCACATCTTCGTAGACAGCAAGTGTCAAGCCTCAACAAAGACCTGGAAGAAATTTTGGCTTGGGGTGACAGTAATCAAGTCGAAATTGCTAAAAAAAAACAGGCAGCAGTCTTGTCTAAAAAGGTTAACATTACAGATCCGGATATAGTCATGGACGGACAAGCAATCCCACTGGCTTCATCTATTAATTTGCTGGACGTCAATCTGGTAGGAAATATGTCTTGGCATAACCACGTTGAGGCAATCGCCAAGATAGCTTCTCAGAAGCTTGGTGTACTCTTCCGAACCAGAAAGTTATACACACCTCAACAACTTTTGACACTATACAAAGCCCAGATTCGACCATCACTAGAGTATTATACTCTAGTATGGCTGGAGCTCTGCACCCAAACATACTCTTCGGCTGCTGGATGCCATCGAAAGGAGGGCCATTCATCTGATTGGAGACCACGAGCTGACGAAGAACGTCGACAGCATAGACAATCGAAGACAGGTTGCGGAATTGACTTTCTTTTACAGATATTTTCGTGGAAAGTGCTCGGCTGACCTTGCTCTCTTAATTCCGCCCAGAACGGTAAATAGCAGAAATATACGACGAACCACTGTCGTCCATCCATATGTGGTTAAACTTAGTACTCATCGAACTTGCATATTTAAGAATTCTTTCATCTGTAGGACTTCATCCTTATGGAACGACCTTCCCGAGGTCGTTTTTCCCAACGAATATAACGTCCAACGATTCAAAACCAACGTGAATCGCTTTTTGCGCACACGCATCACTCCCAGAGTGCCCTAAAGGATTTTTCCTATAGTGCTTGTGTTTGATCATAAAAAAAGATTACCGCTAGTACACATGTTAAAAAAACAAATTAATTTTGTTTTATATACATGAGTCACAACGCAAATAACTCGACGACGAAAACTCGATCACATCGATTTATTGCCCGTATGATGGAATTTTTTTTTTTATTCCTGTGATGTTGAACATTTAAAATTTCCATTCAGATACCGCCGTTGAAAAATTTTATTGACTAAAATTTTTCATATAAAAATAAAACGAACATAATTCAGCTAAGTTAGCCCACGTAAACGAAATGAAAAATTAAGATGTCAAAAATGTTTTTTGTTTTATCGCATATTTTCGAAATAAATCCTTTACAAATAAGAAAAAACGATTAAAATAAACTTAATATTTAAAGTTATGTTTAAAATAATTCACAAGAGAAATAAATCTATTTTTTATTTATACAGTGCCGTATTCAGTAGAAATTAAGTGAAGGCCCAGATTAACATTATTTGAAAACGTTCAGGTTAAAATATCGATATATCGGATAACGATATTATTATATAAAAAAAATAATATTTCAGGGTTTTTGTTAACTTAAATTTAAAAAAATTAAGACAATTATTTCTAAATTTAAAATATATTTTACTATTTACTTGATTGTACTATTGTATATTAAGATACAAGTTTCATAAGACATTATCTTAGAGCACGCGTCTAACTTAGAAAACGACCCGCGAAGCGGGAAGTTCTCTAAAGTACAAGTGTTCTAATTGTCTTATGAGCCATGTATTTTATAATACTCTTTCTATTTGGGTCTTTAAAGTCTGAAAAGCTTTAAAAACTATAGTAGATTATTTCCATTTGAATTAATATTTTCTTTTTGGGTTGGCAATACTTCTACAATTTAATAAAATGTTACAAGTATCAAATATGCGATGATAGAAACAATTGAACACAACAAAGCTTCTTCCCATCCGTCATAATTAAAAATAAATATGAGTCAGTATTAAAGTTGATAAAAATGGGTCAGGAAGAAAGTTGTACTCCGTCAGAAATACGAGAAATTGCAGAAAATAATCTAGAAAAACTCTTAAAAAGAATATGCAAAACTTTGAGTTATGGTGCGAGCAGAACAAAGTTCAAAATATTGAACAAAATAATAAATAATACTATTGAACAGAATATTGTGTCGACACAGAATCTGACAGGAATAACAATTAATGCCCAGGAAATGTCTACAGTAACTATAAATATGTATATAATATAAAGTAATATGTATAATACTATATTGAACTAAGAATAAAAATAGTACTTTATTGAATAAAACTTTAGAAATAGAGCATAAACTGGAAGATATTTCTATTATTTTTAGGTTATGTGGTTTTATAGTTGTGACTAGAAATTAGTTGACGGACACCGTCAGCATGTTATATATTTCCGAGTATAGGTATTTCAGATAAATATCTAGTAAAAATGATCTATTTGCAAGCTTAAAGGTTATTATTTTAAAGTTTTCTATAAAAAATCTTTGTCGCATCCATAATGCCTAGAAAACTAATTTCAACGAAATAGAAGTAAGCCTAAAATTCGAACCCTACTTGCTGCCAACATAAAAAAAATAAAATTTCAGTTTAATAAAGTGGCAGGTTAGTCAATTTTTTAGCATTTCATAATGTAGCCATTGTGAAACCCAAATAGAAAAAATTTATTAGAAATACTAACTATACTTTTTTAATAAATTATGTGTATTTACAACATTATTTTGGTACGACTTAATGATGAAAATTATAATTAATACAATATTTTATAGGAAATTTTGCAATAAAATCTTTACTATAATAATTTTACCGTAGTATTTTTTCCGTGTAAAGGTCTAAACAATTAAAAATGGCAAATAACGACAAATTATTATTCACAGATGTAAAGCTACTATGGATCATCTCCAGTTAAAATAACATAATAAACAATTCGCAGTACAAAATATTTTTCCTGATATACTTAGATAGATTTTTTCCACGTATGATTCGATATTTCCTCGCCTGACGTTCTGGATTTTGTTATAATGACAATAGAGTACCACCTATTTAATAAAAATTATCTGTTACTATGTCCCTCACATTTATAAATTTTCTGTTTATCCCGAAAAAAATATTCTGGATGCGAAACTGGTTTCGTATAAAAATGTTGTTGGCAATACTTCAAAATAGATAGTTGTCCTAATCTTAAAACTGTTATTCTTGTTGATAAAAATAGAGCTTCGCCAGATTCTTAAGTCGAAAGATTATTATTTATTATTTTAGAGAGAGGTTATTTTAGGCTTAGGAAAAAAACTATTAATAAAATATTAAAGTCCATGCAAAAGTTCTGCAATAGTACAAATGCGCTGCCTCTCAATACATATGGTGAAAAAATCTACCAGTTGATATTATTTTAACAACGAGGATATAAAATCTAGCCGCATCGTCTCGTTCACTACCGTAAAGCTCTTGTGTTGTGAAATAATTCGCTTCAATGTACATGTGTTTATCTGGCTAATTACATACCAAGGGGATGAAAATAGTGCATTTCCAAGAGAGAAAACACATTGTATAAAGTTGATTTTCAATTATCAAATATTAAAAGTGCAAAATATACAGGCTATTCCATTTAAAACAAAAAAGTTAGTATCTAGTTCTCGTACAGCTGGAAGTACCACCATTTTTGTTGGATGTACACAGGCATACAGGGTGTTGATTAAGTATATGCAGTAGTTTTAATAGATTTTTGGGGTGATTCTACGAAAAGTTTATATAAACATGAGTCCGCAAATGCTTGGTTTTCAAGATACAGGGTGGTAAAATAAAAACTCTTTAATCGGGATTTTGTAAATAGCTTAAATATCCTTTTGTCGATATGGTTGAAATTTGGCAGTTTTATTTGTAGTGTCAAGGGCGTCCCGAGCGGACCTTAACGAATATTATTGGAAATTTTATATTTTTAAAATTTTTCTCGGATTAAGCAACTAAAAATACAACACTTTTGTGTTTTGAATTTTTTTTGTATCTTACTTACAGCACCGGATTTCAACTTTTTTAATGTAAATTTCACTGGCTAATTAGGAAAAATATTGCAATCAAAATTTTGATTAGTTCGATTTAAGACAGCGTTCCATGCATACGATTTCCGACGATGTGATGATCCGACGGTGTCCTGATTGGTGTAAACTTTTGGTGCCAAATTCAGTCCGAATATTTGTAACAATCGACACGATGAGCTTCATTTTAACTTTCATCCAACGTCGTATGTTTCTTAACCTCACTTTTTTCTAAACCAAAAATTTAGAATGAATGACTATTTTGGGAATTATTATCAACTACTAATGTACCAAATTAAAAATTAATTAAGTTTAAGGTTAGGTAGTGACCACATATATATCATATTGTTAAGAGTGACATTCTCTTCCTTTCTTACAAGCTTTATAGTGAAATTCAGTTCCGAAGATCGGATAATGTGATAAGCACAGGACTTTTGCACAAATGCACCATGCATTTGTGTCCTTTCATCTTAAACAAAACTAACCTACCAAACAGCGAATCGAATCACCACAAATTAAAAACTTCTTTACAAAAATTGTTGTTAGGTAATGAAAGCTAATAAACACTAATATACCAACAATTTGGATGAACCACTTTTTATTCTGTAATTTGAAAAAGTATCAAGAGCCAAAGATGGCGACAAATAACAACAAACAAATAATGTCGGGCCGGCTCTGACGCGATCGATAAAATTTTCACCCTACTGCGCAAACTCAATAGGCCCGCGCCATCTCCCATAGCGGGGACACTTTTTGTGTTTTGAAACGTTGGTATTCCCAATATACTGTTTATATATATACAGGGTCCGCAAACGAAGCGTGGACGGAAAATTAAATCGTTATCGAAGAACTTATCAACAATACTAAAACAGCTTGAGATATTGAATTAAAGGCGGCATGTTTTAAAAATATTTTACATTATACAGGGTGGCCCAAAAAAGTGTGACAGCATAAAGTTATATTTTTTTAAATTGGACACCCAGTATTTTATTGCATATTTAGGTTCATATTACTATCGTTTATAAATGCCTCAAATTTTATTTAATTTGGTTTTGTAGTTTCGGAGAAATAAATTAAAAACTAAAAAAAAGAGTTTTGCAGTCCTGAATAAAAAAATAAAAAAAAAACAATCCAGAACTATTTTTTAACCTCGGCATTGAGTGAAATTTATGACAAGAGGTCTAGAGATACTCTGAGTGTAATTGCGTTTATTTATTTTATAAAGGGTGTTCATAATAAGCTTTCAAAAACCCCACATTTTAAAATAATTTTTCTCAAGTTTTTCAAATGGAACACCCTGTATATTATTTGCCTATTTGACGTAGAATTCATAGACAATTTTTTTTTGTAATGCAAGCATATAAGTTATATCCAGCCGTTTTCGAAATAATTATAAATATCATAAACTATGTTGTTTAAATAGAGTTTTTATTGGGAAATTTTGTTATAGGCGACTAGACTAATAATTGTAAACTAAAGTAAATGTTCAAAATAGCTTCCTTTTACTCTTAGAGTTTACCGTATTTTAGTTATTTCGATATAAATTTTAAAAGCCTACATTTTTGCTACTTTTATTTATTTAATTTTATTTTTTATTCTTAATCGAGTTGCCATGATTTTTTTTTGTCTAGATTGTCACTATGACAGCCAAATAAAATTATTTACATTTGATCAGTCGTCGAAATTAAGTACTAACTTACACAAAATGTCGAATTTTACAACTTTAGAAATGGTAAATATGATTTTTATACTGAGTGATTGTGCAAGAAATTGCCTTCTCGCGGGCCTCCTCTTGCTGAAAGATATCCAGATATTGAGAGAAAGCCGAGACCAGAAACCTTTTTGAAGTTGTTGCAAAGATTTGTAGCAACAGGAAGCACTGCGTACACAAAAAGAATAATAATCAATAAACCCCTTATTAATGAAGAAAATGAATTAAGAGTTCTGTTGGCAGTAGAGGAAAATCATTAAATTAAGTAAAAGGAAGCTATTTTGAACATTTACTTTAGTTTACAATTATTAGTCTAGTCGCCTATAACAAAATTTCCCAATAAAAACTCTATTTAAACAACATAATTTACGATATTTACAATTATTTCGAAAACGGCTGGATATAACTTATATGCTTATATTACAAAAAAAAATTGTCTATGAATTCTACGTCAAATAACCAAATAATATACAGGGTGTTCCATTTGAAAAACTTGAGAAAAGTTATTTTAAAATATTGGGTTTTTGAAAGCATATTATGAACACCCTGTATAAAATAAATAAACGCAATTACACTCAGAGTATCTCTAGACCTCTTGTCATAAATTTCACTCAATGCCGAGGTTAAAAAATAGTTCTGGATTTTTTTTTTTTTATTTCTTTATTCAGGACTGCAAAACTCTTTTTTTTAGTTTTTAATTTATTTCTCCGAAACTACAAAACCAAATGAAATAAAATTTGAGGCACTTATAAACGATAGTAATACGAACCTAAATATGCAATAAAATACTGGGTGTCCCATTTAAAAAAATATAACTTTATGCTGTCACACTTTTTTGGGCAACCCTGTATAATGTAAAATATTTTTAAAACATGCCGCTTTTAATCCAATATCTCAAGCTGTTTTAGTATTGTTGATAAGTTCTTCGATAACGATTTAATCTACCGTCCACGCTTCGTTTGCGGACCCTGTATATATATGGAACCAGCCAGCACTGTATAAGTAATTTCTATAATAGTAGTTATATTTTTTTCATTTTGGTACGGCTGTGCGCACTTCTCAAGATTAGATAAGTGAAATTAATTTATATTTAAGTTCACTTAATTGCACTTAAATATAATATTGGTTTCACTGATCCATTCCTATAACACCCTGTATAAAGTTAAATATTCAAAGGATCAAATATTTAATTTACGGAATTTACATATTTAAATATCGAGTGATTCCACAAAGCGTGACAAAATTTAGTTTACATTTTTACTATGTTATATTTACATATCTTTTTGTATGTAGATGCTAATTGACAGAAAATGCATTTAAATTAACGAGTCATGTTACGGGCGACTTCTGAAAAGGACACGTGATGGTAAACCAGCCATATATTTAAAACTTAGGTGATTATGTTAAAAATCGAAGAACTGAAAACTATTCAAGATTGCGTTGATGTTGCAATAAACATCAACTGTAATTATAGTTTTGTTTTCTTGACCGTTTTTTCAAATTATAGGTAGTTTATTTTTTGGGTTGCGGTCACTTTGAAATGAAATTCCAATATTTGGTTAACGTTTCGGTTTACCATCGTCAGGACTATTTGTAATAAAGGAAACAGGCGTATAAATAAAATAAAAAGAAGCAATATTCTTGACGGTGTTAGTGACAAAAATTCTTATTTTATGTTAATATTAGTTTGTATAGAATTAAATGAAAAAATATATGTAGGTATGTTCATTTATATATTTTTTCATTTCATTCTATACAAACTAATATTAACATAAAATAAGAATTTTTGTCACTAACACCGTCAAAATATTGCTTCTTTCTACGCCTTTTTTCTTTATTACAAATAGTAAACCGAAACGTTAACCGAATATTGGAATTTCATTTCAACGTGACCGAGACTCAAAAACAAACTACAGTGAGACATTTCTTAGGCGGACACCTACGGGACCGTCTAAATGTATCCGCCTAATAGAGGTGTCCGCCCATGGGATATTTGTTATTAGATAATAGGTAAATGCAAAATTATTACTATGTATATGTATGTACAAATGAACATAACAAAAATACACTAGTTTTAGTTACGATGTAGTACTAAAAAAATCTAATAGCGTAGTTTGAGTTTTATACTTGCAGTCTAAAAAATGTAATTCCAAGTCTGATAACAATTCCATTGCTGTAAAGTCACCTCTATTCTTTGCATACTCTTATAATTCCTTTACCATACTAATGGCTTGTTGATAATTGGTAACATTTGTTCTGCATTCAACTTTTTCATCAGAGTCGTCAGATAGTGATGTGGTTTCAGTGTGGACTACATAATCGGTATTAATGGGATCACTATCATCTTCTAATAGCACATTGCTATCAATGTTAATGAACTCGCCCAAATAATTGTTATCAAATTTAAAACTTCCACAACATCAATTTTCTCTTTCAGACTCAAAACGCGACATTTTTGTGCCATTGTTTACGATTTTAACCTTACAACAAATAAACGGCGGACTGCTATCGGGGAAGCACACATACTTTCATTCGGCGAACTCCTTTCGCTCTGCCACGCATACGCGATTGGTTGCCGGTCTGTCTTCAGAGAGTTTTTGCACCGTACTTATTCGTCTCCCAAATACTTTTAAAATTTTTTTGTGCGTTTAAAGGAGGGTTTTCGCACTCTTTGTATGAAAACAGCCGGAGAGTCCGCCCAAGAGAGGTTGATGTTCATGGAATTTCATATACCTAGTTCCGGACTATGAAAAAATGTCCGCTTAATAGAGATGTCCGTTTATTAGAGGTGTCCGTTATGATAAGTTTCACTGTACCTATAAATTAACTGTAATTGAATGTAGAATTCAAAAACAACAAAATATAGGGTGTCTCATTTAATTGGTACTTGACCAGAAGAAACTAAATGAAAAAGTTGGTTTGTTGTCATTAAAAAAAGGATATAACTCAAACTCTACATATTCGTTCGATTACTTTTTGTTTCTCAGGCCGATTGTTTTGGAAATAACGACGAGGAAAAGCGGAAATAATTTTTACTAGCTGAAATAATTGTGTGAAACAAAATTCGTATTTAAAACTGATTGTTTATAATAATTTTCGGCTTTTATGAATGAATGTACCGAGATAATACAGGTATTTTACTTTTTTACGCATTAGCGCTTCATTTTTTCTAGTAGGTACCGCTCGTAATTTGTTGTTATTATTCCATACGAAAATTGAAAAACCGAATAATAAAACGCTTTGTCAATTGCCGAAATACACTAAAATTAGGGTTTTGTCGGACAGCTAAGCTGCTCTTAAGGCTCTGAACTCCAATCGGTTTACTTCAAAACTTACACTGGAGTGCCATACCAATCTAAAAGAACTGGCGGCCAGGGGGAACAAGGTGGGTCCCTGGTCACTCTGGGATATTAGGATATGAAAAAGCGGATGAACTAAAGTCTGTTTCGTTGCCGTTGATAGCTCGATACCCTCATTAAAGATTCAAAACAAGGGCCCGGTGGCCTAAAATATTTTACCTATAAAATGGTCTTTTTACGTACATCTAGCATAAAGATGAAGAAATTTTGACCTATTCCACCGGGTAACAGATAAAGTAACAATAGAGCCATAAAATGAAATGAAAGGATAATGATTAAAACGGCCCATCATGGTCGGAGAGTTGGGTTTTTAATGTAACCGCTTATTATTTTATTTAAATGTAATAGATTTTATGATTTTATGAATTTATTTACAAGAAAACTAATTTATTTACAGATCAAAAAATATTGACAATTTCAATAATTATAACTCGATAAAATGGTCCTCAGAAGAATCTGAAGAGTCATCATGTCCTACGCTTATTACTAAAGGCTCAATTTCCATAGTTGTGTCAATTACGTTGTCAAGTTCCCACATTTTTTGTTCCTCTACTATAGCATGTTTTATGGCGTTTTGCCAATTTTCTGATGACACATTTGCTAAAGAATGAAGCAAGAGGTGTCGCACTTCTTGCATTTTAAAAGTTTTGTTATTTCTAGCAACATATCCTTTTACTTGAGCCCATATTAATTCGATAGGATTTAGCTCACAATGGTAAGGTGGTAAACGGAGCACTATAATACCTCGATCTCTTGCCATCTCGTCAATAACATACTTTTTATACTGTGATTTATGTAGCCTAACAATATCCAAAAGTTCTTTTTTTACCATGGTATTATCGTAACTCAATTCCTTTCGTTGTAACCAGTTTACGATTTCCGCCTTTTTCCATGAAGTTGTGGGAAGATTCTCTTTTAGCCTAGAGTGATAGCTGGCATTATCCATCACTATTACAGAATTAGCGGGAATGTATTCTATCATTTGCTTAAAATATTCCTCGAAAACATCAGCAGTCATTTCTTCATGATAGTCTTTAGTAGAATTCGACTGGAATTGTAATAATCCTTGATCCAAAAAGCCATTTGAACTTCCTATATGAGTTATAATAAGTCTGCGTCCCTTTCCAGATGGTGGTCTAAGTCCTGTTGACCAGCCTTCCATGACAGCTTGTCGAGAACTTAGGACATTTTTATCTTGCCAAACTTTAGATACGGTGTGCCCTTCGTTCAGCCAAGTTTCATCCAAATAGAAAATGTTTTTGCCTTCGCTGCGGTATTTTCGGATGGACCTTAAGTATTGACGTCTCCAGCAAATAATATCTGCTCTATCAATAAGAAAAGATTTTCTGTTTTGCTTCTCCCATCGAAAGTTCATATCATGAAGTATTTTCCATAGTTTCGTTCGTGATAGCTGTGGTAAGTCCTCGTCGTAGTTAATGGCTTGTAAAATTTTGTCTATAGTTGGTATTTCCTTGGCAAAATAAAAACTATGTACTTTTCTTCTAATACCATTTTTAATGAAATTGTCAATTTCTAACGGTTTCTTTCCCGGGAGTGGTTTTGGCTCACTGAGGTTCTTAGATTTTCTTTCACGCAAGAACCTATATATAGTAGCCTCTCCAACTCCTACCATATTGGCACACTCTGCAATGATGCTACGAACATCACTTGCAGGTTTCTGGTACACTAGAGCATCATGCACGTTTAATATTAATGTCTTTTCTCGGAGAGAATATGCACTCTTGCTAATTTGACGAAGACACGTTGGCGAAAAACTTGAAGCCATTGTTACAAGTATAGGAAATAATTCAACTTTGAGATAATGCAGTATCTAAATACAACTAAATACATAGTTTGACAAACGCACATCAAATGGCGTAATAACATCCTAAAGCAGGCAAAAATAGGTAAATTAATTACCCCTGTTGTACCTACTTTAACCCTAATCCTACTTAACAATGGACAGAGGCCAATTTTCTTATTAAATAAGGTAATTACTATTGGCAACGCCTATGGTTTACGGTTGTTTTATGGCTTCAACCCTCGATATGAGCTATCAACTGCAACAAAACGGACTTTAGCGAGAGCCGGATCCGCTCAAAGTCTCAGGCCTTTGGGATATCAAAACAGGCAACAAAATCAACATTAGATAGATGGTCGAAAAAACAACACCTATCCCGATGGCAAATGTTACCTGGTCAAATACACGCACGGGCCGTAATTGGAAAACCATCGAAAATACTATCGAATGGGATGCAAACCTTGACGCGGCCCCAGCTGAAATAGGTGATGGGTCGGCTAACAGGCCACTGCCACCTGCGAGAACACCTTCAACGGATAGGTATAAACAACGGATCCATTGAATGCAGACTCTACGGCGAAGAGGATGAAACCGCCTCACACATAAAATACCGCTACGTAGCGCTGTCTCGTAGAAGACAAAATACCTTCGGGAACATACAACCTGGTGATAACCTACCACATGACAAGCTTGGTAGAAGGTTACTGGACCTCATAGAAGGAACAAACATCTTCTAACCAGATCGGGGTACACAATACGCCGAAAGGCTGCAGCGATAAAAGTTCGGGCATTTAAACCGACCCCCGCCTTTAACCAACCAACCAACCAACCAACCAGGGTTTTGTCGTGGATTTGTGACCCCTATGCCAACTATGCATCGTTTAAATCTTTGTTTCGTGGAAAATGACTCTTTTTAAGGTACAGACTGTAAATACATAAACTTTTTAAAAAATCCACATGAATAAATGAATGAAATAGCTCGATTTGAATAACTAGTTTAAAGGATGACATAAACGTTATGTTTTATTCAAGACAAATAGTTCGGAATAATGACTAAAAAATAATAGAGAATTATGTGCAACCTTTTTCCATAAAATTTCAATTTTTAAAATGTAAAAGCAATATTAAATGTTTAGTAAGTGTATTACGTAATAAGTGCAGTATGTTTTTGTCGCCCACGTCTGTAAAATTAACAAAACGGACTTAAAGGAGTTAGTTCTGCAACCAGACAAGTGTGACAAAACCGCAATTGTCACACCTGTAATTAAGGACATTATAGTATCGTTAACATTAAGGTAATATAAGACGGGGGGGGGGGGGGGGGGGGGGGGGGGTCGGTTGTACGCTGATTTTGTCATATAAATAATACCAAACGCCTAGCGCTTTCGGCCTCTAAAAGGCCATCACCAGGGCTAAGGCTTCGTCAAAGTCACCTCAGGCACACAAGAAACATACCAAAAAGATATTCAACACCCTTTTTAATTTAACTGTGTGATAGTTTCTTAAGTATAAATAAACAATAAGGGTGTTTAATATCTTTTTGGTATGTTTCTTGTGTGCCTGAATTGACTTTGACGAAGCGTTAGCCCTGATGATGGCCTTTTAGAGGCCGAAAGCGTTAGGCGTTTGGTAGAATTATATTACGCTGAATACAAGTAAGACGTTTTGTTTTATTTATATGATTAAGGTAATAGTATATGAAATAACGGAGATTTTCGCATAATTTCCTAACGCATAACCTAACCTCAATATTATATCTATCGATACATGCATCGAATAACATAAGTGACAAATCGTATTTTTACAGGCGAAGACATAACAGGTTCGGGTATATGACTTTAACATGATACTACAGGCAAAATAATCAGATACAAATGGGATGAAAGAGCCATTTAAAAAAAAATTAAGCTAAATAACAAATTTTAGGTTTGAAACATCGAAATTTACTTTGAACTCCGAAATTGGTCAAAATGTCACTTACAATCTTATTCGATGCATGTATCGATATGGAGATAAATACCGCTAATTATTAAGTAATTTTACATGTGATTTGTTTAGAATGATATTGAAACAAATATAATTACATAAATAACATTTGCTTCACCTTTATGGATAATATATTCTTGATAATTGTAGAAATCGAAAATAAATCGGTATTTATCCTATTCCTACTTTACCCAATCAGTTATTATGTTTAATTGGTTGCCTAGCAACAGATATACCTATCATAAAAGCACAATTAAAAAAAATACAAATATATGTAATTTTTTTAATGTGCATTATTGCTCCAGTGCCATGTACCCCACCCAACACACACTCCACGGGTACCAAAAGCTTGTTATATTTTAAATGAACAGTTTTACTGTCAAATTGGCATAAATTCAAATATAGTTGTTTAAAAAGTATTGTTTAACGCGCGTCTGTGTTTAAATCCTGTATTAGCCAGATATACTCAATTATTTTCCAATCTGAAATAGAATTCGTTGATTTAAAGGTTTGGAAGAAGGAATCACCAAATTTTGAAAAAAATCTCAAATAATACCTAGTTCTAATAATATTACTTTTTTACCCTCAATTTCTAAACGACCTGTAGAAACGGAAGAATTTAGCTGCATTATATTTTGTTTTGAAGGGTGGCCTTTACTTGACAAAATGTTTTTTGGTTCACGTCTTATCTCCTTCTTAAAAGAAGATATAAATTTTTAAAGAAAGTATTGCAAGTGTTCCATTTTATTCAAAATTCACAACATCACATTATTTTATCGAATAGCATAAATAAATATCCAAAAATGAATAGCTCGTATTACATTGAACGCATGCCACGTCACACGATAGAAGTGATAGGAACAATAAGCGCTATTAATTTTTGGATATTTGTTTATGCTGTACTTGATAAAATAATGTAATATGTATGTTCTGAATTGTGAATAATATTGAGAAACTGCAATATATGCAAATTTATATCTCGTTTTAAGAAGCAGGCAATTACGTGAACCAAAAAACATTGTGTTAAGAAAGGGTCAGCCTCAAAACAAAACGTAATGAAGCTAAATGGGACCGCTCAATTTTTCCACAGGGCGGGTAAAAAAGTAACTTTTCTTTCTGCCTGTATAATGCTCACGACATCCGTATTTTTTGAAAATTAAAATTCGGGTTACAGTCCGAGACCCAAGTCTACACTTTGTTAAAATTTCACCAATAACGGACAACAGTTTAAAGAGTGTTATATATAATGTAAAAATAAACAATCTATCTTCAAAACAACATGACTTGTGGTTAAAGAGAGTAAAATTCTATATCTTGTGGTTTCAGATATACGCCATTGTCCACATTGTATACTTTTAAGCACATTTTTCCTTTACATAAATAGAAATCTTATAATAACTTTTCATTTTCTGGTCCTGTTCTTTCAGAATGTTTTCATTTAAAAAAAGTCACAAAAATAGAAATATTCGCAATTTTAATGTTTACCTAAATACCTCTTAAGAATCGATTAGCAGGATCAGGATTTCACAAGGCAGTATATCTAAAGTATGAACTAAAAATAAAGCAGTTATAAATAAATGACTTTACAGACAAATAAGGTTAGTTCTATTGAAAATATATCCTAAACATTATTTATATTATATGGGATTTTCTATACCTATCCAATATTTCAAAAGAATTATTATTTTTGTGTTTTATTTTAATGACCAACTATTAGTTGCTGATTTTTTTTTGTTCGCTATATAGTCAGTAGTACAGTATTTCCAATTTCACGGAAATAAAAAATATAATTTATTTATTTATTTAATATGATATGCACTTTATGTTTGTCCAGATACAATATGTCGCGATAATTTTTTATTTTTCAAGAAATCTATAAAAACACAACGCACATGTACAGTGATACGCAGATTTTAAATATGAAAACCTTCTTAAATTATTAGATTTCAACAAAAAACGATGTTGGAATCGTTTCTGCCTCACCGGAAATTACAGAAAATATGTAGCAGAAACTACATTAAATGAAAAGATATCAATTTATTTGAAAGAAATTTTGTTTATACTGTTTGTTCATTTTTATTTTTCTCTAATAACTTTGCAGAAAACCAACGCTTTTTTACAAAATTTGGCAATTATGGTTTTCTTAGGATGAGAAACTGATTTTTTGATTTGATTTTAATGTACAATGTAGAGGGTGCTGTCTGCGGCATTATTTGCACATTTATTAGGTCATAACTATTTTGTGCCTCAGTGTATTTAAGTATTTAATGAAAATAATACTTTTCTCATATTTATTACGTAAAAAAGGTATACTAAGTTCAGGTCGCCCAGAGTTACCTTTTCGGAGATATTTGCATTTAAATTGTTTAGTGCACCCTGCCCAATTATTATTAATTTGCAAACAAAATTTTTGGCTTAAAGTAACCTATGAGAAAACAAATAAAATTTAGAGATGCAGTTGCTATGGAATACAAAATGTTTCATTTTTGAGTTTATCGTAAGTTTGTGTTTTCATTGCTGTTGGTTCCTTTCGACACGATTTTTTCTAGGGTCAAAGTTATTTTAATTAAAGTAAGTTAAAGAACAATCCATTTGTTGTATTTATTATTTCCAATTACCATTACTAGAACATTAATTATCATGTAAAAGTGAATTGGTAAAAAGTAACAAAGTATTATTTGATTGATGAGCTAACGCACTAAACAATTTAAATGCAAATATCTACGAAACGGTAACTCTGGGCGACCTGAACTTAGTATACTTTTTTTACATAATACCTAAATATGGGAAAAGTATTATTTTCATTAAATACTTAAATACACTGAGGCACAAAAAAGTTATGACCTAATAAATGTGCAAATAATGCCGCAGACAGCACCCTCTACATTGTATATTAAAATCAAATCAAAAAATCAGTTTCTCATCCAAAAAAAAAACATAATTGACAAATTTTTTTACAAAGCGTTGATTTCCTGCAAAGTTATTAGAGAGAAACAAAAATGAAGTTTTAACTTGTATCTCAGTTACTATCAACTTTCGGATATAGGTAAGTATATTAAATCCTAATATTTTTACGTAAGGAGTCTGTGGGTTTTCCATGTCCCATTAATTAGCGGACACCCTGTATAGCGAACACCAATTGTAAGAGAATTGATGCCTATTTTATGATGGAATAAATTCGTAGCAGCACAGATGGGACAAGACCATCGAGTTAAAAAAGATTATGTTGAAAAAGAAAATGTCAAAAAACTCCTTTGATCTATTGCAATGCCTAATTCTAATGCCACTATTAATATCGCAACATCGAGCTAAATGGTAATTATATTCTTTACGAGATTCAACAAAATCATTGTTTTTTAATTCCAAATACATTTGGTAGGGGAAATCGGGGTAATACAAAATAAAATCGAAATCAAATATTCTAAATAAGCAAAAATCAATACTGATAAAAACAAAAGCACTTTCTCACACAAACATGAGAAGGAAAACAACGTGTCACCATAATATCCATCAGTAGCAAGTATCCAATTTTAGCTGACAGATGTCGTTATTTGAAACTACTACTGATTGTCGATCACTCTGTAAAATGATATGTATGTATGTAAATTCGCAAAATATATAATACCATGGCCATTTTTTATATTAAAACTAACAAATAACTACAAATAACTACTAGTAGTGTGTACAAATTGTTCGTTCGGGTTTGTTCGTGTGCATTTCCTATTCGACCTCAGAAAAGATTTAATCAGCCATAAACAAAAATGATATCGAACGGCGTTGAAACAGATCTACAAGATCTTGTTATTTGTCGACGTGGTGATTACCAGATAGCGCTCGTATCATCAATTATTTTAGACAATGCATCAACTTACCCCGACTTCCCCTACTCGTACCAATGACCTTTTGTGCGTAGCTTTGCTATTTTTGCCGAAACTCGATTGACCTGTTACCTGGTGCTCCACTTTACGTTACGGAAATAAAGTTTGGTTCCAAATTTAAAATAGATAAATATTATTTTTTGTGAACAGAAAAAGTTTCCTTAATCCGGTAAGCTACACCTTTCTTGAGTAATATAGTATGAACAGACGAACGGATAAAATATGTATGCTACCCGGGTTTCCGTTTGAACGAAACCTTTAAAAAATTATATATTACTAAATAACGATAACGGAAATACTATTTTTACACTCTTTAGCGTCACAACGTCAATACCTATTTACGCGTATCCGAGTTTTCCAAATCAGTAATCAACATTAAAGGATAGTAATAATGATCACATTAAAACGCAGACATGAACTTCCTCCTATTTAAACTATTATAAACTCACGTGGCGACAGTTATTCAAATTTATTCGTTCCTGCACAAAGATTTCTCTCCTAGATATTTTCCTCTTCGTTTGTCTTATAGGCAGTGCCTATTTTTGGTTATAGGGGGCGTTACTTAATCCGGGGCCCCTCACCATTTCAAAAAGTATTTTTTCCTTACACTACACTAATTTTTCATGATTTAATAATATAAAGAAAATAAATTAAATGCAAATGGTCAAAACTTGACAGATCTCTCATATTTTTATTATTTATGAAATAACTATTAAAGAGTTTTTATAATATGCTTTTTTAATTATTCTTAACAATGGCAGTTTATGATAATAATTACGAAAAGTATGATACGTTGGAATGTTCTATAGAGGGTGTCCCAGAACATGTGGCAATCTCCCGGATTTAGATAGAATACCAAAAATAATAGGAGAAGTTCCTATATATTTTTCTTCCTACGGCCTCCCCTGCGTAGATACGGGCCCATAACGGACGTCCCAGGAAATCGTTGTTTTTTAAATAATTTTTTAAGTACTAGGTGTAATTTAATAATTTTTTTGTATAATAGTTACTAGATGAGTCTCCTTAAAATTCGCCCTTTTAAGCACATTTGGCTTATTTAGTTTGCCACGGACGGACTAGACATAACAAAGAAATATTTTCTTTTACACCCTGTATGATGAAAGAACGACAAAAATATTTTTGGATACTCTAAACCTTAAGCTGAACAAAAGGCACTCTTAATCAATATTGATAAAATTAATAAAAATAAGTCAAAGGAGAAAAATCGCAAATTTCAAGACACTACCAAAAACTGACACTGGCATAAATATTCTTATTTAAATCGGTACATGTGAAAAAATCCATAGCAATAATGAGGGAATTTTATGAACATAAAACACCAACCAATATTGAACAAAAATATATTTTTTTCGGAAACAGTTCATTTTTTCAACATTGATCAAGACGCTTAAGCTTAAGCTTTAGAGTATCCAAAAATATTATTGTCGTTCCTTCATCATACAGGGTGTTAAAAAGAAAACATTTTTGTGTTACGTCTAATCCGTCCCTGGCAAACTAAATAAGCCAAATGTGTTTAAAAGGGAGAATTTTAAGAAGACTAAAAATTATTATTATATTTATATTATATTAAATTATACTAAAAAAATATTAAATTACACCTACTACTTAACAAATTATTTAAAAAACAACGATTTTCAGAGACGTCCGCTATGGGCCCGTATCTCCGTAGGGGAGGCCGTAGGAAAAAAATGTATAGGAACTTCTCCTGATATGTTTAAGTGCTCTATCTGAACCCGGGAGATTGCCCACATATTCTGGGACACCCTGTATAATCCAATTTAATATTTAGAATAGCTGTCAGAATTTTTAATTTGTTTCTAATAAACTGACCTTGACCTACTGTTCTAAGTAATGTAAATTATTAAAAATATTACATTTTTAGGTTCTTTTTGAATATAAACAACTATATATTTTGCGAAAGTCCAAAGTATGTTCAATTAATTTAAAAAATAATATATTGTCGTCGGGAGTGCGGTGGTGTTTCTTACTTTTGTTAATATCTCAAAAATTCAACCTTTTAGAGAAAAACTGGCCACGCCACTGAACTTCTATCTTTGATAATAACACTAATACCTCCAGAAAGTGTCGAAAATGGGACACCCTCTACGTGTTTGTACTAACCGAGCGTGGGGCCCCTCTGAAGGTGGGGCCACAGCTGACTTTCATTCCCATCGTCATTCGACATTTATTTATACTTTTTAAAATTCATTTGGCTCACTTGGACTTATCTACCTTGTCCGCCTTTTATGCGATTTATGCTACGTCAGAACTATTTCTTTCTTAATTAGGGGTGGACAATTGATAATATTCACAAAAAACAAATTATAAATTAAAATATCTCAGAAGTTATGTTCCTACTTGGACCTCTTTGCCGTCGAACCCCTCATAGATTGTTAAGTCTACCAAAAAAAAATATACATTTTACTTTAAAAAATTTCGATACTCACGTTTCCTTTCTGTTTCAGGACCTGACACATGGCCGCAATGTTTTCCAGAGGCAGGTGGTACCCGGCAAAGTCCCATCGACATCAAACCCGTGGACCTGCAAACAATAAGCACAAATCAAAAACTATCCTGGAAATATGTCCCGGAAAATACGAAAGACGTATCTAATCCGGGATATTGCTGGAAAGTCAATGTAAACGGAGCTGGATCAGGTAGGATGTGTTTCCTTTAAAAACATATGATTTATCTCCCTTTATACACAAATTATCACATCTACACTAAATCTTAACTTTATAAGTGTATTCTAAGATTTTTTTTAACAATTTTATACATTTTTATACAATTCTAGACAATTTTATACAATTTCTCTTTTTTTTTATGATCAATCACAAGCACTATAGGAAACATCCTTTAGGGCACTCTGGGAGTGGTGCATGTGCGCAAAAAGCGATTCACGTTGGTTTTGAATCGTTGGAGGTTATATTCGTTGGGAGAAACGACCTCGGGAAGGTCGTTCCATAAGGATGAAGTCCTCCAAATGAAAGAATTCTTAAATAATGAAATTCGAGTATTACTAAGCTTAATCATATATGGATGGGCGACAGTTGTTCGTCGTGTATTTCTGATATTCGCCGCTCTGGGCGGAATTAAGAGGGTAAGGTCAGCTGAGCACTTTCCATGAAAATATCTGTAAAAGACAGTCAAATCCCCAATCTGTCTTCGATGTTCTAGGCTGTCGAGGTTCTTTGTCAGCTCATGGTCTCCAATCAGACGAATGGTCCTCCTTTCGATGGAATCCAGTAGCCGAAGAGTATGTCTGGGTGCAGAGCTCCAGACATAAGAGCAGTACTCTAGTGATGGTCGAATCTGGTCATTGTATACTTGTATAGTATCAAAAGTTGCTGAGGTGTGTACAACTTTCTGATTCGGAAGAGTACACCAAGTTTCTGAGAAGCTATCTTGGCGATTGCCACAACGTGGTTATGCCAAGACATGTTTCCTCCCAGATTGACGACCAGCAAATTAATAGATGAAGCCAGTGGGATTGCGTGTCAGTCCATGACTATATCCGGTTCTGTAATGTTAACCTTTTTAGAGACAACTGCTGCCTGGGTTTTCTAGCGTTAAATTCGACTTGGTTACTGTCACCCCAAGCCAGAATTTCTTCCAGGTCTTTGTTGAGGCGTGATACTTCATGCTGTCTGCGAAGATATGCGTAGGCAGCCGATGTTTGTGCATTCAAAGAGAAAGATGAGATAAATGTGCTATCATCAGCAAAACTTAGTTTTTTAAAATTTCGTACACTTCTATACAATTTTATACAATTTTATGCAATTCTATACAATTTTATACAATTTAATACAATTTTAAACAATTTTGTACAATCATATACAATTTTATATAATTTTATACTATTTTATATGATTTTCGTAAAGTCAAGCGACACTCGCAAGTGTTATTATGCACAAGTAGTTCTTTGATTGAAGTATATTTTGGTCTTGCAAATATGTTTACGTAATCAAAATAAAGGCCTATAAAATTACTGAACACAATTTTTTGAAAATTTATGCTCGATTTTAATGTTTGTTGTGAGAAGAAAAATATGGTTCTTCTTTGGCCATAAATTGTATGTCATGCAACGATGTCTTGAATGAATATACAAGGTGTTATGAAGATGGTTTATTATTTATGAGACAAGTTCACTCTGTTCTATATTTTTACTACAAAATGTTATTGCAAAATTGAAAATTTTGCAGTTTTAAAAAGAAACTGCGATAATACAAGAAAACTTTAATAGTTTTATGCCTCCTCTGGAATACGAATGCAAAATTGACAATTCGATGACAATTGGTAAATAATTTTCTTCTCGTTGATAAACATACTTCATTTCTACACTGATTGCCTCAATCATTATTTTATTAAATAATGCAGATTTTTCCATGAGTAACTATTTGTTGTAGAACTGGTTGGAGGTCCACTGGAAGGAACATATGTATTGGAACAGTTCCACTGTCACTGGGGTATGACAAACGATGAAGGATCTGAACATACCATTAATGGAAACAAGTTCGCTGGAGAGGTAAATATTCAGTTGAAATATGGAGTCTCCCAAATGGCAAAATTTTTAAATTGGGTTTGTTCGGGTTTGTACCGGGTGATTCATTAAGGGCGACGAGCTACCGTATCTCAGGAACTAATAGTCGTACGAGTTTAAAAAAAAAAAGCCCTTAAATGAAATCGGCCAAGAGAAATTGCTGGAAATATTTTTTAAATTCATATATCCACCGCTAGGGGGCGTAATTGCTTCGATCGTATAAAAAATTCAGTTTTCTTGAAAATTTTCCAAATAAGTTGAAAAAAAAATACTACCACAGTAATACTTCTATAATTGTCCATCTTTTTGGTTTAACACTTTTTATTGTGGAACCTAAAATAAGGACGGGAGGGGATGGTGAACTTTTCCTTACTAAAGCGCCTATAGATTTGGTTAAACTTAACGGAATTTAGCAATCTAGGTCTCGTTTAAGAAAGGAGGGTATATTGAACAAAATAAAAGACAACTACGTCATTCTGGTTCTTGCCGCCCTCGCTAGGGGGTGTGTTATACAAGTTTAACCGTATTTTAAATTTTGCTCCGAAATCTTAAATGGAACAGTATGATTATTTTATTAGATTCGAAAAGTAGACTAAATTTTCAACAAAATATGTTTAAGCCGCATGTCGATATCTTCATTCGTTTAAACGTTATCACTTAAAGAATATTGCATTAACAAATTTATTAAAGAAACAAAATAGATAATTCATAATCGAGCATGCCATGGACAAATAAAAAAACAATTTAAAACTTCATTCTCATTTTAATTTAATCACAACAATAATGATATAACATAACAAGAAAGAAAACAACAATTACAATATTGACATTTTTTTAACGTTTTATATTATGTTCAAAGTGTCCACCATTATTGGCCACGCATAAATTAAGTCTTTCAGTTGTGGATAATACACTAACTTCAATTTCGGCGGCGGAGATGTTGCTAATGGCTTCCCGAATTCTGTTTTTCATATCATGAAGTGTTGTTGGACGGTCTTTATAAACTAGGTCTTTAGCTTACCCCATAAATAAAAATCCAGTACCGTAAGGTCGGGAGACCTCGCTGGCCAAGGAAAAATGCTGTTCCTACCTATCCATTTATCCCTAAACTGAAAATTAAAAAAATTTTGGACGTTTCGAGCATAATGGGCAGGACATCCATCCTGTTGGAACCACATGTTCATTCTGTCCTCCAATGGAACATCTTCTAACAGTATAGGTAACTCATCTTCCAAAAATTGTAGATAATTTACGCCATTTAAATGCTGATCAAACAATATGGCACAATAATTCTTCCACCCAAAATCCCGCACCACACATTTACACTCCATCGATTTTGAAATTGAACTTCCCTTAACCAGTGAGGATTTGTTTCTGACCAATAGTGCATGTTGTGATTATTAACTTTCCCTGAACTGGAAAAAGTTGCCTCGTCAGTCCACAATATTTGGGATAAAAAATTTCTGTTTCCGTTCACCATCCCCAATAGCCAATAACAAAAGTCCAGTCGATGGTCGAAATCGGCTGGCTTTAATTGTTGGTGTAACATTACATGGTACGGATGTAATTTATGTTTTTTTAATATATGAATTAAGGAATATGTCAATCCTAGATCTCTTACCAAATCTCGAATGCTTAAATGAGGGTCGGCAGTAATATAAGCTAACACATTTATTATAGTATCTTCGTTTCTTGC
Organism: Barypeithes pellucidus; assembly: GCA_963991005.1. NCBI lineage: Eukaryota > Metazoa > Arthropoda > Insecta > Coleoptera > Curculionidae > Barypeithes > Barypeithes pellucidus. The sequence goes on along the minus strand of OZ022564.1, from coordinate 27,352,335 downwards.
TCTCCGTACTCTATTTGGAGCTGCGACTGGCTGGACATGTCCAATCGTTTCGCTAATCTTTTGAAAACATTTCTTGAATGATGACGTCGTGCAGGATATCTAAATGCGTATTCGTTCTCGGCAATAACGTCATATTGCAAACATTCAAAATAAACTGCTAACATATCAAAAGCCTCCTCGTTCGTATACGGCATATTTTAAAAATTTAATTGGGCTCTTTACAAATTTAAATGTCAAAGATTAAACTATCCATTTGTTAAAAATCGCCGTTTCCGTGGAAACTGTCTTCCAAGTCTTTTCACGGCCTTCTAAGATGAGCATTTAATTTTGGGCTAAACTGTTTTTTTATTTGTCCATGGCATGCTCGATTATGAATTATCTATTTTGTTTCTTTAATAAATTTGTTAATGAAACATTCTTTAAGTGATAACGTTTAAACGAATGAAGATATCGACATGCGGCTTAAACATATTTTGTTGAAAATTTAGTCTACTTTTCGAATCTAATAAAATAATCATACTGTTCCATTTAAGATTTCGGAGCAAAATTTAAAATACGGTTAAACTTGTAAAACACACCCCCTAGCGAGGGCGGCAAGAACCAGAATGACGTAGTTGTCTTTTATTTTGTTCAATATACCCTCCATTCTTAAATGAGACCTAGATTGCTAAATTCCGTTAAGTTTAACCAAATCTATAGGCACTTTAGTAAGGAAAAGTTCACCATCCCCTCCCGCCCTTATTTTACGTTCCACAATAAAAAGTGTTAAACCAAAAAGATGGACAATTATAGAAGTATTACTGTGGTAGTATTTTTTTTTCAACTTATTTGGAAAACTTTCAAGAAAACTGAATTTTTTATACGATCGAAGCAATTACGCCCCCTAGCGGTGGATATATGAATTTAAAAAATATTTCCAGCAATTTCTCTTGGCCGATTTCATTTAAGGGCTTTTTTTTTAAACTCGTACGACTATTAGTTCCTGAGATACGGTAGCTCGTCACCCTTAATGAATCACCCGGTACAGAAGAGAATGCTATATTAAATTCAGAATTGCCGATTAGGGTGAACACTGAGAACTTTCCCAGATTTAATCCTCAACAACAATATAACATTTTAATTGATCGAAAAGAAATTGACTTTCTTTACACCTGAATAATAATAGTATTCATTCATGAGCATGTAATCATTCAAGAAATATCTATTCTTCTTCTAAAGTAAGAGTATTTATCAAAAATAATACAAATTAAAACGCCGACCTATCATTCCTCTGTGCTCTGATAGGTAAATATCGCCTTACATTTAGTGCGACACTAAAAGGAAAAGGAGAAAATTAAACACAACCAAATGACAAGACGATCACGGGAATTCTAATAAAATGAAAGACGGATAAGTACAGAGACGAACAAACTACCATTAATGGAGGAAATCAAGACCATTATTCAATTTTATATTTACAAGCGCCTAATTAAATACATTTACATTCTTGTTGGAAATAATTTAGGGGCATGGAGAATACTTGTTATCGTCTGCTAGCCCATAAACTCTTGTTAAGTCATCTCAATCTGATACATTTTCTTTGCTTTTTTTTGGATACCATATTATTTGAGGTTCCTTATGCCATATCTAAAAGTTCTGATTTTACTTTACCAACGATAGAAAAATTACAGGAACCAATACTAAAGCTCCTCAGCAGTACGACAATAATTTTCATTAAATAAGTTTCGCCAATTCGACAGGAACAAATGGTTAGAAATTTCTACATATTTGTTGACAAGTATTTAAGAATTGTGATGATTTTTCCGATATATGATTTTTAATGTGATTTCATTAACGAGATATTATTCTTTACGCTTTTTAGTTGCATTTGGTCCACTGGAACGCGTCAAAATATGCCTCATTTGGGGAAGCAGCAAAACATCCCGATGGACTAGCAGTTTTAGGAGTATTCTTGCAGGTAAATGAAAAAAAAGTTTATAAATTAATTAATTCAATTTTATGTTAATCCGTATTGGTTTATATGATTTTGTAATCCTTGTCTTGTGATTGTGATGAAATGAAGAAAATGTACAGAAAAAGCAGGATTTGCCGGGTAATTCAGATTTCAGGGTATCTTTGTTTGAAATATGAGGTGCCTCATCGTAGTATATTCCAACATTTCTAAATACCGAATAGTGAATTAAAGTTAAAATAAATTTCCACTGCATTCTTGGTGTATATTATATAGTTATCATTGAGAAAAACCAAAAATAATTAACTTCCTCGTATCTTAGCCGGGCAAGAAGCACTTCGAACTGGACAAAATTGTCTGCCAACTAAATAAAATCCAGTTCCGAGGAGAGAGTGCCAAAATTTTGGTACCTGTCGATCCTGCTGCACTTCTTCCTGAAGACAGTGGATACTACACCTACCAGGGATCCCTGACCACACCTCCATGTTCCGAATGTGTCATTTGGATTGTATTTAAGGAACCAGTGGAAATATCCCAAGAACAGGTAAAGTCATGGCTTCCGGAGTGAATATGTTGTACATACAGGGTGTTCCACCGGGAACCGCCTCGAACTATACAGGCTGTTCCTTAATGACGTACTAATATTGCATGGTGCGATTCATTAGGCCATTTTATAAAGAAAAGTTCATATGAACATATGTCGCAACGGCTTCAATTTTTTGCTACAGGGTGTTGAATTTTAATTTTTTAAATGGTTATTTTTTAATATCTCCGAAAGTACGCTAGCTATTATTTTCAATTTTTAAATGTGTTAATAAGATATAGAACTACAAATTTTAGTTAGAAAAGTTATTCAATTGTTCCACCAGTGGCGTCCCTGCAAGCATGTCCTCTGATATTTTTTACCAAAAAGATGGTACTCCACTGACATTTTTCCATGTAGATGCTTTTACTGATTAGCCTGGTGAATTCTACAAGAAAACGGTCTCTTGAGTTTTTCTCGTCAGACGCACCGTTCTTGATTAATACCACTAAATCCATATTGAAACTCATTATTATTAACATTGATAAAATATTAATGATAAATTTTGTTTTATAAAAATTGTTGGAAATGACCACCTTCACTTAAAAGGCATGCTTCCGCCCGCCTTCGCATCGAATTGCCCACTCGTTCAAATATTGTAATTTTTATAAAACAAAATTTATCATTAATATTTTATCAATGTTAATAAAAATGAGTTTCAATATGAATTTAAATCAAGAAAGGTGAGTATGACGAGAAAACTCAAGAGACCGTTTTCATGTAGAATTGGCCAGGCTAATCAGAAAAGTATCTACGTGGAAAAATGTCAGTAGGGTACCATCTTTTTTGTAAAAAATATCAGAGGATATGTTTGCAGGGACGCCACTGGTAGAACAAAAGTAATTTCGGAGATATTGAAAAATATCCATTTAAAATAAAAATTCAACACCCTGTAGCAAAAAATTTAAGCCGTTACGGATATATATTCATATGAACTTTTCTTTATAAAAAAAAACCTAAGGAAACACACCCTGAAATATTAGCACGTCATTAAGGAACACCCCGTATATTATTACATTTTTGGATTCTACACAAGATTCTAAGCAGATTTCATATATCATATCATATACCAAAGTCTAAGCACGATTGACATAGTTAAGGTTTTATGTCCTAAAATGACGCTTGCAGACCTTAAATTAATTATTATTTTTTTCTTTATTATTTAGTTTGAGTTGAATTCCATGTTGAAAAGGACCTACTTTCAAAGTATTTTTTATATCTATTAATACAGGGTGTTCAAACAAAAAGATGAATGAAATGAAATTGAGAAAACTGCAAATAATCTGCATTTTTACATGGAGACTATTGGAGACACCCAAATTTTATAATTATTTTCTATTTAGCATTAAATATAAGGGACAATTTATAATTTTCGAAATATTGCCATTTTTATATGGCGGTTTTGCTCCGGATTTGAAGTTCAGTTACTCCTAGTTGGCTATGACATTGAAAAACAGTCAAATGCCAAAGAAATAAATTTGTCACATTTTCTTGTTATTACTTTATCACATTCTCCATAAAAAATAAGTATAAATATTCTTCGTGTGTCATTTTAAGCGTCTCGGCATGATTATTAATATTTTTCAAATGGTAAGTGACTGCTTCATACACCTCTTTAGCATTTGACTATTTTTCAAAGCCATGATAGCCAACTGGAAGAAACTGAATTATATTTCGAAGACTACTTTCGGAATAGGCAACCTTATACAAACGTACCCTTAGTTTCAATTCTAAATAGAAAATGTAGATTTTTATAATTTTCCCAATTTCATTTTCAATCTTATTTTTTGAACACCTTGTGTTAATAGTCAAAGAATCTATTAAGGTAACTTTCTACAAGTAATCCAAGCCAAATTAAATAATATTCCTTCCTTACAGGAAAAATTAATAATTATCTTAAGGTCGGCAAACGTCATTTTAGTCAGTTGTCTGTCTATAATAGACTTTTTCTATTTGGGTTGAATTTTCATTTTTTAAATGGTTTTTTTTTGGCTACATAATGGCTACATTATGAAATGTAAAAAAATTGAATGACCTGCCACTTTATGAAACTGAAATTTTATTTTTTTTATGTTGGCAACAAGTAGGATTCGAATTTTAGGCTTACTTTGATTTCGTTGAAATTAGTTTTCTTGGCATTATGGATTCGACAAAAATTGTTCATAGAAAACTTTAAAATACTAACCTTTAACCTTGCAAATAGATCATTTTTACTAGATATATATATCTGAAATACCATATGTACTCGGAAATATATAACATGCTGACGGCGTCCGTCAACTAATTTCTAGTCACAACTATAAAACAACATAACCTAAAAATAATAGAAATATCTTCCACTTTATGCTCTATTTCTAAGGTTTTATTCAATAAAGTACTAATTTTTATTTTTAATTCAATAAGTATTATACATATTACTTTATATATACATATTTATAGTTAGGTACTGTAAGTAGACATTTCCTGTCGGATTCTGTGTCGACACCATATTTTGTTCAATAGTATTATTTATTATTTTGTTCAATATTTTGAACTTTGTTCTGCTCGCACCATAACTCAAAGTTTTGCATATTCTTTTTAAGAGTTTTTCTAGATTATTTTCTGCAATTTCTCGTATTTGTGGCGGAGAACAACTTTCTTGCTGACTCATTTTTATTAACTTTAATAATATATTTATTTTTAATTATGACGGATGGGATGGGAAGCTTTGTTGTGTTCAATTGTTTCTATCATGGCATATTTGATACTTGTAACATTTTATTAAATTGTAAAAGTATTGTTAACCCAAAAAGAAAATATTAATTCAAATGGAAAAAGCCTACTATATTTTTTAGACTTTAAAGACCCAAAATAGAAAAAGTATTATAAAATACACAGTTCATAAGACAATTAGAGCACTTGTACTTTAGAAAACTCCTCGCTTTCACGCTTTCTAAATTAAACGCGTGCTCTAAGATAATGTCTTATGAAACTTGTATCTTAATATACTATTATTTGTTGAAATAATTTTTATTTTCAATTTAGCAAAAGCTAAAAATTATAAAATGTCGCATTAATTGCTTACCAAGCGTTTTATCGGCAACAGAAAGTATTGAGAAGAAATGGTTAAAAATTGAGTTAACAATTTGAATACTAAAGTATGTTTTGGCGAATGCGCAAGAAGGCTAGGTGGCATATAAAAAGTCACGATGCTGAGCTTAAATCACAATATGTTTGCATGCATTATTTTAGTTACTTCAATTTCCAAACTTTATTAATAACAATTTTGTCGCTTTCAGCTGGAGGTTTTCAGGAAGCTACGATGCTACTGCCCAGAAGACCAGTGTCCATGTGACGAATTCAAGGGTTATGTTAAGAGCAACTTCAGGCCTACTCTACCACTGGGTCAGCGGGAAGTGAAGGAATGTAGACAATAAAAACATTAGCTTTAAGAATTTCGAAACAATCAGGTCCAGTCCAGTCTTGAAAATACTCAAGTCATTAATAGAGCTTACCCGTGCCGCTATACATCGATACGATGGGGTCTAATAATGGGAAATAATGCTTTAATTTAGAGATTATTAGTTAATTACAGGTATATTTTGCAAATCGGCTTTTCTAGAGGAGGTACTAGTATCTATTTTTATTGAATGGTTCTTAAACGTAATGTTTGCTTTAAACATAATACATACAGGGTGCCCGATCAGTATCTTCTAATCTCTAAGAAGCATACAGAGTAGGTGAAAATAAACCTAACTTACCATAGAAAATAAATCCATGTTCCCCTTATCGTCGATAAAGAGACCCAAAGGTTGTTCTAGGGCACGAATTCGGTACACTTTACAAAATATTGGCACGTTTGTACATTTTTCGAGTTTTTGGTACACTGTCCATCCAAGGATTTGTTTTGTTATGTAGGGCTGTTGAAAGTAACGACTTTTTCTTTAAGTTCATTTACTTGGTGAAGGTAAATTTTTTAAGTTCACTTTCTTGGTGAAGGTAACGACCTTTTTTTTTCTTTGAAGTCAAGTTTTTTTAAGTTGGTGTTCAGTGAAGTAGCGTCCTTTTTTTAGGAGCCGTGCTGGTACATTTCTATAAAATTCGGTACAATTTAATAGAATTGTAACGAATCTACTGTAGTATGGTTTAATAACTCTTTATGGCTTCTATAAAATATTAAAATTTCATTAAATTATACCTGTCGATTCAAAAGTTAAGAGGCAAAAAAGTAAATCGCTATGGGCTTCTGTATCTCCGTTAGGGGACTTTAGGATTTTTGTTCTATTACAAATTAAGTTTCCTCTGTATGCCCCCGAGAGATTAAGAGGTACTTACCGGTCACCCTGTATATTATATTGGTAAAATGAATAATGCCATTTTTTCCAACTGACATTTTCTTGCAGTGGTAAATGACACAGGCACGTTCGTCCTCTATGACTGTCATCATTAACTGTTGACTGGTTTAATTTTTTTGTCTGGACCTGTGCAAAATTGGTTTCTAGATTTTTAATATAGTTTTAAATTATTATGGACGTGTGCAATAATAACCTATTTACAAAACCATAGATGCTACTTTCTTAAGAAGAATGAATTGTTTTGTTATAATAACAAATCTCTATTTTATACAGGAACATTTGTAAATTTCCTATTTAACTTTCTTGTTTTAAAGAATATATGTATATGTTATATATCCCATAAGATTTTGAAGAAGGGGAGAGGACGAATTTTCTTTTTAAATTATAGTTGTTTTATATACAGGGTGCTGATAAAGTCTGGAATAATCGATTTTTCTTGAAAACGCAAAACTTTTTCGAAAAACGCTCGTACCCGTCGATTTTATTTTATTCTTTGAAATTTTTTGGCGTTCTTCAATATTATACCGGATGCGCCAAAAACGCTAGGCAAGTGTCAACTTCACTTTTTCAAATAGAACACCCCTTTTTTTCTCCAATATTCAGATTCCTCTCTAAACTCTAGACAAGTTTCATATAACATATTGTATGGCTAAAGTCAACAGTAATTGAAATACAGGGCCCACAATAAAAATCAAGGTATAATTTTAAAGCTTGTTTTCCATGACAAATACTCAGGCTAGAAAAAAAATTCTAACAGGAAATTGGTAATACAGTGAACAATCTAAAAAATTATTTGAGTAAGTGTTGAAAATGGTGTCCATTTACGGCTCTACAATCTCTCAACAAATTCTAACTGTACATTATGTACAATTTCTGGGGTAATTTGTCTTATGGTTGTTGTTATACGCGTTTTGAGAACATCAATATCTTCTAGTTTATTTTTGTAAACCCTTTCCTTAATATAGCCCCACAGAAAGTAGTCCAATGGCGTTAAGTCGGGGGACCTCGCAGGCCACTCTATTTCACCCCGTCGACCTATCCAATGATGATGAAATAACTCATTCAGGTATCTACGGACTTCGACCGAATAGTGGGCTGGTGCACCATCCTGCTGATATTCTAGTTTCGTTGGAAGAGAGACCACATTCGAGCACAAGAAGCATTTCTCAAAATGTTCAAAATATCCACGATTCAACGGTGGCAAAGTTCCTGAAAAAGGAAAAATGGCATGCATATAAATGTCAAGGAGTACAGGAACTTTTGGAAGGCGACCCTGACAGAAGGAATGAGTTCTGCGAAATTCTCATGGATAATTACTTGATTAACGATGCATTATTTCCGAGTAACATAATTTTTTCCGATGAGGCTACTTTTTTCTTGGATGGCATGGTAAATCGTCAAAATTGCCGGTATTGGTCCAGCGAAAATCCCCATTGGTTCCGAGAAATTCATACCCAGCGGCCGAGAAAAATTAATGTATGGGCAGGAATAATTCGGGATACTGTTATAGGACCCTATTTTTTTGAGGAAAATTTGACTGGCCAAAGATATTTGCAGTTTCTTGAAGAAGACCTCGCTCCAGCGTGATTGCCCTATTTCCCGATCGGAACATTCCTGACTCACATGATACAACTATGTGGTTTCAGCAGGATGGTGCACCAGCCCACTATTCGGTCGAAGTCCGTAGATACCTGAATGAGTTATTTCATCATCATTGGATAGGTCGACGGGGTGAAATAGAGTGGCCTGCGAGGTCCCCCGACTTAACGCCATTGGACTTCTTTCTGTGGGGCTATATTAAGGAAAGGGTTTACAAAAATAAACCAGAAGATATTGATGTTCTCAAAACGCGTATAACAACAACCATAAGACAAATTACCCCAGAAATTGTACATAGTGTACAGTTAGAATTTGTTGAGAGATTGGGACATTGTAGAGCCGTAAATGGACACCATTTTCAACACTTACTCAAATATTTTTTTAGATTGTTCACTGTATTACCAATTTCCTGTTAGAATTTTTTTTCTAGCCTAAGTATTTGTCATGAAAAACAAGCTTTAAAATTATACCTTGATTTTTATTGTGGGCCCTGTCTTTCAATTACTGTTGACTTTAGCCATACAATATGTTATATGAAACTTGTCTAGAGTTTAGAGAGGAATCTGAATATTGGAGAAAAAAAGGGGTGTTCTATTTGAAAAAGTGAAGTTGACACTTGCCTAGCGTTTTTGGCGCATCCGGTATAATATTGAAGAACGCCAAAAAATTTCAAAGAATAAAATAAAATCGACGGGTACGAGCGTTTTTCGAAAAAGTTTTGCGTTTTCAAGAAAAATCGATTATTCCAGACTTTATCAGCACCCTGTATATTGATATTAACAAAAAACAGCTTTTTGGCTTCCTTTTTTCAAAATTTCAAAACGCATACTTATCAGACAGTAATCGTTTCTTATAATGGATTTTCCAATAAAAACAATATGATTTTAAAATGAAATAAAATTAAAATTATTTCAGATACAACCAAACTTTTTATATTATATTAAAGTACAGTGGATAACATTTATGTTTTGAATAACACATCGTTTAAATGTCCACATCGAGTTCGCCTACACGAGCGAATTCGACGAACCCGATTTTCGTTGGTTTTGTCCAATAAATAGGGCGTAATCTAACGAATGCAGCATTCAATGTTCAATCTTAATGTGTCAAGTGTTTTTGGTCTGTTTGCATAGACCTCAGACTTCAATTAGCCCCACAAGAAGTAATCTCAAGGAGTTAAATCACAGCTTCTTGGGGGCTAGTGAACAGTTGCATTCCTTGATATTATCCTCTCATCGAACCTTTCTTGTAATACGTCGATAGTTTCATTAGCAGTGTGACATGTGGCACCGTCTTGCATATCCTCCCAATCAAGTGCATCTAAATTTGGCCACAAAAAATTTCTTAACATCTGTCGGTATCGTTCACCATTCACTGTAACTGAATCTTCTACCTCATTTTGGAAAAAAATGGTCCGATGATGCCACCAGACCATATACCACACCATACAGGTACTTTTAGCGGATACAAGGGCTTCTCGTGAATCTGTTGTGGATTGTTTTCGCACCAAAAACGGTAATTTTGCTTATTGACATATCCACTTAACCAAAAATGAGCTTCTTCTAAAAAGATAATTTTTTTTGGCAAAATTAGGATCCCTTTCGAGTTGTTCTAAACTCCAAGCAGCAAATTCTCGGCGCCTACGATGGTTCAGTGGCTTAAGTTCTCGAGTCAAAACAATTTTATACGGGTGTAATTTCAAATCTTTTTGCAGAATCCGCCAAGTTGACGTGTTTTTAGCCCTAAATGTTGAGCACGACGAAGAATTGGCAAATATGGATTCTCTGCAATACTTTCTCTTAATTACAGCAGCAACATTTTCAACAGTTCTAGCATTTAGACATTTTGCGGGTGTTTTTACATCGTGAAGTAAAATTATTTTCAAATTTGCCAACGATGCGACGAATGGAAGAGAAGGGGACCAAAGTTTTCGCGAAGTGCGCGATAAGTTTTCACAAAAGACCGCCTATTTTCGTAAAATTTTTGGATAATAACCAAACGTTCTTGAAGTGCGTATTTAGCCATAATAAATTGTTAGAGTATACTGAACATAAATGACAACTAATAACAGGTATAACTTTATTACCATGGTTACCATAACGTTTCAAAATCATATCGTTCTTATTGGAAAATCCTTTACAAGTAAGCTTATTTTTATTATAATCCTTAATAGTCTCGATCTGCTTAATGGATTCTAATTGATTTTATTTCTCCTCTTGTTCTAATTTTTTGGTTGTCCCTAATGATGTAGAGTAAAGTAATATGAAAATTATTAGGTTCGTTCGCAGGGTAGTCGGAAATAGTTGAAAACGAGGCATGCGCAGTTGGTTTACAGTGTTCACAGAAGCAAAAACTGTGACCTTTGACCAATAATTCGGTGTTTGCAGTGCAAAATGTATCGATTTCCAACTGATTTGCAGCCGCCAGATTATTCCGCCTACTGGTACGGAATTGTGGGTTTGGATCTGCGCATTTGCTCTATCGGCCTGTTTGTTTACGTTTTGACTTGCTGTTTTTACCGATTCGTTTTAGTTTCTGTATTTTTGGTAAAGCTTATTTTCAATTATTCTTTGCATATCCGTTCCAAAATTACCGGCTAGCTCTAAACAAAGCAGAAATGCAGCAAGTATTGACAGTTGAATGCAACCGGTTGGAAATTTCGGTCTAGGAACGAACCTATTATTATTATTATTATTATTATTAACAAGCATGTATCTTATATTAACTAAATAATTAGAGATTTGCATCGCCTAAGCATTTTTAGAATCGATATCTACCTGCAACTGTGCCTTATGCAAACATAAACTGCACACCAATTGAAATGTAAGAATTTCTAGTCATCTGTCGGACGTTAAAAGTGCAAATTTTATATTTTAAGGAATGGGTTCTTCTATGTGCTTGTTCAAACACGGTACCTTATATTTTTAAGTTTTCAAACGTTTCAATTGGATTCTAGTTTATATCCAGACAATTAATTTAGAATAGAAAACAACTAATATGTTTATTAACACATTTAAATATACAGAATATCATCCCTAAATAGGCATGCGTTTTATTTCCCTTAATTTATTCGAACGAATATTACCCAACCAACTATACTAAAACGTAAACTATTAAAAAATTAATCAATCTTGCAAATTTAATTATTTATACAGGGTGTCCGAGAATATGTGGGCAATCTGCCGGGTTCAGATAGAACACTTAAAAATAACAGGAGATACGGGCCCATAACGGACGTCCCTGGGAATCGTTGTTTTTTAAATAATTTTTTAAGTACTAGATGTAATTTAATTTTAGTATAATGGTTACTAGATGAGTCTCCTTAATATTCGCCCTTTTAAACACATTTGGCTTATTTAGTTTGCCAGGGACGGACTAGACGTAACACAAAAATGCTTTTTTTTTGTACACCTTGTATGATGACGGAATGACAATAATAATTTTGGATACTCTAAACCTTAAGCTCAAAATAAGGTACTCTTGATCAATGTCGATAAAATGAACTGTTTTCGAAAAAAAGATATTTTTGTTCAATATGATTTATATTCAGTATACGTAAATTCCATTACTAAGTTAGTAACTAATAAGACAAAGGAGAAAAACCGCAAATTTCAAGACACTACCATAAACTGACACTGGCATAAATATTCTTATTTAAATCGGTACATGTAAAAAAAACCATAGCAACAATGAAGGAATTTTATGAACATAAGACAACAACCAATGCAAAAAACCATATTGAACAAAAATATATTTTTTTCGAAATCAGTTCACTTTATCGATATTGATCAAGAGTACCTTTTTCAGCTTAGGGTTGAGAGTATCCAAAAATATGATTTTCGTTCTTTAATCATACAAGGTATACAAAAAAAAAACATTTTGGTGTTACGTCTAGTAGAAAAATTTATAAGAACTTCTCCTGTTATTTTTAAGTGTTGTAAGTGAACCAGGGAGATTGCCCACATATTCTGGAACACCCTTTATACAGGGTATTAATTTGAAAACGTCCCACCCTTAATGTGTCGCTTCCAGTAAATAATATTAAAAATCAAATAGACAAGTCAATTTTAAATAATATTTGCAACCTTCGCGGTTTAACCCCCTGAGATGGGTAAATGTTACCCTTAAAATTTTAAATTTTAATGGGGTCAAGTATTGAGTAGTATCTATTTTCCATATAAAAAATTGAGGAGGGCTTGATAGGGTTTTGATTTTGCCAGTGAATTAAACTTCTGATGAACATTTATAACTTTATTTCGGTCGTTATCTGTTACACATTAGCAAAACATATCAAATACATTTAAGAAAAAGAAGATTTTGAAGACACTTGTATATAAAACACCTGAACAAACCTGAATAGCATCGAAGAGCTGTGAGAAAGAATTGTTGTTTATTGTGAGGTAATTAAACAAAAGGAAGGAATATTCCATAGAGTTCGTCGTAATTTTTTAAGAAGAATTAATTTATGCATTGAAGAGGAAGGATGTCACTTTGAACCTTTAATTTGAATTTATTGTTCTGGTAACTTATGTATTTTAACCTTACGATTTTGTTAGTAAACCAAAAATAAATAAATAAAATAAATTAAAATGATTTCGAAATAAGATGGGCAAATTTGTATTTCACATCTGGAAAAAGCACCATATACGAGATTTCGTTAAAAAATGGTGAGCGTCGCAAAAAAAAACTGCAAATTAACTTTAACACCCTGTAACTCAGTGAATAATCAATTTTCGAGAAAATGTTATATTAAGAGGTAGCATTTATTCGGTCTACAATTATCCTGCTCATCATTTCCGGACACCCTGTATGTGTAATAATTTAAAATATGGATTATTAAAATGTATTCAATCATTATCAAATTTTAACCCCTGTGTCCTGCAAGTATATCATTATGTAAAACCTGCATCTTAAAAAATTATTCATTTGATACATCGCCCAATTTATCTACAAATTTGTATGCTCAATACCCTTAAGATCCCTCTGGATGTCTTCCAAAGTCCCTTTAGTTTCAGGAACTACCAAACAAATGAAGATCAGTCCCACCACGCAGCAAGCGGCAAAAGCGAAGAATGGCACTTCGATGCCGAACCCATCTTTCGTGATTTGGAAGAATTTGGAAACTATTACGATAATAAGTCCAACCCAGATATCGGCTAGACAAAGCGCGAAAGCTTTAACGCTTGTTGGAAACATTTCTCCCAGGAACAGTGTTGGAATTACGCCCATTCCTATATTGAAGATGACATAGCTGAGAAGGGCAACCACGGGCACCACCTTCATGTTAGCAACATCAACAGCAGTGCGATTGCTGAGGTAAAAGTAGGTTCCTTCTAACGCTAGAGTCACTCCAGACCCGATAATTGAGACAATCAATAAAGGTTTTCGTCCTACTTTATCAACCAAGAACGACGAGGCTACAGCACATGTCAGCTGTAGGGTAAAGAAAATAATAGAAGCTGTGCTAGCTTCCAGGTCCTTACTAGCTTCTTGGAATATATTTTGAGCGTAGAAAGTAATTACTGTGGTACCGCTTAGCTGTTGAAAAGCTCGTAATCCAAAAACTATAAATACAGCTCTTCTGTTACTGGGTATCGTAAAGAGTTCGTAAAATTTTCCGCCTTGTTGTTGTTGTTCTCTTACCGCTTCCATTACCCTCTTCATTTCGCCGGATACGTCCTTGCTTTGCCTAAATAACTGTAGACATTTGGTTGCGTCATCAATTCGGTCCTTCATCACCAAATAGTATGGACTTTCGGGCATACAGAAAAATGTTCCAAAGAAAACAGGCACAAGTATTGCAGAAACAAGTGCTGTATTCATGACGCTCATGTAAGAACCGATTATATTGATCAGCAACATTCCAGTAACCATGGAAAGTGGAATGCTTGAACCGAGAAGCCCTCTGATATTATAAGAAGCAATTTCTCCTATGTACATGGGAAAAGCCGTAAACATTAGACCATTAGAAAATCCAGCTATGAATCTACCCATGTACAATACCCATATGGTATTGGCAAATGCGACCATTAACCATCCCACTAGATAACCTGGTGCTGTCAGTAAGATGCTGACTCTCCTTCCGATTCGATCAACTATATAAGCTGCCATAAGAGCACCGATCACCGCGCCAATGCACGGCACGGAAGCAAGCCAAGATCCATCCGCATTTGTCATGCTTATGTAGGAATCCGGACCGAGGAGGGTGGGCAGGGAAGGAGATGGCCAGCCGTAGTGCATGGCATCGGAAATAACACCCAAACTTCCTGGAACAAAAATTATTATTTTTTAGGGTCAATATTGTTTTATTATAATTTATAGGAATTTTTGCTTAAGGTGATTCGGTGCGCCCTTTAAAACGAGATTTCTTCACGCGGGTTTATTGTTCGATTAAGAATAAAATGTTGTATGTAAAAGTTATTAGAAATTAAACAAATAATATTGGAAAAATAATAAATTATGATATTATTGGAAAGAGACTTAAGCGTCCTTCAAAATGATGTGCCACTTGACCCACCTCCAAGCACCTCCACCCACTACCCCTCTCAGGCCCAGGAGGTTAAACCGGAAAAATCTGCAAATATTCTTTAATAGTTTCCCCCTTTCACAATAAAATTGCCGCGTATTTCCGGTTTTTAATATTATGTACTGACAGCGAGATATTACTGGTGGGAAGTTTTCAATTCAAATTGACACCCTATATGTATACAGGTCGACAAGTGGATCTGTGTCTCCGACATATCGTTACAGGGAAAGCAATATCGGTTAAAGCATGATCTAGTCATGGGCGTGCTATTATTATTTTAAATAATGTAATAAAAATAGGAAATTCTTCAGTAATTGCATTTTATGTTTAAAGGTAGGTAACTATTTTTATCAAGGTTTAAAAAATTACTTTTCACAAGTTGTAAATTTTGCAACATGGAGAAAAACAGCTACATGATTAATTCATTAATGATTGGTTGTATTAATGTCCCTTTCTAGCTTTCGCTTAAGTGGTAATTTAAATATATTGATTTGTGATTCCTCTTCACATACCCTATAAACATTTGCAATCACTTCACGGGTTCGACTTACAAGGTTTTTACCAGGAGTATACTAATTCATTAACACGTTCAAAATTTTAAAATAACACCATAAAACACGACACAACAACCAGTGCCCTTTCTATCACTACGCAACTGGGTGGGTACATCCATCAAACATCGGACATCACCGAACAAGCCCAATGGTCCATGTCTGGGATATAATCGATCAAATTAGCTCTAGCATAGCTAGCAGCAGGTAGCTACCATATTTTTAGATTAAAAGTACTTTAATTCAGAAAGTTTTAATAATATTCAAACTATAATAGAATATTAATTGGTTCCTTATATATCTTTTACAATTTATTTTAAATGCGTAAATGTAATTTTAGGGCTTTCTCGGTAAGAGATTATTAAATTAAAATCTAATATACAGTGTGTACATAAAGTAAGGAACAAATTCATTATCTAGGAATCTAAAAATATTTCGGAAAAATCCTCGGACCCGTGTATAATAATTTTTAATGGCGCATTTTTTTCCCATACAAACTTAATATACAAGGTGGCTCCTCATGTAGTAGATATGACATTATCGACGATTTTTTTTTAAATGGGAATCCCTATATTTTAGTTCAGATCTGTAATCTCCAAGAACAGCTGATTTCAAAAACATAACACACTTAGGGCCTAAAATTCATAGTTTCGTTACTACATGGTAAAACAAATAATTTTATTTAAGATATTTTTAATTTAAAAAAATGTAAAAAAATTAAATAAGCTATTTAATTAAGTGCTGAAATTGTCCTCCTTCTGCTGCCTGACAGTACCCCAAGCGATCAATAAATTCTTGTTGGACTTTTCTTATGGTTTCTTCTGAAATGTTCCTGCATTCTGTTGTTATTCGATTTTTTAAATCTTCAATATTGGCAGGTCTGACTTTATAAACAACATTTTTTAGGTGACCCCACAAGAAAAAGTCCAGTGGTGTAAGGTCTGGAGACCTAGGCGGCCATTCAACAGGCCAAACGTCTTCCAATCCACTTGTTCGGAAAAACTTGGTTTATGTAATGGCGCACTACTGCTGCATAATGTGGAGGTGCGCCGTCTTGTTGGTACCACAAATTTTCATCTAGAATTCCTGGATTATTTCTACTAGGGTATAAGTTAACTAGCGTAGGGATAAGAAAGTTCTGAAGAAAATGAAGATAATTTAGCCCGTTTACATTGTTGTCAAAAAAATATGGCCCAATAATTTTGTTTTTCACAATACCAGCCCAAACATTATTTTTTTGAGGATATTGAGTATGGTGCTCACGCATCCACCTGGGATTTTCTTTTGCCCAGTATCTACAGTTTTGCCGGTTCACTTCTCCATTTAATTTAAAGGTAGATTCATCTGAAAATAGGATATTTTCAACAAACAAAGGATCTAAGTTACATCTTTCCATTAATATTTGACAAAACTCCATCCTACGATATGGATCATCTTCATTCAACTCATGAACCAATCGGATTTTAAACGGGTGCCATTTTTCTACCGTCAATAGATTATGAACGATCATAGCAGCCGCCCCATGATCTTTTAATTTTGTTTTTCACAATACCAGCCCAAAAAATAATTTTTTGAGGATATTGAGTATGGTGCTCACGCATCCACCTGGGATTTTCTTTTGCTCAGTATCTATAGTTTTGCCGGTTCACTTCTCCTTTTAATTTAAAGGTAGATTCATCTGAAAATAGGATATTTTCAACAAACAAAGGATCTAAGTTACATCTTTCCATTAATATTTGACAAAACTCCATCCTACGATCTGGATCATCTTCATTCAACTCATGAACCAATCGGATTTTAAACGGGTGCCATTTTTCTACCGTCAATAGGTTATGAACGATCATAGCAGCCGCCCCATGATCAATGCTAATCTGGCGGACGCTGTTGTGGGGATCTTCTTCCATAGCCAATAAAATATCTAATTTCTTATCATCCGGAATAGTTGGACGGCCTTTTCTGGGAATATCTTCTACTGAACCCGGTTCCCGAAAGTTTATTTCAAGTTTACTCACAGTTGATCTAGTAATTGGTCTTGCTGGATACTTAGTGTTAAACAAAATGCAAACTTCTTGTTGAGTACGGATCCTATCACCATATCCAATCATCATAAGAATTTCCATTCTTTGTGTTAAAGATAAACGCATAGTAACTCAATATGTTTTAAAATAAAATTTATTACTTCTAATAAACTTACTAGAAAAATGCAATGTAATGACAATGACATTATCTAAATACAATAGTTACATAACAGCAAATAAGCCTACTTGAGAAAAAACATAAGTAACAGCAAATGATGGTGCGTCCATTAATTACGTAAGGCTTTCAGGTAAAATTGGGTGATGGCGGAAGGGATTGAGCCAAATGTCACGAAATCTTTTATTGGGGGAAGGGGGGTTGAAAAATCGCTAAAAACGCCTCACGTAATTAATTGATACCTCCCAAAAAAAAATATCTTAAATAAAATTATTTGTTTTACCCTGTAGTAACGAAACTATGAATGTTAGGCCCTAAGTGTGTTATGTTTTTGAAATCAGCTGTTCTTGGAGATTACAGATCTGAACTAAAATATAGGGGTTCTCATTTAAAAAAATCGTCGATAATGTCATATCTACTACATGAGCCACCTTGTATATTAAGTTTGTATGGGAAAAAATGAGCCATTAAAAATTATTATACACGTGTCCGAGGATTTTTCCGAAATATTTTTAGATTCCTAGATAATGAATTTGTTCCTTACTTTATGTACACATTGTATGTGGCCACATTGTTAACACCAGAAATTTTTTTGCCCGTATTCCTTTCGTAGCTACAGATAAACCTTTACAAAGAAAATTTAAGTATGTAAAATTCTTTTCTATCTTTAAATATTAAATTTAATACAATCCTACCTGCCATTGTAGCTATATACTGATATATAGCACTACCTTCCATGGGTTTCAACTTTTGCGCAACTGAAAAAATCATATTATAGCTTTTCTGTTTACTTGAAAAAATCTCAAAAATATTACAACTGAATGCTGATTGAGCATCAAACCCCGCCAGTTAAATACTTAAAGTGCTATCTCTAAACAAATACAAAAAACAACTCTTGTTTAATTAATTTATACTGTGTAATGTTCGCTATCCAGATGATCAATAAACCGATGTATGTTTCGTTTCGTGACATTTAAGGCTTAAATTATTTTGTTTAAATCTAGGGTTTCTAAACAGTGATTAGACTATATTATAAAGGAGTAAATAAAACTGTTATTTTTTGTCGTAATTTCAAAACCCCCAGGAGAATTGAGGTGGATAAGTTTATTTACATACTATTTCTGGTAATCTTTGATGTATTCTAAACATTTCGTTGTTTAATTCATTCCATTATCGCATTTCTGCTGCTAGCTGCAATATTTTAAATGAAACGCTGATTTGAAGCCTATTTTTATTAAGAAAAACAAACACTAGGTATATCATAAAGTTAATTAACAAAAACAATTTTAATATCGTGTATTTCCTCCTCTCACAGTAATGATAACTTGCAGCCTTCGTGGAATCGAAGTTGATCCCAATGATGTTCGATTGGGTTGAGATACGGGCTACTTGCGGGCCTTTCCAATCTTAGAAGTCCAACTTTATCCAGATATTCGCTCACTACATGTGCAACGTGAGGTCTAGCATTATCATGCATTAATGTGAATTGGTTCCCAATCAAAGGAGCAAATGGAACAACAACTTCCTGGAGGATTTCCTCAATGTAATGGTGGGCGGTTAGAGCTCCATTTCAACAAATACAAGATTGGTGAGAGCTTCGGTATGATGCAGTCAGCATATCTTTCATTTCACGACCATCCGGCAACTTTAAACAAACCCTGGATTTATCAGTGAATAGTGCGTAAGAATATTGTCACTGTCAAATATTCTGTCACAATAATCGCGTACTTAGCCAACGTCGATAATTTTTAACCGAAAGCTTGGCATACAATTTCTAAAAATAACATCGTTTCATTTAAAATTTTACAGCTCGCAGCAGAAATGAAACAAATGAATGAATCAAAAAAAGAAATGTTTAGAATACATCAAAGATTACAAGAAACAGTATGTAAATAACATTATTCACCTCAATTTTCCTACAGGGTGTTTTGAAATTAAGACAAAAAACAACTTGCAAACAAGCTTGATTTACTCCTGTTAATATAGCCTAACAAAAAAATGTTACTTTGTAAAATAATTCAGGAAAAAACACAATAAATGGATCTACAAACTGATAACAAAATCATAAAATCGCAATCCTTTCGTAGCTACAGATAAACTGTACCTGTACAATGAAAATTTAAGTATGTAAAATTCGTATTTCTATCTTTAAATATTAAATTTAATACAATCCTACCTGCCATTGTAGCTATATACTGATAAATAGCACTACCTTCCATGGGTTTGAACTTTTGCGCAACTGAAAAAATCATAATATAGCTTTTCTGTTACTTGAAAAAAAAACCTCGAAAATATTACAACTGAATGCTGATTGTAAGTTTTGAAGTAAACCGATTGGAGTTCAGAGCCTTAAGAGCAGCTCGGCTGTCCGACAGGACCCCTTTAGTAGACAGAGGCAAAAATATCTTGGACCACGCCGAAATTTTGCTAAATTTCGTCAATAATGATGTGCTGTACCCGTAAACCCACCCGGTTACTCCTCAGCACATTCATATATGATCATATTACATTGCCAAGCTGTGTAATCAACAGATGTTCAAGCTCAATGTTGCCAACTGTGTAGAAAATAACTATAGATTCTTATAAAAATAATATTTAGTTTACCTAGTATCCAAATAGAAGTGAATCCAGGTGCCAGTACACTAGCAAGTAATCCAGGGCACAGAGACATCTTCAGGTTTTTGTTTCTTTTTCTATGGGAAAAGCTTTATGCTCATCACGTAACTTGATAGTGTGGAACTGCATAATAAGCTTATACCCACTAAACCCCATTCGGCCTCTTATTTCCAATCTCTCGGAACATTTGCACTAAATCACTTAAAGAAACACACAGACACCCCCGAGTTTCCAATTTTTTTTTTGAAGATATGCACTTATTAGATTACACAAAAGCAATAAATACTAACGCATAATTACACTTTACAATAACCTACCGTACACATAAAACAACAGCACTATAGGATACAAATTATTTCGCAATAGAATCTCAGAAATAATAAAAACGTTAATTTCTAATGGCCTAATCAAATTTATTAAACCTTTACTGACGAAGAATGATGAAATAATTATGTTGATAGACCCTTCCATACTTTCCTTTCTAGTCTAAGCTTCCAACCAACCCTTTAAAAAAAAAATAGTCTCGCTCAAGCAGCGCGGGTTGCCATTACCGAGACTATCATAATGAAAAGTGTTTCAGAAAGGAAGGATGTTTTCTAAACATCGACATTTAAAAAAGTATATTTGCAATTAGGAATAAATTAGATATAAAAAATAAAAATAAACTTGTTATTAGAAAGAATTGAAAAATTATGAAACGTCAAAAAACAAAATAACAAAAATTTAAAAAAATAATATAAACAAAAAAATAAAGCAAATATTAAAACCTAATATTTTATAACTGCATGAATTCCAGCCACTAACAACTTGTAAACTATTTTTTTTTTTTGTAAAACTAGATTAATGATGATTCCTTGCAAGCTATTTCGTTGTTAGAGCCATAGTTTCGCCGGCTTTGGAAAAAAAAAAGATTTCGTTCTGGATAAGCTGGACAAATACTTCTCGCAATTGCACCGCGAGAATGGAATCCGTATTACAGTCGGCAATTCTAGCCTTCTGGCAATTAAAATTGCACGGATTCATGCGCAGTACACCGTTCTCGATCAGCTGTCTCGCGTTGCCAGAAATTGGACACGCGCCACTTTCATTGCCATTGCCGGTGCAAGTCTGGGTAGAGATGGATTATTCTGTTACTTTTAAATGTTTATTAATTGGTCGAAGCACCTATGAACAGCTAATGGCTACTGCCATTTGTAAGTAGCAGTAGCTGCTTTAACTGACAGTCAAAACGAATAGGTTTGTCCATCTCTAATTCTGGGGGTATTTTAGAGATTTCGACACTACCCACTGCTATTCTGACTGTTAGCAAGGCGCCAGTTGATCGAGAACGGTTTACTGTGCATGAATTCGTGCAATTATAATTGCCATTGCACCGGAAATTTTTATTGTCGACTCTAATAAGGCTTTTAGCAAATGAAATCAAAAGCTTTCGCTCTTATATTCTTGTGCTGGGAAAATTGAGTTTAAGATTACAACCTAGTTTTCTTGTTTTGTTATAACATTGAACATCGAAAGGTAAACATCGATGTCGACATCGATGTTTGACCTCTAACATCGATGTCGAAAACATCGAACATCGGTAACAGAACATCGATGTTTCAAAAACATCGATGAACATCGCCCAGCACTAATACGTTTTGCAGATCAGCTGTTAATAGCCGGCCGGTTTTCTAATGCGTTTGAAGTAGATTTGTGTGTTAAATTGTATGTTAATACTGAAATCGGAGTTTAAATTATTAAGTTATTTGTTCTTTTCGTGACGGCAGTGCCCCAGTCCAGCAGTTCAATATTGACCGACGAAACCGACGTGTTATTTAGACAATAAGGGCGTACTTTTGTCTACACAGTAGCACTTTAAAATACTAATTCAGATTGAACGGTACTTTGATCTGTTGTGACGCGAAAACTATGTGATTTTGTGATGTGAGTACTTGGTGTTTTTTATAAATTAAGTTGGTTTTAAATAAGTCCGAAAAGGTAAATAAAATTGCATTTTTTTTTAAAGGGTAAGTGGCATTTATAAACTCAGTCAGTTCAAGTTTATAAATCAGAGATTGTTTCCCAGCGAACTGAACTGAACGTAAAAGTTTATAATAATGTATCCTGAAAAATAAACAACTTGCAATCTGTCAAACGGTTATTGACTTTCTAAAGAGTTTACCCTGAAGATGTGACAACACTGTTGACATATGTTGCTTTGTTTACCTTTCTGACAGGGGCACCACGTGCTTATTTTTGGTTTGACATAAGGTCATGTACAGGGCATATTAAATTAAAGCGCCATTTTTGGATATTTTTCTTCAATTTGTTTTCATCTCAGGAATTGCCGATTTAAATATAACACGTCATTTTCATAACACCCTGTATAACAAGCGACGATTTTTTTGCCTGGCTAGGTTTGTTCGAGTTATATTTGAGACCAAACAATTAGTTGTGATGGATAAATTATGCAGCTGGTCCAAAGAACGGAGTTTTTTAACATCCTCCTTGGATTCATTTAGATACCAAGAATTGTACAGGGTTAAGTGAAAAAGTCCACTGAGACTGAGATGGAATTTTTTTGGTCGCGCCTGTACAGGGTGTCTAATTTTCGACACTTTCGGGAAGTATTAAAGTTATTATCAAAGATAGAATGTTGCTTGTCATGGCCCTCTCAGTTTCTATTCTACAGGGTGATTTTGAAAGGCATCGCTTTTAAGATACCCATTCAATTCATTCACCAATTCACCAAAAAGGTAAACACTCATCTTGTTAGAGATTGTTACGTAAAGTTCATGGCGTAGCCAGTGTTTCTCTAAAAAGTTTAGTTCTTGAGATATTAACAAAGCGAAGATTTTCGAAATCACTGATGGAAAATTATGGGAGATTATGTTGAAACATAAACTTATAAAAAATATCATTTAAAGTTCCTTGTTTCATAGTGGGGGCAAAATTTTTCTGGTACCCATTGTATTATTAATTAAATAATTTATAGTCAATTAAAATTTTTGAAGTGAAGTAAAAAGCATTACTATTATCATTAAGAGGATACCTCGAAGGACTCCGTACGTTTTAAACAAGATTTATTCCCACAGGTTTATTAATCGATTAAGAAAAAAATGTTGTATATAAAAGTTGGAATTGGACAAAGAATGTTGGAATGTTCTTTTGTACACAGGGTGATTCTGATTTCTGAAACTTTGGGAATTTAGGTTTATCGATATGCCCTCTTGAACTAAAATATTCACATGTTCCTGTCTTTTCCGGCTATACCGGAAGTAGCTGCCAACTTTCGTTTTTTAAATACCACATGGTAATTTTTATTATATTTTTCGATTAAGCGTTAAATACTAAGCACATTTTATAGAACATGTTTTTGTCAGACTCTGTTAGTTTTGGAGATATCTGTAATTTTTTGGCAAATGCACGACGATGAATTAATATCCATATAATTTTTTTACCTTAGCTCTTGGACTAAAAATTTTCCCTCACCGAATAGCTAGAAGTCTCAAAAATATTTCAAATTCGGCAGAAAATGTACAGAGTGGTCACAATTCCAGGTTCATTGCGAAAGAATTCAACCATTAAAAACTTTCTTATTTTAAATGTAACACCCTGTATATTTTTATTTAATTTGATGGCAAATTAGTTGTACTTTATAAATAGTATTTACTGTCCTATACCTATATCGAAGCGTTTTCTCAAAAAATCCTATTATATTCCGAAAACACTATTTGTTCAAGTGTGCTATGAAAACAATTGGACTTAGGGGTATACTGATGTATAGTAGTAGTCTAGTTCTAATGCAAGCTCGTCGTTAATCACCCTGTATATACAATTTGAACTCAATTATTTTTTAATTTAACAACAATGTATTAACTTTCCAATATTCTTTAATTAATCCTAAACAACTTTTATAAAGAATTTTTCAAAAAAAATTTGTTTTTTATAAACCGCTAATTTAACTTTTTGTCTAGTTCTAAGAGCAATTAGTATTCCTATTTATATCTCAGTCACCAGCTGATGCTCTCTCTTTCTAACATCAGTAGCGAATGCTACTCTAGACCAGCGTCAACAACGGAATAGCTAGAAAATTATCATTAAAGAGTGTCAACTATAATATAACTAAATATACATAATTATAAAAAAAACAATTAAAAATACGAAAATAATATATTACAATCGTAAAAAGTTCTTAGAATAGAACTTTGGATACAAAAATAAATACACTACGCTGCTGCAGCACTATTTTTCTTATAATTGAAGTCTTACAACTCATTTATTTCGATAAAGTTCAGTTCTATAGGTCTGTCTATTCCTAACCAGCAATCTATTAAAAATATTTATAAATATATTTAATTTTGCTACTTGCTCTGGCCAACAAATGGCATGCAATAAGTCGCATTTAACAAAAATAATCTCAGAAACTATTAATTTGACACATCACATAGGGTATTTACAAATGTGTATGTTCAATACCTTTGAGTTCCCTCTGGATGTCTTCCAAAGTCTTCCCTTTAGTTTCAGGAACTACCAAACAGATAAATATCAGTCCCACTACGCAACAAAAAGCAAAAGTAAAGAAAGGCACTTCAATGCCAAATTCATCTTCCATGATTTGGAAGAATTTTGAGACCATAGTTACAATAAGTCCAAACGAGATATCGGCTAGACAAAGAGCGAAGGCTTTGACACTAGTTGCAAACATTTCTCCTAGGAACAAAACTGGAATCACACCCATTCCTATGTTAAAGATTACTACATAGCTGAGAAGGGCCGCCAAAGGTATGGCCTTCATGTTAGTAACATCAACACTAGTACTATTACTGAGGTAGAAGTAGGTACCTTCCAGTGATAGAGTTACTCCAGAGCCGATAATTGAGACGATCAATAAAGGTTTTCGTCCTACTTTATCAACCAAGAACGACGAGGCTACAGCACATGTCAACTGTAGAGTAAAGAAAATAATAGAAGCAGTTGTGGGAGCCATATATTGGCTGGTTGAATGAAAGATGCTTTGAGCATAGAAGGTAATTACTGTGGTGCCGCTCAGCTGTTGAATAGCCCGTAATCCAAAAACTATAAATACAGCCCTTCTGTTGCTAGGTATAGTAAAGAGTTCGTAAAATTTTCCGCTTTGTTGTTGTTCTTCTCTTACAGCTTCCATAACCCTCTTTATTTCACCGGATACGTCCTTGTTTTGCCTAAATATCTGTAGACTTTTTGTGGCATCATCAATTTGTTCCTTCATCACCAAATAGTAGGGACTTTCTGGCATAAAGAAGAAGCTGCTAAAGAAAATAGGCGGAAGTGTTGCACATACAAGTGCGGTATTCATGATACTCATATAAGATCCAATTATGTTGATCAGCAACATTCCAGTTATCATGGAAAGTTGAATACTCGAACCCAACAGCCCCCTGATATTGTATGAAGCAATTTCACCTAAATACATTGGGAAAGCTGTGAACATTATCCCATCAGCCCATCCAGAAATGAACCTTGCCACGTACAACTCCCAGATGGTACTGGCAAAAGCTACCATCAACCATGCCACTAGATAACCTGGTGCCGTCATTAAGATGCTAATTCTCCTACCGATTCGGTCAACTATACAGGCTGCCATAACAGAACCAGAGACCGCGCCAATGCACGGCATAGAAGCAAGCCAAGATCCATCCTCACTTGTCATGGTTATGCGGGAACCTGCGCCGAGTAGGATTGGGAGGGAGGGAGATGGCCAGCCGAAGTGCATGGCGCCGGAAATGACACCGAAACATCCTGAAACAAAAATAAATACTTCTTAGTTTTGCTGGCGCTATTAGTTCAGTAGATAATTGATTTGTAAACCTATAAAAAATATTTTCATATTGATATTTGATCCACTGTATTTATGACGTTAAAAATATTTCTCCGGTAGGTAGAATTCTGAACTAATTAATTTTCAAGATTCTTAGGTCAATATTTGATATCTGTCGTATAAGGTGGGGTTGGTTTAGGATATCATGGGAAATAATTTTTACGGTAAATAAAAGGAAATAATGTCGATCCTTTCCTAAAATAATATACAGGGTGTTATGGAAATGACGTATTATATTTAAACCGGCAATTCCTGAGATAAAGACAAACTGAAGTAAAATACTGATTGAAATAGTGCTTTCAATTCATTTAGCGGTAAAAGTGACCTGACGTCAAACCAGAAAAACATCCTGTGTGGCACTGCGATACATGTAAGCAATCAAGGAATTCTGGCCGGTGTTGTCATATGTACACCTTAAATTCTTTAGGCAAAATTAAATAATTTAAACACTTTTGCATTCTGTAATACCTTTTTGTACAATTAATGTAACATTTACGACGGACTATGTTTTAAACATCCAGAACAAACATATGGAATAGTATTAATAGTATTAAATTCTTTCAATGCGTTTACTTTTATCCTTTTTAACTTATGTTTAAAACTTCAGGGGCGGAACTACCATATAGCCAAAAGGGCGCAACGCGGGGGCACTAGTCTCCAGGGGGCCAAAGCCCAGAGTGTCGTTCATGCAATGAACGAACAAACCACTGCCCAGTCGATGCGGGCAGTTATATTCCTGGAACAAAATTTACTTTGTACTTGCCGTTTGCATATATACAGGGTGTTCGGATAATGCATCAGGATACTCGGAGTGGTGATTCTACATGTCAAAATAAAGGCAGTAAGTCATATAATGAAAAGTCGAAAACTCGCTTTTTCTCTTACGCCGGTATTCTCCGTAAGCATTTGATCCAGATTAGATGCTCAATCCAGCTTTTACTGCTAACAAAAACTTGAATTTCGGTTTTTTATTATAAATGTTATTTTATTGGACTACACTTTTTTTAATTTAGAATTTTTGCACTTATTTCTCCAATTTGCATTATTTCAGCTGAACTGAATAAGTAATTTTATAGGTCCTAATAAATAATGGATTTTGAGGAGGGGCAAAAATTTTAAATTCCGCCATTTCAAAAACCTTCTGGGTTTTCAGTTTTAAATGTTCTTGAATATTTCTATTTTTAAATTTGTGGCGCTTACTTATATAACGTAATCAGAGTATATTTGCATTTCTTACGCTCACTGTTTTTTTTTTTTATTTCCAATGGTAAAGGTATTCTTTTCATGAGTTTAGTTTTATTAGGAATACTCGTATTTTCTACTTCTCCAACGTAACATATTTTTTTATGGATATATAAGATATGAGAAGCTACATCTTATAGTTATAGGACTTGTTCGCTCTAAATAAAAAGTTAACATTTCCTCAAATTTTGCTACAGAAAAGAAAAAGTAAATCGACTATCAGGCTTATTATGGCTACTAATAAACACAATAGAACAGATAATTGTTTTATGCTTCGAGGGCATGACGGTTTAAACCCCTTTCAGTTAATTTTTGCATCTTCATGTATAAAATTTAATAAAAACGTACCTGTGATTGTAGCAAAATACTGCCATATGGCACTACCCTCCGATAAGAATTTCGCCTTGTCATCAATCCCAAAAATCATAATATTATACTAAAATACTAAAAACCACACTATCTGTGAGCAGAACACAACAAATAAGCCAGCCAATAGGCTGATTTATGACATTTTAGGCTTTGATACGAAAATCTGAGTTACTTAAGTCTGGATTGCTTTATGTCCAAGAAATAACTAAACCTAGAAATACTACAGACCGAAAATATTGGGCAATGGTTATCGTTTAGGTTCGACCAGTCCGCTACAAAGCTTTTTTAAAATACTGTAGAAGATTATGAAAAAAGCACAGTGGCGTCGAGTCACATTAAAAAAATATGAGAATTGCGAAAAACTTTTTGGAACTATTAGTGGACCGGAAAGACGACCCATAAATAGTAGTACAGGGTGTCCCATTTTCGACACTTTTATTCGCTGGCTTAAGAGATACGGGGGAAAATCCACAAATTAACAATTTCTAAATTACCCTATATTTTCTTAGTTAAAAGAGATACAGAAAAATGTTTTATAGAGAAGTTTATTTATAATGATTGTTGAATAATCTGCCGTGTTCAGAATAAGTATACGGGGTCAGGTAAAAAGTTATCCGACCTAACCTCATTTTTTTTTAATTGAACACCCTGTATATTTTAATCTAAAATGATTCTAAAGTCTCTTTTCAAATTTATAACATACCATGGATGATAGATATCATATCAAATTTTTGAAAATGTTGATGAGTCTTTTTCACAAATGAATATGTAAAAATCAAATTGACCTTAAATGTTAATAACAACTAGAATGTCAACATAGTTGTCTCTAGGATATTAGCTTTTGTTTCATGGCCTACTGTGGTTTAAAGTAATAAAGTTTAAATAAATCGCCTAGGAAACCAGTATCATCCATAGTGTGTTATATATTTGAAAGGAGAATTTAAAATAGTATCTTTTTAGATTAAAATATAGAGGGTGTTCCATTTAAAAAAATGGGGTTAATCCGATAACTTTTTTACCTCACCACGTATACTTATTCTGAAAACGGCAGATTATTCAACAATCAATATAAAGAAAGTTCTGTTTAAACATTTTTCTGTATCTCTTTTAACTAACTAAGAGAATATAGAGCAAATTTGAAATTGTCAATTTTTGATTTTCCCCCGTATCTCTGAAGCGAGCAAAAATTTTCAAATTTTGATTTTACCATTTTAAGTTTACATTACTTTTTTGATAGCACTAACAATTACGGAGATACCCAATAAAAGTGTAGAAAATGGGACACCCTGTACAGGGTGGCCAACTAAGCGAGGTAAGCGGCCATATCTCGGAAACCGTTCACCTTACAGCTTTCGGGAAAAAATATTTATAGGGAAAGTTGCCAAGAGAAATTCCTGGAAATTATTTGCAAGTTTGTAGGCCGGCCGCTAGGGGGCGTAACACGAATAGTAATTTGTTGCCAGTCGATTTCTCTACAATTGGCATAGGTAAGGTATATTGATAATACTTATAAATAAATCTCACTTGTATCGTGAACAACTTTGCTTAAACACTTTTTTCTCTAGCCCTGCAAATAAAGTAGTGGTGGTAGGAACGCCTTATCTGAAAATATTCAAATTGGTGTTATTTAAAAGAGCTCTTCTTGCTTTATTAGCTACACTTCAAGCGATGTCTATGTCATTTTTACTGTAGTCGCTAGATGGCGCTTTCAACAGATTTAACGTATTTATCGTTTTTCTTGAAAAACTTAAATGCAATGGTAAATATGTTATTACACCATTACAGAGAGGAATAAAGGCCAGAGTAAACGGTGAAAACCGCAAGTTCCTATCTTTTTTCTAACCGGAGATATCAATGAAAAATTAATTTATATCCTACTAAATCTCCCGCCCGGTACTTACATATGTTGCAAAAAATAAGAAGGCTTTGGAAACAAAATACATATTATATATAATAGGAGTATTGGGAAGAAACGTTCATTTTATAAACCAAACGAAACATATTCTAGTGCTTCCTTAAATGCTCAAACTATCTGCCATCCTGGTCCACATATTGTCTGAGCTTTCCAATAGTAGAAAAAACAGCAGCTTCCACTTCCGCTCTTAGCAGGCGAAGAATTGCATTTTGAGGCTACCAAGGAGGTTAGAGTGTCAACGTATGGTGTGGCATAATAGGGAGTACAATTATTGGACCCTATTTCTTTGACCAATCACTAAATGGGAACCTGTTTTTGGAGTTCCTCCTGAATTATGTGTTTTATTAGAAGATGTCCCTCTTGAAACCAGGCAAAATATGTTCCTGCAGCTCGATGGCTGTCCAGCACATTTTTTAATTAATGTGCGAGAATACCTGAATGAGACATATCCAGACCGATGGATAGGAAGAGGAAGCCTTTTTCGTGGCCAGCCAGGTCACCTGACTTGACCTGTTTGGAGTTTTATTTGTGGGGGACGATTATAAGATATTGTATTCCAAGCTAGGCCTACGACCAGGGAAGATATGAAGAACAAAATCCAAAATGAAATTCTTCGCCTGCCAAGAGCGGAAGCTGCAGTTCTTTCTACTATAGGAAAGCTCAGACAATGTGTGGGCCAGGATGGCAGACAGTTTGAGCATTTAAGAAATACGTTTCTTTTGGTTTATAAAATGAACGTTTCTTCCCCATACTCCTATTATATATAATATGTATTTTGTTTCCAAAGCCTTCTTATTTTTTGCAACATATGTAAGTACCGGGCGGGAGATTTAGTAGGATATAAATTAATTTTTCATTGATATCTCCGGTTAGAAAAAAGATAGGAACTTGCGGTTTCCACCGTTTGCTCTGGCCTTTATTCCTCTCTGCACTGGTGTAATAACATATTTACCATTGCATTTAAGTTTTTCGAGAAAAACGATAAATACGTTAAATCTGTTGAAAGCGCCATCTAGCGACTACAGTAAACATGACATAGACATTGCTTGAAGTGTAGCTAATAAAGCAAGAAGAGCTCTTTCAAATAACACCAATTTGAATATTTTCAGATGAGGCGTTCCTGAGATATTGCATTTTTTGCAAATCGATGTTTGCGTTACCCCCACCACTTTATTTGCAGGGTTAGAGAAAAAAGTGTTTAAGCAAAGTTGTTCACGATACAAGTGAGATTAATTTATAAGTATTATCAATATACCTTACCTATGCCAATTGTAGAGAAATCGACTGGCAACAAATTACTATTCGTGTTACGCCCCCTAGCGGCCGGCCTACAAACTTGCAAATAATTTCCAGCAATTTCTCTTGGCAACTTTTCCTATAAATATTTTTTTCCGACAGCTGTACGGTGAACGGTTTCCGAGATATAGCCGCTTACCTCGCTTAGTTGGCCACCCTGTACAGTATAGTTAAAACAATGAACTATTTTATTTTTCAAGTTTATGAGATAACCAGGTTTAAAAATCGTATATTTATAGATACATTTAAAAACGAAATAGGGTTTTAAGATGTGTACCGTACGGAAGTAAAACAAAAAGTTGAGTTTTGTAAAAGTTCTTATAGTAAAAGCTTATCTCGAAGATTACTTGACAAAAAACAGAGACTACGAGGTCTATTCAATAAATAATTTTTACCAATAATAACAATTGTCACTGTGATCAATTTACATGATACAATAAATTCGAGGTATGATATTATTTTTAAATTGCTGATGGTGGGCGATTCACGTTATTGTTAGCGTGGTATGTATAGGTAGGTATATTTAGTTCATAAAAATACTCCCACGCGGTCACCCGCCCCGCTCCGCGATTCACGTTGGTTTTGAATCGTTGGAGGTTATATTCGTTGGAAAAAACGACCTCGGGATCTCGGGAAGGTCGTTCCATAAGGATAAAGTCCTCCAGATGAAAGAATTCTTAAATAATGAAGTTCGAGGAGGAACATTGTAATTAATACTATAATTCATAGGAAATTTTACAATAAAATCTTTACTATAATCTTTTTTCCGTATATAGCAGTGAAGATCAACATTCAAACTGCCCACGTTTTTGATCAGAGCGCAAATAAATAGAAGCTTTGAAATACATTTATAGGTAACAGCACTCAATGAGAAAGATGACCGAAGGAAATTTTCATATTTTTAAGGTGAAGAAGAACAAGAAGTGTTTTCTAGATTCATATTGACAGATAAACATAAAGAAAACTACACAGAGGTAATAACGAACATTTTTTTTTCACAATTACAATCATTTTGTAACCGAGAGATGTTGGGTTGCAGTAAGATTATAATCAATAATTGGCAGAAATGATTTACTGGCAATCAAACAAAGTTGTCTGATTATTAAATCGAAACAATTTCGCAAAAGTCTCTTTCTCAGCTTCTCGATAAAATTTGATCGTCTGGGGAAAATACAGTTGTAACGCCCCTGAAGAAAATCATACTACAACTAGGACACCTATTTGTACCAATAAATCAATTGACGATGATTCATTTAACACTGGTGCGTTAAAAACGAATATTAAAGTAACGGAAAAACATAAAGGCTATATCAATTAACACAATTTGTTAGAGAAATTTTCGGAAACTGGTGTAACCGATGCGATAATTTTTGGTTATTTTTTATGCGTAATGTTTATTTAATTTACATTTACAATATATTGAGTTTCGTACAATATAGAAGTTTTTAGTGTTGTGATCGCTCGAGCGAAAAACCGCTCGAGTACCCGGTTATTGAAATTACCGACACTGTTCGATTATTAAAAGAACCGCTAGAGTTATAAATTCAAGCGAAAATCGTCGCTTGTTACTTATTACCTTCCACTCGATACCCGAGCTTCGCTTGACGCCGACGTATATTCGAGCAGTTTTTCGCTCGATAGGAAATACTCTAGTTATAAATTCAGGAGAAAAATCGAATCATGCCTTTCACTTGATACCCGATCTTCACGGGCCACCCGAAATGTGCCGATTGGCGGCGTTCGAGTTTGACGCTCAGAAGGTGACACGACATATGTCTTTGTTAAAGGCATATAAACGAGAAGTTGCATACAATGTGTAGGCCAAATCCCTTAGTGGATTCATTTGGGTTCTATTTTGACTGTTTATCCACCGGCGATTGTAAATTTTAAAAAAATTAAAGGATGTAATTTTATTTAAATCAGAATCAACTGTTCCCCTTAATAAAACTCTGAACTAAAACAATCCCTGGTGTTTTATCAACACATTCTTCTTAGTCATACAAATTTCAAGTGATTAATAGCTCGAGCGATTCACTCGATTATTTAGATCGCTCGAGTATCAAGTATTCGATTATTAAAATCATCGGTTTTTCCCAACACCAGAAGTTTTTCATATCCACTGCCCTCATAATTTTAATCCCGTCAATTATCTGCTAACGTGGTTTTGTCTTATTTGATCTAAATAATCTCGATTTGAGTCAATGATACAAGTGATGATGACCGTATCATTTTTCCCACACCTACTCTTAAAAATGTTCATCAATTCATCATATTAAATCATTAATATATTAATATTAAAAACAGACGCAAGGGGGTAAAGTTATCGAGCAAGCATATCTTCTCCGTCATAGATGACTACATTTCTTTTAATTGATGAATAACGTTAATTTAAACACAAAGAAAATATGTTCTGAATTTTCTAAAATTATATGCGTCGAAAAAATGTTGCATAACATTCGTGCTTAAATACTTTTTACCCACACACACAACCTTTCTGTTTGTGAATAAAATCATGCAATATGGTGCAGTTACGTAATATGTCTTTAATCGTTTAATCATATTTTAATCATTTAATCATATTTCACTCTTTAAAAATGTATTTAAAGATGTTGTCAAAATATCACATTCTTGAATCCACAAAAAATTAGGTATGCAGGAAATACGACAAACATGACTTTGTTTTCCAGAAAGAGAAAAGCAATAACCACGAATTATTGTTAAACAAATAGCCCAAAGTATATATTATTTTAGATATGAAAGCCTAAAATCTCTTCTGTCGTCAGCAACTGACAACGAGACAACTGACATGACGTAGACATACAACTACAGATTTGGTTAAATTCACTGTTATTTTAATACAAATAAATATTTTTTTAATTTAAAGTATTAAAATATTTTATAACTGATATTGTATATCAAGTCAAATATTTTAAAAAGGATCAAAGTCTTAAAGACTTATAGTATTAAAAGGTCTTTTAATGTTAAAAAAACAATAGTAAGTCAATATTAAATGAGAACTTAAAGTAGCTTAATAATACAAATATTATAATTTATTTTAGGAAAAGGTAAATATTGGTATTTTTATTGTATTGTTAAGTTTTCGTACAGATTCCGTTCACTTGCTAAATTTTGTGTCTAGTTAAACATAAAATAATTATAGTTTGTAGTTATATTTTCTTTATAGAGCGTGTATCAGCCAAATGGAATAAATTCTATAATAAATAAATGGGGGGGTGTGCAAAAAAACGCTAGGATATGTCAATTGGTATTTCTAGTTGCGCATTTTTTTCAATAAGAACTTTTCAAACAGGCTATGCCATGTAACAGTGGCCAATACCAACTTTCTTATTTTAAATGCAACACTCTGTATATCATTAAATTTTTTGATCTCTCAGAAAATTTGAGACATATTTAATGTATAAATCCTATACCTATCTTCAACTGTTTCGGAAATATTAAGTGTTTTCAGATTTATTGCAAAAAATTAACAACACAATCAAAAACTAATAAGTAATACTGTTTATTTGTTGATAATGTAAAAAACACAAAAAAACATTAATGTAGGAGTTGTTGAAACTGTTCGCCGCGAACATCTTGGCAACATCCTAATCTTAAATAGAACATTAACCGTCTTTTTCGTCTTCTTAAGTCGGCTAAATCCAGGGGTTTAGTTTTGTATATAATATTATTGACATAGCCCCATAAGAAGAAGTCTAATGGCGTCAGATCAGGGGCTCGTGCTGGTCATTCCATCGATCCACTCCTCCCTATCCACCGATTTGGAAATACTCGGTTGAGGTAGTGCCTGACATTTGGTAATGGGGCGGTGCTATATCTTGCTGAAACCATATCATATTCGTTGGAAGTTGTGTGTTTGCTGGGTCAGGATATAAGTTTGTTAAAGTTGGCAACACATTATTTTGTAGCAGTGCTAAATAATTATCGCCATTAAAATTGCAATTAATGAAAAAGGGACCTATAATATGATATCCAACAGTTCCTGCCCAAACATTAACATTTTCAAGATATTGCGTTTTTCTGTAATCTAATGAGGATTCTTCCAAGACCAATAGTAACAATTCTGACGATTGTCCGTGAAGTGTAAAGGTGCACTCATCAGAAAACAAGACACAAAAATACATTCTCCTATCAAAATCGTCTTCCATGAACTCATGAATAGGTATCATTTTATAGGGATATATTTTATTTTCCTGTAATGTGGGTTTTCCTCAAACTCAAGCATTTAGTTTATATTGAAAAAAATGCGCAACCAGAAATACCAATCGACGTTCCGAGCGTTTTTTCGCACACACCCCCTTTTATTTATTATGGAATTTATTCCATTTGGCTGATACCCGCTGTAGAACAAGCCAGCCAAAATTTGATGGTGAATTATTAAAAATATTTTGAGTGTAAAAATATATAGGGTATCAATTTGAAAATTTCTCACCCCTAATGTCACGCTTCCAGTAAATAATATTAAAAATGGGAAAGACACAGTTAATTTTATTGTGAAGTGGGGGACCTTTCCAAAGAATATTTGAAGCCCTCGTGGTCCAACGCCAGGTTGGGGTAGATGTTACCTTTAAAATCTTAAATGGGAAGGAGGGTCAAGTGGCACATATTTTTAGTATTAGTTTAAATCTCTTTTCAATAAGACCATACTTTATTAGTTTGAGTGGTAGTTTCCAAGAAATTGTGACCCCTCTTTTAGTAGTATAATTAGTGGTTCGTAGATAATCATTCCGGGTGATACCCGTTCCAGTTCTTTACCAGGGGCAAAGTCACCGACTAAAAAAAGGTCTAATTGCGATTTCTTGGAAAGTACTACTCAAAAAATAATAAATTAGGGTACAATAAAAATATTAAATTTTATGATGATTTCATATTAACATATTTAGCATAAATTAGGCAGAATAAATTAGTAATTCCGCAATGAGCAAATATAATTTATTATATATCTAAGTAACCTGCTAAGAATAATGTTTTTTTTTTAAATTGTTTATAGTAAGTAAAACTTGAAGATGGATGAATGCTGAGGAAAAAAGTAAAACATAAAACTACACAGTTCTATCCAATTTTTCTCGGAATTTGTAAAAAATATAACCTCGCCAAAAAAAAAACTGGAAATACCATATAAATTAATTTCGGTTCATTTTTGCGTCTACCTGATTTTTTTTAATGTGCCCCAGCATCAGTGGCGGTTCTTCCACAGGAGCAAATGCGCACGTGCACCTCCCAAAACAAATAAAAAAATATTAATTTATGTTCATTTAATATTGTTTATCGTATAAAGTCCGAACCTCCCTAATATTTTATCGTACCGTCAAACCAAACTGTATATAGACCCTCACCGCGGCGCGATCCGTCCGGCGCGGGCGCGTTAGTCGTTAAATTGATGGAAAAGTCGCACAATTTTGGAGTGCGCCTTTGTCTGTTTGTTCGTGCATGTGTAGTAATTCGAGCGTGGTTATTTCAATATTTTAATATTAAGTATATATTTATTAAGTTAAAATGAATAGTTTGACGGTGGGCTATTTAAAAAATAACATTAGCTCTTTGAGTTTGGCGCAAAAAAGTGAAGAATGCGGGAAGACCTAAACCCGAAACTAATTTAACGCAGACCACAAAGGGTAAATCTAGGGACTTTATTAGAAAGTTTAAAAATGAATTATACGAAAAAAATAACTGGATTTGTGGATGCAACACAACTAATCGTTCTTTTTTTCCTGTTTGTTATTTGGTCGAGGCGTTGCGTAGCCTGCCTGGACACAAAATGGAATAGCCGACTTGGGGCATTTAACACAAAATAATTAAAAAACATGAAAACACTCAAGCTCATATCAATGCTCAGTTGGAGATACAGCTGTTGTTTAAAATAATTTCACGATACTTGCGAACCTCCTCTATCATAGGTCACGAGCCGCCACCTCCCAGCATCCGAATAAAAGTTGTATCTAATTCATAGTTTAAAGCAGAGCTGTCTAACAAGTGGCCCGCGACCTCCTTCTTGCAGCCCGCGGAGTGGGCTTCTAAATGTATAAATTACCCTCAAATACGAAATATTAGTTAGTGAATACCAACATCCTCAAAGTTTCCACTAATTTTTTTGTAATTTGATAATAATAACACAAACGCGTTTTTTCTTTGTATACCATATCTATTAAAACTCACTGATAAAGTTGCATACGAAGTATTTTAAAATGCGGCCCTCCAAACCGCATTTTTTTCAAAGCGGCCCTTGGGGCACTTGCAGTTGCACGGACAGCCGTGGTTTAAAGTCCTATTAAGGGTCATCTCTCTGGTAATGTGGTTGGAAATGTAAGACATTGATTTCTTATCTAAAATGATTATTTTTTTCTAGGGAGCATTAAAAAAAATATGTTAATATTATTTTTTCTAATGTGCCAATTTGAAAACTTCGCAGCCTTAATATGTATAGGGTGTCCAATTTTTGGGTAGTTTTACGGGGTATCTCCGTTATTAGTAAAGATATAAGGATGCGGTTTTCACAGCACTGTGCTACTTTTTTCTAGGCCGCCTTGTTTTTGAGAATTGTGCATTTTGGGACACCCCCCATATCTCGGTTACCCCGTAACGTATCAAAAAGAAATAAAATGTTCTTTTTGTAGTTTTTTACGTAGAATCCAGTGACGTACTCAGATTTTTTCTACATTCAATAGTTATAAACAAATTTGCTTTTTTAAATGGGTCACCCTATATATTTTTTAATAATATAATTTAGTTTGTAATAAGCTTCTCAAAAATATATAACACTTTATTTTTAGTCTTAGTATTAGTACCGAAATATACGTTTTTCAAAAATATACCATTTTTTTTTGTAGGTCATGACGGATATTAAAAACAAACAAAAGAGCACAGTCCTATGTGCCATAATAATAAAATCTTCTAATTCTGCCAGAGCATTCAGGTTCTCTAAGTTGTTTTAAAATTTCTAATTAATACTGAAAAATCAGTTTGTCCTAATTATGACAGAGCATGTAAACTTCGAGAAGTACGACATGCTCGTTTATTATATCCAGTGTAACAAAAATGCAGATGGAGCATTAGAAGTGTATTTGAATAGGTAAGTAAGTAATTCTATGAAATTTATAAATTTTGTGTGAAACATGTCTAAGGTATAATGGAGAACAATTTGAGCAATATTTATGAGGGAGTTCAATAAATTTTCAATTTTTGTGTCTAATATTTGACAACACCAGTATTTTTTTAATCTCCGTCATGGCTTACTAAAAAAATGGTATATTTTTGAAAAACGTAATTTCGGGCCTAATACTAAGACTAAAAATAAAGTGTTATAGATTTTTGAGAAGCTTGTTACAAACTAAATTATATTTTTAGAAAATATATAGGGTGGCCCATTTAAAAAAAGCAAATTTGTTTATTTTCCTTGAAAACTATTGAATGTAGAAAAAATCTGAGTACGTCACTGGATTCTACGTAAAAAAAACTACAAAAAAACATTTTATTTCTTTTTGATACGTTACGGGGTAACCGAGATATGGGAGATGTACCAAAATGCACAATTCTCAAAAACATAACGTATATCAAAAACAAGGCGGCCTAGAAAAACCCCTTGATTACGGCATCTGCTGTGCAGTGCTGCGAAAACCGCATCCTTCTATCTTTACTAATAACGGAAATACCCCGTAAAACTACCCAAAAATGGACACCCTGTATATCGCTTCCAGTACCTAAATTATATTAAAAATCAGGAAGGCACGTCAAGGGATGGTTTTAAATATATTTGCATCCTTAGTGGTTTAAGCCTCTGGAAGGGATAGACGTTAGGCCCTTAAAGCCTTAAAATGGAAGTTGGGTCAGGTGGCACATCATTTTATTGGTCGCTACAATCCCTTTCCAAAAATACCACAATTTATTGTTTTTTAGTAGTAGTTCCCAAGAAATCGCGGTCCAACAATGGAATTGGAAAGGATATCATACGGATCTACTACCCCGTAATCATTCTCCTAAAAGGCCACATAATAATGTTTTTTAAATAATAACCTAAAACCCATAAATTTCAGTCGTCCATTTTTGGAACGCGATATCTTGAAAGTACTACTAAAAAAATAATAAAATATGGTATTATCGGAATTGATTCTCCTTCCCATTTAAGATTTTAAGGGCAACATCTACCCCTTCCAGGGGGTTAAACTACGACGGCTGCAAATATTATTTGAAAGGTTCCCCTTTCACAATGAAATTAACGTGTCTTTCCTATTTGTAATGTTATATTTACTAGAAGTATGACATTAAGGGTGGAAATTTTTTTAAACCAACCCATAACTTATGGTTATGAGAAAATAAAAACGCCTGCGCATAATAATTATTAGCAAACAAAACACACAATTTATTTTATTTAAAAATGTATCATAAAAAATTATGACAATACATAAGTAGAATTTTCTGTATAATTTGTATACATATTTGTCATAAATTTTTATATCTTATTTATTACATATTAGATACTTATTATAAAATCTTATAACTAGCAACAAATAGTAAAAGAATATAGCTAAGTTAAGAATGCTTATTATATTTTGTTTCGTCTGACATCAGCTCCGTCTATTATGATTAAAATGAGAAACAAATACAAAGCTTGAATCCCTCAGTTAAACCCTAAATCTACGAGCAAATATAAATTCAGTCTTCAAATATTGGATTGTTATAGAAAATACTGTTTTGTCTATTAATTTACGTCAACTTTGTTGTTATTATAATGATTTACGCAAAAATTAAAAACTACAGCGTTGACAAAAAGAATGGAACACACCCCTAACATTTTCAAAACCATGTCAATTTTCGAAAAACGCTCGGACAATTTTCAGAATATTTAATATTATACATGATTACTCAAAAAGTCAGTTTAGTTTTTTAAACGGAATAAAAAATTAGTCTTCTCCACGAACTAAAAGACTGAATATGCAAAAAATGTGTATAATGATGGCAATTGCCCGCGGAATCATTTGATTACTGATTAGGTCAATGAGTCAACTGACATAATTGAAGGTATTGGTCGACAGATAATCCTCACTGGATGCAACAGAGAGAGAGAGACCCACTAAAGCTAAACATATGGGCCGGAATTTTACATAACAGGATATTAGGACATTCCTTTTCGACGAAACGTTAAACGACATTTGGATTTTTTACAGTTTGAATTAGTACCTGCTTTAGCTAACCTATATCCAGATAACGATGATCAAGATATTCCTGAAAGAACCATTTGGTTTTAATAAGACCGCACCATTACGCCGCAACGGTATAATACGAGAATACCTAAACGATGCTTTCCCACATAGATGGATAGGTAGAAGGGGAGAAATAGAATGGACAGCGTGCTCACCCGATTTAGCACCTCTTGATTTCTTTTTGTGGGGATATTTGAAAGAAAGGGTGTACAAAAACAAATCATCCGACTTAGATACATTAAAAGAGATAATACCAGAAGAAATTCGACCAATTCCTAAATAGATTATTGACAACGTTTAAAACGAATTTGTTTTATATTTATGATACTGATCAATGGCCATCAATTTGAAAATTTAATTAAGTATTCTAGATTTTCAATATGACGCTTGTTATTACGAAAATAAGCACAACAAAAAGAGACAGAGCTTCTATCTGTAGAATCACCATATAGCTTCTTTTAGCTTCTATCTGTTTCTGTTTTCATTCAGGTAACCGGTTTGATATGTCTTTGTTAGGAGAAACAAACAATCGACGGACGTGACTCAAAAGTCTATATTTTTATCCAGTATACGGCAGACTTGGCACAGTCTTACCATATTGAGTTAAGAATTACTATTTTTCCCACAAACAATACTTAAATTTAACACAGAAACAATGAAAAAAACAAAGAATTGTATTTAACAATAACTACAAATATGACAGTTGTTAATCCGGTAGTGTCAAACGTGAAAGCAGGTATTAAAGATGGCCATTCCAATAAGGGCTTTATAAAAAGTATGTTTGTTACGAACGCTCGAATGCGACATAATGTATTTATCTAATTAACAGAAAACGGCCAAGAGAACTTATACTAATTTTCAGAGCTTCCCAATTGTTTTTCTGAAAAGTTGTTTACAATCCAATACAAAGAATGTGAATTGTTAAGAAACTAAAGTTGACGAGTGTCCCGAATTTTTTGCAGTTCTGTGTAATATTAAAAATTTGCAAAACTTAAAAATAAAATCGACGGGTCCGAGCGTTTTTTCGAAAATATACATGGTTATGAAAATATTGGGGGGGGGGGGGGGGGGGTGTTCCATTCTTTTTGCCAACGCTGTATATACAGCGTGTGTGGTAGAAAGTGTAACACTCTTGTTAAAAAGTGTTACTTGGTTGAGAACCTCCATAACAGATCCGAAATATTGTACAGAGTGTACAGAAAATGTGAAATTTATCTAGGAATAAAGTAGCTATATTCATAAAAATACATCAAAATGGCGGTTTGACGCTCTTTCTAGCATTATGTTCCCTCTCTAAACAGGCGGACGAGAAACAGCCACCTATGAGATATATTTAGGTTATTTTATAAAACGAAATGATTTTTATTTCAAGACAAAACATAAAAACAATGAGTTAGATTATATAAGAAATTAAATACATAACTAGCTCAAACTGTATAACACAACCGTAAAAATCGTTCAAGGTTTTTATTTATATTTTTATTGTTCTTCCCTCGGTTCATCCTATTTATGCCCTCGGCTGCTCATTGCAGGCTTGCATTATTATGTTCTATAGAATTTCAGCAGTTGCAGGTGGCGGGTCTATCTCGGTAGACAATTTCTTTTCATCTACCCCATAACTAATAGTCTAAGGGAGTCAAATCAGGTGCTCTTGCAGGCCAATTTGTAAACTTACTGTCTGTGTACCCATTTGTTAAAGAAATTAGTATTCAGCAAATGAAAAAGAAATAATAATAATAAATAAAAATTACGTCTCATAAGTGGCTGTTTCTCTTCAGCATGTTTAGAGAGAGGACAAAACGGCATTTTAATATATTTTTAGAAATAAGGGTAATTCATTCTTAGATCAATTTCACATTTTTGGCCACTCTATACACTATATTCGACTATGGCCAAGTAACACTTTTCTTTTTTCGATAAAATGGAAGATAAAAAAAGTTTCCCATTTGCTACACTTTCTACCACATAGGCTGTATATTAGTTTATTCTAAATTACTGAATTCTTAGACGTGCAATAGTATATTACGTACCGAGGTGGAAAGTGTTTCATTCCTGTCGAGAGAGTCGGTAGTTAACCCAGGCGCGAAGCGGTGAGGTTAACTAAATCTCGAGACAGTAATGAAACTTTTCACCGAGGTTTGTATACTATTTTATTTACAACCACATCTAACATCCACTTTTTATTATTTTGAATTAAAATTATTAATAAAAGATAAATGTCATTTTGACTTTTCCATTGAAAAATTAGACAGAAATTTTAAATAACCGCAGGTGGTAAAATAACGTAGGTAATAATACACATCAAGATGGCAAATATAATTTTTTGAATATGGCTTTCGTGTCACTAAACAATATATTATTTTAACAACAGAAAAATCAGATGAGGTATTTGATTTTGCTGCTACTCCACCAGAAATTCGAAAAGCAGCAAAAATAGTAGAAGAAGATCTTCTGCCAACTAAAAGCCGCCCGAGATATGACAAGGCATATAACTATTTCAAAGAATGGTCTACAAGAAACAAAGTTCACAAAGACAAAGAAGATATCGACGATTTTGTCACAATATTCAATGCTGAGGACCACTCTATCAATTAGGGAAAAAGTAGACATATCTAAACAGGCAAAGCTATTAGCATTTTTTAAAAAGTGTGTTCGTATATTATTTTCAGATAACGATTTTTAAAAAAATTACAAAAAAATAATTTACTTTCCACCCGGGTGGGAAATAAAAGTAAAAAACCGTCAACTTTCCACGTTTCAAAGATAGATGAAATGTCATTATTACATGCATGGTTGTAAATAAAAACGTATTATCGCTTCTCTACTTCTCACCCCTGAGCTCCCTCTGAATATCTTCCAAAGTCTTCCCTTTAGTTTCAGGAACACAGAAGATAATAAAAATCAATCCCAAAACACAGCACGCTCCAAAACCGAAGAACGAGACGTACATCCCGAAGTATTCATTGGACCAATGAAACGTCTTCGATATAATCGTCACTATGATGCTGTAGTAAATATCGGCGGCACACAACGCGTACGCCTTTACATTTGTCGGGAATACCTCCCCCATTATCAGAATAGGGATCGTCTGTAAGCCTACGCTAAACATTACTACAAAAAGTAGAAGCGCGACTAGAGGCAGAAAATTGAAGCTGGACGTGTCTATGGATGTGCGTTCTTTGACGTACAAGTACGCACCGTTAAGAAACAAGGCCAGTGCCGTTCCGATGATAGAGACAATCAGTAACGGTCTTCTTCCAGAAAAATCCACTATAATGGAAGCGAGTGCGGACAAGATCAGCTGTACGGCGAAGTACAATATGGTGGCTACGCTTGACGAAACAAATTCATTTGATTCATCGAAAATTTGCTTGCAATAAAACATAATGGCCGTAGTACCGCTCAATTGCTGAATACCTCTTAATCCGAAAACTATAATTAAAGCCCGTCGGTTGCTTTTGTTGGTGAGCAGGTCCAAGCACCGTCCTCTGTTCCGATTTTGTTTCTGTACAGCCTCGTCCATTCGCTCTAGCTCCGCGTTTACATCCTCAACACCTCGAAAAACTTGTAAGCTCTTTCTAGCATCGCCGATTTGTCCCTTTATTAAGTAGAAGTAAGGACTCTCGGGCATCCAGATGAATGTTACCAAAAGAAGAATCGGTAGGACTGTTCCGATGTACGCGGTAGTGCTGATGGATAAGTAGGAGCCTAGAATGTTGATTAACAGTATGCCAAAGATTATGCACACGGGACATACGGACGATATCAACCCCCTGATCTTAGGCTCTGCGATTTCTCCCAAGTACATCGGTACCGCGGTAAAACTAAGACCATCTGCCATTCCAGCCATGAACCGCCCAATGAACATTAAAGTACTGCTCCGAGCCCACGCTATGAATAACCAAGAAGCTATAAATGGTAATGAAGAAAATATCAATAGCTTTTTTCGCCCGAAGATGTCGACTATCATGCCTGTGATAAACGCGCCCACGATGGCACCCAGGAGAGGAATTACCACCAGCCAAGAGCTCTCCTCACTGGATATGGTAAAGGAGTAGTTGCCGCTGAGGAGTATGGGTACAGATGGCGATGGCCATCCATAGTGCATCTCGCTGCATATTATTCCTAGATTAGCTGAAAGAAGGAGAGCAAAACTGTATTTATTTATAAAAAAGATACATAGATTGTCTTACAACGTTTATTTATTGAACATATTTTCTATATCGATATCAAGTTTGCGCAAAAAAAATATAAATAGATAGTTTCCTAAACCTATTTTCTATATCGATCTCTAGTTTGTGCAAAGATGTAAGAAATTATTAAGTACCTATAGCTAATTTTAATTAAACTACTGGAAATCTGTTGAACTAAATTACGAAATTTAAACAAAGCTTCTAAAGTTTTTTAAAGTAGTCCGTCTCTCAGTGGAGTGAAATTATAAAGAGGTAAAGAAACTCAAAATCTGCTCCACTAGTTTAATAACAATGTTTAAGTCTTCATTTCCGTACATGTTTCGAATGCTTAGTAACCAGAACAAACCTTCACCTACACAAGAAGTAAAACTTATGATATTGTTAAGGTGAATTTCTTGGAACAGAAAGAGAAAAAAATTTAAATAAACACTCTACATATTGAATCTAAAATTTGGAAATTTTTCCGAAAACTTTTTTAAGAACGAAAAGCAAAAATGAGTCCCGCATGATAAAGTGAA
Organism: Barypeithes pellucidus; assembly: GCA_963991005.1. Taxonomy (NCBI): domain Eukaryota; kingdom Metazoa; phylum Arthropoda; class Insecta; order Coleoptera; family Curculionidae; genus Barypeithes; species Barypeithes pellucidus. The sequence continues at coordinate 27,307,395 of OZ022564.1, read as the reverse complement.
AAACCCGAAATTTTGGGTTTGTGTTCGGCAAACATGACAAACCCAAAATTTGCTTTTTGTTTTCAAAAAAGTTTTTTGAAAATTTTCCAAAATTTAGATTCAAAATGTAGAGTCACCTATATTTTTCTTTATATTATTTAAAATCTTTCCAATTCTTTTCATAATTTATATCAATTTTTTTCTTATTAAGATGAGGATCCCAAAGATTCCTAAATTCGCAAACAGAGCCATCTATGCTGCATCAATTTAAAATAAAAATATGCCGCTGTTTGGCAGGTTAGAAAGAGACGAGAGTCATCAGCTGATCAATATTTATTTTCGCGAAGTTTTAGCCGTTAATATTAACGTTCTATAGTAAATTTATTGATATTTAGATTGTCTGACATGTCGATTGGGGTATCAACAAGTTTCAGGAAGATCTGTGACAAAATTGACAATTTTTTCATAGCGTTCTTCAATCATTTAACTTTACGAATCCAGTTTTAGATTAGAAAAAAACCAAGTATATTTGGCTAAACGTTCGCATAAAATAGTGCCTGCTTGGAAACCTGTGATTAAACGCAGCTCTTAACAAGAAGTTCACCTGGACAACATCATAAGTTTTACTTCTTATGTATTTTCCACTGAAGATGAGGATAAATATGCTTTCGAAACATATATGGAAATTAAGATTTAAACATTGTTATTAAACTGGTGGAACACACTTTAAGTTTCTTTGCCTCTTCAAAACCTATAACGTCACTTCTGTAAAAATATGCCCGAAATTTCTTATTTACGAAATTTCGTGTCCCAGGTCAAGAGAAAACTGGAAAAAGTTACTGCCTATTCACAATTTACTTTAATGTTTTTACGTTAAAGTTATGAAATTATTTTATTATTTGAATGTTACAAAACGTAATAATTTAATTGTAATTTAAAATTTTGCTTCATCATGTTCACGATCGTTGTGCTTATTACTGCATCAAATTCGATAGGAATTTTAATAATTCGCCATCTGGTCAGAAATTTTATTATGGCGATCGTATGATGTGAGATTTCTGACGACCTGAATATATCGACTTTTAAACGTATAAATGCAAAAAAGTAAGAAAGTTGTTATTATTGTAATTATTTAAAATGCAATTAAAAACTAGTAGAAAAGAAAGTTTGTGGATTAGGCGTGACTTAGGCATGATCATCTTAATAATCCGAAAGGTGTCAATATGAAAACTTTCAACCCTTGCAGTAGCTTCCAGTAAATAATATTAAAAATCGGGGAAAACCCTCATTAAGAAAATAACATGTGCAGCCTTCGTGGATTAACCCGCTGGGACTGGAGAGTACCCTTAGAATATTAAATCAGAAGGGGGTCACCAAATGGCACATAATTTTAAAGATTGGTTAAATCTATTTCCAAATAATAGAATTTATTATTTTTTGAGTAGTAGTAGAATTTACCTGCAATGAGATTTATGATTTTTAGGTTATTATTTAAAAACATTACTGTGTTAACCAGTCTAAAAATTTATATGAATAAGTCTATTTTGGAATGCGATTTTATGGAAACTACTACTCAAAAAATAAGAATGATGGTATTATTGGAAAGAGTTATAAACGACCTTTAAAATGATGTACCCCCCCCCCCCCTAGTTACGCCCATGGGGGTGGTAAGTTTTCAAATTGTCACTCTGTATAAGTTCTTATAATTTTTGCTTCAGCTTTATAATTTCAACATTTCCAGAGAAAAACGTAATTTATCAAGAGCTTATTTACATATATTATACATTTAATGAATTTAGACGCATTTTCAGCCAGAGATACTATCAAAAATTTATTTTCTTTTTGAATTTAAAATATTTCTAGGTACAAATATCATTTAGCCTGAAACGATTCGATGCATGGTAAAGTCATATGAAAGACTTTTTTATTATTTAATTTTAAGAAAAAAAAACATTATTCATAAAAAGTTCTGCGTGGTCTAAAACCCAAAATGCGACCAGATACAGGGTGTTAAAGTTAAAACTTCATTTTTGTTTTTCTCTAATAACTTTGAGAGAAACCAACGGTTTTTCACAAAATTTGGCAGTTATGGTTTCTTTAGGACGAGAAATTGATTTTTATTTGATTTAATGTACAATGTAGGGGTCGCAGTTTGCGGCATTCTTTTCGCACATTTATTAGGTCATAACTTTTTTGTGCCTTAGTGTATTTAAGTTTTTAATGAAAATAATAATTTTCTCATATTTATTACGTAAAAAAGGGATACTAAGTTGAGGTCGCCCAGAGTTACCGTTTCGGAGATATATGCATTTGAATTGTTTAGTGCACCCTGACCAATTACTATTAATTAGCAAATAATTTTTTTTTCTTAAATTAAAATATGAAAATATGAGAAAACAATTGATATTTAGAGATGCAGTTGCTATGAAACGTCCATGTTGTTATTTGTTTTTTGATTATTGGAAGAGCTGTGTGAGAAAATGTTTCATTTTTGAGTGTATCGTAAGAAACAATGCCAAGACACAATTTGTTTTCAGACGCAAAAATGCGGGATATGTTGTGTGTATACGCGCAGGAAAAGTTTAATAGCCGAGGTGCCCAGAGAGTAGAGACGATATTCGGAACTCTATCCAACAACCTGATTTTAAGATCATCAAAAATATTTACGACCGATTAGGCGAAACAGGTACCTTTCGTCCTAAACGGAATTCCAAATAACTAACACAGCTATCTTACAATAATCAACAAACAATTAACATGGAGGTTTCATAGCAACTGCATCTCTAATTTTCATTTGTTTTCTCATAGGTTGCTTTAAGAAAAAAATTTTGTTTGCAAATTAATAATAATTGGACAGGGTGCACTAAACAACTTAAATGCAAATATCGCCGAAACGGTAACTCTGAGCGATCTCAACTTAGTATACCTTTTTTACGTAATAAATATGGGAAAAGTATTATTTTCATTAAAAATTTAAATATATTAAGGCACAAAAAAGTTATGACCTTATAAATGTGCGAAAATTGTCGCATTGCCTACATTGTACCGGGTGTCCCACTAAGAATGACTCTCGGCCGTATCTCTGAAAGTGCTAGTCGTATGGCTTGCGGAAAATTTTTTTAATAGGAAAAGTGATCATAAGAAATTGCTGGAAATTATTTTCAAGTTTCTCAGTCGAGCGCTAGAGGGCGCCACCGTAACGGTAAATCCGTAAAGCTCAGTTTTTTCAAAAGTTGCCGCGTTAAGGTATATTGAAAATAGCATTTTCGTATACTTTAAGGTTTTATGAAGAAAATTTACTTATGACATATTTTTGTCACTTTTAAAATAAAGTGGTGGGGGAAGGTTGCACATTATTTTAAATAAATTCCTACAACTCCGGGTTGGCTTAACAGAATTTAGTGAACTTTGTTTTGTTAAAAAGAGGTTCCCTTACTCTATACTTTACTCTATAAACTATGACAATATGACTTTTAAAGTAGACGCTAGAGGGAGCTATTTTACAACTTAACAAACATTACGCATTTTTTCAAAAATTTTAAATACAACAGTATATTTAATTTTACTTCATCACAAAGATTAATAAGAGCCTAAAAAACTGGCGAAAACCACAACTTGATATCTTTTTCAAACCGGAGATATTAACAAGAACAAAAATAAACACGGAAAAATATGATTATATTTAAGTTTCAACGGTACAGGTTTTTCAAAAGTCAAATAGGCCTTGGAAAACAAAATATAATTTAAAATTAGGTGCTTTCACGTCAAAGTTTTTATTACGTCAAAATTATATTATATATATAATTATATTTTGTTTTTCCAAGGTCTATTTGACTTTTGAAGAAACCTGTACCGTTGAAACTTAAATATAATTATATTTTTCCGTGTTATTTTTGTTTATGTTAATATCTCCGGTTTGACAAAAGATATCAAGTTGTGGTTTTCGCCAGTTTTTTAGGCTTTTATTAATCTTTGTGATGAAGTAAAATTAAATATACTGTTGTATTTAAAATTTTTGAAAAAATGCTTGTTAAGTTGTAAAATAGCTCCCTCTAACGCCTACTTTAAAAGTCATATTGTCATAGTTTATAGAGTAAAGTCTAGAGTAAGGGAACATCTTTTTAACAAAACAAAATTCACTAAATTCTGTTGAGCCAACCCGGAGTTTTAGGCATTTATTTAAAATAATGTTCAACCTTCCCCCACCACTTTATTTTAAAAGTGATAAAAATATGTCATAAGTAAATTTTCTTCATAAAACCTTAAAGTATACGAAAATGCTATTTTCAATATACCTTAACGCGGCAACTTTTGAAAAAAACTGAGCTTTACGGATTTACCGTTACGGTTGCGCCCTCTAGCGCCCGACTGAGAAACTTGAAAATAATTTCCAGCAATTTCTTATGATCACTTTTCCTATTAAAAAATTTTTCCGCAAGCCATACGACTAACACTTTCAGAGATACGGCCGAGAGCCATTCTTAGTGGGACACCCGGTACATTAAAATGTTATAAAAAAATTAATTTCTCGTCCTAAAAAAAAACATAATTGCCAAATTTTGTAAAAAACCGTTGGTTTCTCTCAAAGTTATTAGAGAAAAACAAAAATGACGTTTTAACTTTAACACCCTGTATCTCAGTTAATATCAACTTTCTGATATAGGCAAGTATAATTAAAACCTAATATTTTTCGTAAGGTAGGTTTTGTTATTTTTCGAAATTTATCTTTACAATAACAATGAAAAGTTACTGTACACTTTTAAGTTGCATGTAATCTAGTATGCACTGACAAAAAATGTTTGACAGTGATAGTCAGAACTCGCTAGAATTTATAAAATACATAAACTGATTGCTACTGAGGACACGGCGTTTGAAGTAATACTATCTGTCGTAGAATTTGCAAAAATTTCATTGCGCAAAAGAAAGTTAATTCATTTTCATGGTAGATGGATGTAATTTCATATTTGAATGTGGTTTTCAAATCAACTTTTTTTATAAAAAAATTTTGATATCTTCAAAAAAAGGTACTTTACTTTTAAGCCAAATTAACATTTTTTTAGAAACCTAGTATACGACTGAAAAAATTAACATGATAGTTGCATTTTAGGCTTTAAGCCGGACATAACTTTTTATAAAGAATAATTTTTTCTATTAAAATTAATAATAAAAAGGTTCACCCATATGCTAAGAACTTAAGTAAACATATTGTATATCCTATTAACTTTTTTCGATTTCCCATTTGTTGCACTTTCAATCACACACGCTGTATACGACAAAAGAAATGCAGGAACACCTAAATTATTTTAAGTGTTTTATGGGTTTTATTCACCATAAAAGTGATAAAGAAAATATGAATTTTATGCGGGAATGGCAAACCCACTGCGGTTCTAACGCGACGATATATCGTAGTTGATCTTACAAAGGGACGTATCTCAAGAAAATATGATTTTGACATAATAGCAAACAATTATTTCATATACGCTATACTTGCATTGTAACAGTAAAGATATTTTTCCATCGAACAATAGAGAAACAGATATTTTCAAATTTCATACCTAATTCGAATCTTAATTATTATTATAAATTGTTCTCGTGTTAAACATCAGAAAATGAGTTACGTCACTTTGCAAGATCAACGACGGTATACAGTAACTAAGTTTAATGGTATTCTCTTACCTGTTACAGCAGCTAAATATTGATAAATGTAATTAGTTTCACTATACTTCACGTTACCACTGGCCGAAATTTGCATTCTTTACAAAAAACTTAAAAATTCGATTCTAAACTTATTATTTTAAGTACTTCATAAGTATACCCACTAAGCAAAATACATCCTCTGGATGTTTAGTAACGTTTACAACAAATCACCAATAAAAACGTTTAAAAATACACATCTTAAAGTCGTTTTCTGAATGTTTATCTTTTAACGTTACTCCAAAAAGGGGAGTAAAACGGCTATACATCAACGTTAATTTATCTTAGAGAAATAACATTTTAAACATGTTATATTTGTGTTATCTCTAGTAAGTTAAAAATTAATCATGTATATAAATGTTGAAAAAACACATATATCCAGGTGTCACTTCAAACGTTAAAGTAACATAAAAAATATAATATTTTTAACGTTTCTAAAACCTAAAATTTTTTCATACTAAGAACGTCCTTAAAATGTTTGACTTTTGTAGATAACTGCAGGTTTAAAACGTTATTGAAATAAAACTAAAATGTTTCCTCAACGTCTAGTTTAACATCTGGAATTTACATCCATAATATGACCGATGACCATCAGACCATCGGTTTATTGATACCATATGCCATCCATATGCTTTGCTTTGCATTCCTTCTTTGATATTTGTTCTTTCAGCAGTGTTGCCGATGATACGGAATTTCCTAAATTGTCCATGTGACTTTTTAAAGCCAAGGACAATTTTTTGTCAAATATACCTATTTAGCAAAGCTAAAATTTTCATAATATGTATCATAAACAGAGTTCGCGTTGAGAATTTACCAGATGATACATCGATAACGCTATGACGTGCAGTTCAGTAACATTTTAACAGCAGATATTAGGATTTTATTTATTTTTAGTAAATTTAACTTAAAACCTACAGGAGGTGAGGTATATATCAAACATCTAATTTACCTACATGCCGCCTAAACCTGAAATTTATATTTGCATATTAAACGATCCATTTAAACTTAATTATCTATACTAGATTTATCCATTCTTGGATTGTTAATGAAAATATATGCTTATACAGATCAAGATGCATCTTAAAATGGAATTGTACATGGCAACGCTGGTTTCTTGAGATGGGCATTGAAAGGGATCAGAATGCTCCAAAATTAGTTTTCGAAGTTTTCGTTAGTAATCAGATTAGGTTTTATCAAATTCAGTCAAGTTGTCTTGTCGTACACGTTTACAAGTAGACTACTTCGACATTGAAAGTGTTTTTCAATCTTAAAAATGTTTTGGGTTTCGTTTGTATATGATAATGGATTTAAAGGTAAGAAAGTTAATTTTTATAATTTTTGTACTTTGAATTTATTATAATAATATGTATATTTGAAACGGGTATCGTATCGTAGATTGTAGAGTGGCTTGCTCACCAGAACGCTTTGTATGGATTGCATGCAATTTTGTCTCGACTATGATGATTTTTATTTATTATTCACATTTTGTAACCACATAAAGATCTACATGGGAATTTAAATTGCATACCAGAAAGTCTTTGGCTCAGCTGAGCTAACATAAATTTATAAATGATATACGAACTTCAAAATATCTAGCGTTATAAATGACGTACTGATAAAAAACGCTTATTTCTAAAAATCTTTAAAAATATATAAGATAATATTGTGCATGAAATTTAGTTGTTTAGATTTATACTTAGGTTTTTACTACATTATCCTTTTTTATTTGCAGGCATTACAATTGATTCGGTAGAAGTTGAAGTATCTAACAACACACGTTGGCCAAAACTAATGCTCCTAGAAGAGGAACTTAATAATCACGACACTCTTAAAAATGAGTTGGTGAGTAGACCATATACCGCGTTATTCACTAAAGGAGTTTGAATTTTAGTCATGATGTATATTTATACCAAGAAGTTATTGCAAGAACATGTTTATTTCTATTAATGACAATAGCATATACCCATTACTTTGTGCGTTTTAAATTTAGGAAAAAAAACCCAATTTTCATCACAGTAAAAAAGAGCTGGTGTCTTAGCTTAACACTTGTGCCAGTTTTTTGACCCGTAATTATCAATTTGAATCAGATCTTAATTTAAAATCTTTTAGTGAATATGGTTCTTGATTTTGTTAGAATAATGTTTAATGATTTATAAATTTCTATATTGCTCAAAAAGAATAATTTTAAAATACAATGCCCATTAAGTGGCTTTCTTAAAGAAATGTCTTGTAGATTCTTTTAACGGATGAGTTTTTGACCGTACCTAAGACATTTTCACTGACACAATCTGTTCATAACTTAAATAGCAATAAACTCGACTATTTCCGCTAATGACTAATAATTTTTAGATGCAGTCCATCATTTATTCAAGTTAACTGAGTTGCGAATATGAAAAAGTATAATGGATTGGTTCCGCCACGCTGTGACATGGTTAAAAAGGAGGTGCCGAAGTTTTGAAAATATCTTTTTACTTTACATAACCCAGTTGCGCCATGTAAACTGGCTTTAAAATAAATATTTAATGTAACCATAATGACAATAATAAAAATCAGTTAAAATATTAGACTTTTAAATATCCCTGATGCAAAAACTGCAAGATTTATATTTAATACAAGGCATGTTTGTAAAAATTTACGTAATTTTTAAAACTTTTCAGCCAGGTTCACAAAAAGGAGTTTTAAATTAAAAATCAAATTTATTTGACAATTTAAGTTCTAAATTGACAAATATTTAACAATAACAATAAACAATGTGGGACTAATTTTAACAAACCCTTTTTGAGAATATGACAGAGAATTACAATGGAGGATTGCTCATATGCTAGCAGTTGCGCATTTTTTGATTAATGTTTCGTTATTTGAAGTTGCTTTCTGGGGTTATAATTATCTTATTTTAATGTTAAGAAATTTATAAATTATTAAGAAATGATGAAATTTTATTTTTATTAATTTATAAATTTCTTAGCTTTAAAATAATTGGTAGTTGAGTCCAGAAGGTAGCAATCAACGAAATATTAATTAAATGGCGGACACACCACCATTGTATATCCCTGTCAATAAAACGTTATTAAATCGTTTTACAATGGCTACTATAGACGTTATTTTATCTACAAAGTAACGATATGGTGAACGTTTATTTCATGTTTTTTATACGCTCAAATATGTCTTATTTCCAACGTTATGCCGCCATTAAAATAATGTTTTATTTATGTTTCTGAAGTGTCTTTCTCGCAACGTTACCTCTTAAAACGTTGTAGGGTGTGGACTATGATGTTTATTTTCACGTTGAATAAGTCATCGATTTTACTTATGGGCTAACGTTACCAGTTTCCTAAACTACATGTTTATAACGTAGCTAAAATGTTTTTTTGCTTAGTGGGTATGCATATGAGCTAAATAATGGAATACTACTACTAATAAAATTCTTAATAATTTTGTATATCAACGACTCAATTGTCACCAATCAAATATTAATTGAATGTGTGGAAGTTTTTTAAGTCCGAGACATTTAAATCGATTGTAAGAAATCCTAGACTTTGTTTAGGTTTGCATTTTGTGCCGTTAACTAGTGTTAAAGATAACTGAATAACTGATAACATAATTTGGCGTTTCGCCATAGGTAAGGAAAATATAAATCTGTCATATTCTAATTTAAAAAACATCACGTTCGTTATGTCAAGAAGCAGACAGATCCAAACGTTAAACAAATTAAATTCGTTAAATCCCTGAAACGTCAAAGACCTCACTACCGTAAATACCAAAAAACATACGACCTACCATCTAAGTGAGTTTAATACGCATTGTAAAGTAAATCGCACGGTTTTTGTAAAGTGAATCGCACAGTCAACATGGACGTCTTTTTTATTTTCAACAAAAGTAAACTTTGCGTAGCAATGCTCACTTTTCAGTAAGAGCACTAGAGTTTATTAAAGAATAACACAAGAGAGTCGTCGGCGGCTGCTATCACAAACGCTGGGGAAAAGGACAAATGCACTCACTGAGAAATATTTTTGAAAGAAATATGGAAGATAAATCTTTTTAGTTTTAGTCAATACAATTACGCGCTCATGTGATTTCTTCTCTATTCATGTGTAATATGCTATTTACAGCACTCATTACATAACGTAGTATTAAACACAGCAATTCCGGAATAAACTTACCTTAATTTAGGCGACTTATAGCGGTAAAGCTTTATTGGTCAGAGATCTTTAAAAGTTTGCTTTGGAATGTTATACATTACGGCCTATTTAGAATATAAAAGCGTAAATACTATAATTCTGCCAGGATAAGGCATTGCTTTTGACATTAGCTTCATTTAACTTTGACAGTATGTATACTAACTTTATGTTCCGCTCACTAACTCGACCTTCCATTGTCTTTTGTATTCTTAGCTATCTATCTATTCTATATATATACTTAATTCAGCGCTCGACGAAGCCTATAGCTTGGAGAATAAGCCCGACCTCAGACGACTGGTGTACTTGGGCAATATTTGTTACTGGCGTATACTTGCCACGTCATGCGCCCGGCTTAAGGCATCTTCAGGACGTCTATTCTGGACTTAGGAGAACGATCTTATCGAGATTATTCATATCTCTAAGGAACGCAGAGGATGAGAGACAGGACTAATTGCAGGTCACCATGAAATCATTGTTTACCATATAAAGGTGGCTTCATTTTTGCTCTTTTTTTACCTGTGGCGAAAAGCCAATACAGACATTAGACATTTTATTTGATAACATAACATTTATTTCTGATAAAATAATTACAGGTAATCATTCAGAACATCGTAAAAAATTACTCGTGTTTCCGTGAATATTTTCTTAGTAGAGGCATATGAGGTAATAAGGACATAAGGACATGGCTTAAATAATGAATTTTATTCAGAAACCGCTTGTAGATGGGTACTTATAGGAAATTGTTAACAAAACTTACTTGGCTTTTTATATATGATCAAAAAACCGAAGTCCTGGTATCCTCCACCCCCCTCCTCCAACCCAGGCTACGCCACAGACGGGCATCAAAGACAACAGTAAAGCCTCTGCGCGGCGGTGACAGAGCTCCCCCCTCCAAACAAACCCGAACAACCCCCCCCCCCCCCGCTACGGCCCCGATTATGTACCACTTGTGGCTAAATTTCGCATAATATGGCTCATCGAATAGACTGCTTAAGGCTTCAAAAAAGACGTAAGACGTGAGAAATTCGTAGAATTCTCTGTAAAATCCAAAAATATAAGAAGAGACAATGTACTTCATTTAAAAATTGGATGATGTTTCTTCTAATTCACCCTGTATACTGACGTGCTAGACTCAAATGCGCAATAACGTTTCTAGGTACAAAATAGGATTTCGTATTAATAAAAAAAATTTATCATTTAATTTTTAACTTCAAAACCCTGTATATCAATAAGGAAGCCAGGAGAAAATTATTTATATGAAGTAATGGCATTATTTCGACTTTAGATCCCTATAATTTATTAAAACTAGTTGCTGAACACCCTGTATAAGGGTGATTCGGTCCTTTATCATAACCGTTTATATGGGGTGTTCGGCTCATGCAACAGGATAGTTGGAGAGGTGCTTTATTTTAACATATAAAATCATCTCTCAAGTATCCTAATGAATTCATTATCCGAACACCTTGTATATATATATATCTCAAGCTCACTTCGCCTTAAGAATTTTTTGTATATCTTCCAATGTTTTTCCTTTAGTCTCCGGGACATAAAAGTAATAAACAACTAAACAAATCATACTAAGCACCCCAAACGTAAACATGGGGAACGCCATTTCTAACAGTTCGTTTGTTATATGATAAAATTTAGTTACTGCGATCGCTAGAGTTCCATAATAGATTGTAGCGACACACAGTGCTATAGGCTTGATTTTGGGATTGAAGATTTCCGACATTACCAAGAGAGGGACATTCCTAACTCCCATACTGAAAAAAGTGATATTTAGAAGAATAGCTATCATCGGAACGGAGCTATACGACTCCAAATCTAGATCGGTGTGAGTCTTTAAAAACATATATGTGCCAGTAACGCACAAAGTTAAAGATGTACCCAACAAAGACAGCAAAAATAAAGGTCTACGTCCGAAAATATCAACTACAAACGAAGCGACTATAGCTAGAACTACTTGTAAGGAAAAATAGATTATCGTTCCGATGTTAGGCGATACAAATCCGTCGGTTTCCTGAAAAATCGTCTTGCAATAGAACGTTATCGCTGTAGATCCACAGAGTTGTTGGACACTTCGTAGTCCCAGCGCTATGAACAGAGCTTTTCTGTTCACTCTAACTTTGAACAGATCTAGAATTCCTTCTTCGCCAGTCGCGTGGCCGTCCATCGACTCGTCTAGTTCATTCGAAAGCCTAAAACATCGTTTGTTAAATTATCTACAAATTAAAAGCTAATAAAATATTGATATTGATATTGCGAAGGGGGGGAGTTGATCAGTTTTGGATCGTGATATAAAATATTGATATTGATATTGCGAAGGGGGGGAGTTGATCAGTTTTGGATCGTGATCTATTTTTAGAGGATACTAGTAGTGAGATCATATGTTCTGCATCTACACAAATAATGGAGAAGAAGCAGCCTTCAACCAAGGATTACACTTACCATAGTAGATCTAAAGAAATGACAAGAAAAATTATGGAAAGCATTAGAACAAACCAACATCAACGTTAATTTAATTAAAGTCATACAAAAACTTTATGAAGACAATACAATAAAAATAAAAATAGGGGAAAAGGACGTCGCAGGGATTTAAGGTAAATAAGGGGCTTCAACAGGGATTATGTCTGTCACCTCCGAGGTTTAAAATATATTTGCGCTGAAAATCTGGAAACGGAAATGTACGAACATGGGAGTACCACTAGAAAATACGACCTTATACAACGTGTCCAAGATAAGGAGGGCCAGTACAGGGATCTCGGAAACCGAGATACAAAGTCGGTTAAATGGAGGTAAAGTTGCGCAATATGCCGTTTAGAAAGTTTTAAAATTCCGAGTAGTTCCGGAGCTATCCGGAAAAAAACGAAATTCTGATAAATCGTTTTATTGTTTTCCTGGGTTTTTTTGAGATCGAATTCTAAAGTAAATTGCACTTTTGCATTGCCACTTTTTCCGCTCTATCTAATAGCGTTAATTGTTTTGTATCCGACGAGTAGTCTTCGATGGGCCTTTATCAACTTTATTTTTATAAATACGGTCCTGTTCTCCTGATATTGGAATTTGAGAGCTTTTTTTCTCCCGAATGCAACGATGAATGACACATTGTGGTTTAATGACGTTTCGAGGGTTTTTTGAACAACATCAGGAAATTTTGGGATACGGTCCTGTATTTCTCCTAATTTTATAAATAATATCTCATAAGTAAGCTCTAAATTTTTTACATATGTTGGACTAGTTCAATAAATAACAAATAATTTAATAATAAATCACAAATAAGTGAAAAAAAATCATTTCAAAACAGTAATTAAACGAACAACGAAAAAAGTAAGGAACTTCATAATCAGGTGTTCAAAATGATTTCCGTTATTCTCTAAGCACAAATAACATTTTCTAACTGGCACATAACAGTTTTTTTGAGATAAAATAAAACATGCGATAGAATATCAAACTTTTCAGCATTTGTAAAATTATGTTCCATATTTTCTGGAAAATAGAAAACCTCTTAAAACGCTCTCAAACGATCACAATGGGAATGTCAAGTGAAACGCGTCACCATCTTAATTTTTTTTATTTCAAACGCCTACTTTCTTTTAAATCCCGAATCAACAGAAGTTTGAAATAACGTTCTGTATTTTGTTCACTTACGTATTTGTGGTTTATTATTAAATTATTTGTTATTATTATTTAACTAGTCCAACATAAGTAAAAATTTAGAGCTTACTGATGAGGTATTATTTATAAAATTAGGAGAAATACAGGACCGCATCCCATAATTTCCTGATGTTGTTCAAAAAACCCTCGAAACGTCATTAAACCACAATGTGCCATACATTATTGCATTCGGGAGAAAAAGCTCTCAAATTCCAATATCAGGAAAACAGGACCGTATTTAAAAAAAGAAAGTTGATAATGTCCCTTCGAAGACGACTCGTCGGATTACAAAACAATTAACGCTGTTAGATAGAGCGGAAAAAGAGGCAATGCAAAAGTGCAATTTACTTTAGAATTCGATCTCAAAAAAACCCAGGAAAACAATAAAACGATTTTTCAGAATTTCGGGTCTATTCCGGATATCTCCGTAACTGCTCGAAATTTTAAATCTTTCTAAACGGCATTTATTAGGCACGTAAATGCACACCTTTACCTCCATTTAACCGACTTCGTATCTCTTACGGTTTCCGAGATACCTGTACTGGCCATCCTTATCTTGGACACGTTGTATACCCTATGATTCGTCGATGACCAAATAATATTATCCCAAGACTACGAGGATCTGAAATACATGACTAGGAAGTTAATTGAAGAATATAAAAAGTGGGGACTAGAAGTCAATATTAATAAAACAGAATATATGTTCACGGGTGGACCGCAACACAATCTAATCCTGGAAGATAAGCAGAATGAAATTAAACAATGCGAAAAATACAATGGTATGTACATCACACACGACGGAACAGCGGACAACGCCATAAGGGAGAGAAATATACAAGGAAGGAGAGCTATCAGTCGAGCAAACAACGTGAGATGCAAAAAACATATTTCTAAAGATAATAAACATCGAATCTACAATAGCATTCTCAAAAGCATGGATAACAATTATGGAAGTGAGGTATGGCAGCTGAAACAAAAATCGGAAAAGGCTGGAAGCAACGGAGATGGACTTCTGGTAGCATGCTGCATGAATATCTAGACTGGAAGGAATGAGAAATTATGGGAGTTAACCATGACATGGTGGAGGACGTTAGAATAAAACAACTCGAATGATATGGACATGTGCAGAGAATGAACGAAGACCGGCTACCAAAACAAGTTATTAAGTGGAACCCTCAAGAAAGGAGGAAGAGAGGAAGACCTAGGAAAAGAAAAAGAAGTTTGCTCGGAGAGGATCTCTGGGAGAACAAGGACAAGTGCAGGTTGGGAATCGGAAAGCGTGGAAGTGCGTGATAGGCAAAATAGCAAAGAATGCCAGCAAAACAACAGCGACGTAGTGGTAGGGGGGGGGGGGGGGTTAATCCCACCTATTTACGCCACTGTGCGGACAAGATGGCACGGGAAGAAGAAGGGTATAAGAAAATTTGTAGAACATCGGCCATTTCGGTCCACACGAATTTCCTAGCCATTTATGTATCTAGTGCAAAAAGTTATTGTTAAGTTTGGTTAGCGCAAAGTTATATACTTATATATTTTTTAATGTACTGTATTTCGCTAAGATCAAATATTTATTTTACTGTTTAAAAGTTTGAAGCGTCTTGTTCCAATCTAAAACGCAGACCAGTTTTTGTTTTATAATCTGATCAATCTTAACGTGATCAATCCATCATTTCGCGGCTTCTTGGAAGGAATAAATTCTGGTATTATTGGACAGCGATTTAAACAACCCTTAAAATGATGTGCAACTTGCCCCCCTTCTTCCAGAAATTATTTTCTGACAATCAAATTAGCCCGGTTAGCTGATTATGGATTTACTAACCAGAATGTGAGTGAATAAGTTCTACCTATGTCCTTAAATTCACATTCAAAGTTGTCTCGTTAGTTAATTAATTAAAAAACCATCACCTTTGAAACTCCGCTACGCCATCCTTCTCTCCTCTCAAAATTGCCAAATTTTCCATCGCTGACACTTTTTCCCCTTTTGCCATCAGAAGCACGGGACTTTCGGGCATCCAAAAAAAAGTCGTAAACATTATTAGGGGAATCACGCAGGCGATTGCCGCAGCTAAATTAATCGATAAATATATACCCAAAATATTTATCAATAGGATACCCAACACTACGAAGACTGGGCACAAGGAGGATAGCAAGCCCCGAATTTTAGGCTCTGATATTTCTCCTAGGTACATTGGTACTGTTGCGAAGCTCATGCCGCCTCCTACTCCTCCTAAAAAATACTGGTCATGAAAACTAAACAGCTCGTCAAAACGATTGCAACAAGACATTTTTACAGTAATTTTGACATATTTGTGGATTAAAAGCAATTTAATTGATTGCGACGACCTTTTTACTTTTGTCACTTTTTAATCTTTGTTCGTTCAGGCTTAATTTTAAGGATTTTGATAATTAATTTATTCGAGCCCTAATACCCTAATAAAATTTCTTATATCGATTGATTATTCAGAATTAATGTGGAAATTAGCTTGGAATAGCATGACCATAAAATCGAAGATTTAAAAATGTACTCGTTTGCTGAAACTCTTCACTTGATTTTTGTCCAATGCCATTTAATAAACGTATTATATTCCTTTTTGTAAGCTACTTCCGATTTTTCAGCAATAATTTTTGTGTTGCTTCATTGGCTTTGTTAATTATTTCGCTTGGAGCGCATTGAAATTGTTCTCGTCTTCGGAATGGGCATTATTTCTTTCCATTTTTGATGTTTCCAAATGTTATTATAAGGTAACAATAATAATGCGGCGCTCAGGTATAGAACGACGCGGATGCTGTTTTCGTAGTAACTGGCAATTATAACCTTTAAGAGAGAAGTGAAAAATGACACGGTACGGCACTTTTTAACTTAGTAGAAAATAAGCAATTTTCTGCATTCATTGAGTAAAAAAAATATACTTTTTAACGATCGTAGAAAAAAGCCTATTTCATGTATTTTAGTTTTGGTTTTAGTTGGTAATGAAGACAATCCGTAGGATCCCCACCCCATGTGTGCTGTGACAGCTGTAGCGTGTCATTGGTGCAGTGGGTGGAAGAGAATAAGAAAATGGAAGATACAGGGTGTTATGGAAATTACGTATTATATTTAAATGGGTGACTCCTGGGGTGTCCTAGAGAAGCGCTACATATATTTTTTTTAAATCGAACGTTTAAAAAGTGGGGTAATTCACCCCTAAACCCACCGGTCACTCCTCGGCACATTCATATATGATCATATTACATTGCCAAGCTGTGTAATCAACAGATGTTCAGGCACAATGTTGCCAAACTGTTTAAAAGTGTAAAACTTTAGTTCCTTATAAAAATGAATATTTAGCTTACTTAGAAAGTAAATACAGAACGCGATTAAGGAATCCAGTTCTTTTTTCTATGGGAAAAAAATTATGCTCATCACGTGTGCGGGAGTGCATAATAAGCTTATCACTAAACCTCATTCGGCCTCTTATTTCCAATCTCGGAATATAACCGGCATACCGTCGGAAGAAAAAAAAAAACAGTGAAACAGAACAAATTGCACTAAATCACTTAAAGAAACACACAGACACCCACGAGTTTCTAATTAGTTTTTTTGAAGATATGCACCTATTATCAGATTACACGAAAACACTAACGCATAATGACACTTTAAAATAACACTACCGCACACATAGAACAAGAGCACTTAATCATTTCGCAATATAAATAATAAAAACGCCGATTTCTATGGGCCATTAACCCTTTACTAAAGATAAAATGAAACAATTATGTTAACAATTGACAGGAACTACCCTTTGAAATAAATGGTCTAGTACACCTTGGACTTTCTTTCCGAGAACTCTCCGGTAGTAGAGCCAGCGCGGTTGCCATTTCCGAGACTATAATTATACAGGAAAGTAATATTATAGAAGGAAATTAGGCAGTTTATGAATATATCTTATAAAATATCGAAAGTGGCAACGCTGTATTTTTAGATAGACAACAGACACGTGAAGGCAGGAACAGGTTCAAAGGTTAGTTTCAACATTTTTAGATGTCGAATACCAATGTATGAAAGAATTATATTATTTCCGAGACTACCAGCTGATAAAATCTTATACAATAAGTATTTTTGTCTACACGGTAGCACTTTAAAATACTAATTCAGATTGAATAGTACTTAGATGTGTTCATGAGATACGCGATGTGAATTTATGTGACTTTCTTTTGGTGTTTTGCGACTGTTCGGGTTACCTGGTGTTTTTTATAAATTAAGTTGGTTTTAAATAAGAGGCCGAAAAATAAAATTGCGTTTTTTTCTTCTAAAGGCTAAAGTGACATTTTAGTTGTTCAGATCCGACGGGTGTCGTTCGAATTGAACAAGTGAGAACATACCTGACCATTATAAACTCCGCGGCAGTTTGTTCGAGTCAGTTCAAGTTTATAAATCAGAGATTGTTTCCCAGTGAACTGAACTGAACGTAAAAGTTTATAATAATGTACCCTGAAAAATAAACAACTTGAAATTTTTCGTTTCGCCAGACTGTTGAGCCCCACTGATGAGCCGTAAACGGCGAAACGCGTCTGGGGATGTTAGTCTGGCGGAACGAAAAGGGAAACATATTTCCATTTTTTAAATGGATCTAATTTCAAACCCCGTTGCGGAACAATAAACCGCTTTGAGATTTGTGTTTTGCTGGTTTTTCTCTTTTTAGAGAACCGACCCATTGGCTTCATGGTCTATGACCAGCCTTGTGGTACGCAAATACACCGCTAGATGGAGATATTTCATCTATCTTACTTCTAACAAAACTTGAAATCTGTCAAACGGTTATTGATTTTCTAAAGAGTTTAACCCGAAGATATGACAACACCGAAGGTCGAAACATGTCAGGTCGAAGAATGTCTTGTTGCGATCGAGCAATTTATATGTTTTTACTGGAATAAAAGCTATATCTTACCAAGAAATCTAGCCACAAACATCAGTATATCATTTCTGGCCAAAGCCAGAAGCAACCAACTAAAGAAAAGTGGTACTGACGTTCCCAAAATAACTTTTTTCCTTCCCAAAATGTTGGCCAGAGCATTAGAAATCAATGCTCCACATACTATTCCCGGAAAAATAGTCACAGCCAGCCACGATGCTTCTTCGCCGGACATTGTAAAATAATATGTTCCATTGGTTAGGATTGGTAGAGAAGGTGAAGGCCAGCCAAAATGCATTTCTGAAGAAAGGATACCCAGAGAACCTAAAAAAAATAGTTGTCAATATGTCGATGAGGGTAAAATTAAACGAACTAACCTTGAAATTCATTAAGAACACAATCTAGTTGCGTTATATTAAAAGTTCATTTCTAAAAACTAAAAATGAAAAAAAATGTTCACCATTAGTTTTCTTCAAAATCTTTATCACACACAGAACTACCATGAACCGTGCAATTATGGTTTTTCTCCATTTTCTCCTTATACAGTCATAGTCAATGTGAACATTTGCCATATACTGACGAGAACAAAATAATTCGAAAGCGGTATGCATGCATTATATCAATAGAAAAAGCTGCCTTTTCTTTATAGTACCGTTCAATCAGAATTAGTGGTGATCGATATTTCACGAAGTATGATTTTGATCACCGACATCAACAAATCACAGGTAGTCACAGTTCCTTAGCAGCAATAAAAAGCTTGATGTGATCACAGTTTAAACAAATCCCTTTTTAATACGTATTTCACTTTTACTAATCATTAAACCTATCTTTTTGTTTAAAATTTATTCCCATGGGGTTGACTTGTAACACCATTAGAAATACATTTATTAAATTTGCCATAATCGGCCTTATTGTGTTGTATCAATAGTTAGTATTAAAATAATAAAGGCCATTTTCGCATATCACCGTTACAATAACATGGGTGATACGGGACTTCGTGCCTTATTGCTTTTTGGTGGATTCTCTCAAATCACATCTCATATAGACCTATTATTTAAAATGTGATTCCGTGAAGTTGTCAGGTCGTTATTTGGCACTTGACTGTGACTTCTGAATCTTGAACTTGAAATCGTGAACTGAAAATGAGTAGTAATATTCGAAAGACAAGCAAGCTCTGGGCATTCTTTAAAGAAACAGGCTAAGTAATAAGAAAACTCATCTAATGATTAATGATTCTATTCTTAAATGATAATATACAATACGCAAAAAATGATTAAGAAACCATGCGTATTTGCATGAACAAATAGTTTGTTGTAAAGTACACTAGTACACAGCGTTTAGTTCATCCTAGTCTTCTTTAAAAGGTATAATTCTACTTTAATCTAGGTAGAAATAACGTTTTCTTCTGTTTATTATCAATGTTGTGTAATATTTTTTACAGATTTTATGCGAGCAGAACAAAGTTCAAAATATTGAACAAAATAATAAATAATACTATTGAACAAGACATTGTGTCGACACAGAATCTGACAGGAATAATAATTAATGCCCAGGAAATGTCGACAGTAACTATAAATATGTATATATAAAGTAATATGTATAATACTATATTGAAATACAAATAAAAATAGTACTTTATTGAATAAAACTTTAGAAATAGAGCATAAACTGGAAGATATTTCTATTATTTTTAGGTTATGTTGTTTTATAGTTGTGACTAGAAATTAGTTGACGGACACTGTCAGCGGCGTCAGTATGTTATATATTTCCGAGTATAGGTATTACGAATAAATATCTAGTAAAAATGATCTATTTGCTAGGTTAAAGGTTAGTACTTTAAAGTAAAAAATTTCTGTCGAATCCATAATGCCTAGAAAACTAATTTCAACGAAATCGAAGTAGGCCTAAAATTCGAACCCTACTTGTTGCCAACATGAAAAAAGTGTCATAAAGTGGCAAGGTATTCAATTTTTTTGCATTTCATAATGTAGCCATTATGAAACCCAACTAGAAAATGGGACACTCTTAGTTAATATAAGTTAAGTAATTTAAGTTACATCTAAGATACACATGTCACGTGGACATGGTAGTAGATATATCTCAAAGAATATCTTGTTCATGTAGTGGCGATTCTTCCATAGGAGCACATGTGCACGTGCACCCCCAAAACGAATAAAAAACATTAATTTATATTCATTGAATATTATTTATCGTATAAAGTCCGACCCTCCCTAATATTTTATCGTACCGTCAAGTATCGTATAAAGTCCGACCCTCCCTAATATTTTATCGTATCGTCAACCAAACGGTATATTGTTGGCTCTCCATCCGGCATCCGTGCCTCGGTTGAGGTTAATGACGATTATGACGAGACTTGCTCGCATGTGCGATTAAGTAGGCGGGGCATAATGCAGTTTCTCTGTAGTAACAGGTGGCGGGAGACAGCGGGGGATAGCGGGGCTATGGCGATTTAACATGGGAAATATGCACAATTTTAGTGTGCGCCACGCCGTTGTCTGTTCGTGCATCTAGTTAGAAATTCGAGCGTGTATGTTTTAATATTATATATTTATTAAGTTAAAATGAATAGTGGTGGACTATTTAAAAAATAACTTTAGCTCTTTGAGTTTGGAGCAAAAAATTGAAGTGAAGAATGCGGCAAGACCTAAACCCGAAATTAATTTTACGCAGACAGCAAAGGGTAAATCTAGGGACTTTATTAGAAAGTTTAAAAATTAAATATATGGAAAAAAATTCATAGAGGGTATTCCAAACTTTAATGAGGCTGTTATTGATCAATTTTCTACAATTAAGAACCGAAGAACGGACTTTACGTTTAAGCACTATACACACTAAGAAAACCTTTCTTATTTTAAAAAAGTTGTATTTCCTTGTGTAAAATTTAAAAATAAATAAAAATATGTTTTACCTAACGCATTTTCTTATTACTTCTTTTCTTCCTACATTTAAAACGCCTAGAAAGTAATTGTTTGGTCGTTACACAAACATAAAATTTTAAAAATAATTTCACCATACTTCTGAACCTCCTCTATCATAGGTCACGAGCCGCCACTGGTAGAACAGTGCCGATAGGGAAAAATTATCTGTGGTAGATTTATTCTACCGTCAAAAAATTGTATCGCGCTGTGCTTATTACTGATTTTTCCTACTCGTTCGCTGCCTGGGCCACTTCCAAGGGGTCCAATAGCTTAAGATGGGCTCCGAACCACGATCCTCGGTTCTATGCTGCTTCCCCAAAGGCTATCAACGATTGGTTTCTCATTGCGGTATGACCTACCGATTGGGGAGTGCACGAGATATCCGATCTCATCTGGCCAGGTTACCGGGGTGAATGGGTTAGGGATGGAGAATGATACATTTTTCATTCTTCCCTATTTCTTGCATGAGACCGAACAGTAACGTCATGACTTATACCACTAAAATCCACCGCGGGTTTACGGGCCGTGGACCGTTCCCAGTGACTGCCGCATTAACCACGGAGCCACCAGAGCCTTCAAGTGATAATTTTGAAAAAGTAAATACGACTTACCCGTTAATGCAGCAAAATATTGGTAACATCTCACCCCAAAAATTTTCCTTATATCGATCTGCACGTTGGTCCACATCTTGGATAACTTTTCCAACGGAGGTTTACGCTATTACTAAATATTTCATCGTACAAATTTTAAATAATGAATAATAAAACTGCGCTGCGATAAGCAATAATTGTATCGAACCATTATAAAACGATTAAATACCTTTATAGTGACCTAACTTCCATGTCTTAAAAGAATTCATAGATATATAATAAAATCGTAAAAAAAGTGTACTTGATATGAATCCAGGAAGCTTAATTATGGTGATATTTCCACCGATATACTGGGTGTTATGGAAATAACTTATTATATTTAAATAGGTGACCCCTATGGTGTCCTAGAGAAAGTCTACTACTTTTTTTTTTAAATCGAATATCTAAATACTAAGGTAAAACCCTTTTTACACACATGTTGTGCCGCCGTTCCATCTGGATTCACTTAGCAACAATATGGGTCACTAGAGTATACTAACCGTGTTGTCAAATCACACCGCGTGTCTCGCCCTTGCTCGGATACCGGCCGCGCGACACTATCGTTGCTTCAGTATGTTTCGAGACAAGGGGGTGGAGTGACGCTGTCGAGGGTTCCAAGTGCTTGACGTATACGAATTTTAAACGTTTTGTTAGTAACAGTTGTAGCAGTACCCGATTTTTTTCTGTTTTGAAATAATTCATTATAAAATGGTGTGATGTGATTTCAAATTTGTGTGATATACCCATTGTTGGTTCTGTTGCAAAACATACTTTTTTCGGTTTTATTTTTTTATGGAATTTAATTATAAAACGGATTATTTTAAAATGAGATCGAAGGTAAGAGAGTATGTACCTTAAAATTGTAGTTGTTTTTTTTTAAAAAAAGTTTGAAAAAGAAGTGATAACGCGTGTCAAAGACGTCTTATTGTCAAAAATTGAACACATGTTCTGTATTGCAATATGACAACAACGCATATAATGTGCTAACCTCTTTTGAACCTCGAGACTGCCTCAATAAACTATTGATTGCGAAGGTCCTCAGGAGCGGCCACGTAAATTTTAAGATTTCATATAAAGTGTATATTTCGCATAATAATGCAAAGCGCCATTTATGGTTATTTTTCTTCAATTTATTTTCATCTCAGGATTTGCCGGATTAAATAAAATAAGTCATTTCCATAACACCCTGTATAATGGTGCCAAAACAGCTCAGTAAAAATACTTAACAGAATAAATTTTATTCTTGTTAATCACTAATGACTCGTCGCATAATATGTGATTTGGTTGTATTTTTGCTAAACACTGAGTCTATTCATAACATACTCCGCCCGCCGCGCCGCGTTATTTCTGACGGTTACCCAAGGTTTGGCCCACTAAGACTGTTGCGTACCCAACAAATACTAAATAATCAAAGAAAAACATCTGGCAAAATTGTTTTTAAAAAGATATATTAATTTTAAAATCTGGTAAACCTAACTTATGTAAGACAAGCTTGTTGGAAACCTTTTCTCTGCTGATGCCAGTGATATTATGCGTTCTAGAGCTCATTGACTTACATTGCTCAAACAAGTAAAGCATTTTTTTAATGTAGTTCATCTCGCAGGGGAATAAAATTATGAAGAGGTAGAGAAACTCACAATCACGCAACTAGTTTAATAACAATATATATTTAAATCTTAATTTCCACATCTTCAGTGGAAAATACGAGTACAAAAGAAGAGAAACACAGTCAAACATTGTCAAGCGTTTAACTTCTTGTAGCAGAAAAAAAATTGAAATAAATTATGAAAGAAATGAAAACATGAAATAATTTAAAGGAAGATAGAAAATTAAGAAAATATTGTTGATTCTATAGTTTGTATCTACATTTTGGAAAATTTTCAAAAAACGTAAAGGCAAAATTGGCACGGCCCATTTCCATACATATTTCGAAGGCATATACCCGCGTCTTCGGTAAAAAATACACAAGAAGAAAAACTTATGACATTGTTAAGGTGGTAAAACGAAAAATATTTTAAATAAATTATGAAAAAATTGAAAACATTAAATAATTTGAAGAAAAATATAAAAAAAATTAAGAAAATACTATGATTCTACATTTTGAATCTAAATTTTGGAAAATTTTCAAAACTTGTTTAAGAACTAAAATCCAAAATGACAACACGACAAACCCAAAATGTCATGATTTTGGGTTTGTCGTGTTGCCATGCGGGCCGTGCCAATTTTGCCTTACCGCTTTTTGAAAATTTTCCAAAATTTACATTCAAAATGTAGAATCAACAGTATTTTCTTAATTTTCTATCTTTCTTTAAATTATTTAATGTTTTCACTTCTTTCATAATTTATTTCAATTTTTTTTCTGTTACAAGAAGTTAAACCCTTGACAATGTCATAAGTTTCTCTTCTTTTGTATTAGTATTTTCCACTGAAGATGAGGAAATTAAGATTTAAATATATATTGTTATTAAACTAGCAGAGCAGATTTTGAGTTTCCTTACCTCTTTATTAAAGAAAAACGCCGATGGAAACCCGAACAAACCCGAAAAAAATGTCCTTTTGAGAGTATATTGGTGAACAAACTTTCGAAGTCATGTATTTCAATAAAAATGTAAACAGACCACTGCTCACCGATGCATATTTAAACGACATATTATTATTTATTAAGAACAGCGACTTTGCTCGGGTTTGTTCTTAACTATGAGAATCTGGCATCCATAAAAACGGGTAAATGTATATCTGACTGCGAACACAAATAATATTTCATGTGCGTATTTACTAGTGTTGGGAAAAACCGATGATTTTAATAATCGAGTACTTGATACTTAATATTTCAATTTAAGAATCGAGCGAATCACTCGAATGATTTCACTCGAAATTCATGTTCCGCGATTTTTCCGCAATTTTTTGCGCGTTCCAGATTCCTGTGTATAATCCCGGAATTTATTACCTTTTAATTTTCTTTAACTTTTTTTTTGCTAAATTATAATAATCTGCCAGAAATTATCGATTCCCGATAAAAACAAAATTTGTCTCCGAAAACTTTGAAGACAATCTGGCAATTATAATTATCGGGCGCCTTCGGGGACGATTTTCGATGAATTTATAACTGGATTAGTCATTCCAATAATCGCTCCAGCGGATTTTAAAATAATTTGAAACGGCGACGGCGACGAGTATCGAGTGAAAAGTTATAAGTGCCGATTATCGCTTGAATTTATAACTCGAGCAGTTTTTTCAATAATCGAGCGATATCGGTTAATTCCAGTGTTGGGATCGCTCGAGCGAAAAACCGCTCGAGTATTCGATTATTGAAATATCCGACAGTGACCCAGAAGATGACTTCATAATTAATCCAAAAAAGTTGATTATGGTGACCCCAAGACGAAACGTCGCATTAAAGATCTGATGATACCATCTTGTGGAGAATAAAAAGTACCAATGAGAAAGTGAAATTTGTTTGTGGAATCTTTTCGAACAACCTCGGGGAAAAATAAAAACCCAAACACAAAATTTTAGATTTTTTTCAAATATTTTGGAAGCCCCTGTATTTATTTTTGATTTTTTCCGGCTTCTTATTGGGCCCATAATAGCGCAACTTTGTCCCAATTTAACCGACTTTGTATCTCTTACCGTTTCCAAACTCCCAATGGTGAAATACGCATTTGTTACACCCTGTATAATAAGCAATCTCCATAACATCCTGTATATGATTAATAAGCTACACTTCTAGGCTCAAAAAATGTAACTCAACATTATTTTTAAAATATACTTTAATGTCAAAACAAATACAGTTTATAATAGTTTTAAAACGGTTTTCTGTATATAACAATTAACTATACGTAAGGTCTAGTATATTATAGCGGTCCCTCTATTGAATTATCAGAGACGGTAAGAATTAGAGGGCCTAAAAATCGAGTTTATTGGCTTATATCTAGCCGATATCCCAATAGTGGAAAAGCTATAATATACAAAAAACAAAACTAGTTTAAAAGTAAGTATAAAAAAATAAAATTTACAACACAACCATGTTCAGTCAAAAATAAAGCGTCGAGTATAAATAAATACATTTCCCTTATTAATCACATTTGAAATTGGAAGTCAGTTTTAATTTTTAACATTTTAAATAACAATATTTTTACATTAGAATCTAAGCTTAGCTATCATCTATTTACCCCGCATCTGTATTTTTTTTATATTTGCACTGAACCGATTTTTTGGTCTCTCCCTTCAGATATACTTGAATCTCTTCTAAAGTTTTTCCTGTAGTTTCAGGCACAAACAAAATCACTAAAACTAATCCCACAATACAACTGCCCGAAAAGGCAAAAAATGGCATGTAAATACCAAAAGAATCTTTTAGCACCTGAAAGGATTTGGAAACTGCAGTTGCCAGTAACGAAAAATAAATATCTGCCAGACATAAAGCTGAAGCTTTAACATTTGCTGGGAACAATTCTCCCAACATCATAATCGGAATGTTGCATAGTCCTAAGGAGAATATCACTATAAATCCTATTAAAGCAATTACAGGTACAATGCTAAAGGCGGTGGTATCTATTGAAGTACAATCCTTAATGTAAAAATACGCTCCCTCTATAAAAAGGGCAATGGCAGACCCTGCTATAGACGTTATTAATAATGGTCTCCTTCCAGCCTTGTCTACAATACTAGAACTGAAGAATGTAAGACCTAGCTGAACTGAAAAGTAGATTATTGTTGCTAGCTCAGAAGAAATATGGTCTCCAGCCTGAATAAAAATCGATTGGGCGTAGAACGTCACTGCCGTAGTACCACTAAGCTGCTTGACTCCTCTAAGGATCATCATAATTCCTACAGCCCTTCTGTTCGACTTGCTAGTAAATAATTCCAGGAATTTCCCTTTCTTTTTCATTTGATCCTCCAAAGCCAAAGTAATACGTTGAAGTTCCACCTCGACATCCTTACATCCTCTGAGTACCTGCAAACTCCTCTTAGCCGCCTTAAAGTTTCCTTTCATCAAATAGTAATATGGTGACTCTGGCATGAACATGAAAATCACCATGGCAACCAAAGGAAGACCACTGCATATCATAGCAGTTATGTAAATGTTTAAATATAGACCTATGACGTTAATTAAAAGGATTCCGAAAATAAAAGAAGTTCCTATGATCGAACCAAGGAAACCTCTAATTTTGGGATCAGCTATTTCCCCTACATACATTGGTACAGCGGTGAAAATCCAGCCATCACCTACACCTGCGATTAATCTAGCTACACAAAGAACTATTACAGATTGGGCATAAGCAACTAAGATCCAAGCTAGGAAGAATGGTATTGAAGTGACTATGATGGTTCTTTTTCTTCCTAAAATGTCGACGGTAGCGCCTCCTATTATGGCACCTAACAAGGCTCCTAAAAGGGGCATGACGGCGATCCAGGAGCCTTCGTCGCTGGTAACTGGGATAGAGGAAGAGTTGCTAAGAAGCCTTGGTAAGGATGGTGAGGGCCAACCGTAGTGCATGCCCATGGTTATGACGTTGAGGGTACCTGAAAGAAGAAACACGCTCTGTTCAGTTGTATAGGTTATATAAAGGAAAGGAATTAATCAGAAGATTTATTTAAATCAACGAAATATTGATCAAAAACGAAATGGCGAATGCATCACTAGCCTTGTCTCTTAACCTAAATATAAAATAATTCAATATACAGGGTGTGAATTTTGAAAACTTCCCTCTCTTAATAACTCGCTTTCAGTAAATAATATTAAAAATCGGGAAAGGTACGTCAATTTTATTGTGGAGGGGAACGCTTTTAAAGAATATTTGCAGCCTTCGCGATTCAACCCCCTTGAAGGGGTAAATTACCTTTAAAGGCTTAAATGGGAAGGGGGCCAAGTGGCACATCATATTAAATATCGTTTAAATCTGTTTCCAATAATACCATAATGTATCATTTTCCGAGGAGTAGTTTCCAAAAAAACGCGTTGAAAATGGAGAATTTTTAAGCGGTGACATTGCTCCTGGTTAAGAATTGGAACAGGTGTCACACAGAGTGTAGAGATGGGGCGTACCGTCAACCGCTTGTCGCGGTACCTACCGTCGCGCTACACAAAAATACCGCGACGAAATTCTGCTACCAAATACCGTTAACCAGCGCCAGATCTAAATGAATGGCATTTTTTTTATAAGCTTCTATTCAAAACATACAATACAAACAGATACCGTTAGAGACAAAAAATACCCACTCCTACATACCCGAATGGAAGCTAATACCGTCTCACCTCTAGGAGTAACTACTTATGAACCCCTAAGTCTATATAATAAATAGTGTTGGGAAAAACCGATTTTTTAATAATCGAGTACTTGATACTCGAGCGATTTTAATAATCGAGTGAATCGCTCGAGCGATTAATCACTTGAAATTTTTATGACTAAGAATAATGTGTTGATAAAACACCAGGGGTTGTTTTTGTAAGTTTTAGTCTAGTTTTAGGAGTTTTTATTAAGAGAGTTGATACTGATTTTTTGTAAAATTACAGCGTTTAATTTTAAAAAAATTATTAATCGCCGCTAGTTACCCAGTCAAAATAAAACTAAGGGATTTGGCATACTTTTTTGTATACACCCTCTCGTTTATGTGCCTTTAAGAAAGACGTATGTCGTGTCAACCTTCTGAACGTCAAACTCGAACGTCGCCAATCGGAACATTTCGGATGGGGCGCGAAGATCGGGTATCAAGCGAAAAGCAATGATTCGATTTTTCGCCTGAATTTATAACTAGAGTATTTCCTATCGAGCGAAAAACTGCTCGAATATACGTGGGCGTGGGCTCGGGTAACGAGTGAAAGGTAATAAGTAATAAGCGACGATTTTCGCTTGAATTTATAACTCGAACGGTTTCTTTAATATACCTATATATGTATATTAAGATTGATATTAAAGGTGGGAAGTTTTCAAATTAACATCCTGTATAAGAATAACAGAACAAATCAATATCAAAATCATTAATTCGGTAGTTGCTTGAGAAAAATTCGTTACAAATAAAATACATTTTTAATATTATCATATTAATAATAGCGTTCATTGTCTCAACCGAATTGTTCATTGTTCATCAACCAAAATTATTGGATAAGAGATAACGTGAATAAAATTATATATACAGGGCGAGTCGAAAGGAACGGGCCAAACTCCAGGAGTATATTTTACAAGTGAAAATAATGTAAAAACTCATTTATGTCCTTATCCGATTTTCACTTGTGAACTTTACATAAAAATATCTAACAAGATAAGTTTTTACCATTTTAATACTTCTAATTTCTAATCACCCTGTAAATTGAAAACTAAAAGAGCCATGACAAATTTGACACTGGAATCTTTCGTGTCGTTAAAAAGTGGGAAACTAAAGTGAAAACCACAACATTCTATCTATCAAGAAATGGTCGAAAATGGGACACCCTGTACAGGGTCTCCCATTTTCAACACTTTTATATGGTATCTCCGTTATTGTTAGTGCTATCAAAAAAGTAATGTAGGTGTCATGTGCTCTTTTTGGGTAACAAAAAATGGTAAAATCAAAATTCGAAAATTTTCGCTCGCTTAAGAGATACGGGGGAAAATCAACAAATTAACAATTTATAAATTACCCTATATTTTCTTAGTTAAAAGAGATACAGAGACAGAAGAATGTTTTATACAGAAGTTTATTTATAATGATTGTTGAATAATCTGTCGTTTTCAGAATAAGTATACGGGGTCAGGTAAAAAAGTTATCGGACCTAACATCATTTATTTAAATGGAACCCCCTATATATTTTAATCTAAAAAGATACTATTTTAAATTATTCTTTCAAATATATAACACGCCATGGATGATATTGGTTTCCTAGGCGATTTATTAAACTTTATTACTTTAAACCACAGTAGACCATGAAAAAAAAGCTAATATCCTAGAAACAACTATGCTGACTATTAACATTTAAGCTGAATTTTTTGTTTGACGGTGACGGTACAGCTTAAACATATTGAAATGCATAAGACCATTTATATTTGACGATGACGGTGCAGTTTGACGGTGGGCGACGGCCGACATGAACCAATTTTATCTTTTGACGGTGGACGGTCGTAGCAACGTTCGTAGCAAGTTTACACAGCCAATCAAAATCGTGTTTGCCTGTCACGTGATATTTAGTAAATATTATTTTATTTTATACCATCTTATTAACCATTTTAAAGTGTACTGTTGATAAGTGTTGATAGTATCATTCAGATCACATAAACGCCAAAATTAATATAATCACATAAAAATACAGAAAAGCCGAGAAAAACAGGTTATGTTATCGTAGCCACCGTCAAGTTTATAAATCCATCTTTTTACGGCACCGTCAAACAGCATCGTCAAACTGCACCGTCAATCGTCACCGTCGAGTTTATAAATTGGCCTTTAACGTCAATTTAATTTTTACATATTCAATTGCGAAAATGACCTATCAACATTTTGAAAAATTTGATATTATAACAGTTTATATTGACAGTGGAAAAAACGGGGAAATGGCTCAAAATGTATATTTTGTTCGCTATCCGGAAAGACGGTAACCATTTAAGGACATATTCTGAACATTTGCGATGATTCCCGTTATTTTTTACCTTAATCTGAATCTTTTATATCGTTTCAAAGTAGTAAAGTTTAAATAAATCGCCTAGAAAACCAATATCATCCATGGTGTGTTATATATTTAAAAGGAGAATTTAAAATACTATATTTTAGATTAAAATATACAGGGTGTTCTATTTTAAAAAATGAGGTTAGGTCCGATAACTTTTTTTACCTGATCGCGTATACTTATTCTAAATACGGCAGATTATTCAAAAATCATTATAAAGAAACTTTTGTATAAAACATTTTTCTGTATCTCTTTTAACTAAGAAAATACAGGGTAATTTTAAAATTGGAAATTTTTGATTTTCCCCCTTATCTCTTAAGCGAGCGAAAATTTTCAAATTTTGATTTTATCATTTTAAGTTTTTAAGTTTGACCCAAAAAGAGTACATGACACTTACATTACTTTTTTGATAGCACTAACAGTTACGGAGATACCCTATAAAAATGTCGAAAATGGGACACCCTGTACGGTAAACTAGAAAAAATTAAAAATATCTTAAGAGTGGTATTATGAAGATTTAACGTTTTGAAAACCTCTATACTCATTTGCATCTTCATTTTAAAAGACACAATATCTTTTTGACTAAATTGTATGTCATTTGTCAATGACTTTTTCGTTCTACTCTATTTCTAAACAGTTTAACGAAATTTTAAAAACACTTACATGCTATCGTTGCCAAATATTGAACAGCGGCAGATCCAGCAGCCATCTTTAAAAACGGCTCAAATAACTTCATTTTACCGGCACCGCACACAAGATCACTTCACTAATAGTAACTTCTAACGGGACCACGCTCTGGTTTCAATTAAAAACAATTCGGAAATATTAATGGCGCGATGTAAATTATTAATATCTTATAACATTTTTAATACAACTGAATAGGCGTAACTCAATCATTTAAGACCGGTTGGACATCGGACAAGACATCGATAAACTTGTATAGATAATTTTTAATTTATACCATTATTGTTTACTTGAGGCACGTGCGAATATCTGCTGCTTGATAGCATTAGTAAAAATCCCCGAAACAAGATATTGGAAAGTTCTAAAATATGCAAGATAAACGACAGACGGAATTCACGATAATAGCAGGCCGTTTAAAAGTGGCAGTGTTAAGAAGGGATTATTAAATAGATGCGAGGTCTTCTCGTAATAGTCACTCTTTGGTAAATCCAAAATTCCCTGAATTTGTTTATGATGTTTGAATTTTGATGGTTAAAATAAATACTAGTTATTAAACACTAACCGACAAACATTTTATAGTATATTAAGATACAAGTTTCATAAGACATTATCTTAGAGCACGCGTTTAATTTAGGGAGTTCTCTTAAGTGCAAGTGCTCTAATTGTCTTATGAACCGTGTATTTTATAATACTTTTTCTATTTGGGTCTTTAAAGTCTGAAAAACTTTAAAAAATATAAGTAGTAGATTTTTTCCATTTGAATTAATAATTTCTTTTTGGGTTGGCATTACATTTACAATTTAATAAAATGTTACAACTAGATATCAAATATGCCATGATAGAAACA
The DNA here is from genome assembly GCA_963991005.1 of Barypeithes pellucidus. Lineage (NCBI taxonomy): Eukaryota > Metazoa > Arthropoda > Insecta > Coleoptera > Curculionidae > Barypeithes > Barypeithes pellucidus. The sequence continues at coordinate 27,275,261 of OZ022564.1, read as the reverse complement.
ATTGAACACAACAAAGCTTCTTCCCATCCGTCATAATTAAAAATAAGTATATTATTAAAGTTAATAAAAAATGAGTCAGCAAGAAAGTTGTATTCCGTCAGTAATACGAGAAATTGCAGAAAATAATCTAGAAAAACTTTGAAAAAGAATATGCAAAACTTTGAGTTATGGTGCGAGCAGAACAAGTTCAAAATATTGAACAAAATAATAAATAATACTATTGAACAAAATATTTTGTCGCCACAGAATCTGACAGGACTAACAATTAATGCCCAGGAAATGTCTACAGTAACTATAAATATGTATACAGGGTGGCCCATCGAAAACAGTCCAGCAAGGTTTACGGGTATGTACGTGAAAATTTAAAAAATCCTCGGACCCATAAACTTGTGTTTTCAGGGGGACACGTTCCTATTAATTTCATCCCTGTAACCTCAACCCCTCTAGCGGGGGCGGCTACTGCCCTTGTTTTTCAAATGGGAATGGGTATGTTGTAATACATCTTTTTAAAGGGCATTAAATTCTCTTTAAAATGGCGCTTCGTATTGTAAATTTGAGCTACGCACCGCCGAGCAACGGGATTTGAAACATTTCACTGCACCTCTTATCAAGTGCACAGGTTTGTGCGTAAACAATTTTGAATGTCAACAAATTACACCAGATGTTCTTCACAATGTCCGAGAACACTTTGAACTTGTACTATTGTACTATTGTATGGAGGTGAATGGCGGGCATTTTCAACATTTAATAAAATACCATGTAAGTATTACTCAATAATTACATTTTTTAAAACGCAATTTCTCGGCGGCGCGTAGCTCAAATTTACAAAACAAAGCGCCATTTTAAAGAGAATTTAATGCCCTTTAAAAAGATGTATCACAACATACCCATTCCCATTTGAAAAACAAGGGCAGTAGCCGCCCCCGCTAGGGGGGGGTTGAGGTTACAGGGATGAAATTAATAGTGAAATTTGTCCCACTAAAAACACAAGTTTACGGGTCCGAGGTTTTTTTTAATTTTCACGTACACAGCCGTAAACCTTGCTGGACTGTTTTTGATGGGCCACCCTGTATATAAAGTAATACAGTGCAACCTGGATTTTATAGTACTCGGTAATTCAAGCAAACAACAACTACAAATTACTTCACAAAATAATATAAAATTTAATAAGTATGCTTCTGTTTTAAATAATTTTTGTTTATGTACTATTTTCTAGTTGTTTTGTATTAAATGTTTCGTATTTCAATAAAAAAATTGTCTCGCTTCAATAATCCGGATTATTTACTGATCCGGATGACCGCGGTTTTAATTAGTCCGGATTATCAAGGGTGCACTGTATGTATAACACTATATTGAATTAAAAATAAAAATAGTACTTTATTGAATTAAACTATTTCCAAGAGATATTTGAGAAATAAAGTGAATATATGTCATCTCTTGCATGAACCCACATAACAAATAATAATATCGCAAAAAATTCATTAAAAAAACGACTCAAGTATGAAACACAAATGGAATACATTTAAAAATGCAATTCATTGTCATCTTCAAGACAGTCGCAAGTCTCATCCTCGGCTACCCTTCCCTCTTGTTTCCTCAATACTCTTTATCCCATTCCAAAATATTTTTAAAACACTGTAAACTTGCAGAATTTTGCCGCTGGCTTTCTGCATTGTTAAATTGTTTTTCCTGGAGTGTCACAATATTACTGGGTTTCCTGTTGGCAGCTTTACGAAAAAATTGTTGTTCGATATTTTAGAATCGAAAATGTTGGCAGCCCTTACAACAACGTACAAAGAATGTGCGCGCTTCGTTGTACATATGTCGATTTTGAACCAGCCAATATGTAACCAAAGTAAAACAAAAATACAACATTTTTATAATCTACGCATTGTTTTGGAGCCAAATGACATTTCAAACATTTTGCAAAGCCAAAATTACAAATAAAAATGATCGATTAACTTATCTGAAAATATCCGTGGCGAGCTATTTTTAAAATCAAAACATTTCGATCGTTTATTTTGGTTATATGTTTTGAAATGGGTCCTTGACTTTCATCAGAAAAAACGGTAGTGTGCGAGATCATCTCGCATAATCAGTGTTTCGTACCGAGTGCTGCAGAAAATGTTTTTCAATGTAGACGTTCAATTTTGGTACGGAACTCTAATAATAATAAATTTAAAATATTATACAAAAGTACTACATAGGCTGGCCACAAACATTTGCCACATTATTCTTTTATGAATAGCTTCATCGTTTTAAACCAAATTTATGGAAATATTTACAAAAGTTCTCTTAAAATGAAAATATCCCTTATATGAAAATAATTTAAAAGTAATAAGATCGAATTAGAATATCATAGAGGGCAGGTTAAAATCAGAAGTTACTTTCAACAAGTCGCAAAAATAAGTTCTTTCCCTTTCCAAATATAGTGAATCCTCTCTTGTGCGGACACCTACGGGACCATCTAAATGGGTCCGCCCATGGGAAATTTGATATTAGGTAATATGTAAATGTAAAATTATTACTATGTATATGTACATATAAACATAACATAACAAAAATACACTAGTTTTAGTTAGGATTTAGTACTAAAAAAATCTAATAATGTAGTCTGACATGTTTGCGTTTGAAGACTTGCAATCTAGAAAATGTAATTCCAAGTCTGATAACAATTCCATTGCTATAGAGTCACCTCTATTATTTGCATACTCTTATAATTCCTTTACCATACTAATAGCTTGTTGATAATTGGTGACATTTGTTTGATTACTGCCTTCAACTTCTTCATCAGGGTCGTCAGATAGTGATGTGGTTTCAGTTTAGGCTACATAATCGGTAGGAATGGGGTCACTATCACCTTCTAATAGCATATTGCTATCAATGTTAATGAACTCGCCCAAATCATTGTTATCAAATTACAAACTTCCACAATATCAATATTCTCTTTCAGTATCAAAACACGACATTTTCCTGCTATTATTTACCATTTTAACCTTACAACTCACAAATAACCGCTGGACTGCTGTCGGGGAATCACACATACTTTCAGTCCTTTCGCACTGTCACGCATACGTGATTGGTTGCCGGTCTGTCTTCAGAAAGTTTTTGCACCGTACTTCTTCGTCTCCCAAATACTTTTAAAATTTTTTTGCCCGTTTAAAGGAGGGTTTTTGCACTCTTTGTATGAAAACAGCCTGTCCGCGTCCGTCAAAGACAGGTTGATTTTCATATACCTATTTCCGGATATGCTTAATAGAGATGTCCGCTTATTAGAGGTGTCCGTTATGAGATGTTTAACTATAATTGATAATTACGGGGCCCACGTTAACCTGTACGTACCTTAAGGAATGGCCCTGCGAGGCGAACAAAAGCGAAAAAAATAGAGGAACAAAATAAATAATTTCTGAAAAATTCCGTATATAAATTCATATTTTATTTTCTTCTTCTAATGCGTCATTATTTTTTGTTTTGATGCCAACACATTGGAAAATACGTACCTTAAAATACTGTCATGACGTCATAACTATTGGACATAAATCAAGAATGCACAATTATAATTTGACACACCTGTGTGAATTTTGAAAAGCACCTTTTGGAAGAATGCCTGTTCACACGCCCAATTTTTTTTGTTTTATAATTTCCTTTTCAAATAGCCGATGTTACTACACACAAACACTACACAAGTGAAAATTAGCAATGGGAAATTACAGCACTGTAAAAATTACAGACTTATTCAATAAAGAGTTTTCTTCCTAAATTGTTTCCTCCGTTCGGTCATACGCTGCTCCCAAAGAGCTATCAACCATTGGTTTCTCGCATTGCACCTACCGATTGAGGAATACGTGCCATCCCGCACACCTGATCTCATCCGATTGGGTTACCAGCGTAAAAGGGATACGGATAGGGATGATATATTTTTCTCTTCCCAGCCATGTCTTATACCACTAAAAACCACCTAGTGCGAATCTGTTTATCGACCGTGGGATTTGAACATACGAACTCTCATTCTAGAGTTCCCAGTGACTGCAGCCTGGTCATTCCATAGAATTACTTACCTGCACCGATATATAACTATGGATAACTATGAGATGCGCAATAAAAAGTTAAATTTTATGAAAATGGGTTGGTGCGCACGGTTTTCCGGTCATAATTTTAAAGGTTGCTCGTCGGTTGTCTTGTGCACAAACCGCCGTATTGGTGCCGGTTGGGTTGCCAACCAATGACGTGAATCAACGACGACGATGTCTTCAAGGCCTTCTTGTATGCGAGAAAATAAATTATTTATTTCCCAGTAAAGAAGGCTTGATGTGAGAAAATATTGCCGTGTAATCATTTTTAGTAAGAGCGAAGCACGGTCCTGTTCGCCGGTTAAGGTAATTGCATATGACATCTGACGATCAGATTTGTTTATACAAGATAAGGAGGGCCAGTACAGGGATCTCGGAAACCGCAAGAGATACGAAGTCGGTTAAATGGAGGTAAAGTTGCGCATTTACGTGCCTAATAATATGCCGTTTAGAAAGTTTTAAAATTCCGAGTAGTTTCGGAGATATCCGGAAAAAAACGAAATTCTGAAAAATCGTTTTATTGTTTTCCTGGGTTTTTTGAGATCGAATTCTAAAGTAAATTGCACGTTTGCATTGCCGTTTTTTTCCGCTCTATCTTACAGCGTTAATTGTTTTGTAATCCGACGAGTCGTCTTCGAAGGGCCATTATCAACTTTCTTTTTTAAAATACGGTCCTGTTTTCCTGATATTGGAATTTGAGAGCTTTTTTTCTTCCGAATGCAACGATGTATGAGACATTGTGGTTTAATGACGTTTCGAGGGTTTTTGGACATCAGGACATTTTGGGATACGGTCCTGTATTTCTTCTAATTTTATAAATAATATCTTATAAGTAAGCTCTAAATTTTTTACTTATGTTGGACTAGTTCAATAAATAACAAATAATTTAATAATAAACCACACATAAGTGAACAAAAATCATTCCAAAACAGTAATAAAACGAACAACGAAAAAGGTAAGGAACTACATAATCAGGTGTTCAAAATGATTTTCGTTATTCTCTAAGCACAAATAACTGCCACATAACAGTTTTTTGAGATAAAATAAAACATGCGATAAAATATCAAACTTTTCAGCATTTGTAAATTTATGTTCCATATTTTCTGGAAAATAGAAAACCTCTTAAAACGCTCTCAAACGATTACAATGCGAATGTCAAGTGAAACTGAAAACGCGTCAACATCTTGATTTTTTGTTTCAAGCGACTACTTTTCTTTTAAATCCCGAATCAACAGAAGTTTTAAATAATGTTACTGTATTTTGTTCACTTATTTGTGTCTTATTATTAAATTATTTGTCATTTATTGAACTAGTCCAACATAAGTAAAAATTTAGAGCTTACTTATGAGATATTATTTATAAAATTAGGAGAAATACAGGACAGTATCCCAAAATTTCCTGATGGTGTTCAAAAAACCCTCGAAACGTCATTAAACCACAATGTGTCATACATCGTTGCATTCTGAAGAAAAAAAGCTATCAAATTCCAATATCATAAAAACAGGACCGTATTTAATAAAAGAAAGTTGATAATGGCCCTTCGAAGACGACTCGTCGGATTACAAAATAATTAACGCTGTTAGATAGAGCGGAAAAGGTGGCAATGCAAAAGTGCAATTACTTTAGAATTCGATCTCAAAAAAACCCAGGAAAACAATAAAACTAAAAATTTTTCAGAATTTCGGTTTTTTTTCCCGGATATCTCCGGAACTACTCGGAATTTTAAAACTTTCTAAACGGCATATTATTAGGTACGTAAATGCGCAACTTTACCTCCATTTAACCGACTTCGTATCTCTTACGGTTTCCGAGATCCCTGTACTGGCCCTCCTTATCTTGGACACGTTGTATGAGGGAGGCTATAATGCTATTTTTGCTTTTAAAGTTTGGCTATCCATAGATATAGGTCGGTGCCTACATGTCTACAAATTTAATATTAATAATTCTTAGAAGTATTATTATTACACAGATTTTTGCTTAATTATAGGCCTGGCCCTGACAAAATTTCGCCTGTTGCGCATTTTCCCGTTTCCACATAACGGCTGACCACCAGCAGTTTGGCAGTGTCAAAATCCCTAAAATACCCCTAGAATTGAATCGGCACTGGCAATTGAATTTTGCATTTCTGGCAATGCAAGACGTATTCTGCCGTGTCAAAGGGGCGTATCTACAAATGGCCGTCAAAAGTTACTTATACCATTCAAGCAACGTTCCATGAATGAGCTCATCTAAAGGTATGTTAAATTCGAAAGCAGTATATGCTAACAATACCTATTAATACCTTCGTAGCAACAAGAACAATTAATTTTTCAGTAGATACGCCCCTTTGAATTAACACGGCAGTATTGCAAATGTTTAACAATTGAATAAAGGTGTTTGTAAAAAAACTCTCTAATCGCTACGAGTGTTATATTATCTAGATTTTCCCGGTTTTCTTTAAATAAATACATATTCAAAGAAAAGTAGGAAGCACATAAATATGTTTTAATTTCGCATTTTTAAAAAGGACCTTCGCCAAGAAGGTCGAGACCATTGATCGGCATAAATAATTTTTTGAGGACTTAAAAAAAGATATTTAAATGTTTAAAATATGTCTAAACGCTTCCTGCGTCCCTAGGAACAAGCGATATTTTTAAACCGAGCCAAAAACCTGTTTGGAAGGTTATTTTAACACAAAAATTTCATGTTACTTGGCTTTAAGTTCCATTTTTGTGTTATTTAAAAAATGTTGGCATAGAAAGTAGATTTTAAATGATATGACAGTGGAAAAACATGCTTTCAGCACGATCGATGCAAAATAAAATAATCAAATAACATTTACGCCCGAATCACACCTTCACAAAAATTTCGAACAAAAAAATTTAATTATAGTTGTAACTTAACATTTCTACAAAAATTAGATACTGCGAAGTGAACATCAGCTGATTAAAAATATTACCCATATTTAATACGTTTTTAGAATAATTTCTTAATATTAATAACTTCTTGTTAACTAAAACGACAACGACTTTTAGAAGTGTAATACTAAACTATTAATTGTTTTTTTAATGATATTTTGTTAGTTACTTTACTAAAATAATGACAACTTAGTCAGGAATTTCCGGGTACAGTGCAACCTCGATAATCCGAACCTTCGTTACACCGGATTCTTCAATAATCCGGCCAAACATTTCAACTGCATTGTGTACTTTATGATCAGGATTTAATAGTACTCGGTAATTCAAGCAAACAAAATTTACAAATTACTTCACAAAATAATATAAAATTTAATAAGTATGCTTCTGTTTTAAATAATTTTTATTTATGTACTATTTTCTAGTTGTTTTGTATTAAATTTCAATAAAAAAACTGTCAAGCTTCAATAATCCGGATTATTTACTAATCCCAATGACCGCAGTTTTAATTAGTCCGGATTATCGAGGTTGCACTGTACTAGTTGTTTTTGGCCTTCATGGAGAACATTAGGGGTCCTTTGATTTTTCCTTCCCCCAGCCCATAAATCACGTAAGATTTTTAAGGGGGAGGGGGGGGGGGGGTCTGGTATTTTGTTACGGTTTCTTACATGGGGCGATGTTAAAATCGATCTTATATAGAAATTTTTTACGTGTTATTGCAAAAAATTCTTTATATTTTTTATTTTTACATAGTTATTTTAAATTTAGAGAAGATAAATTATTTTAAATTGCTTTATTAGATATAGAATCTATTTTACGACAAACGTACAGTCTAATATACAAGGTGTCAATTGGAAAATTCTAACCAATAAATAATATTCAAAATCGGCTAGATATGTCGATTTTATTGTGAAGGGAGAATAATCTTCATGGTTTAAACCCCTGGGAGGGTTAGATGTTACCCTTAAAATGAGGTTAAGTGAAACATCGTTTTAAAGTTTGTTTAAATATATTTTCAATATAATTTATTATTATTTTTTGAGTAGGTAGTTTTTGTTATAATCAAACACAAGCACTACAGGGAAAATCCTTTAGGGCACTCTGGGAGTGGTGCGTGTGCGCAAAAAGCGATTCACGTTGGTTTTGAATCATTGGAGGTCATATTCATTGGGAAAAACGACCTCGGGAAGATCGTTCCATAAAGATGAAGTCCTTCAGATGAAAGAATTCTTAAATAAGGAAGTTCGAGGAGTACTAAGCTTAACCACATATGGATGGGCGGCAGCCATGGAAATATATGTAAAAGATAGTCAAATCCTCAACCTATCTTCGATGTTCTAGGCTGTCGAGGCTCTTCGTCAGCTCGTGTTCTCCCATCAGACGAATGGCCCTCCTTTCGATGGAATCCAGTAGCCGAAGAGTATGTTTGGGTGTAGAGCTCCAGACATGAGAGTAGTACTCTAGTGATGGTCGAATCTGGGCTTTGTATAGTATCAAAAGTTGTGTACAACTTTCTGGTTCAGAACAGTACACCAAGTTTCTGAGAAGCTATCTTGGCGATTGCCACAACGTGATTATGCCGTCCCAGATTGACGAACAGCAAATTAATAGATGAAGCCAGTGGGATTTCGTGTCCTGCCATGACTATATCCGGTTCTGTAATATTAACCTTTTTAGAGAAAACTGCTGCCTGATTTTTCTTAGCGTTAAATTCGATTTGGTTACTGTCACCCCGAGCCAAAATTTCTTCCAGGTCCTTGTTGAGGCGTGAACTTCATGCTGTCTGCAGCCGATGTTTCTGCATTCAAAGAAAAAGATGAGACAAGTGTGCTATCATCAGGAAAGCTAAATATGGGATTTTTAATTTACACTAGAAGGTCGTCAATGTAGAGTAAGAAGAGGGTGGGAGACAAAATGGACCCTTCAGGAACACCGGCATTGATGGTGAAGGTGTCTGAGAGAAATCCATCAATCGCCACTTGCAGAGAGTCCTTAATAAAGCTAGACAACCATGCACAGAATCGACTGGGCATACCATAGGATCGCATTTTATTTAGAAGTCCCTCATGCCAAGCACGATCAAAGGCTTTAGAAATATCCAGTGCAACAGCCCGACAGCAACAGGTAGTAAGTAGTTTCCAAGAAATCGAGTTCCACAAATAGACGTAATTAGAACTTACCTGCTTTAAGATTTATTGTATTTAGGATATTGTTTAAAAAAACATTATTGTGTTAACTCCTCTTTTAGTAGAATGATTAGAGATTCGTCGTTAGTCACTCAGGGTGGTACCATTTCCATTTCCATGAGTCAATTTTTGGAAAGCAATTTCTTGGAAACTACAACTCAAAAAATAATAAGTGATGGTATTATTAGAAAGATACTTGAAAGAGATTTAAGCGACCTTTATGTTGAACCTTGACCCCTTCCCCTTCAAGATTTTAAGGGCAATATCTACCCCTCCCATGGGTAATCCACAAAAACTGCGAATATTCATAAAAAAGCGTTACGCTAGTTTTATCCAACTTACTTATCCCAAAATAAAATGACACTTTTTAAACACTAACATCATAGTTCTATAAATATCCTCTATTCAAAATATTTATGATTTTTTTTAAATCGTATTTTTAAAATTTTTTTTTAGTTTCAAATAATATTTTTTATATGTAAACTTTTATGGGATATCATTATTTTGACACGTCAATACGAAAAATATTTTCCGCTTGGCGAATTCAATTTTTTGTTAAAATATTTTTGTGGGAAATTATATGTCATTAAAGAAACACATCGAGGACAGGTAATAAAAAAGTGTATATTTAATATAAAAGAGAAAAATTATGTTTCACAATTAAATAATAATATTTACATAATGCAAGTTTATACATAATTCAGTCATAGTTAATCATATACTTTCATGTACCCATACATACAATCATGCATACTCTGCCGTGTTAATTCAGAGGGGCGTATCCTGCAAAGTTACTACTACCGTTCAAGCAAAGTGCCATGAATGAGCCCAACTAAATGTCTGTTAGATTCGAAAGCAGGATATGCTACCAAGTGTGTAACTACAAATATGGGCGTAATTGAAATGTGAAAGCTAAATAATCGAAAAATATTTCACAATTAACTTTTCAGCAGATACGCCCCTTTGAATTAACACGGCAGTACTACAATCTGGTACTTTCATATCATAACCCCATATAATTTAAGGTACTAAAATCACTTTATTCAGCCTTAAAATAATGATTTCTTAATATTTTTACAAACAACGGGCAACACTTCTGAAAATGGTTCCTCATCCTTGTCTATCAAGCACGAGGAGCGCTATAAAACCTAAACTGAATAATAAAACAAAAGGATATTTTTTGGATATTTTTATTATTCAGCTTCAACGCGCTTGTGCCATATGCTGCAATGACTAAATTAAAAAATAATAAGTCTCCCAATTTATTATTCGAAAGAAACCCTTTCTAGTCTTGCCATAAAAGAAGGATCGTGGGATTTCTTGGTATCTATTTTTTCTCGAAGAATGCTACTTTAGAGGCCCAGAATTCGATCACACACGCGTCAAAGGCAAGACCGAATAAAATGTGAATTGAAACTATACTGTTGTTCGAAGAGATGTACACAAGTAAATTTCCCTTTCTCACTGCTACTTTTTATTCTCCATAAGTTGGTATAATCAGATGTTTAATGCGACGTTTCGTCTTTGGGTCACCATCATCAACTTAACTTTTTTAAATATCTGGCCTGGATTTTTTGGTTGAAATTAAAAGAGGACGTTTTGTTCCTTACATTGCTATCATCATTAAAAAAAAACCAAGTACGTTCCGGTATTTTACTTTTGTTCATAAGATTCGGTATAATTCGAAAATGTAAAACTCAATGTCTCTTTTAAAAGTCTTAAGAAAGTGCTGAGCTTTAAGAGTCAAATTTTATTTGTATAATGCCCGCTTCCCAACTCATCGCTTAAGTACGGAATCGCTAAGGAAAGCGTAAAATTTAAGTTTACCTTAAAATGAATTTGTTTGCTCCTTCTGCAAATTTGTATAATTAAGTTGATGATGGGGACCCAAAGACGAAACGTCGCATTACAGATCTGATGATGCTATCTTGTGGAGTATGTAATAATAAGAAATAGCAATAATAATTTTAAAATTTCCAGTTTCTTCCAAACAAAAGTAAATTACAGGAACGTACTAGGGATATTTTAATGAAGATGGTCAATTTAAGCAACAAAACGTCGGAAACCCAGTAATTGTTGTATACCACTGAACGTCCTTTTTCATAATTTAAACAAAAACTTCCAGGCACGTATTTAAAAAAATTAAGTTGATGATGCTATCTCGTGGCGAATAAAAAGTAGCAATGAGAAAGGGAAATTTGTTTTTGGACATCTCTTCGAACAAAGACAGGAAAGAATAAAAACCGAAACGCAAAATTCTAGATTTTTCCAAATATTTTGAAATCCCCTGTATTTATTTTTGATTTTTGCAGCATTTATTCAGTAGCATTTAATTAGGCAACTTTGCCTCAATTTAACTGACGTCGTATCTCTTACGAACTCCAAATGGCGAAGGACGAATATGTTACACCCTGTATACACAGATATACACACATACACATAATCAGTTTTCAGATTTTTACACTCAATGTATGACATGAATACAGCAAAAAGTAATTTTACTAGGCATAGCTAATTTAGCAGCACCGTTGTAACTATGATTACAGCCGCTTGCTTTTTAAGACTACCCAACTAATTTTAGTTATTGAACAAAGTTTTTCAATATTCTCACTTTATGATGTTTTAATATTTTGGCACATGAAATACTACGAGTGAAAACTTGGTAATATTTAGAAATTTAAGAAGAAAATTTAGAAATAATTTAATACATATTATTAACAAACAAATTTAACTTAATCTGTGTTTATATGAAAATGAATAAATACATTTTACGACACAAAAATAATTTACATTTATAAATATTATTGTTGTTTAACATTTTTCCTAAATGTTTAACAGGCATTTTGGTTATGAAACTCTTTTTCTCGTGTCACATTTTCACCACTCAAACTTTCTTGAATATCTTCCAAAGTTTTCCCTTTGGTTTCAGGTACGAAAAGTATAATCAAAATTAACCCTGCCAGACAACAGACGGAGAAAGCGAAGAACGGCATATACATTCCAAAAGAGTCTTTCATAAACTGGAAGAATTTGGAAACGATTGTTGCAATAATGGCAAAGTAAATATCAGCTAAACATAAAGCAAATGCTTTTACATTTGGTGAGAACAATTCACCTAACATTAATAAAGGAATACTTTGCATTCCCAAAGAAAATATCACTACAAATCCTATTAATCCCACTACAGGAATTATACTAAATGGCGCTATATCTATAGTGGTGCATGATTTGATGTAGAAATACCCTGCTTCCATGAAAAGAAAGATTGCGGAGCCAGTTAATGAAGTTATAAGAAGAGGTCGTCGTCCAGCCTTGTCTACGATACTCGCGCAGAAGCATGCGAGGCAAAGCTGCACAGAAAAGTAAATAATTGTGGCTAGTTCAGAAGATATATGGTCCCCAGCTTCGATAAAAATTGACTGTGCATAGAATGTCACGGCTGTCGTTCCACTGAGTTGTTGAGCTCCTCGTAGGATCATCATAATGGCTACAGCCTTTCTGTTAACCTTCACTCGGAACAGATCTAGAAAGCTGCCAGTTTCCTTATTCTGAGCCTTCACAGAAAAGTTGATTCTATTAAGCTCGGTTTCAACGTCTTGTAGTCCCTTAAGTTTTTGTAGACTCTTCCTGGCTTCCTCCAAGTTGCTTCGCATGAGGTGGTAATAGGGGGACTCGGGCATAAAAGCAAACGTTATCATACATATCAGGGGAAGGCAGCTGCTGACCAACGCTGTCATGGTCACGCTCAAGTACGAACCAATTATGTTAATGAGGAGAATACCGAATATCCAGGTGACACTTACTCCAGCTCCTAGAAGACCCCTAATCTTCGGATCGGAAATTTCCCCTATGTACATGGGAACTGCTGTGAAGACCCAGCCGTCGGCTACTCCAGCTATGAACCTAGCGATGTAAAACACCATCACTGAAGGGGCGAATGCTACCATCACCCATGTCAGAAAAAATGGAATTGAGGCCATCAGGATTGTGCGTTTCCTTCCTAAGATGTCTATGGTGGCGCCTACCATAAAGGAGCCCAAGACGGCGCCTAGTAGGGGCATGACGGCCATCCAGGATCCTTGACTGTTGGTGATTGGAACGGAGGAGGTGTTGCTGAGTAGTTTCGGTAGCGAGGGTGAAGGCCAACCATAGTGCATGCCACTAGTAATGATGTTAAGCGTTCCTGAAAGAAAGGATCATTTATAGGAGATAGGTATTTAAAAAAATAGTAAATAGTGTTGTTAGTTATAAAAAAAATATACTTTTGACTGCAGAAAACTTAAAATTCGGTACCTTATCTGATGCCGAAAATAAATTGTTCAAATTTGGGAGACAACAAAATAAATCGATTTTTGAGTTCTGTTTTGAAATTTTTAAAATTTTTTATTCAAAAATTGTCAACTAAAGTATTTTACTTCGTCCAAGAGTTATATTATTGCCCTCTTTGTAAATTATAAATAAAATTCGCACGTGCCACTTTCTCTGATAAGATTTTTCGAAAAATAAAAAAGTTTTTCAACAACTTTTTAGGACTAATTTTATCTTGCAAATAATTATATTTCGATGATTTTGTTGTTAAAATCGAGTTAGTTCTATTCATATTCAAATACTGTATTAAATTCTTCAGAAACTTGACGAAAAGCCAAAAATCGATTTACATTAAAAAAGTTAGTTAACTTTCTTATAATTGTCATTTTCAACACATACTTATTGTTGAATTAGGACGGTTATTAAAAATTTGGTTATTTTTAAACGAGTTGCTAGCACACTTATAAAACCAAGGTTAATGTAATATTGGTTAACGAAACTAAGAGCTAAATTGAGCGTTTGTTTTTAATAAGTTCTGACCGAGGAAAAGCGTACCTTTAAAAAAAGCATACATTTAAATTGCCAAAATAAATTTAAACTATACAGAGTGCGCCATTTACTAGTTTCGTGAATCACGCACGCTTCCTATTTTATAAGTAGTTCATAACAAGCACGCCTTGAAGATATTATAAATAATTTTTTAATTAAAAATAGTTTCAGGACATTATCTAGAGCACGCGTTTAATTTAGAAAACTACCCGAGAAGCGGGGAGTTTTCTATGGTACAAATGCTCTAATTGTCTTATGAACCTTGTATTTTATAATACTTTTTCTATTTGGGTCTTTAAAGTCGGAAAAACTTTAAAAAATATAGTAGATTTTTTCCATTTGAAATAATATTTTCTTTTTAGGTTGGCAATACTTTTTGGCATGATAGAAACAATTGAACACAACAAAGCTTCTTCCCATCCGCCATAATTAAAAATAAATATATTATTAAAGTTAATAAAAATGAGTCGGGAAGAAAGTTGTAATCCGTCAGAAATACGAGAAATTGCGGACAATAAAACTTTTAAAAAGAATATGCAAAACTTTGAATTATGGTGCGAGCAGGACAAAGTTCAAGATATTGAACAAAATAATAAATACTATTGAACAAAATATTGTGTCGACACAGAATCTGACAGGAATAACAATTAATGCCCAGGAAATGTCTACAGTAACTATAAATATCTATATATAAAGTAAGAAATAGTACTTTATTGAATAAAACTTTAGAAATAGAGCATTAAACTGGAAGATATTTCTATTATTTTTAGGTTATGTTGTTTTACAGTTGTGACTAGAAATTAGTTGACGGACACCGTCAGCATGTTATATATTTCCGAGTATAGGTATTTCAGATAAATATCTAGTAAAAATGATCTATTTGCGAGGTTTAAGGTTAGTTTTTTTTAAGTATTCTATAAAAAAACTTTTGTCGAATCCATAATGCCTAGAAAACTAATTTCAACGAAATCGAAGTAAGCCTAAATTTCGAACCCTCCTTGATGCCAACATAAAAAAAATAAAATTTAAGTTTCATAAAGTTTTAGAGGTTATTTTTTGCAATTCATATAATGTAGCCATTATGAAACCCAAATAGAAAAAATATGTTTTATATTATAATTTCATTATTAGAATATTCTTTTAATTGGAGGGTTAATCCATTATTCACTAAAGAGGTTTCAATTTAATCCATCAAAATATTTTGATTTTATAGTCACCCATCAGTTCTGTTTTCTCCGCGTCATTGTTTATACTGGGTGTCAATTTGAAACCTTCCCACCGTTAATATCTCGCTTCCGGTAAATTATTGTGAAGCTTTTCAAGAATATTTGCAGCTTTCGTGGTTTAACTTCCTGGAACGCGTAGATGTTACCCTTAAAATCTTAAATGGGAAGAGTGTCTGGTGGCACATCGTTTTAAAGATGGCTTCAATCTCTTTCCAATAATATCAAAAAATTTATTAGTACTTAGTAGTTTCCAAGAAATCGCGGTCCAAAAATTCATTTCAATTTCAGCAGGTAAAGCAGGTAAATCCTAATTGCGTCCATTTTTTTTAAAGCGATTTCTAAGAAACTGCTACTCAAACTATAATAAACGATGGTATTATTGAAAAGAAATTTAAACGACTTATAAAATGATGTGCCACTGGACCCCCTTCCTATTTAAGATTTTAAGGTTAACATCTACCCCTCCTAGAGGGTTAAACCACGAAGACTGCAAATTAATATTCTTTAAAAGCGTCCTCCGTCACAATAAAATTGACGTGTATATGCCACGTCGGCGTCGTTACGGTTTTAAATACTTTCAGGGGATAAAAGGGTACTTTATCATTCTTTTCAGGGATTAAAGTGGTACTTTTAATCCCTACCGAGGGATTAAAAAAAATGTAATCCCTCGAAATTAAATTTGTTGAAATTTAAATTTTTTACATATTGTTAGCTTTTTTTGCGATAGCAACTTTCTCACGGCACACCAAGAATTCGAGTGAAATGTCCATTACCAGTGTTTATTTAAAATTGTGTAGCTCTTACAAGAAATGAAATAATTCAAAAAAACAAAATGTGACATAAACAACATTTTAATTTACCCCGGTATGACATCACCTAAGCCAAACTGTTAATTATTAAGAGGACATTATCATCCCAATTAAAAATACATATTTACAAACTGGTTTAATAAATCATGATATTCGGATTAAAAATTAAAAAAAAAGTTATAATATTTATTAAAAAAATTTTCTGCCCGTCATTATTATAAATTTATTGCTATAATATTATAATATGTAATTAATTATAAATTACTATATAACTAATTACCAATTTATTTATTATTAAATATTTATTATTTTTTTTTATTGAAATAAATATGGTTTTTTATTGATACGCATATTATTATATGGTGTGTTATTGGATTGACCGATGACAGAAAATATATCGGCTAACTCCGCCATAACCACCCAAATTAATTTTAAAACGAAGAAAATCACAATATTTCTTTATCCGTACGAAGGAAATAAACAATGAAATTCAGGACAAATATAAACTATTTTTGGAAAGCAATAACGCAGAAGTTTTCTCAAACAAAGGCACCTAATTGCACAAAGAAATTGTGAGTAGACACCCATTTATTTAAGTTTCCTTTCATGAATAGATCTATTTATAAAACCAAACATTTTATTTTTTATAGGGGGGAAAAATTAAGTCGCTCGGAAAAATTATAACGGGTCATTCGACAATGGACGACTCGACGCCATTCCCTGTATATTTAGGCAATGAGTCAAAATTTAAAAATACCCGGTATATAAATTGTAGAAACCAATTTGCTTTTAGGTCGTTTCAGCACAAGCAGGAGTTTTTATGAACAATCAACTTTTTTTCATAAACCCACAAATTAAAAAATTCTCATACTCCCATAGGCATAAATGTCTTATTTTTTACTATTAAACGAATCAATTTCCATAATTTTTTATCTGTTTAGTTATCTGTTGCGTTTGTTGAGGTCTATTGTCGAAAATATAACTAAATTGATACAAAGTCAAAATCAAAAGCAGAAAGTACCTAAAGCCTTTATTATAACCAATAAACTAAAAGAAACATTAAAATGAAAATTTTAAAGGCAATCAATCTCACTTTGTTATTTTTAAAGTAATAAACAAAGTTTTAAATACACAAATAATGTCAAATTAGTTTAATACCAACGTAACCTACCATCTAGCAGGTTTTTGTTTCCATGGATATCATGATAAGTATGTACCTTGTAATGTAACTTTTTTTTAAAATAAAATGGATATTTGTAAATATCTCGAGAAGGAATGAAAGTACTCAATTACGGCTTGCACCAAAACGTAGCTATTTTTGTGCTTTTTAAGCACAGTAACAAAATAATGTATCATGCTATTTAATTTTATTAAGAAAATTTAAAAAAAAAAACAGAATCATGGTTAAACAGCACCCTCTAGAACACGTCGTGTGAACTAGCGCTCATGACCAACGTCGGATATTTAAAAAGTGTAAAATTAGCTTTAAAACGAGCCCAAGTTGATTAAATTTGGATAAAGGGTATGGAAGATTATATAAGAAATATTTTTTAAACGCTTTCCCCACCTTTATTATCGGAACAAACTTTCGCAAAAATTAATGATCTTTTCATATTCATTATTAAATGAACACCTTAATAGTGATAATTCGAAGAAATTTGAATTTTTAGTTATACAATAGTAATTGCACTCATCTTCTAAACATGAAAATATTTTCCATCAATTTTTCTTGGTCAACTTAGTTAATGAAATTTTTGTGCCAAAGACATCAGGTTTATGGCTTCTATAATATCGTACCTCGCCGGTCTTAGTGGGACACCCTGCATATCCCGTATCGTTTTCGGGAATTACATTATTCGCGCGAACTAACCACAGTCAACTCTGCTCAATCATTATCGTTACTAAGTTTTATTTTAAAATTATATGTAAACATGTCATTGAAGACGATAGATTACCAACAGATGTTAATAAAATAAGATGTTCGAAAGTAATACACAATCCTAATAAAAACGACAAAACAATTGACACAAAGAATAAGTATGGTTTAATTGGATACGATGTCATCAACCTTGAATTTCCTTGATTATTACAACATTATGATTAAAGAAATAGTATTTTCACATCATATCAGCTATTAGCATAATGTGGATCGATTGAGAAGTTTTTAGTAGTCCTACGGACAGACGGTGGTGTTTGAGGCGAACAAACCCGAACAGTCAAAAAAATTTATAATTTTTAAGTAAGCAGGGCCGCCGTGAGCTGATCAGCTGCTTCCTGGTGGAGATGCGACCACATATATATTAACTGTATATTGCCGATACGAACGTTCCAAAATACATAAAGTGTCCCCGCTATGGGAGATAGCGCGGCCCTATTGAGTTTACGCAGTAGGGTGGAAATTTTATCGATCGCGTCAGAGCCGGCCCGACCTTATTTGTTTGTTGTTATTCGTCGCCATCTTTGGTTCTGGATGCTTTTTCAAATTACAGAATAAAAGTGGTTCATCCACATTGTTGTCGATATATTAGTCCTTATAAACTTTCATTACCTAACAACAATTTTTGTAAAGGTATTTTTAATTTGTGGTGATTCGATTCGCTGTTTGGTAGGTTAGTGGCTTGTTTTGTTTAAGTCGAAAGGACACAAGTGCGTGGTGCTTTTTTGCAAAAGTCGTGGATCAATACCAGGTATAAAGTATTTCAGGTAAGTACATATTATACGAAAATATTGTGCTTATCACATTATCCGATCTTCGGAACCGAATTTCACTAAAAAGCTTGTAAAAAAAGAAGAGAGTGTCACTAGTATAATATATATGTGGTCACTACCTAACCTTAAAATTAATGTATTTTTAATTTGGTGCATTAGTAGCTGATAATAATTTCCAAAATAGTCAATATAAGGTTAAGAAACATACGACGTCGGATGAAAGTTAAAATAACGCTCATCGTGTCGATTGTTACAAATATTCGGACGGAATTTGGCGCCAAAAGTTTACACCAATCAGGGCACCGTCGGATCATCATATCGTCAGAAATCGTATGCATGGAACGCTGTCTTAAATCGAACTAATCAAAATTTTGATGGCAATATTTTTCCTAACTAACCAGTGAAATTTACATTAAAAAAGTTGAAATCCGGTCCTGGCGAATGTTCACTTTCGCAAGGAAATTTCCGAACTGCGCAAACTCACAACGCCCCCTTCGATGCCCATAGCGGGGCCATAATTGCAGATGGTATTAGCAATATACTGTGTTTGTGGATGCGACCCCGTATAAAAGTAGCGACTTTTTTGTTGGTCATCATGCTGTGGTGGGCCATCGGCGACCTTTGTTTGTTGCTTATTTCAATCTGGTATATTAAGCGACTTTCGTCTAATTGGCTTCATGTTTAGCGTCAAATTAAAAACGGGAAGGAGGTGGAGTGGCGGCACATCATTTCAACTCTCATTTAAATCTCTATCCAATAATACCATAATTCATTATTTTTTGAATGGTAGTTTTCAAGAAATCCAAAAAGAGATTTATCATTTCAATTTTTAGGCGGTGACGTTCTCCCTGTTGAAGACAGACCCCTAATCGTTCTACTTTAAAATTATGTGCCACTTAATCCCTCTTTCCATTAAAGATATAAAAAGTAACCACCCCCACCCCCCGTCCCCCTCCAAGGATGTAATATTATTCAAAAGTCCTCCTTCACAATAAAATTGAAATGTTTTCCTATTTTTAATATTATTTACCGGAAGCGAGCTATTAAGGGTAAGATGTTTTCAAATTGACATCGCGTATACAGTGTGTCCCAGAATAAGCGAACGTACAGGTGTAAATGACAAAACATTTTCGAACTGAAATTTGATCATTTGGGATCTTGATTAGAAAATAAAATTTAACATATATGGATTTTTGGTGAAATCAAGCGGGCCTTGACCGGGGCATTATTTTTATTTTCTGTCTAGGTAAAGTGCCTCTTCTTCGCAAAATATTTTTTATTGAAGTTTTTTTAAACCTCTTAATAGAAAAAAAATTCTTCATGGTATTACAGTACATTTAGGATCTGCGTTTAATCACAGGTTGCCCAGCAGGCACTATTTTATGCGAACGTTTAGCCAAATATACTTAATTTTTTTTCTAATCTAAAACTGGATTCGTAAAGTTAGAGGATTGGAAAACGGTATGAAAAAATTTGCGTTAAAAAATATAATGTTATAAGAATAATAATAACAATTTCAAACATGAACAATTTTCAAATTTTTGTCACAGAGCTTCCTGAAACTTGTTGATACCCCAATCGACATGTCAGACAATCTAAATATCAATAAATTAACTAAAAAAGTTTATTATTAACGGCTAAAACTTCACGAAAAGAAATATTGATCAGCTAATGATTCTCGTCTCTTTCTAATATGCCAAAAAGCGGCATATTTGTAAATTAAATTGATGCAATATATAGATGGCTCTGATTAATAATTTGGGATTGCTTAGGTTCCTCATCTTAATAGAAAAGATTATTTCGGAAATAACATTTGATGACCAAATTTCATTTCCTAGACAAACGATGATGAAATTAAGGAAATTAGGCTCAAGGTTATTAAATCGCATGATTTTCAATTCCGTTCCGTTCGATATTTCGATAAAAATCAAAATATGTTAAATTTTATTATCTAATCAAGCAGGCCTAGATTCCAAATGCCATAGGTTCACATATTCTGCCACACACTGTATAAGCCCTCAGTAACAAGTGCGGCATTTCGTGATAAACACAATGGTTATCATGAATAAAGAATCTTATATTTAATTAAAAAATCATTTTTGTCGAAGGTTTTTTTATACAAATGATGAAATTTGGCATAGGCATGTAAATTTTGAGACAAAGCAATTGTTTAAGTTCTATTCAGTTTTGTTAGGGTTTGTTGACCATTATATGTCAAATATCATCCCCGGCATCTTATCCAATGCGGTGTTAATTCAGACACGGAATCCTGAAAAGTAGCTTTTTTAACAGTTTGTAATTAAAATTCACATTTTTCACGGTTCAAGTTCACGGATATCACAATAATTAAAATTTAAATACAAAATGAAAAATCAAAGAAATTCTTTTTAAATTAGTATAGAGTGGTTTAATATAAATAATTATTAGATCACCTAAAAAATAGCAAAAAAATTATTTTAAAATGCACCTACCTGTAATGGCAGCCAAATACTGGAACACAGCACTCCCTTGTTGCATTTTCTGAGTCGATCCAGTGATAATTGTCATCGTGACGTTTAAGGAAACAAATTTAAAATAAAAAAATTTAAACAAAAAGCCACTCGAATGAAACCCGCTAACTAAAAATTTACATAATATCACAAATTTTACTAAGAAATAAAAACAATAAACGAAAAAAAAAATTGTTAAATGTTATAAATGAACATTGATTGCCATTTGCGCTGTTCAGTTTGGTTCAGAACCTCAACTGAGAGTAATTATAAATATCTATCAGCTGTGTTTAAATATATAGCGAGTCTACATCTGTTCGGAAACATGGATTAGTGTGTAGCCGATTCAATGAAAATCTGAAATAATTTAAAATACCCTGTGGCGCAGAAAATGGGCAACGTTACGTTAAAATTATGATTTGTAAAAGGACCTATCCTATAATTAACATAAATCAGGGGCGAAATTCCGAGCACTTGGCACGGCTTGGAGGGGCAAAATTACAAATTTGAAAAGGGCATATATTGAACATAAATCAGGGGCGACATTCCGAGCACTTGGCACGGCTTGGAGTGCCAAAATTACAAATTTGAAAAGGGCATATATTGAACATAAATCAGGGGCGAAATTCCGAGCACTTGGCACGGCTTGGAGGGGCAAAATTACAAATTTGAAAAGGGCATATATTGAACATAAATCAGGGGCGACATTCCGAGCACTTGGCGGGGCTCGGAGGGGCGAAATTACAAATTTCAAAAGGGCATATAATGAACATAAATCAGGGGCGAAATTCCGAGCAGTTGGCAGGGCTCGGAGGGGCGAAATTACAAATTTCAAAGGGCATATATTGAACATAAATCAGGGGCAAAACTCCGAGCACTTGGCGGGGCTCGGAGGGGCGAAATTACAAATTTGAAAAGGGCCTATATTGAACATAAATCAGGAGCGAAACTCCGAGCACTTGGCGGGGCTCGGAGGGGCGAAATTACGATTTTCATTTTCGCCTATTGCCCTAAAATCTTATTGCCGAATACGTCAACTGACAGGAACATAAAATGGCCAAAACGTCAATCGGCCTGAATTCTTTTTAATGTATTTAACAGGATTCCGAAGTATCTGTAAAAGAGTTTTCTTCCCAAGCGTTTGTTCCTGTTTTAGGAAAAAAATGTCAAAGGAAAAAAACTTTGTAATAGAACTAGAACTCGCGGAAAGTCTATATTTTTTGTTTCAGGGGATTTTTAGATTTAATTTTTTTTACTGCTCCATATAGAAAAAAATTATGGATTTTCCTCGAGTTGTTAACAAAATTAGACATCTTTCATTAAAAAAAGAAGTGGACTCCAAAAGGATAAGAGACCAATCTGAACTGATATGAACAAGATAACTGAATAAGTTAATAAATATTTTCAAATATTTGTTCCTATACTTTTAAATAGCATGAACAAACCTGAACAACCCCGTGACAATACGTGACAATATATGGCAAAATGTTTATTTAAAAATATAGGGGCACTAAAAGACTTCGCCCAAACCCCCCGCCCACTGGCTACGCACATTATATGCATTTGTGTATTTCTTATTGTATAATGCATCTTTAGTTGGTTAGGGACTATTAAAAATGTGATTCCTGTAGCCATTTACTTTTTAATCAATTCATTATTTTATTTTTATATATTGATTATTTACTGCGTTTACAAAAATATTTTATTTAATTATTTCTCGTCAAAATAGAGTTGAGCCGACACATTTTAAATCTCAATATTTCTCTAACCTGGAACCGGAGCCGTAAAGCCCTACGTTTTGCAAAAGTTTCCAGATTTCGTGTAAAAAAATGAAACAATAGTAAACATATTCAACAATGGAAATACCAACAATTTTCAACTTTTTGTCATAGGAGGATTCGCTTAGTGCCTCCTTTGTGCATCATAGAACCTAAATATTAAGGAATTAATAAAAATTAACTTCATAAACCTCGTAAACTGAGTTTCGACAAATAATAATCGATTGATTTTTCCTAACCCAAAGGAGGCTTTTTGCAAATGTTGTAAGATATGTGGCTTTTATTGCTAATATCGAGTGCCCATATAAAAAAAAAAGCAGAAAACCATTAGCATTTTCTTGTTTACACATTTCCATTATTTTGCATATTTGAGAAACGTATCATTAGTTTTAATGCGCATATCTAATAATTTTTATTGTATTGGAATAATTGATTTTTTATAAGCCTCCTTCTACACGTGTAAAGTGGTATAAGAAAAAACAAAAATCAAGGTCATATTTTCCATGTTTAATATTTTGTAACAAATAAGTTTTTTCATCATTATAATATCTGCATCAAAAATAAGGAAAAAAAGTCATAGAAAATCTAACAGGCATACCTATACAGTGTGGTTCTTTAATGCTAACTTTTACCCCGCTAATTTTTTTTTACAAAATTTGAATGTGGCCTATAGGGGCAGATAAACTACCTTTAGACGGAGGAATGGCGATTCTAACTGTCAAAATGGCGGATGGGCGCCATCTTGGTAAAGAAAATTAAACAGGAAGGGGTCTTGCGATACATCATTTTGATGCCAAAATATTACTTCTCTATTCGAAATGAAAACAAAATGGCGGCGTTTTAAAAATTTCATAATTATTACATTTTTATTATCCTTTATTTCATTTAGAGTTTTAGAAAAATAAATACAACTTGCCATAGTGTAGTAGTAATCAGACAGCTACACTTTCATGCATATTTTATGGTGCTCAAATTCAAAATGGCGGATGGGCGCCATCTTGATAAACAGAATTAGAATAGGAACGATACATCATTTTAAAGGTATACTATCGAGTACTTTACGATCACCGAATATTGTGTCCCTAGTCGTACCCGAAACAAAATGGTGGCTTCTTAACAAATGATATTTATAGTTTTTGCAGAATTATACCGTTGATCTTTTGACTGCAATAGAACCTCATTATCCCTGGACCATAAAATAAATAAGGAAATCCCAAATTTTAAAACCTTTTCGAGAAGAGCCGGACTAGGTATACAAATTCAATTTATACATATGCCTGATGCATATATATCTACAAAGTAATTTTTAATAATTTTAATCTTTAGTGGTTTTCCGGCGAGTAATTTTTAGTTAGGCTTATTAATGGTAGAATGTGACGTCCTTGGAATTGTGCTGATAGGGGGGCATCTTCAAGTGTAACTTTTAAAAGAAAGCATTTATCTACCGATGCCAAACTAATAATTAAAAATGTGTATCAATCGTTGCTGAGTAGAAATTTTAATTCGATGGATGCTTTAGCAGAGACGTCTACTTTGACAAAAACTCCTTTATCTTCGGTAAGAGACATAGTACTTAAACCTGTTAATCTTAGAAAAAATCGGAGTGGTTCTGGCACATTTAGAAGCATTGACGAAAATGACATGGATTTATTAAGAAGAAAGATTTACCAAATGTATGAGGCACATACTGTACCCACTTTGGTTTCCCTCAAAGAGCGGGTGTTTACAGACGAAACAAATATCTCTTGTAGCCTTTCAAGCCTTAGGAAAATATTGCGTAAAATGGGTTTTAAATACCGAAGCATTGATAAAAGACAAAAATTCATGGAATCTCAACGTTTACAACGTTTCTTACAATTGTATGATTACAAGTGTTCAACCCTTAATTATAAGTTTAGGCTTAGATGAAGATAGTGATAGTGATACAGAGTTAAATTTTGAATAAATTATCAATAGTTTCTTAGAGTTTAATTAATTTTTATTGTACTTGTTATCCTAATAGTTATACTTTTAAATTATATTATTTTCAATTATCAGTAATTGTTATCATTATTTTACATTTATTATAGGTACCTAAAACTAAAAATACCTATCTATTTATTTTAAATTATAAAAATAAAACATGTGGTGTGGTATACATTTTCAAGTCGGCCCTGATCCCATTTATTGAGCTTTGAAGAAGTTGAGGCGTATACAATAGGGTTTAATCAGGTAGTTTATTTATGGCAGTAAGAGTCAACGGTATAATTCTGCAACAACTATACTTTTTTTCTTTAGCAATTTTAGTTTAGATTTTACAACTTTCTAGGAATCCAATTTATCTGATACCCACTGCTTTATATCAAGTTGTAAAATCTAAATTAAAGTAACGAAAGAAAAAATAGTAAATATTATTTTTTAAAAAGCCGCAATTTTTATTAGCGTACGGATAGGGATACAATATTCTAAGATCGTAAAGTATTCGATAGTACCCTGAATGTATATATCGCAAGACCCCCTCTTCATATTTAATTTTATTTACCAAGATGATGCCCATCCGCCATTTTGACAGTTAGAACTGTCATTCTTCCGTCAAAAAGTAGTTTACCTTCCCCTATAGGCCACATTCAAATTTTTGTAAAAAAAACTATATCCTATCCTTCAAAAATAATTTTCGTAGCATTCCAATAATAATAATAATAATAAAAATTGACACTCGAACAAACCCCACACAAACCCCTCCCTCCCGGATCAGCGTTAAACGCAGCTATGGTACATTGTCATGCTAAATGGCCCATCCCGTATATGGTTCTAAAATAAAGAGAAAAAAATTTATTTTTGGACGCTCTATAAAATCATCAGACATAGTTAAAAAATCTCTTAAAATTTATAAGATAGCAATCTGAAAAGTATATTTAAATATTATTCTTTACATATTGCGTCAGATATAATATATTTACATTAAGTAAATCCTTTATTGTTTTAGAGACCCCCCAGCAACTAACAAATATGCCATTTATACCAAACTCTCACTGAAGAGCAAAAAAATAATACCCCTATGATCTTTTAAGTGTAGGAAACCCTTAAATAGGCTGTTTTAGTTATATTAGGGCCTCTATAGCCTCGCCTAGCCGGATTAGAATTCAATAAGATGTTAGCATAAAACACGGATGCTTGTCATGATTAGGCACAATAGAATATCGTTGGAAATTTTCTGTTTTGCACGCAATAATGATTTAGTATTAACATGTGAAAAGCGATATTAGCAATGTATAGCCAGGAAGACTACTCTAGTGAAGAACATTTTGCCGAAAATGCTAATTTCAGATTCGTATATTATCCTTAATTTAATGCACATAACGTCAATAGTCTTGGACCCCTGGCATCTTGAAATAAAATAAGAAATGCTTATTAATGAATATTTATTTCTGAATACATTTTTTGTAATAACAATATTTGTACAAAATTCGAAAAATTGTAAAATGCAATATTTAAAAATATTGCAATTTTTTCGTAAATTTAATAATGAATCAAAAATTGGAATATTTAATTTTACTACTAAATATCAATTAATAGTTAGTATGACCTCTCCTCTTCTATTCAATAACATACTGACACGACGACGGTACATTGGCACAATCAAGCAGTGCATCATCTCCTGAGAAATATTGTTCCATTTCTTTTTTTTATGATCAAACACAAGCACTATAGGAAAAATTCTTTAGGGTACTCTGGGAGTGGTGCGTGTGTGCAAAAAGCGATTCACGTTGGTTTTGAATCGTTGGAGGTTATATTCGTTGGGAAAAACGACCTAGGGAAGGTCGTTCCATAAGGATGAAGTCCTCCAGATGAAGGAATTCTTAAATAATGAAGTTCGAGGAGTACTATAAGCTTGACCACATATGTATGGGCGGCAGTGGTTCGTCGTGTATTTCTGCTATTTGCCGCTCTGGGCGGAATTAAGAGGGCAAGGTCAGTCGAGCACTTTCCATGAAAATATCTGTAAAAGAGAGTCAAATCCCCAACCCGTCTTCGATGTTCTAGGCTGTCGAGGTTCTTCGTCAGCTCGTGGTCTCCGATCAGACGAATGGCCCTCCTCTCGATGGAATCCAGTAGCCGAAGAGTATGTTTGGGTGGAGAGCTCCAGACTAGTGATGGTCGATTCTGGGCTTATTTTTCTGCTGTATTTCTCCACAGAAGATGAGGGTATGTGCTCTTGAAACACATAAAATGTATTATTAAAAACAACATTTAGCAACACAACAAGCGCGGATCCAGGAGGGGTCATGACACCCCATTCGCACTAGGTGGATTTTAGTGGCACAAGTCATGACGTTACTGTCCATGCGTCATGTAAAAAATAGCGAATACTGAAAAATGTGTCATCCCCATCCCTATCGGCAATCGGCAGATCATACCTCAATGCTAGAAACTAAGGGTTGTAGGCCCTTGCAGGGGAGCAACGTATGGCCGAGGGGTCCAGAGCCCACGTTAGTCAAAACAATAAATACGGTCTTTAAATGATCTCTATCTAAATTTTGACTTAAAAATTAATTTAAATCGAATAAAAAAATATTTAGAGAAACGTTTTCGAAAAATCAACATTTCAAGCGCCGTAACAAGTCTATAATTTATTTATCAGCGACTTACTACGAAAAAGCTTTTTTTAGAATATGTGTAAATAAACATGGAAAATTTCCAGTCATTTTTTTAAAGGAACAGAATCTGATTACCAGGTTTTTCTGTAATAAAAAATGTACTCGGCTTTAAAAATTTAAAAGCTTTTATCGGAGAAAAATCTATATTTTTCGGACCAAGCTCAAATACCGCTAAATTTGATAAATAATTAATTATAATCAATAATTAGCACTAGAAAAATTGATACGGTTAGACGTGAATTCAGATAATTAACAGAAATGTTTATGATTTTTACATTATGTCAAGTAACTTTAACACTTCATTACATGTGGGGGCTCGTGGGCTAAAATATAGAGGAAGAGCCAGAGAAAATATGTTTAAACACACAAACTATCGTTGCGCGTCAATATAATTCATCAAAGGCGAGGAAGTTGCAGTTCCCCTACTTCCCAAACCCCACCCCCACCGTAAATCCGCCACTGTTCGGGTTCATAAAAAAATAAATAAAATATGTCCCCGACGAAATGGCACGTAAAGATTATAACTATATTCTACCGCGGTACCGGCGTACCAGTGCACACTTCTTACAATTTACGTGGGATATCCTATGTGTCCTGACCAGACGGATCACCCGGTATACTACAGTTATTGGGAATGTATGCGTACCGCGTTATTCTATATAAAATCATCTTCCACCGTAATTTTCAAAATAGTTGGTGAAAAAGGTATAAAAGTGTTAAAATTATAGTGTTGTTTTCTAAGGTGTTGTGTAATTATGACCACATTTGGCAACACTCACTTACGTCTTTTGAGACGACCTACGACTATATTGATTTTGTACATCTCTCGCTGTGCCTGCCACAGGGTTTTTCGGGATTCACATAAGGTGGCTCATTATCTTACTTATTAATTCAAAAACATTTTTCATCACTGGTTTGCAGGTTTAACATGTAATAAAAGCAATTTCCATGACACCCCTATAATTGCTCGGAAACATTTTTGGGCATATACTCTACCAATAATTTAGACGAGATCTGGATGGGTCTAACAATAACATACAAGTAATTTCTACTGAAAAGTCAGCGAAATTTCAAACAGAAAACACTTACCTTTTACCTCTACTTCTTCCAATGCTTGGTTCTCTGCAGCCCACATGCACCATCTTTTTGCCACACTTTTTTTTAACGAACAAAATTTTATGATCTTTTGATGAACAGCAGCAACATGTTTCAATAATATTATTATTGAAACATATGTATTATATTTGTGCATATATATTTTGAAAAATAAGATCAGAGAGTGAGTGCATTCAACAGACCATAAAATGAACTACTTCGCGATTATCAACCCCGAGAGCAAACCGATTGTGCCACAAGACATCATAACATAATGAGCCTCATGCTGCACAACTCAGCCTTTACTTTCCTATGTTATAGTGCAGGGTACCAAAGGTTCCCCATCCTATAACTGAAAAACCTTGTTCTACGTTCACTCTTGAGTTGATTCCGAATATCCGAGAAAAAATGTTTTAAACAATGATTTAAGTTTGTTGATTGGAATATCTGAAATTAAAAAAAAAACATACTTATAGTACATTAGTTTGCTTTAAAATAAAATATCACAGGGCAAAATTGTGCTTTCTAGTGACGCTATGCTAAAAAATATGAACAAAACTTACCTTGAAATGTTGTAAAATTTAGGAACCCGTCAACAAACCCTCCTTTAACGGAATTGAACACAATTTGCTCATAAAACCCGATCCAGGAGTTTCAGGAACGACGAAAACTATCCCGGGATAACTTTCCTGCGTCTCCCTGGACAAGAAAAATGCTTAAAGAACTACGTCTCATTATATCGGGATGGCCATGGTCACATAAAAACAATTGAAATCGCCCGGGAATATGACTACGACGTTAGCAATGTATTATAGGTTGCCGCTTTCGGACTTATTGGTCTTCACCTCTTTTTGGCTTTTGCTGCGTTAAAGGGCCATTCGCCAGTACGATTTGGGTGATGGTAAATTGGTCTACTTGTTTTATTTGCAATTCTAACCTTATAGGCCAGTTTTATAAGTAAATAAGTTTAAAAACTTCGTTTGTAGCAAACATCTAAAATTACAATTTTATCTACTTAAGGCCAGTTTTGTAGGTTTCAAATTGCAGAGAAAAAGATAATGGACTTATTTCAAACAAACTAGTATACTATATATAATAAATGGAATTTTCTAGAAAGTTACCCCACGGCAAGTGAACCAACTTTTAAATAGTATCCTGTACTGTATAATATGAACTAATTCCAAATTCGTATTCCGGGTGTAGAATAAAATAATATTATCGACAAAAATGTACAGTATCGTATCCAGAAAGTTCTGAGGGCGGCCAAGTTTCTTATAAAATTTGAATGAGCATATGGAACAAAATTGTATAACAATTCCCATTAGGTTAAAACAATCTTGGTACATTTTTATACGCCATAGTAAGATAATGACTTAGCCGCCAACTAAATTGCTCATGCCTTCATATCAAGCCACCGGGGGAAGTGGGACTAGCCAGGAGTCATGAAACCCCCTCCCTCCTCTCCCACAAACAGTGGAACACAAGACAATATACCTACATATTATATTGTTTTTACTAACGTGGCAGCGTATAGTACTTCTCCTTCACAATGACCCCGAAGTTATTGATCCACGCTAGCTTCATATACCTACAGACAAATTCAAACAAACCCGTACAAACCTCCTCACGGAGATCAAAACCTATTTTTAGCGACTGCGACGTGGAAGCACCGAAGAAAAGGACCAAGCTTTTATTCATTGTGCCAAGCCATCTATACGAAGCGATATGGACTGGTTAAACACGTCCGCGTAAGGCAGTTGCACAGGGCCGGTTCTACATTATATTTCAATTATATGCATGAAAGCTGAGAGCAAACGGCCCTCATAGCTTCTGCTTGCTGCGAATAACAATGTTGCCGCTTGCAAGTTTTTTTACTTGAAAGCTAAGTTTTGAATATGATATATAAACAAATTGTTTATTTAAATTACTAGATAAGAACAATAACTTTTTTTAAGAGATAGAAGGAATTCAGATAGGGATGTGGCATCCATGCAAGGAGCCGCCACTGATCGACACTGCCAGACTTAAATAAATAATGTATTATTATTGAGTCTATTCTAAACTAATATAAAATTCGCGAAACTCAAACACCTGGAATAATTAATGACTGGGCTCTGGAACAGGTCCAGGAAATTTTAATTTTAGGAATTTTTTCAATGCCAAATGCTAATGCACTCACCCAGTTTTCGTTGTAAGGAAGTATAAATAAAGAAATGTTTTGGAACAGGTTTTAGGTTTATGACATCCCATATCATCCTGTTCTCGCTTTCTTTTCTAGTCTAAGTGTTCTCGCTTAGCTCTTCATCTGTATCTGTCACATATGGGACAGCTTAGGAAATAGGAAAGCAAAACCAAGAACAAAAAAACATAATGCAAGATATATTTTTTAATTGTGTTAGCCAATTATATGCATGCCTAATGTTCAAGAATATTTACTAAGGGACAAACCATCCCCCAATGAAGGTCATATGAGAAATAAATTATCTGTATTCAAGGGGGCGGTTGATAAGTAGGTACTCAAACTACTAAGTCTAAGTCAAATTCGGACAAAAAGTCTTATTGGCTAGCAGCAAACAAAACTTTTGAGAGTTCTTCCACAGATCGCCACTATAACGAACTAACCCATAAGTGGTTTAACCCATATGAACCCTATGAAAAATCATTGTTGAAGTGAGTTGTAAAACACTTCTCAAATATTCCTGTACAAATATTATGTAAGTTTTGAGGCCATATTATGTAAGTCAAGGGAGGAGGAAAGGAACTGGAGATTTGATCTATCTAAGCGAAGAATAACAAAATACAGTTTTGATCTAAAGCAAGCACTACTAAACACTGCTTAAATTTTGGCACAAGAAAATTATTAATTTCGATGCACACTAGCATTAGCCATAAAATAAATACAGTTGGTAGAACAATTATTCCTCTGTGGTTTCTTTGTGGAAATAAAAAAATGGCTTCTCAAGGTCGACCTGTCACTTCATGAAGAAATTTACAAATCTCCCATAATATTTGTTCAAATTTTCAACAACACTACCTGAGAATAAGTTTCGTTGGACAAGCCATGGCCACCCCAATGTTTATCAAAATGTAAGTACCTATTTTACGAACTTAATTTTACCAATGAGATTACATAAATCCTCATAATATACGCATTATGTTACGAACCCGCGCTTTCCCGCATTTTCCGATTCCATCATGTATTTATAAACGTCAAATAGCTGTCAGAAAGTGTAAATATAACCTCAACCTCAAAATTGTTTTAATTTGAACGCTCATCGCTCAACGTTGTGCAACAATCAATAACAAAACTATTGAAGTAATAATAAATATTACTTTGATTAGAGATATAGGGATTCCCTATTTAATATGGGGCCCCCCAAAAGAACTGGCTTCAAGGCGGAAAAATCGTCCAAAAGGCGTAAAAAGGAAGATGAAGATGTTTGGGTTCCCGAAGAAGACGATACAGCAGGTTTGCTATAATTTTTTGTACGAGGAATTTAAAATAGAAAATGTATGTATGCTACAGTATGATGAGCTCCTTCAAGTAAACCCATAAATCTTAAAAGCAGACAAAGTTACTAAGGAATCTTATCAAACTTATTTTAGAAGGAGAAGAGGCGTCTATACCAGGAGCCGCCGCTCGAGATGCTGAAAAAAATGATGAAAAAATCCAAGAGGATGAATTTGGAGCCAAAGACTATAGATCACAAATGATTTTAAAATCAGACAATAGTTCAAGACCCCTTTGGGTGGCCCCGAATGGGCATATCTTTTTGGAGTCCTTTTCTCCTGTGTATAAGCATGCCCACGATTTTCTTATAGGTTAGTAGTGTTACAAATTACAAAATATTAGCGTCTATTGCTATTAAGAAAAGGTGATATTAAATTTTTTGGAATTTGGTCACAAAGGTGTATTGGTGCGGGTTTGCACTTCCCCAGGAAACTGCAGGTTACTATATATAAATAACATTATGTAATTAAGGGCAAGTCATAAATACAATACCAAATTAAGTGTAACAATATTTTTGACAGCTATTTCGGAACCAGTTTGTCGTCCGGAACATATTCACGAGTACAAGCTAACTGCATATTCACTCTACGCTGCCGTCAGTGTGGGTCTTCAAACCAACGACATCATCGAGTACTTAAAGAGGCTAAGGTCAGTGGTTGATATGATTAATAAGAAAAATTATTATTAAGAAGTTGGTAGCTACAGTCCGGTGACACTCTATTAGAAATATTTCTATTGTATCTTTAAGTAAATCTTAAGGGTACACAACAAAAGTGAAACTGAAAAAGGACAAAATATGGGATATACAACATATTATTAGGCCCATAAATGCGCAACTTTACTTCCATTTAACCGACTTCGTATCTCTTACGGTTTCCGAGGTCCCTGTAGTGGCCCTCCTTATCTTGGACACGGTGCCAGTGTATAAAGTTAAATGTGGAGTTTGTCCATATTTTTTTGTCCTATGTATAACCTATGACAAAAGAATATTAAAAAAAAACTTAAAGAACACATAACTAGCTAGACTAATGTGTTTATACATAATTTACACGTCAGCGACATTACAAATAGAAAAGTAAAAAACACAACAAAAATACCTTTCTGACACCTCCCTCATACGCCATTCAAGTTTAGTGGGTGTTATTTTAGTCTGAAGAGCAATAAAATAAATGTATTGAATCGCATATTTTCATATGCCTGCCACTTTATAAGTTTGAAATCGATTCTTGTTTTTAAAGTAGCTACCAACTTTGCACCACTGACTTTTTTTCCTCTTTAGCAAAACGTCCATACCAGAAGGTATCATCGAATTCATAAAATTGTGCACCTTGTCCTATGGAAAAGTGAAATTAGTGCTAAAACATAATAAATATTTTGTCGAAAGTCCTTTCCCGGAAATTTTGCAAAAGTTATTGAAGGACCCTGTTATACAAGAGTGTAGATTGAGGAGAATTATTGCTGAGGGGGACGGAGGAGATGGTTTTATCACACAGGTAAGTAACGATTACTATTTTTTTAATTGGGATTTTGAATTATTTTCTACTTTATTTCCTAGATTTTAGGCTATTTTTTTAATAATAAAAGAGTACAGGGAAAGGAAAGAACCCTCCACCCTTAGTGGAGAATATACATGGTGTTGAAAAAAGGTCAGTACCCCGGAATAACTCCGGTGCATCGCATTGCAGCGGAAAATGTCTGGCGAAAAAGTTGTTTCATTTTGACAGAGGAATAGTTTGCAATTTAAACCACCCTCAACCCCAGGGCGCGGGTGGGGGTAAGTTAAGATTTTCAAATGGAACCCCATATTTTTTATTGGCGTATCGTGTTCTCCGACCAAAAATAAACATCTTTTGTCCGAAAATTTTTTTTATTTGGGCCCATCCTTCACCAATAATCACCATGAGAAAGACAAAATCAAAACCGTGCGAAAATCAAGTTTTAATACTCTTTTTCTCTGTCTTGTACTAAAGCGTGATTATTGGTGAGGGATGGGCTCAATTAAAAAAAAAATTTCGGACAAAAGATGTTTATTTTTTGTCGGAGACCACGATACGCCAATAAAAAATATTGGGTTCCATTTGAAAATCTTAACTTAACCCCACCCGCGCCCAGGGGTTGAGGGGGTGGTTTAAATTGTAAACTATTCCTCCTTCGAAACCAAACAAATTTATCCCCAGACATTTTCCGCTGCAATGCGATGGACCGGAGTTATTCCAGGGTACCGACCTTTTTTCAACACCGTATATAATAAAATCATGTAATCTTATAGTTTATGAGGGTGATCATTGGTTTCAATTTTTCTCTCTATTTATATAATATAATATATTATATCTTTTTAACAAATTATGATTACTACAAACCATTAAACTTCTCTAATTATCAACAGGTATGTGGTTTTAGAGCACAAGGGGGGCATAGTGCCGTCTTTCCCTGTACCCTTCTCCTAATAGAGAATAATTTTTTATGAATTTTTATTAAGTTATATCTTGAAAGCATATTTGGTATATTTTCTCTGTGTATAATCTTAGATATTCATTATTTATAGATTTTTTATTTAACACACAAAATTTTAGGTCCAAGATAAAAAGAACATACCCAGTTTTGGTGCAAAAGCTAGCACTTCTGCGGAATCTAATTCTGAAGGTAAGTTAAGTAAAATTAAAGAGTCCCATGTGATGTTTACAATTTTGGCCTTTTTAGGCCTTTAATGAGATCTAAATCTTTATGTTACAAACCCATCATTTTTTTTTTAACTCATTTTTAGCTATAGCAGTACCGGATGATATAACCAACTTTTATGAAAAAATGGATAATGAGGAAGATGAGGAGGAAGCAACTCTTGAAACGGTATCATTTGAGGTTAATCAAGAAAAAATTGAGGTCATTCAGAAACGCTGTATAGAGCTAGAATATCCTCTGTTAGCTGAATATGATTTTAGGTAGGTTAGGTAAATCTTATTAACGAAAAATAATAGCAGGGCTTAAAATAATTGTAGCTATTGGTGGATTTGTGCAAGGTGTTAACTAAAATTTCTATCAAAACTGAGTATCATGGATCACTATTCTCCAGTTACAAGATAGAAGAAGCCCCGCCCCGTCGTCAAAATAACAGGTCATGGATGTTTAATTTAATTTTTTTCCGGCGTTAATATTAAAGTTAGAGCAAAACTGACAAAACATTGTCGCAGCAACTTTTAATGAACCCAAAGATTACACAATAATTTATTTTACACGACGTTTCGTTTTCAAGCAATCATCATCAACTTCATTTTTTCTTATACGGCCCTGATTTTATAATGTTAAATTTTAAGAGCCCTTTTTATTCTAATTCAATGGTATACTATACAGGGTGTTATGGAAATGACGTATTATATTTAAACCGGCAATTCCTGAGATAAAGACAAATTGAAGAAAAGTAGCCATAAATGGCGCTTTCAATTCATTCAGCGGTACAAGTGATCTGACGTCAAACCAGAAAAACATCTGTGTGGCACTGCGATACATGTAAGCAATCAAGGAATTCTTGCCGGTGTTGTCATATGTACACCTTAAACTCTTTGGACAAAATCAAATAATTTAAACACTTTTCCATTCTGTAATACCTTTTTGTACAATTAATTGAAGAACATTTACGACGTACTATGTTTTAAACAACTCGAAAAACATATGGAATAGTAATAGCCACGTACGTCACTAGGTCATGACCTCTTGACGCCTTACATCGGCTGAGCGAAGTAGTTTCATATAGCGCCGCACGCTTGCGTCTGTTAGTTGAAGACCAACCAGGGGCCGGATACGTTGTGTCTCGTCGATCACCAACACACTCTCAGCAATCCGCTCTGTTTTTTCGGTTTACGCGTGTATCTTGCCCTTCCATAAATAATCTTTGAATATTGTTTTTATTGACGAGTTTCTTCTGGACGTCAAATTTCGTCGCGTGTAATAAAATCTAATAATCTGTATTATTGTATTTTCAAAAGCTAACTATCGGTTCTATTTCACTATTACTGTGTGTACATAAAGTGTTTCCAGGAGTGTTCCCATGAAAAAGAAAAAAAACTTATTGTGTTTGTGCTTGGATTTCCTCGCTCTTTAGGTATAATGATAAATACAAGTAGGTTGAAAATAATTTATTTTTATAATTTTATATGAAATTTCAGTTTTACATTAAGTTTGGCAACATTGCCATTGGCTCTGGGGGAAATGTTGTACAGTAGCGCAGACTGGCCTGTTAGTAAGAGTGTTTGTTACCCCACTTTTAAAACGGTCGAATTACAAAAAATAAAATATGTAGCGCTTCTCTAGGACACCCAGGGAGTCACCCATTTAAATATAATACGTAATTTCTGTATATTATCACTTAAATACGTTTTGAGCCTTTTTAATCAACTTTATGAAATGTTCAGGATACGGACCTGTATTTCCCATAATTTTGTAAAAGCTGTTCAATGCAGTAGATACAAAAATTAATATTTTTAAAATTCCTTGGGTTACATAAAATCGTAAAACAAAATGATTTATTAATAATATCGAAACAGTAAGTATGAAAAAATAAACAACAAATAGATTTCCTTTGGGGATATATCGGGAATTGTGCTTATAATGAAAATTTTGAAACAGAAGACCAAAGCTAACGCCACAAATGCTAATGAATGCTTTAAATTCTACATATTAATGATATTTATGTTTGGAAAATGACGGAAATCATTTCT
The DNA here is from genome assembly GCA_963991005.1 of Barypeithes pellucidus. Lineage (NCBI taxonomy): Eukaryota > Metazoa > Arthropoda > Insecta > Coleoptera > Curculionidae > Barypeithes > Barypeithes pellucidus. Next base: position 27,238,288 of record OZ022564.1, on the reverse strand, counting down.
TCAACACCTTTTGGAAAATTAATTTCTAATAATTTAATTTAATTTAATCCCTTTTGGCGATGGACCTATTTGTTGTTTATTTTTTCGTACTTACTGTTTTGATATTATTAAGAAATTATCTTGTTTTATGTTTCTTATGTTTTGCATTATTAAAAAAGAATTTTAAAAATAAATTTTTTACAAAATCATGGGAAATACAGGTCCGTATCCTGCAAATTTCACAAAGACTCAAAACGTAATGAAACGAGAATGTGCAGTACAACATGAATTTAGAATAAAAAAGGCTCTTAAAATTAGACATTATAAAATCAGAGCCGTATTAGAAAAAATGAAGTTGATGATGATTGCTTGAAAACGAAACGCCGTATAAAATAAAATATGTAATCTTTCGGTCCATTAGAAGTTGATGTGAGAATGTTTTGTCAGTTTTGTTCTATCTTTAATACAAAATTTAAATTTTTTCAAATTAACTCAAAACCTAACCTAACCAAAACTTTTTTTATGGCATATTGTTAGTTGCGATACTTTTTCCTCATTTAATCGAAATTGTATCTGTTACCCTTAACGATATCCCCATAGAGGCCCTCATCTTGGGCTCCCTAATATGACCAATGCACAATGCGTTGAACTCCAAATCGACATTACCTCAGTGGGCGTTTCGTATATCTTCGAGATATGTCGGTATTTTTTTGTCTCCAAATATGAGTTGTCTGATTTTTACAATGATCCGTTTTTCTTTAACCTTTCATATTCGAAGATCTAGCCTATTCCATCTAAAAAATGCATCGTAAAAAATTGTGAACTCAAGTATGCAATTCTACAAAAAGCGGTTAATTCGCGATGTATTCGCAAAATGTGAACACTTGGTAATGAAAATGACTATATGTCATAGTTTAATAATTTATTATCATTTTATTTTGGACATAATTTGTAGTACAGGTCGAATTATTTGATATCTATTGTGATCTATAGTGAATAAATAAATACTATATATTTTAGAAACGATACAATAAATCCTGATATCAACATAGACTTAAGACCATCGGCGGTTTTAAGGCCTTACCAGGAAAAAAGCTTGAGAAAAATGTTTGGTAATGGCAGAGCTAGGTCCGGGGTGATTGTGTTGCCTTGTGGTGCTGGAAAGTCTTTGGTAAGTCAACATATATCAAATCAATTTGTAGTGTTTCATACAAAAATTGTTGTTGTATTTACTGTATTTACCAGGAAAATTTAGGGATACATTTTAATAATCGATGAATGGCTAACATCGGATATTGGGGCTGCTTCTCGACTAGAAGTATGTGGGTTTTCCTCAAACTCGAGCATAAATCTAATTTTCTATCATCACTTATTGCATTGGCAGCTTATTTTTTTATCTGCTTTACATGTCCGAGCTGCCGAAACTGCTTAACTAACTGCTGTTAAATAATAGTACAATACGTATCAAGAGCCGAAAAGAGGCTTTTACGGACGAGATGCGGAGAGTCCGGAAAAGCCTCCGACGGCCCGAGATATGTACCGTATTTTTTTTTACAAGTGCTCCGAAGCTTGGATGCCAAATAAATAAAGAAATTCTTCAGACAGTTTTCTTATCTACATGACATGAAAACACTATCTACTTATTATTTTTGACAAATAGGCTCGGTGGTATAGCGTATGCCTAGTGATCTGAGGGTCGCGGGTTCAAATCCCGCACTCGGCATTTCTGGTTTTATTTATTTTTTTACAAGTGCCCGAGTCTTTGAGGCCATATAAATAAAGAAAATCTTCAGACATTTTTCTAAAACATCTTTGAAAAATTAACTGCCAATTTAATTTATATATAGTCCGCTATTTATTATCGCTTGTAGTATGGCTCGGTGGGTAGAGTATCCGCCTGGCGATCTGAGGGTCGCGGGTTCAAATCCCGCACCGATAATTCTGGTTTTATTGATTTATGAGCACATGGTGACTCGAAGGGGGCGGGAAAAATCTTTCCCGCCCGCTTCGATACTTTCCCGCCCGCTCTCTTGGAAAACGCCACTTTAGGTGAAGAGAACATGCATGAAAAGAGGCACTTTCGGGCACATGTAAAAAAAACAATTTTTCTGATATGCAAATTCAAACGACTTTTTTTTGGAACATGCAAGGAGAATCTGCTTTCAGACACGATGCACCCGGAGTGCAAAGTAGTATCGGGATGGCTCAGTTTCTCTGATGGAGTAACCTGTCCCTCTGAAGGAGAGACCTATCTCTCTGAAGGAGAGACGCCGACCTACTAAACTCCTCGCGTTATTGTGTTAGTGCCGTTAAGCACTCTTACACGGTTAAGGTTGAGTGTATTTTTGACAACTACTGTCATGCAGAAAGACAGCACTTTGCTAAGGTCACGCGTTTTAAACATAAGTAAATAAAACTATTTATACCTTGTTTTTATTCCATATCAGTAAAAAGAAACAATGAAATGTAAAAAACCTGAAAACACTTAATATTTCCGAAACAAGTTGAAGATAAGTATAGGATATTGTACATGAAATATGTCTAAAATTTTCCGAGGGATTCAAAAATTAAATAATATACAGGGTGTTGTTGTATTTAAAATAAGAAAGTTGGTATTGGCCACTGTTACATGACACACCCTGTATGAAAAGTTTTTATTGAAAAAATGCGCAACTGGAAATACCAATCGACGCGTCCGTGCGTTTTTTCACACACGCCCCCATTTATTTATTATAGAATTTATTCCATTTGGCTGATACACGCTGTATATCCCTGCACAGGGTAATAGCCAAACCTTTTGAAATAAATGTATTTAAGAAATTTACGATGCACTCGCTCAGTCGACATATAGCGAGGATACCAAATTACAAATCCATACTCTCTGGGCAGCCCAACCAAGGGAGTTTAACAGCCTCAGACAAACATCCACACTGAATTGCGCAGCGCTACGAATAACGAGCCCCACTATTTTAACGGCAGCAGCAATGCTTTCAGACATGTGTTAAGATTAAAGCACAATGTTTCGTCAAACACAATACACAAGTCCCTATGCTGTACAGTTTTAACTAGCTCACTTCCATTTATGTAATATTTATTATTAATTGGGCTTTTCTTTAAAGTAAAAGTCATACACAAGTATTTTTAGTGTCGGTTTGAAGGTTGTAGACAATGGTGTTTCTTGAATAATAGAAAAGTTTTGGACTTGCATTGTCTTTATTTGTTATATATCACAACGTTTCAACTGGTAAGTATCTCCAGTCGTCTTCAGGTGAATACTAAATAAGAAAAGTAACTACAGGTCTATTTATACTAGCTATGTGCACTGAAGCATAATTGAGATGGGTGCAGTGGTGCGTTCAGTTTTGCGCGATATTAGTAATTCTAAGCTTACATCTACTTAACAAGGGCTTCCAGATATTTCTTAAATCTAATGAAGGTTTACTAAAATAGCCAGGGTTCTGGTGTATGGTAGCAGCTTCCTTGAACTTCCACCAGTGTGGTTCTTTGAGCAGGATTTCGGCTTCTGTCCACCTGATGTGATGGCCGTGTGTCCAGGCATGGTCAGCTGCACCTGATTTTTCCGTTTCTCCTTTTTGAGTGTTATTTATGTGTTCTTTAATCCTTGTTTCCAGTGGCCGTAGTGTTTCCCCAATATACGATCGGCCATATTCGCAGGGGATCTGGTAGGCACAGTTTTTCCTATCTTTCTGGCTAGTTGGTTTCGTCTTCGTTAGATGGCTTCTTAAGGTGTCTCTCGAGCTGAATACCGTTCTGATATTGTATCGTTGTCCTAGTCTTCTAATTCTCTCGGATATTCCTTTGACATATGGAATGTTGAGTATTGGTTGAGCCTCTTTTGTCTCTCCTTTTGGTGTATTTGGCCGAGTCTTACGATTTTCCAAAATTTTAACAACTAATTTCGTGGGATAGCCATTTTTGTTTAGGTCGGTCTTGATGTGGTCAGTTTCTGTTTTGAGTGCTTCATTTGAGTTGCAAATGGTGATTGCTCTATCCACAAGCGTTCTTACTATCCCATGTTTTGTGTTGTTTGAGTGATTTGATGTGTAATTCAGATATTGACCTGTATGAGTAGGTTTCCTGTACACTGATGTTTCGATGGTGTTGCCATTTTTCTTTACATTGACATCTAGGAAAGGTAGTTGATTGTTGTCTTCTTTCTCCATGGTGAATTTGATCGTTGGTGCAAAGCTGTTTATGTGCTGTAGGAATTCCTTGAGTTCATCATCGTTTCCATTCCAAATAATAAAGGTGTCATCGACATATCTCAGCCATGTTTTTGGTTTCTTTCTTGCTTGTTTTATTGTTTCAGTTTCAAACCATTCCATATAAATGTTGGCTTGTTAAGTAGATGTAAGCTTAGAATTACTAATATCGCGCAAAACTGAACGCACCACTGCACCCATCTCAATTATGCTTCAGTGCACATAGCTAGTATAAATAGACCTGTAGTTACTTTTCTTATTTAGTATTCACCTGAAGACGACTGGAGATACTTACCAGTTGAAACGTTGTGATATATAACAAATAAAGACAATGCAAGTCCAAAACTTTTCTATTATTCAGTATTTTTCTTATTCAATTTAAAACCATTTTCATCACACCATCGATACACAATCCAAATCTTCTTGCAAACGCCCCCGCAAATACTAATTTACTTGAGTGTAACTACCCGAATAAGATAGAGGTCCCAGGTTAGACCCCTGGGGTAGTGGTATCATGTTCTAAAAGAGCGTTAAACTTAACGAAATTAAAGGATATTTTTTTCCATATTTAGGTGGGTGTAACGGCCTGTTGCACAGTAAGAAAACGGGCTCTAATATTATGTAATTCCGGCGTGTCTGTTGAACAATGGAAACAACAGTTCAAAATGTGGTCTACGGCTGACGATAGCATGATTTGCAGATTTACATCAGAGGCTAAAGATAAGCCCATGGTATGTTATTATTAAAGTGAAAATAAATCGAAAATGGTGTTGTAAAACTAATCAATAATATTAAATAGCTTAATAACCAATAAAACTCACCAAGTAAGTACGTTTATTGCACTCGCGGTTATTCAACTCTGCTTCATCGAATTTATTTTATGATTGTACACCATTATTCATGAGATCGCTAGATTTTTGTCTGGATTATACAGGGTGGATGGCCTATTAGACGTTTGCGAAGAACTAGTCCACGCATCACTTTGAAATGTGGACATGCTCTCTGTTTTAAAAATATTTTCAGCCGAGCAATGCTGCCGCTTCTGCTAGAAATTATTACCAACTTTGATAATTTACATGGGACACCATGTGTATTTTTTTTTAGAATACCTATTAATTTCTTAATAACTTTCCTTGATATTTTCCTATCTGTTATCATTCTCGAGATAATATTAATTTAACTTTTTTTTTGGAAAACCCTTCATGAAGGGCTGATATTTTTGAACTCTGACAAATTAGCGCAATGAAATTTGGTTTTGAGCCAGGTAATACCCAGAGTCCTTTCACTCTGTTCCAAAATATAGTACAGGGTGTTTCAAAGTACAAATATTTTGATCATTTGAAAAAATGGTAAGAAATAATTAATTTTGCTAAATAAATGCTCATAAGCCAAAAACTGTTCAAGATAGGCAACATTACACATGGAAATATGGACAAATCAAGAGCTTTTATGACTACAAATAAATTACATGATGTTCCATTTTAAAAAACATACTTTTGAGGAGGTAAAGAAACTCACAGTCTGCTCCACTAGTTTAATAGCAATTAATAAAACTAAAAATCATACATGTTTCGAAGGCTTAAGCCTTCATCTTCAGTGAAAAGTAAAACATCCAAGGGTACCTATGACATTGAGGTAACTGTAAATAAGAAAAAAGAAGTTTAAAAAGTTAAGTTTAAGCAAAAATGATTGAAAGAAAAGGAATTGACTCAATGGAGTAGTAAAAAGTATGAAAACTCTTTCTTACCTAGCAAAGCAGGAAAAGAAAAACTTTTTGATTATGTAAAAAATTTGAAATATAGAAAATAAAAAGGTAAAAAACTAAAGGTTTCATTTATTCTTAGGAAAACGAATGCATAATAAAAAATAAAAAAAAATTTTTTTTTAAATTTCTTCTGCTTTGCTAGGTAAGAAAGAGTTTTCATACTTTTTACTACTCCATTGAGTCAATTCCTTTTCTTTCAATCATTTTTGCTTAAACTTAACTTTTTAAACTTCTTTTTTCTTATTTACAGTTACCTCAATGTCATAGGTACCCTTGGATGTTTTACTTTTCACTGAAGATGAAGGCTTAAGCCTTCGAAACATGTATGATTTTTAGTTTTATTAATTGCTATTAAACTAGTGGAGCAGACTGTGAGTTTCTTTACCTCCTCATAACTTCACTCCACTTTGAGATGGACTACTTCAAGAAAAAAAAAAATAAACATACTTTTTATCATTTTTTCACTCGAAATATTTGTATATTGAAACACCCTGTACTATTATAAATATTTGGAATCAGAGTGAAGGGTCTCTGGATATTACCTGACTCCCAACCAAATTTCAGTGCGCTAATTTGTCAGAGTTAAAAAATATGAGCTCTTTTTGAAGGATATGTTTTCCAAAGAAAAAGTGAAATTTATTATTATCTGGAGAACAGATAAATAACAAGAATTGTAAAAAAAATTTCAGGGTGCCATTTAATTTAACAAAGTTGCTAATAGGTATTTTCTCGTAGAAGCGGCGGCACTGCACGGCTGAATATATGTTTAATAAAGAGAAATTTTCAAAGTGATCCGTTGTCTAATTCTGCATAAACGTCTAATAACCCATCCACCATCAATCACCCTGTATAATAACCTTCTTGTAGGGGTGCAGCGTCTTGGTTACAACCTACTCAATGATAACACATACTCAGAAACGATCATGGGAGGCTGAGCAAACTATGAAGTGGTTGCAGGAACAGGAGTGGGGAATTATGGTGCTGGACGAGGTATTTAACAAATAGTTCAAATTTTATCACCCAAGTGATTAAGTAACATTTTTTAATTTATCCGTTTATCCGTATCCGTAAATAATCCGTTAGACTTGCATTCTCGTTACTGCTATATTTTAAAATTGTCATTAAACTTCTCGTACATTTTTTACATTAATTTGTTTCACTTGACCTTATCTGTGTCTTTGTGCGATTTTAATAATTTTTACGTCCAGTGATGTTTCTAAAAAGTTTAGTTTTTGAGATACTATACATTTTTGTAAAGCCCAAAGTATTCTCAATTTATTAAAAATATAACATACAGGGTCTGTTTTAGAGAAAAACTGGCTACGCCACTGAACTTCACTTAAAAATCTATAACAGGATCAGTTTTTACCTATATATACAGGGTGTTTCCTAACCTCTCTGAAAAAATGAAGGACATGAATCCTCGCCTTATTTTAAGACGAAAATTTGGTATAAAAGTTTTTCGCATGTCGCTTCGTTTTCGAAATACAGTGCGTTAAAAAAATATTGCATTTTATTAATCAATGCCAATGATTTAATAATGCATATGATTTAAAAACTTTGAATAATTAACTCATATGAGCAAAAGTCAAGCCATAGAACGAAGCAATGCCTACACGTATAATTTGACGATAAAAAAACGAAAATAACTAAAAAAATTAAGGTACTCTTTTACCGAGATCCCCGCAAATGAATTAATTGTAAAATTTAAAATGGACCCAAAATAAAGTGCTCTAATCATTTATGTTTAACAAATATCATTAGAATATCGTTTGACATTAATTAATAAAATGAAAAATACAATTTTTTTTAACATCCTGTATTTCGAAAACGAGGCGACATACGAAAAACTTTTATACCGCATTTTCGTCTTAAAATAAGGTGAGGATTCATCTCCTTCATTTTTTCAGAGAGGTTAGCAAATACCCTGTATATGACCTTCATAATGTCCATTAGGATCTACATAATCTCAATTTGAATCATACTCTTACAGATGATGACACATTGATTATTTCGTCGGCTCAATTGTAGATGCATTTACATTTTGAAGCAATATTTAAATAAAATCAGTTTCCAATTAAAAAATCTGTTTGTAAAATTGATGTAAATTTAATTGTACCGGGTGTCCCACTAAGAATGGCTCTCGGCCGTATCTCTGAAAGTGTTAGTCGTATGGCTTGCGGAAAAAATTTTTAATTTGAAAAGTGATCATAAGAAATTGCTGGAAATTATTTTCAAGTTTCTCAGTCGAGCGCTAGAGGGCGCAACCGTAACGGTAAATCCGTAAAGCTTAGTTCTTTCAAAAGTTGCCGCGTTAAGGTATATTGAAAATAGCATTTTCGTATACTTTAAGGTTTTATGAAGAAAATTTACTTATAACATATTTTTGTCATTTTTAAAATAAAGTGGTGGGGGAAGGTTGAACATTATTTTAAATTAATGCCTACAACTCCGGGTTCGCTCAACAGAATTTAGTGAACTTTGTTTTGTTAAGAAGTGGTTCCCTTACTCTATACTTTACTGTATAAACTATGACAATATGACTTTTAAAGTAGGCGCTAGAGGGAGCTATTTTATAACTTAACAAACATTGCGCATTTTTTCAAAAATTTTAAATACAACAGTATATTTAATTTTACGTCATCACAAAGATCAATAAAAGCCTAAAGAACTGGCGAAAACCACAACTTGATATCTTTTTTCAAACCGGAGATATTAACAAGAACAAAAATCAACACGGAAAAATATGATTATATTTAAGTTTCAACGGTACAGGTTTTTTCAAAAGTCAAATAGGCCTTGGAAAACCAAAATCTAATTTAAAATTAGGTGCTTTCACGTCAAAGTTTTTATTTGACTTTTGAAAAAACCTGTACCGTTGAAACTTAAATATAATCATATTTTTCCGTGTTAATTTTTGTTCTTGTTAATATCTCTGGTTTGAAAAAAGATTTCAAGTTGTGGTTTTCGCCAGTTTTTTAGGCTTTTATTAATCTTTGTGATGAAGTAAAATTAAATATACTGTTTTATTTAAAATTTGTGAAAAATGCGCAAGGTTTGTTAAGTTGTCTCTCTCTAGCGCCTACTTTAAAAGTCATATTGTCATAGTTTATACAGTATAGTATAGAGTAAGGGAACCTCTTTTTAACAAAACAAAGTTCACTAAATTCTGTTGAGCCAACCCGGAGTTGTAGGCATTTATTTAAAATAATGTTCAACCTTCCCCCACCACTTTATTTTAAAAGTGACAAAAATATGTTTCAGTAAATTTTCTTCATAAAACCTTAAAGTATACGAAAATGCTATTTTCAACATACCTTAACCCGGCAACTTTTGAAAAAACTAAGCTTTACGGAATTACCGTTACGGTTGCGCCCTCTAGCGCTCGACTGAGAAACTTGAAAATAATTTCCAGCAATTTCTTATGATCACTTTTGATATTAAAAATTTTTTCCGTAAGCCATACGACTAACACTTTAAGAGATACGGCCGAGGGCCATTCTTAGTGGGACACCCGGTACACTATTAGCAGTTGAAAAAATTCTCAAAATAATTTTTTTAATTAGGTACACACGATTCCAGCGAAAATGTTCCGTAGGGTGCTGACTCTAGTGCAGTCTCATTGTAAACTAGGCTTAACTGCCACCTTACTAAGAGAGGATGACAAGATCGCCGATTTAAACTTTTTGATTGGTCCTAAATTGTACGAAGCCAATTGGCTCGAGTTGCAGAAGAAGGGCTTCATTGCAAGGTATATTTGTTTTTTTATTAGACACCGTTTGTCTTAAAGAGCTGAAATTTAGTATATTTATAGTTATTATAATCAAACACAATCCTGAAGTACAAAATATTAAATTAGGCTGTTTAGAGTGTTGGGATCGAACGAGCCACCGAGTTTATTTAGTTTTTGAGCCCATTGTGTGGCATATCAAAAATGAAGCAAACAGTGTGAGGACGTAAAATATTCAAAAAATTGAAGCTTTCGGAACACTTCTTCATTGCGGACTAATAATATAGGGTGTCCACGATAGGAATGCACTCTACAGGGTTTTCGTTTACCATGGGACATACAGAAATAGTGCAAATTTACAAAATGCGAATTTTTATGATTTTGTTCTTGTTGTTTTTTTTCTGGTTCTGTTTGAAGAGATATGTGAAAATAACTTTTATATTTTCATTGCCACTTTTTCTTCTTTATAACATAATTTAATTTAATGTTCAATCCGACGCGTTTTTACTCAACCATCACCCCATAACATTTTATTTTATGTTTTGTGAATATATCGAAAGAATCAAAAACGAACTATCACGAACAGTCCAAATGGATCAAGTTCCATTTCGTCAGTCGCTAAGGCCGTTGGCCAAAATTTTACCAAATCAACTATCCCACCTCTAACACGTTCCGATGGTACAATAGCATCCACAGCCGGAGACAAAGCAAACTTACTTGCTGAACTATTTTCTTCGCATTCCAATGTAGATTTCCAGGGAAGAACACCACCCGACATTCCTGCAGTTGAATCCGAAATGACCGAAATCGTGTTCCGTCAGCGTCCCGCCAAACGAATCTTGTAAGCGCTCGACGTCAAAAAAAGCTTCTGGTCCAGACGAAATTCCTTTTATAGTTCTCAAGAGATGCGCCGATGAACTAACACCAGTATTTTGCAGACTTTTCAACTTATCCTACAAAAAAGGAATATTTCAATCGTGTTGGAAGCCTATACCAAAGAAAGTTAAAAGAGCAACTTATCAAAAGTAATGGAAAAAGCTCTTAACCAACAAGTTCTAAAGTACCTGGAAGGTTTCAACATTATCAGCAATCATTAATATGTGTTTCGGAAGTCCAGATCAACTAGAGACCTTCTAGCTTATGTCACCCATCTTTGGAACAACGCAATCGAACATCATGGGGAGTCTCGGGCTGTTGCACTGGATATTTCTAAAGCCTTTGATCGTGTAAACTGCGATCATATGGTATGTCCAGTCGATTCTGTGTATGGTTGTCTAGCTTTCTTAAGAACCGTTCTCTGCAAGTAGTGATTGACGGATTTCTCTCGGACACCTTCACCATCAAAGCCGGTGTTCCTCAAGGGTCCATATTGTCTCGCATCCTCTTCTTACTCTACATTAACGACCTTTTAGTGAAAACTAAAAATCCGATATTTAGCTTTGCTGACGATTGACTTGTCTCATCTTCAGTAGTCAGTTCAGTAGTAGTTCAAGTATCAGGCCTCAACAAAGATCTGGAAGAAATTTTGGTTTGGGGTGACAGTAACCAAGTCGAACTTAACGCTAAGAAAACCCAGGCAGCAGTTTTTTCTAAAAGGGTTAACATTACAGAACCGGATATAGTCATGGCAGGACACGCACTCCCACTGCCTTCATCTATTAATTTGCTGGGCGTCAATCTCGGAGGAAATATGTCTTGGCATAACCACGTTGTGGCAATCGCCAAGGCAGCTTCACAGAAACTTGGTGTACTCAGGGCCGGCCCCAGGGTAGGGCGATCCGGGCGGCCGCCCGGAGCGCAATGATCTAGGAGCGCAAAATCATGGAAAATGAAAATTAAAGAATATTTTTTATCATTCCGATATCATATCAATAAATTATTTTTCATAATATTGCATTGTCATCGGACCCTTGTAAGTATACTAAATTTCATTGAAATCGGTTCACGGGAATTTTCTCAAAAACGCGTTGCAAGATTTGACTGATAGTTGACAAGTTTAAGAGGCGGCAGGCGGAATTTATCATTTTTATTTCTAAGCACATAATTCAATTCATTCTTGACTGTACTCCCGATGCAACTAAAGTAGAAAAGATGACATTTGTGGTAAGATTTGTCTCCATACAGGAATCACAGTCTGAAGTTCAAGTTAATATCAACGAACATTTTTTGGGTTTTCTACCCATTGAGAGATCAACAGCTAAGGAATTGGCGGAGGCTTTACTAGAAGAGCTAGAGAAAAATAGGCTTAAAGTAGGCAACATGCGCGGTCAAGGGTATGACAATGGTTCCAATATGAGAGGAGAAAAATCGGGAGTACAAACAAGAATCAGAAATATAAACTCCAGAGCATTTTATGTTCCATGCAGCAGCCATTCGCTAAATTTGGTTTTAAACGATATGGCAAAATCCTCGTTTGAGGCAGCCAACTTCTTCAATATTGTTCAAAAATTATATACATTTTTTTCTTCCTCTTCTTTTCGTTGGGCAATATTACTGAAATATATTGATACTTACACCCTAAAACCATTGAGTGATACGCGATGGGAATGTCGAGTCGACTCATTAAAAGCTCTGCGGTTTCAAATTGGTCCAATTCACGATGCTTTGTACAGCATATATGAAGATTCAGAAATCGATAATATGATCAGAGACGAGGCTAGCGGATTATTAAATAATTTGAAGCAGTTCAAATTTATATGCTCTGTTGTGATCTGGTACAAAATTTTGAGTCATATTAACCCCATCAGCAAACTTTTGCAAACTGTAAATTTTAATATGTCACAAGCTATTGATATGCTTAGCAACTGCAAACTCTTCTTTGAAAGCCTGGGATCAGATGAAGCTTTTGAAAGCATCATTTTAGAAGCAACCGAGCTTGCTTCAGAGATTGACGTGGAAGCTAATTTCGAAACCACCACGCCACGTCATCGTGTCAGAAGCAAAACAAGAACGTTTTTGTATGAGGGCCCAGATGAACCCGTTCAAGACCTCAAACAAAAATATAAAATAGATTTTTTTTTTCACACTATAGATCAAGCAATAAATGCCTTGGAAACCAGATATAATTTGCTAAATACTCACAGTAATTATTTCAGCTTTTTGTATAATATTTTTGGTCTAAAAGACATGCCCAGAAATGAGCTACTGGCTCATTGCAAAGATTTGGAAGTAGTTTTAACTGATGGAAATTCAAGCGATCTTAACGCCCTGGAACTAGCCGATGAAATAAGCATTGTTTCGTCATTATTAACAAAAAAGGAAACCCCTGTTGAAGTTCTCAAGTTTATCGCTACACTTAAATTCGCACCAAACCTCAGCATAGCATTAAGAATCCTACTTACATTGCCAGTCACTGTGGCTTCAGGGGAAAGAAGCTTTTCAAAACTAAAAATAATAAAAAATTATCTCAGAACGATGCAGACGCAAAATCGTCTCAATGGATTGGCAATGATAGCTATAGAACACCAAATTAGTGACAAATTAGAATTGAAATCACTGGTTCGTGAGTTTGCCGAAAGAAAAGTTAGAAAAAGGGCATTTTAATTACTTTGGTTGGTTAGAATTTATTTATAATGTGGGATATTAGTTTAGTTAGCATTACTACATTTTAATTTTTGTTATTTTGCCTTAAGGGCTAAATTGCTTATCTTGTTATCTGATGATTGACTTTTTAATAAAACGTTTTTTTGTTATTTTTTTTTTTCAATGTTTTCTTGACTTTCTGATATGAGATTTACTTAAAAAAAACAGGGGGGGGGGGGGGGGCGCAAAATTAAGGTTTTGCCCGGAGCGCCAAAATGTCTAGGGCCGGCCCTGGTGTACTCTTCCGGACTAAAAAGTTGTATACATCTCAACAACTTTTGATACTATACAAGGCCCAGATTCGACCATCACTACCGACCATATCTCTTCAAATCGATCCATAAAATAAAAAGAACAAAATCGTAAAAATTCGGTTCTGCCTAAATATCTTAACGAGGTCATTGTAGGGTCGGTGCATTCTTATCTGGGACACCCTATATATTCAAATTTGAGGAATTGTCAATATATTAACCGACTATTTATTTTCTAGAGTTCAATGTGCAGAAGTTTGGTGCCCGATGACTCCCGAATTCTACCGAGAATATCTCGTCTGCAAAACGAGCAAGCGGCTACTTCTCTACGTCATGAACCCGAACAAGTTCAGAGCGACTCAGTTCTTGATTCGCTACCACGAGCGACGTGGAGACAAAACCATCGTGTTTTCCGATAACGTGTTCGCCCTTAAACACTACGCCATTAAAATGAATAAGCCGTATATCTACGGGCCCACCAGTCAGAGTGAAAGGATACAAATTTTGCAGAATTTTAAGTTCAATCCGAAGGTGAATACTATATTCGTGTCCAAGGTCGCGGATACGTCATTCGACTTGCCGGAAGCGAACGTACTGATTCAAATTTCTTCGCACGGGGGCTCTAGGAGGCAGGAAGCTCAGCGATTGGGGCGTATTTTGAGGGCGAAGAAGGGGGCTGTCGCTGAGGAATATAACGCATTCTTTTACACTTTAGTTTCTCAGGTGAGTGTAAATATTACTTTTCTTACTTTAGCGGACTAGTGCGATGTTGCAGGAACGAACAAACCCTTGTAGGGATTTAACGGTTTGAAAAAAAAAATTGGAAAAAACCGGCTATTTTTTTTCTTTAACAAAATTGGAAAAGGGCAATTTTTTATGTGGACCCGGTATTTGTATCTGCTTTGTACACGTTTATGTGGGGCCTGTTATTACGAAAATAAACACAACAAAATTCTGTAGCTAGAATCTCTGTTTCTTTTTAATCTTCAGTCTGTTTCTATTTTCGTTCTAACAGATGATAGGTTTGATATTTCTTGGTTAGGAAAAACAAACAATCGACGGACGTGACTTAACAGTCTATATTTTTGTCCAGTTTACGGCAGACTTGGCGCAGTCTTAGAATATTTTTTATACAAACAATACTTAAATTTAACGCACAAACACTGAAAAACATACATAATTTTATTTAACAGTAACTACAAATATGACAGTTGTTAATCCGGTATAGTTGTTGCAGAATTATACCGTTGATTCTTACTGCCATAAATAAACTACCTGATTAAACCCTATTGTATACGCCTCAACCTCTTCAAAGCTCAAAAAATGAGATCAGGGTCGGCTTGAAAATGTATACCACATCACATGATTTATTTTTATAATTTAAAATAAATAGATAGGTATTTTTAGTTTTAGGTACCTATAATAAATGTAAAATAATGATAACAATTAATGATAATTGAAAATAATAGAATTTAAAAGTATAACTATTAGGATAACAAGTACAATAAAAATTAATTAAACTCTAAGAAACTATTGATAATTTATTCAAAATTTAACTCTGTATCACTATCTTCATCTAAGCCTAAACTTATAATTAAGGGTTGAACATTTGTAATCATACAATTGTAAGAATTTTCCACCTTAAGTACATGCTGTACATAGTTTTTCCAGCTGTCTGCAGAAATTCTTCTTACTTCGTTTTTAATTAATTCTACTACAGATGCATTTAATGTAGGAGAAATATTATTTCTCCTAATATTGGATTTTAATTGGTGCCATATTAGCTCGATAGGAAAATGACACTTGAAGATACAATAGTACGGAGGAAGACGCAACACTGTATGTCCATTTTCTGCTGCAAGTTTGTCACACTCGTATTCCTTATTTATTTTAAAAGCTTTTAATACTTCTAGCAGTTCTCGTTTTTTGTAAGTTTCTTCAAAATATAAATCATTTTCAATCATGAAATTTTGAATTTCTGCTTCTGTATTATTAGAATTGGGAATGATTTTTGCTTGCCGAATATGATAACTGGCATTGTCCATTACAATGACGCTATTTTCAGGTATATTTTTAAGGAGTTTATGTTTAAACCAATCTTCAAAGAGTTGTGCGTCGGTATCTTGATGGTAATCTAAAGAAGAATCTGCTATGTTTTTAGCTGAAAGCATCAGACAATTTGGAACAAACCCGTTCTCTGAACCAGCATGTAATATTGTGATTATTTTGCCTTTATTTGATAGTGCCTTGGTTTGACATTTTTTGGAAGAGTCATCCCAACCTTTTCTTGGAGTGTTATGGGTATCGAACCATGTTTCGTCAAGGTAAATAATTGGACGATTTTCTTCTCTAAATTGTTTAACAGCTGTTAAATATTTAAGTCTCCATTCCCGTAAACGTTGAGATTCCATTAATGTTTGTCTTTTATCAATGCTTCGGTATTTAAAACCCATTTTACGCAATATTTTCCTAAGGCTTGAAAGGCTACAAGAGATATTTGTTTCGTATTTAATCAGCCGCTCTTTGAGGGAAATCAAAGTGGGTACAGTTTGTGCCTCATACATTTAATAAATCCATGTATTTTCGTCAATGCTTCTAAATGTGCCATAATCAGTCCGATTTTTTCTAGGATTAACAGGTTTAAGTACTATGTCTCTTACCGAAGATAAAGGAGTTTTGTCAAAGTAGACGTCTCTGCTAAAGCATCCATCGAATTAAAATTTCTACTCAACAACGATTGATACACATTTTTAATTATTAGTTTGGCATCGGTAGATAAATGCTTTCTTTTAAAAATGACACTTGAAGATGCCTCCCTATCAGCACAATTCCAACGACGCCACATTCTACCACTAATAAGCCTAACTAAAAATTACTCGCCGGAAAACCACTAAAGATTAAAATTATTAAAAATCACTTTGTATTTATATATGCATCAGGCATAGGTATAAATTGAATTTGTATACCTGGTCCGGCTCTGCTCGAAAAGGTTTTAAAATTTGGGATTTCCTTATTTATTTTATGGGCGAAGGGATAATGAGGTTTTATTGCAGTCAAAAGATCATCATATAATTCTGCAAATACTATACTGTCAAACGTGCAAGCAGGTATGAAAGTCGGCCGTTCCAATAAGGGCTTTATAAAAAGTACATTCCGAATGCTCGAAGGCGACGTAATGTCCTCGTCTATTTAATAGGAAACGACAAAGAAAAATAATACTAATTTTTAGAGCTCCTCGATTATTTTTCTGGAAAGTTGTTTACCACCTGCCTAAGAATGTGAATCGTTTATTCTTCAGTCCGTGAACCAAAGCCGTATCCTCCTTGTTCTCAGATCCTTGGCATATACGGTGACTGGCAAAAAGTCAGCCACATATGGGAAACTTTTTTATTATTAAAATATTTTCAAACTTTTTACGCCGATTGCCTCTGCATGATTGGTAACCTAAAAACTTATTTTGTAATTTGTCACGTGACTACTCGTTTGCCTGGAAAATTGAAAAACCTATATTTTGTCATGAAAAATTATTATTATATCACGAAAGTTATTTGAAAAAAGTGTTACTCCTTTGCCAAGTTAGGAGCCAAGATTCGAGAAATTATATTTTTCAGAAAGCCCCAGTATCAGTTACATAAGTTTCATATTCTCAGGAATATAAATGATCCGAGGTAATAATCTGTTGTTTAAACATTTTTGTTGTTTTTAAAAAATTGTATTTGCTAAAATTATAAGTTTAGCTTCTTATCATGTAAGTGGGTGTGGCCAGGCCCTGTATATGACAATCATATACCGTTTATAGTTATTTCTGGACCATTATACAGGGCCTGGCCACACCCAGTTACTTGGTAAAAACCTCGATTTTAAATTTCAACAAATAAATTTTTTTAAAAACAACAAAAATGTTTAAATAGGATTTTATTACCGTGGTTTTCGATCATTTAACATATTTTCATTATCCTGGGAACATGAACTTATAATAATACTGGATATTTTTGTGAGAAATATTTTTTTTTCAAATTTTAGCTCCAAACTTTGCAAAAGAGCATAAAGTTAAAATCTAAACACTTTTCAAATAACTTTTTCAATATCTCCATCTAAGACCAGTTTTCTATCACAAAATAAATTTTCCAGTCAAATGAGTACCTAGTCACGTGACAAAAGTCAAAATACGTTTTTAGGTTACCAATCATGCTGAGGCAATCGATGTAAATAGTTTTCTGAATTTTCAATTTAATAATAAAAAAGCTTCCCATAATATGTGATCAAGTTTTTGCTGCTCACTGTAATAATATTAATTAGCAATTAAAACACCTTTCTGTTTATACGATACAAAATGATTAATTTTTCCCAAAATTCTCGCTTTTTCCAATTTTTTTGGAAAAAGAAAACATTTTTTTCCAGAAATTTGAAATATCTAGTCCCTCGTTAATACATTTTTTTCCCGTGTTGAAAATATTACACATGGTCAACAAAGAACTTTGTTTTTTGTTTCGCTTTCCCTTAGGCATCGGTAACCCAAAAAAGAAAAATTTTACAGGAAAAACAAAAGAACATTTTTATACAGATTTTTCGTTACCTGTACAAAACTCTAAAAATCCTTAATTCTATATAACTTCCTGTCGCATGACAAAATATTACTATTTTCATCGCGTGTCGAGTTTTAATTTGTACTCACGACAAATTTGGTGGCGCCATCTAGCAAAAAGTAGTGCATATTTGACTGCTAGGTTTTGTAAATGAAGGTTTAGTTTTTGAAATAATCATAAGAAATTAAAATTTTGAGTTGCGACTGTTTTGAATCGGATATGCGTATTGTCTAACTTGTTATACAGGGTGTCCCATAACTAATGGTACACAGGAAAACTACAGATTCCTTGGGTAAAAATACTGCGATTTGGCCATACTTAGTTTAGTTCAATAGCTGGCAATAACCGAGATACAGGGTGTCCAAGTAAAACTTTAATTTTCAATTTTTCTAAATAACTTATTTCTGAATCAATATTTTTGCACAAAATTTTGTGACTAGGGTTTTTTTTGGAGAAAGGAATTTGAATTTGTTAATAATTTTGATGTAGATTATAGGGGGCGCTCTCTGCGGTACTCTGGATACATAAAAAGAAATGTAACTTTTTTGTGCCTTAGTATAATTACATTTTTATTAAAAATATCAGTATTTCCGTCATTTTTAAGTAATAAAGGTATAATTTGTAAATGTCGCTCCGACTAACCATTTTCGAGATATTTTCAATTAAAATCTGTAATGCGCCCGTTTAAATTTTGATTTGTAAATATGAAATTTGTCACAGTAGGCTTTGGTAAAAACAAATACAATGAAAGCACTTTGAAACCTCATTTCCGTCAAAGTTTATTTTCATTTGTCAGCATTGTGGGCATTTTTAAGGGGTTTTTGAAGATACTGTTATCAAAAATTAAACCAAAAATGCCGCGACATAACTGTTTTCTAACGGAGAAATGCGAGACATAACTGTTTGCTAACGGAGAAATGCGAGACATGGTATGTTTATAAACACAAGAAAATTTTAACAGGTATATCGGCGGTATTTGGAAATGTATCCAAATAGAAGGCAGCCAGATTTTAAAATTTTTAGAAGCCTATACGACAGACTGGGAGAAACAGGATCCTTGCGTCCAAAACGTAATAGTGGAGGATCCTGTTTCTCCCCCGTATAGGCTTCTAAAAATCTGGCTGCCTTCTATTTGGATACATTTCCAAATACCGCCTTGTGCGTATAAACATACCATGTCTCGCATTTCTTCGTTAGAAAACAGTTATGTCGCGGTATTTTTAGTTTAATTTTTGATAACAGTATCTTCAAAAACTCCTTAAAAACACCCACAATGCTGACACATGAAAATAAGCTTTGACAGAAATGAGATTTCAAAGTGCTTTCATTGTATTTGTTTTTACCAAAGCCTGCTGTGACAAATTTCGCATTTACAAATCAAAATCTAAACGGGCGCATTAGAAATTGTAATTGAAAATATCTCGAAAACGGTTAGTAGGAGTGACATTTACAAAGTATACCTTTATTGCTTAAAAATGACGAAAAACTGATATTTTTAATAAAAATATAATTATACTAAGGCACCAAAAAGTTACATTTCTTTTTATGTATCCAGTGTACCGCAGAGAGCGCCCCCTATAATATACATCAAAATTATTAACAAATTCAAATTCCTTTCTCCAAAAAAAACCCTAGTCACAAAATTTTGTGCAAAAATATTGATTCAGAAATAAGTTATTTAGGAAAATTGAAAATTAAATTTTTACTTGAACACCCTGTATCTCGGTTATTACCAGCTATTGAACTAAACTAAGTATGGCCAAATCGCAGTATTTTTACCCAAGAAATCTGCAGTATTTCTGTGTACCATTTAAACCAATTAAAAGAACAAGTCTGTTTGCTTTTCCGGTGGTATTAATATGAAATACTAATGTGTGGAAAAAATATTTCCTAACCACCCTAAAAACCTTATACTGTAAGGCTTATTTTTGTCTTGTATGTAGTTCAGTTAAAATACTAATTCAGATTGGTATTACCAAGAAAGGGAAGCCCTCTCCAATACAGTGTTAGACAAAAATACGCTCTTATAGTATAAGGTACTTCAGGTTGTTAAAAAATATTTTTTTCCATACATTAGTATTTAATAAATGATGTTTGCAGGATACTATGGAAATGAACTATTCAAGAAAACGTCAAAGATTTTTGGTTAATCAGGGTTACAGCTACAAAGCTATTACGAAATTAGTTGGTATGGATGAGGAACCGGATATAATGTATACCAGTAGGGAGGACCAGGGACAGCTCTTACAGCAGGTAAGTGTAGACACAAAATTTACTGCTTTTGGCCATGATCTACCGGTATTGACGTATTAAATGGAAAAAACTAGTAGATGCACTCTAGGTCTGTATACATTACAATTAAATTACAATCCGTAAGACGATTCTGCTTGTGGGGGACGGTTGGTTGGCTAGTAAAAGCGGGGGTCTGGTGTGAGACCCTAACTTCTATCAGTGGTTTTTTATTTTTATAAGAAGCAAAAAACAAACTAGGTATTGTACGACAAAGGAGTCTGAAACAGGGACGGAAGGAATAGCAAGGACAAAAAGCAATTAAACTTTCTTTCAAGCTTAGGCGTGCTAAAATAAGGTAACTTTTGACCCGCTAGATAAGCTACCTTTTGACGTAAGAATGACAATTCTAACTGTCAAAATAGCGGAAGGGCGCCATCTCGATAAAGAAAATTAAATAGGAAGAGGAGTGGTGCGATACATCATTTAAAATAGATGGATTTTGTTGGTTGGTCGATATGATCTCTGTACTTGGTGGGAGGAGTGGGTTTAGCAAGGGGACGTTACCAAAGTGTTTATGAATATCCACCTACAACTGCTATTAATATGCAGCACAGAATAACGGACTTGCTTGCTGGTTTTTAACCTTAAATGGTAAGGGATGTAAACAGATCTTTTGAAGAACGTATTTACTTATGCACAGATCAAAATAAAGACATTTACTGTAGTTTACAATAATTAGTCGAGGCGCCTATGGTATGTAAACAACATAATTTATGAAACTTGGAATTATTTCGAAGACGGCTGGAAATAACTTATATGTTTGTAATTACAAAAAAATATTGCTTAGGAATTCTATATCCACAATACCCAACTACAGGGTGTTCGATTTGAAAATCTGGAGAAAAACTATTTGGAAATGTGTCATTTTTGGAACCCTACCATGAACACGCTGTATAAAATAGATAAAAACTATTAGATTCATAGTATCTTTAGACCTCTTGTTATAAAGCTCACCCAATCCCGCGGTTAAACAAATAATTTTCTTGATTTTTCTTCCCAGGACTACAAAACTTTTTTTTTAGTTTTTAATTTATTGCTTTTAAACTACCCAAGCAAATTAAATAATATTTTAGGTAATTATAGAGGACACTAATACGAACCTAAATACGCAATAAAATACTGGGTGTCCCATTTAAAAAAATACAACTTTATGTTACCACACTTTTTTGGGCCACCCTCTATACGAAAACATATTTTCCTAAAATACACCCCATGATACAGTACAGGGTGGCCAACTAAGCGAGGTAAGCGGCTATATCTCGGAAACCGTTCACGGTACAGCTTTCGGAAAAAAATATTTATAGGAAAAGTTGCCAAGAGAAATTGCTGGAAATTATTTGCAAGTTTGTAGGCCGGCCGCTGGGGGGCGTAACACGAATAGTAATTTGTTGCCAGTCGATTTCTCTACAATTGGCATAGGTAAGGTATATTGATAATACTTATAAATAAATCTCACTTGTATCGTGAACAACTTTGCTTAAACACTTTTTTCTCTAGCCCTGCAACTAAAGTGGTGGGGGTAACGCAAACATCGATTTGCAAAAAATGCAATATCTCAGGAATGCCTTATCTGAAAATATTCAAATTGGTGTTATTTAAAAGAGCTCTTCTGGCTTTATTAGCCGCACTGCAATCGATGTCTATGTCATTTTTACTGTAGTCGCTAGATGGCGCTTTCAACAGATTTAACATATTTATCGTTTTTCTCGAAAAACTTAAATGCAATGGTAAATATGTTATTACACCAGTACAGAGAGGAATAAAGGCCAGAGCAAACGGTGAAAAACGCAAGTTCCTATCTTTTTTCTAACCGGAGATCCTTCCCCGGTACTCACATATGTTGCAAAAAATAAGAAGGCTTTGGAAACAAAATACATATTATATATAATAGGAGTATTGGGAAGAAACGACAAATTATTCATTTTGAGATCCGTTTCCATTTAATTTTTGAATTTTAAAAATGCCGTTTACTAATGAAGAAGCAGTTGATATCGAGTGCTTTCAAAATGCAGCAATCGCTGAAAGGAGTTATGCATTGCGATATCCAAATCGCCGTCATTATGGCAGAAGAGTTTTTCCGCGCTTGGTACAACGTACCACTGGAAGATTTCGTTCACTGACATTTCGGAGACGTCGTACTGGCAGAACTGAAGGAAATGTTTATCAATGTTTTAGCATATATAGAGTTTAATCCCCATGTTAGTACTAGGACATTGTTTTCCGATTTGGGAAAATCACGAACTACCATTCAAGATATTTTAAATGACAACCCTCAATTTTTGTCCCAAATTCTTTGGACAGGCGAGGCTACTTTTAATAGCGACGGAAGGGTAAATTTGCATAACACGCATTATTGGGCTACAGAAAACCGTCACTGGATGCGAGAAGTTCAGCACCAAGGACGTTGGAGTGTCAACGTATGGTGTGGCATAATAGGGGGTACAATTATTGGACCCTATTTCTTTGACCAATCACTAAATGGGAACCTGTTTTTGGAATTCCTTATTAATGAATTATGTGTTTTATTAGAAGATGTGCCTCTTGAAACCGGGCAAAATATGTTCCTGCAGCTCGATGGCTGTCCAGCACATTTTTCAATTAATGTGCGAGAATACCTGAATGAGACATATCCAGACCGATGGATAGGAAGAGGAAGGCTTCTTCCGTGGCCAGTCAGGTCACCTGACTTGACCTGTTTTTACTTTTATTTGTGGGGACGATTAAAAGATATTGTATTCCAAGCTAGGCTTACGACCAGGAAAGATATGAAGAACAAAATCCAAAATGCAATTCTTCGCCTGCCAAGAGCGGAAGTGGAAGCTGCTGTTCTTTCTACTATAGGAAAGCTCAGACAATGTGTGGGCCAGAATGGCAGACAGTTTGAGCATTTAAGGAATCACTAGAATACGTTTCTTTTGGTTTATAAAATGAACGATTCTTCCCAATACTCCTATTATATATAATATGTATTTTGTTTCCAAAGCCTTCTTATTTTTTGCAACATATGTAAGTACCGGGGCGGGAGATTTAATAGAATATCTCCGGTTAGAAAAAAGATAGGAACTTACGGTTTTCACCGTTTGCTCTGGCCTTTATTCCTCTCTGTACTGGTGTAATAACATATTTACCATTGCATTTAAGTTTTTCGAGAAAAACGATAAATATGTTAAATCTGTTGAAAGCGCCATCTAGCGACTACAGTAAAAATGACATAGACATCGCTTGCAGTGCAGCTAATAAAGCAAGAAGAGCTAGTTTAAATAACAACAATTTGAATATTTTCAGATAAGGCATTCCTGAGATAATGCATTTTTTGCAAATCGATGTTTGCGTTACCCCCACCACTTTATTTGCAGGGCTAGAGAAAAAAGTGTTTAAGCAAAGTTGTTCACGATACAAGTGAGATTTATTTATAAGTATTATCAATATACCTTACCTATGCCAATTGTAGAGAAATCGACTGGTAACAAATTACTATTCGTGTTACGCCCCCTAGCGGCCGGCCTGCAAACTTGCAAATAATTTCCAGCAATTTCTCTTGGCAACTTTTCCTATAAATATTTTTTTCCGAAAGCTGTACGGTGAAGGGTTTCCGAGATATATCCGCTTACCTCGCTTAGTTGGCCACCCTGTACAAGTTCGCATATGAATAAAATTTCTAACTTAATTCGTATAGGAGATACGGAAGCCTGGCACACAGGACCCTGTATATCTAATTGGTTTAGGTTATTAAAAACTAAATTAAATTCAATAGGCACTAGGGCAATTTTTGTTCTGTCGGTATTTTAATTTTGTACCACCAAACAATTACCTTAACATGGTAACTTTTTAGGTTTTGCAAGCCAGCGACATCGACTGCGAAGATGAAAGAATTCCGGGAGAAGGAGGCCCCCGTGGCGGTGCGGCCGGCCATCGCCGTGCGGGACACATGGGCTCTATGTCCGGCGCGGACGACGCTGTATATTACGAATTTAAAAGATCAACTAATATCAATAAACATCCATTGTTTAAAAAATTCAGATATTAGGTCATATTTGCAGTTGTGCGCTCATGAAACTATTGTTTAAAATGTTCATACTGGGAATCTACTAATCATCCCTAACATGTCAAAAATATGAATGTAGCTGTCATATTTCAGCACACAGTGGATATTTGAGCAGAAACTTTGAAGGACGAATTATCAAAACCTAATTTACACAACTTAACATTTGCTGGACATCAGTATTATGAACACGGCTGTACTTCAACTTTTCTGTCGGATTATTTTTCAGGTTCCACCCTTATGAAATTAATGCTCCTTTTTTTTTATCGCATTGTGTTTTCGGAAAGTGTGGTTTTTTACTTTATTGTTGATTTTTTTTTTAATTTTTCTGAGGATGCATATTTTTCTTTATTTTATTACCTATTAGTTACAACTTTAAATATGTATATCCAATATAACAGATTTTTTTATTAGACTATGTTTTATTTTTATGTTTTATGAACGCAGCAACTTTTCTATCGGAATATTTTTCAGGTTAATTATTGTTTTAAAAGAAAAACCTTTTTTTTTAATTCCACCCTTATGACATTAATGCTGCTTTATTTCCATATCGCCTACTTATTGTTTCCGGAATGTTTATTATTATTGTTTTTTTTTGGAAATTTTTCAGAGAATGCATATTTTTATTTATTTTAGTAATTTGAACTTTAAATATATCCAATAAAACAGATTTTTTTTATTAAACTGTGTTTTATTTTTATGAGTTTTGCGAGATAACTTTCGAAATAAGCTATAATAAAAAATGTTTTAAAATTGAAAGAACTGGACATTAATGACATAAATACTGTGTACGGCGGTCGCAGTCTTTTCTCCTCGAGAGCATTTGTCAAAATACAAGAAAACTGTAGTCAGAATTTTAGGAATGTTAGGCGATAATACTTTGCTTATGCTTATAGTTAGAGAGACGGTGACAATAGGGGGTCCGTGAAGTGGAATATCAGTAATTTATTTTTTCGTGGAGTTTAGGCCCCCCTCTACAACTTTTATATCTGATGAAATGCCGTAGAGCGTTGTTGAGAGGCGCTGTACCGCTTTAGATAGGAAATTCTCAATAAATTCAATATTATATATAGCCATGTCCGAAAATGAATTTACAGCATCTGCGTGACCCCAAAGTCACGGGAAACACATTTTCTGACAAGTCAACCCTTGCATATAGTTTTCCGAGCATGTCAAAAAAAAATTAAAAAATAAGAAAAAAAGCGAATTTGAAGTTGAAACTTTCTATAATGGAACATTGTGAAAAAATTTTTGTCGTTCCAGGTCTCGCCATTTCATTATTGAAATTTTTTTTAAATCTCCTCGGAGGAAATTCGGAAAACGATCGTGACATATCAGAAAATTGTCACACTACAATCCTTGACACCCAAATATTGTGTAAAAATTTTTTTTAGAAGAATCGCATCGAGCTAGGCGGAATTTTGACTATTACGCAGAGATACCGGGTTTGTTCGGTATGACAGAGAGAAAGCGGGACTGGAGTAATCGGATACTGCAAAACTTTCTCTAAGTCTATTTTTTGAGAGAGCGATGTAGTCGGCAATTGTCCAAAGAGATCTCGCTGCAATATTACTTCGTGCACCTTCGTACCGACTTTCATAGTCTTTCTTTTCACGATATACTTGAAAGTATGCTGCACTTTCGCAATATTCTTTTTATCAGAAAATTGTTCACTAGTCATCTCCATGTGAATACAAATCGATTAAGCCCACTTGGATCCATGTCACTTGAGACTTTATAATTTTTCCATTCATTTTTTTTTTGACACGCTCGGAAAAGTATATGCAAGGGTTGACTTGTCAGAAAATGTGTTTCCCGTGATTTTGGGGTCACGCAGATGCCGTAAATTCATTTTCAGACATGGCTCGATATAATTTTGAATTTATTGAGAATTTCCTATCTAAAGCGGTACAGCGCCTTTCAGCAACGATCTACGGCATTTCATCAGATATAAAAGTTGTAGAGGGGAACCTAAACTCCACAAAAAACCGAATTACTGATATTCCACTTCACGGACCCCCTATTGCCACCGTCGCTCTAACTATTATTAAGAGAATACTTTATAAATTTTAAAGTTTTACGACTTGACTTGAATTTTTGTGCATGATGTAGAATGTGGCGTTCCGCAGGGAACAGTAATCGATTCGATTTTGTCGTCATTTATACACTACCAGTCTGGCTAGTGCAATACCTAATGTTTTGTCGATGATACAGTTCTGCCTCAGGGTTATCTGGGTAAGGAGGTGCTTGAAAAGGCTGAGAGGAATCCATCCTTATTAAAATTATTTTCCTATTTTTTCGCATGTCTCATCGACGCCTCAGCAACATAAAATGGTGCTAACAAAACTAGCAAAAATTAATGAACAAACCCGATAATGTTACAACGAAATATTTGTATTTTATTATGATTAGCGGTAATAACTATTGATTGGACATTTTAAAACTTGCGAAATATACAGTTGTATTTTTAAAGAGGATATCCTATACAGGGCGATGATGGTGGATGGCCTATTATAGACGTTTATGAAGAACTAATTAACGGATCACTTTGAAAATCTGGTAGCTTATACTATATAAGTGGACATGCTCTCTTTTAAAAATATTATCAGCCGTGCAGTGCTGCCGCTTCTACTAGAAAGTATTAGAAACTTTGATAATTTAAATGGAACACCTGCGTATTATTTTTAGAAAAGCCCTATTAATTCCTTAATAAGTTTTACTTATTATCTTCACTCTGGCACTGGAAGAGATATTTAAGGAAATGGACTGGAAACAAAGGGCATGCAAATCGACAGATCGTACCTGAGTCACCTACGCTTCGCGGATGATATTTTTCCATCATCTCCGAAGATACAGATAAAGGAAATGATGCAACAACTAAACATAACATCAAGAAAAATAGGGCTAAAAATGAACACCAATAAAACCAAGATTATGTCACCCAATCACATTAAATTATCATTATCTAACGAAAACGTTGACGAGTACGTATACCTAGGACAAGAGAATCAAAAGTCGGAAATAACGCGAAGAGCGAAACTAACGTGGGCTGCTTTTGGAAAACTAAAACACTTTCTAAAAATCCAGATATTCCAATACACTTAAAACGCAAAGTCTATGACATGTGCATCTTACCGGTAGCAACATATGGCCTCGAAACAATGACAATGCCAATTACAAAAGGCAGTGCAGACAGATTAAAAACAACACAAAAGGCAATGGAACGGGCAATGCTTGGAGTTTCCATAAAGGACCGGATCAGAAACGAGGAAATAAGAAGTCGAACGAAGGTGGCCGACGTAATCTGCTACATGGCCGAGATGAAATGGAGGTGGGCAGGACATGTTGCAAGACAGGAAGACAGTAGATGGACCAACAAAGTGACCCACTGGCGCCCCAGAGGAACAAAAAGAAGGTCATGCATGGAAAAGTTACGAAAAGCAATACCCTGCCGCATAATTCAAACCGGTATATATGGTATCTTTCGTGTTAAATTGATGGTGTAGAAACTAACAAAGAGAGGAGAGGAGAGGTTTTCTTTCCTATCTATTTATTATCGTTCTCCAGATAATAATTTAACTTTTTTTTGGAAACATGTCCTTCAAAAAGGGCTAATATATTGTGTTGTGACACATCAAACAAAACACTGTGACAAATCAAAACTTCAAAAATATCAGCCCTTTTAAAGGATTTCTTTTCCAAAAAAATAAATATTATACACAAGGTGATCCATTTAAATTATCAAAGTTGCTGATACAAAGCAATGCGTTGACTAGTCTTCATAAACCTCTAATAGGCCATCCACCATCAATCACCCTGTATTATATAGCATTACATAGACTTACACATCTTATATTTTCACTCGTTACCCAATAGTTAGTTAAACTATTGGCATTATTGTGTAAAATATATGAAAAACGGATATAGGTATGTGCAAGCAGCTTTTCTGTAGGTTGTACCATACGGATGTCGACAACTGACGTAATAAAACTGTAGGTTTCATACTTCCATAGGTCTACAGGAACCTTCTGGTATTTCAAAAGTCCCATAAAATATAGGGTATTGTATTCTATTAATAACTCTGTATAGTTGATCTTTATTTCTGGACAGCCTGTATATACATTCCACACTAAATTTAAAATGTGCCTATAACATTGTCTTTTATCTTATAGTTTGCTCGGGACTATTGAGACATCCCGTATACAGGGTGTCAATTTGAAAACTGTCAAATCTTTATAACTTGCTTCCAGTAAATAATATTAAAAATCGAAGACATGAAATTTTATTGTGAACGGGGAAGCTTTTAAAGAATATTCGCGGTCTTCGTGGTTTAACCCCCCTGGGAGCGGCGAACAAACCCTTAGGGCCGATATTTGAATGTTACCTTAAGTTAGACCTTAGCCAAGGTAGCCTTAACGTTATGGTAAATCTTAAAAAAAACTATGTTTTAAATTAATTTGAGGGTCAATTGACGCGTTAAGTGGAAGATTACCACGTCCTTAATGATCTAGTCCTTTAGATGCGACTAAAAAAGAACTTTAATATACTGTCAAACTTGTGTTAAGGGTGACTTATGTCATTCTGTACCTTAAGGCCCTGAGGGCCGATATTTGAGTATTACCTTAGTTAGACCTTAGCTAAGGTAGCCTTAACGTTAAAAGTTAAAGAACCGCCATCCTTAACACGTCACGTCACGTTTGACAGTTTTTTAAAGGTTTGTCATAACGGTAAGGCTACCTTAGCTAAGGTCTAACTTAAGGTAACATTCAAATATCGGCCCTTAGAGTTTGAAATGGGAAGGATGGTCAGTGCCACATTCAAGTCCTCCAGATAAAAGTTCTAATTAAGTTCATTTTCGGAACGCGATTTCTTAGAAAGAGATTTTAAAATGATGTATCCTCTTCTCATTTAAGATTTTAAGGGTACAATATATGTTTACCCCTCTATTTGAGTTAAGCTACGGAGGCTGTGCATATTCTTTAAGAGCGTCCCCCTTCGCAATAAAATTGACGTGGCTTTCCGTGGGAAGTTTTCAAATTAACACCCGCACACCAGTAAGCTAGAAACTCGCTCATGACCACTTAATCTTGTGTTACAGCCCTTCAGAAGGCCTGAGCGACGAATATGGTATCATTGAGCTACAGGGGGAACTTAAGTCACACTCTGGAACAGCATATGCAGGTAGGAATGCATGATAAACAACTACATCTTCGACTTCTCGCTGGATATAAATAAACATTAACAGCAAAAATGGCAGATGTATTGCCACTGTGATCAGGAAAGTTTAATCTAGCGCGCGCATCCTTATTTGCAGGAAAATTCATCGGGGATCTTCATTATTCCAAAGATGGCACACCCATTTTGATAATCGGTCACCACCTGATGTACGGGAAAGAAATTACGTTGGAAAAACCTTTAGCTTTGCTGGAAAAGGAAACGAAAGACGACGGGACCGATTATCTCGTCCGATGCATTATAAGAAAGAAAGTGATTTTCAAAACAAGACCGAAGCCTATAGTTGGAATATAACATAGCATATATGAATATGAATTATCGAAAAGAACGCTATATCATTACTAAAATATAATAACATACATAATAATTAGCATACAGGGTGATTCACGACGAGCTTGCATTAGAACTTTATGGAGAACTACTGAATATATGTTTCTGAAACTTTGGGAATTTGGGTTTACCAATATGCTCTCTTGAACTAAAATATTCACATGTTTCTGTCATTTCCGGTTATACCGATCGATTAAGCGTTAAATACTAAGCACATTTTATAGAACATGTTTTTGTCAGACTCTGTTAGTTTTTGATATGTCTGGACTTTTTGTAATTATTTGGCAAATGCATGACGATGAAGTAATCCATATAATTTTTTTACCTTAGCTCTTGGACTAAAAAATTTTTCTCGCCGAATAGCTAGAAGATCATCAAGTCTCAAAAATATTTCAAATTCGGCAGAAAATGGACAGGGTGGTCACAATTCAAGGTTCATTGTGAAAGAATTCAGCCATTAAAAACTTTCTTATTTTAAATGGAACACCCTGTATACTTTTATTCAATTTGATGACAAATTAGTTGTTCTTTATAAACAGTATTTACTGTCATATACCTATATCAAAGCGTTTTCTCAGAAAATCAAATGTTTTTCCGAAATTACTATTTGTTCAAGTGTGCTATGAAAACAATTGTACTTAGGGGTATACTGATGTGTCTATACGGAGGAAATACTACGTTCTAAAGCGTTTCTTATTTGAATTTATAAATAAAATGCAGTTGAGTTTATGATCCGATTTGAATGATTTTTTTTGCGTTGTAGGTTGGTTCCTTGACAATGTCCTAGTTTTCGTTGTTTATGATAAAAATTTAATTTTCGATTTATACTGGGTTTACTAAAGATGCTATGTTTTTTTCCGAAAATTCATATCACCCTGTGGAGTATATTAGCAACCGAAGCATATTGCAGTTGACATTAAACGGTAGGTCCATCTTTCCCCAACATTTCCTCTTTTGGTTTACTTCATTATCTCTCTTATTAAAGGAGACACACCGTTTTATAGCGTAACATGTTTTTATAGACTTTAACATTCAACACATTCATTGTTAAATGTTTTCTAGTAGGTTTCAAGATTTAAATACTCGTCGGGCAACTGGGCATACGAAACGAACGTTTAATAAGCAGTTTGACCTTTGTAACTTTAAAACACAACATCTT
Organism: Barypeithes pellucidus; assembly: GCA_963991005.1. Taxonomy (NCBI): domain Eukaryota; kingdom Metazoa; phylum Arthropoda; class Insecta; order Coleoptera; family Curculionidae; genus Barypeithes; species Barypeithes pellucidus. The sequence goes on along the minus strand of OZ022564.1, from coordinate 27,207,114 downwards.
CTGACACATCGCTTGCAATGTCCGAAAAAGTCCATAGTCTACTTGAAAACATTTAACAATGAATGTGTTGAATATTAAAGTCTATAAAAACATGTTACGCTATAAAACGGTGTATCTCCTTTAATAACAGAGATAATGAAGTAAACCAAAAAAAAAATGTTGGGGAAAGATGGACCTACCGTTTAATGTCAACTGCAATATGTTTCGGTTGCTAATATACTCCACAGGGTGATGCGAATTTTCGGAAAAAAACATAGCATTTTTAGTACAACCAGTACAAATCGAAAATTAAATTTTTATCAGAAACAGCGAAAACTATGACATTGTCAAGGAACCAAGCGACAATGCAAATAAAAATCATTCAAATCGGATCATAAATTCAGAAAAAAAATAGCATAAAAAATATGACAAATTTATGATGTTGCGTTAATTTTGTCCAGGAGTTTATTATTTTTTTTTTAAAAATAGCAAGGAAGCAAGTTTATAAACTTTAAATTCTTAGGATAAAATGATAACTTCAAATACCTCATTGTCCAGTATTGGTTTAATTCGTACTTTGGCTTCAAATAATCCAAATATTAAAGATTAGTCTTCTAATAATATCAGGTGTGGGAATCGGCCTATTCCGATATTTATTCTGATATATTCGACATGCTCTTAAGTTAATTTTGCCACATTCAATGTAAACCGTAAATAAATTTAAAAAATCTTCACTTGAAAATCCGTATAGACATCAGTTGTATACAATTGTTTTCATAGCACACTTGAACAAATAGTATTTTCGGAATAAAATTGGATTTTTTGAGAAAACGCTTTGATATAGGTATAGGAGAGTAAATACTATTTATAAAGAACAGCTAATTTGCCATCAAATTATTTAAAAATATACGAGGTGTTCCATTTAAAATAAGAAAGTTTTTAATGGTTGAATTCATTCACAATGAACCTTGAATTGTGACCACCCTGTACATTTTCTGCCGAATTTGAAATATTTTTGAGACTTGATGATCTTCTAGCTATTCGGTGAGAAAAAAATTTTAGTCCGAGAGCTAAGGTAAAAAAATTATATGGATTATTTCATCGTCATGCATTTGCCAAATAATTACAAAAAGTCCAGATATCTCAAAAACTAACAGAGTCTGACAAAAACATGTTCTATAAAATATGCTTAGTACTTGACGCTTAATCGAAAAATATAATAAAAATTACCATGTTGTATTTAAAAAACGAAAGTTGGCAACTACTTCCGGTATAACCGGAAATGACAGGAACATGTGAATATTTTAGTTAAAGAGAGCATATCGATAAATCTAAATCCCCAAAGTTTCAGAAACATATATTCAGTAGTTCTCCATAAAGTTCTAATGCAAGCTCGTCGTGAATCGCTCTGTATACCGGGCGATGCATCGTTGAGGTGAACATAGGAAATCCCATGCAATTTTTAAGGTGGCTGAATATTGGCTCCCCTATACCTTCCAAACAAAAACTTCTTGAAGAGGCCGACATGGTAAATTCACGGGTTGCGAAAATGCGGTTTTTCTATAAAATGTACAGCAGGGGATCAAATATCTAGCCACAAAATTGACCAATCATCATCAGTCCAATATTCGTGGTTCGCATTTATATGAACCACCCAGTATTTAATTTTCTAGTTTTATGTTTTGGAAATGTTTTTTACCCCTTGATCAAGCCGAAAACGCTAAAAACCATTTTTAAAATATTGTTTTATATTTTATACATAATTATTATTTTAAATTTTTGGCATCAACCACTAACATAGGTAAAATAATTTCCTTCAGGTCGATAAGATTAGATTTAATTTGGCTAGAGTCTTAAGTGCCGTCCACACATTAGGTTTCACTTGTTCAAGGAAGACGTATCGTATCAATCAGTTAAAACATTATGTGTGTACAGGGACTAACATAAGGTTTTACCCGGCATTTTACTTGTTCAGCAAGACGTTCGTCTTATTACGAATCTGTCTTGATAGAGAGAATGCGGGCAAAAATAAAAACCTAAAAGCAATGTTTCCTCCATAGCGACCTCCCAAAACTGATCTGAAATATGAACACTAGACTGCGTGTGTAGATACGGGTTTTAAAACCGTTTTGCCTGACGGTCTTATTTGAAGACCTAAGACGTCAGGTAAAACCTCATGTATGGACGGCGCTTTAGATTAGGTCTCTCCAATCTATATACACCGTGTCCAAGATAAAGAGGGCCAGTATAGGGATCTCGGAAACCGTAAGAGATACGAAGTCGGTTAAATGGAGGTAAAGTTGCGCATTTACGTGCCTAATAATATGCCGTTTAGAACGTATTAAAATTCCGAGTAGTTCCGGAGATATCCGGAAAACCCGAAATTCTGAAAAATCGTTTTATTTTTTTCCTGGTTTTTTTGAGATCTAATTCTAAAGTAAATTGCACTTTTACTTTGCCACTTTTTCCGCTCTATCTAACAGCGTTAATTGTTTTATAATCCAACGAGTCGTCTTCGAAGTGACCATTATCAACTTTATTTTTTAAAATACGGTCCTGTTTTCCTGATATTAGAATTAGAGAGCTTTTTTTCTTCTGAATGCAACGATGTACGACACATTGTGGTTTAACGACGTTTCGAGGGTTTTTTAACAACATCAAGATATTTTGGGATACGGTCCTGCATTTCTCCTGACTTTATAAATAATATCTCATAAGTAAGCTCTAAATTTTTACTTATGTTGGACTAGTTCAATAAATATCAAATAATTTAATAGTAAACCACAAATAAGTGAACAAAAAATAATTCAACAATAAACAACAATAAGTGAACAAAAAACATACCAAAAGGTGTTCAAAATGATTTTCGTTATTTTCTAAGCACAAGTAACGTCTTCTAACTGCCATGTCGATTCTAAAACATTCGACAACATTTCTGGCGTAATATTTTGAAAGGCTTCAAGCACCTTCTAAGTTTATTCTGTTTTGAAGTTGTGTTTATAAACATAATTTTCAACATACCCCAGAGGAAAAAATCTAACGGTGTCATATCAGGCGAACGTCATGGCCATGGTGTTTCAGAATACGTGCGAATCTGTTTTCCAGTAAATCCCGAATCAACAGAAGTTTGAAATAAGGTTTCTGTATTTTTGTTCACTTATTTGTGGTTTATTATTAAATTATTTGTTATTTATTGAACTAGTCCAACATAAGTAAACCTTTAGAGCGTACTTATGAGATATTATTTATAAAATTAGGAGAAATACACAGCCGTATCCCAAAATATCCTGATTGTTGTTAAAAAAACCCTCGAAACGTCATTAAACCACAATGTGTCATACATTGTTGTACTCGGAAGAAAAAAGCACCAATATCAGGAAAACAGGACCGTATTTAAAAAAAGAAAGTTGATAATGGCCGTTCGAAGACGACTCGTCGGATTACAAAACAATTAACGCCGTTAGATAGAGCGGAAAAACTGGCAACGTAAACGTGCAATTTACTTTAGAATTTTAGATCTCGAAAAAATCCAGGAAGAAAATAAAACCATTTTTCAGAATTTCGGTCTTTTCCGGATATCTCCGGAACTACTCGGGCTTTTAAAACGTTCTAAATGGCATATTATTAGGCACGTAAATGTGCAACTTTACCTCCATTTAACTGACTTCGTATCTCTTACGGTTTCTGAGATCCCTGTACTGGCCCTCCTTATCTTGGACACGGTGTATACGTCTTTTGCATTGTTTCGAACAAGTAAAACTATCTTACTTAAAATAGAAATAAATTTTATTTAATCATGTTATAAACGTTTATACAAAATATTTTACAACTTAATAAAAATATCTAGTTTACCATTTATTTTTAAATATTCTTTAAAAAATTATTGATAGGTTAAGTCAAGACCTTTGTCATGATAGGCATTTTTGGTTTCCAATATAAGAAAGTCAATATGCAGTGATAACCGTAAGGATGAGAACAAAAACATCGTAAATCTAACTTAGTATTAAGCCGAGCTTAGACGACTGGTATGATTGGCCAATATTTGTTACTGGCGTATCGTCGGGTGGATGGTTTAAGCCGAGATTAGACGACTGGTGTGCTTGGCCAATATATATATTTCCACATCGTATGAATGGTTTACTTGTACAATGATTGACAATTCTAACATTTACATGCTATTTGGCAAGTATAAGCCATTGCAAATTTTGACCAAGTGCACCGTCGTCTGAGCCCGGCTTAAGCCCTATTAAGGAAGCAGATTAATAAGGCTGTTTAGTACTAGAATAGAGAGAATACTTTTGTTTTGTTTCTATTTGTTTTTAAGAGAAAGACGTTTCATTGATAAAAATGCTGTTGAAAAATTAGCATCCGATTTCGGCGGTTTGGGGACAAAGTCGGACTAGACAATTTATTTGACTACATGTGTACATCAGTGACACAACTGTAGAAAAAAAAGCCGTTTGAATTTTTCGTCCATTTTATTTGATGAAATTAAAGTCCCTGAAAGGAGAGTGAAGAAAATTCTTTTTAAGTATTATTTTGCACGTTGGTTAATCCGTAAATTCCTAGGAATTACTCAAACAAGATAATCGGTTCGTGAAAAGAAATACATATGTTTACCCTTGAGTACGAAAGTGAATTTATATTCGGAAATTTCTACGTTAAAAGATTGGATTGTTTGAAAAAGTCCGTATTATCTAAAAATAAAATAAAATAAATAAATAGGGAATTTGACTAGACAATAAAAAGTAGAACCAAAAATGCCCAAAATAACAAAGTCTAATTAAAGCATATTATTAATTTATATAACAAAGTCTAAAATTGTACTGTATTTAACCAAAACATTAATAAAGATTAGAAAACATTTTCGCAACAAAAACTTTTCTGTGGTCACAACGAAAAAAATGCAAATGGATATGGCAAGTTATTATTAGAAATTTATTACAAAAAATTATAGATAAAATAAATGCATTACGAATATAAAAAAACACAACTACCTTGCGCAACCAAAAATTTTAAATTATAAAGAGCTATGTACGGGGAGTCCCAAAAATTAGTTTAAATGTGAGGGTCGCCTAACAACAGAGCGTACAACTTTAACAATACATATTGGGGAAACACCTTTAGTGTACTAATACGGAGTGATTATTTTCGCACTTATATATACAGGGTGTTTCAAAAAATATGTGCCATCGCTCGTGTGGTGATCCAGTCCTTACCCAAAAATAAGACGAATAATTCCTATCACCTATCAACACGGGTCAGGTGTTTTTAAGATATTAGCGAAATGGCCTTAATAATTTTAGCGAATTTAGGTCATGAAAAAGACGTAAAATAGCACATATTTTAGCAATAAAAATATGTGAATAGCATAACAAGTAAGAAGACCTATTTATTGTACGCTCGATATTTAACAGCGTTTACTAAAGTTGCATTTATATTGACTTCAAATACATATTAAGAGATTCCTTCAAAATGTTAAAAAGTCAGTGTCTTATTCTTGTTAAAAAGTATTAGAAAGCCTGTTCGCACGCGCGCTCCTGGTAAATTTATTACTAAAATATGTGCTATTGAAGGTACTTTTCATAACCCAAATTTCATTAATGTTACTAAGCCCTTTCGGAAATATCTTGAAATCACACAAATTTTAATACCCCGAGGATCTTCAAAACAAAGCATATGCGGATCCAACTTTTTGGGTAAGCATTCACCATACAAGCGATGTCACATGTTTTTTCAAACATCCTGTAAAATATTATCCACGGCGGCCTCTTCATTTGTTGGACACGTGCGAAATACTTACTTTTAGCAGGTTGTATAAATATTTTTTGCACTACTAGCACTGCTGCTTTAAAAATCATTTAAAAGAAAAAATCGGCCTGAAATAATATAACATTAAACACAATCAAACATTATTCTAGCTCTGCCTCTAAGCGACGGTACCTACTAACTGTACAAATGCAATTTTCACCCATTTTTTGGAACTCCCTGTATAAAAATTACGATTATGAATCACATTTATGCACATTTTCATTAGTTTAATTTGACTAATAGATACTAATAGTCAAAAATTGTGCTTTTACACTATAATTTCGAACTATTTACAAGTTTTTCCTTCTTCTTTTGATGAAAAGCTTGCCAAGTACAGCTGAAGAAGAAACATATATTTATGCTTGAAAGAAAGAGAACGGGCGACACAAGCCTGGCAAAATATTAACTTTAAATAGCATTTGACAATGTAAATCATTAATAAAGTCGGGAATTCTTCTCTTGCGGCAATAAAAATTGCACGGAGGCATGAGCAGTACACCGTTCGCGATCAGCTGGCGCAACAGCAGTGTCGAAATCCCTAAAATACGCCCAGAATTAGAGATGTGCAAACCTGTTCATTTTAATTAGCAGTTAAAGTAGCTACTGCTACTTACAAATAACACTTTTAAAAAAGTTGCTACGAATTAGCAGTACATATACTTAATAAAGAATGTGAACTGCTAATTTAAGTACCAGTTATTTTAAATAGCCATTAGCTGTTCATAGCTACTTCGACGAAATAAAACAGTTACAAATAACAGCAATCCATCTCTACACAGAATTGCAATGACGCAAGACCCATTTCTGGCAATGCAAGACGTATTGCGCCAGCTGATCGAGAACGGTTTACTGCGCATACCTTCGTGCAATTTTTATTGCCGCAAGAGAAAAATTCCCCACTGTAATACGGATTTTATTTGCACGAAGACAAATATTTTTAAAAATTGGGTTTTAAAGTGTACTAGAATAGTTTAAAAAATATATTTATCTACAAACACTATTAAAACTAGACTTCAACGCTCGTATTCAGTGTATAAAAAGTCATTTTATGATACTAGTGTTAAAAATAATTACAAGGATCGTGGGTTCTTGACTGGAAATTATTCCGTAACTAAGAACAATACCCATTGGTTGCCATGTAATTATCAATAAAGAAATAAGGTAAGTTATTTTGGATTTGTATGGCTTTAATTTTGCATTTGGCAGAAAAGATATTAATTTTTTTGTTCATTTTAGTCGCTGGTTTGATAGTATTTGTAGATGAAATATTTTATGACCGCTCTATTACTTGTTTCCTTCAGTCGCCTTACCTTTTTATAAGAGGCTGGTCCACATTATGCCACCAACATCGTTCGACATTGAAGATCTTTATAGTTGAGTAACGCCATGTCCGCGACTGCATCGCTACATGTCGCCGAGACCAAACAAACAGTTAAATGGTCAACGATATGTCGGCGACATAATGTGGACACACCTTTAGGTTAGCAGTTAAAATGGTCTAAAAAAGCATAACGCAATGATGTACATATAATTTACACAAATAGAATGTTAGGCAGTTGTTTTACTGATCTATTTCGTGTAAATTAATCAATACTTGATTTAGGCTCTATTTACATAGCCACAAATATACAAACTTTTATCTTCTTAAGCTGGATTTACATTACATACATTTATACTATAATAATTAGTGTTGTGATCGCTCGAGGAAAAACCGCTCGAGTACTCGATTATTCAAATAACCTCCCTCGATTATTAGAAATACTCGAGCGAAAATAGTCGCTCATCACTCGACTCAGCCGCCCGATATGTGTTATAATACCTGTAAAAGGCTGAGCTGCCGGTCGAGCGATCGGTGACATCATCGCTTAATAAATAGGAATTTCGAGTGATTAATCGCTGGATTATTGAAACTAGAGATCGACCGATATGATTTTTTGTGGCCGATACCGATATCGGCCGATACCGATATACTCATAGCCGATATCGGCCGATACCGATATATCGGCCATAAAATTTTGTCGTAATTTGTTTGCTTTATAAATGAGGTAAAAGTGATTTATAATGATATACTGTTACCGTTACATGAATTAACCATAAAATCACTAAAAAAAATGCAGAGCAAATTCAAGATTTTGTGAAATCACCTAACGGAATAAAAATAAATACAGTAATTCCCCGAATTCAACAAAGCCCGGCCATTCGGCCCGAGAAGAGCAACCGTAATTCGGCGGCGCGGCGTTCGCTCGGTCGGGGAATACCAGAATTTCCGAATACGGTTGGAAACAGTAAGTAAATAAAACTGGTAGTATTGCTCTGATTTTTCACAATTAAATTATTTCGAGAAAGCTGAAGGAGCTGACTTTTCAGGGGTGCAGAGTACTAAAAATGAGCTTAAAGACTCCTTGATTAAGAGATGCAAAGCATGCTTCACTGATAGAAACCTTCTTTTTGCCACTTTATTGGACCCAAGGTTCAAGACATCTTTCTTTGATAATGATTTATCTCAAGGAACCTTTACAGATTTAAAAAAAGAACTTTTAAAAATGAATGGGCAAAATTCAGACTTGCTGGAAGATAATGCAGGAGAATCTGAAGTAAGCGACGATGATGTTCCTTTAGCGAAAATCGCCAAAAAATCACACGAGGTAAACCAACAAATTCAGGAAAATGTCCCGGGCTCAATTTCTCATAGTTTATTTTGTAATAGTTTTGATGAACTTACTGGTATGACGACAGGTAAATCAGTGTCATATAAGAGAAGTACTGATGATATGATGAATAAAATTGATGATGGGATTGAATTGTATAAGAAATTAGAAAATATATCAAGAAATGAAGATCCTTTGACTTGGTGGGCGCAAAAAAAAGACATTTTTCCATTGATGTATAAAGTTGCAATAATATATTTAGCATCGTCGCCAAGTAGTGTTGCTAGTGAACAGCTATTTTCTTCAGCCGGAAATGTTTATGAAAGCGCAAGAAATCGTCTAACTCCGGAAAGAGCAGAAAGCCTAATTCTGTTACATTACAACTTGCCAAAACTTAACTTTAAATATTAATTTGTTTAATTTAGTGTGTTACTTTACTTCTACATTTTTAATGACTTTTTTGTTAAATTTTCAATAAGAATAAATTTGTTTGTTTGTTGTTTGATTTTTATTTAGTATTTCTGTTTTAATTTCTTTAAAAAAAGGCTTAGCAACTGAAATATTAAGCAATTTTAATTTTTTTAGGCCGATACCGATATAGGCCGATATCGTGGTTACATATCGGCCGATACCGATATCGGCCAAGAAGGCCGATATGGCCGATATACCGATACCGATATCGGTATCGGTCGATCCCTAATTGAAACCACTCGAGTACCGACTACCCGATTATTAAAATCATCGGTTTTTTCCAACACTAACTATAAAAACCATTCAGGATATCAATATCTGTCAACTTGGGATTCTGAACATCATTAAAAAATATGTGGAAAACAACAAATATAGATGGGTTTTTGACAAAACGTCGTAAGCGACATGCGTCAAATTTTACAGTAGGAGTTTTTTTCCCATTACAGTGCAACCTCGATAATCCGGATTAATTAAAACAGCGGTCATCCGGATTAGTAAATAATCCGGATTATTGAAGCGAGACAGTTTTTTTATTGAAAAACGAAAAATTTAGTACCTATAAAATAGTACATAAACAAAAATTATTTAAAACAGAAGCATACTTATTAAATTTTATATTACTTCGTGAAGTAATTTGTAATTTTTGTTTGCTTGAATTACCGAGTACTATCAAATCCTGATCATAAAGTACACAATGCAGTTGAAATGTGTGGCCGGATTATTGAAGAATCCGGTGTAACGAAGGTTCGGATTATCGAGGTTGCACTGTATTTTGTTTTTGAACTTAAACTTGTTTAATTTTTTACGTATTCTTTTGTATTGTTATAGTTTAGTGTAGACTAGTCAATTTTGGTAAACTTCAATATTTTCAGGTAATTTTGCAGCTTGCCATACTTCGTCAATCAATTTTTTTAAAGTTTTATATATTTACTTGTTATATTATAAGATATTTAATCCTAAATAAGACGGTCTTTTTGAAAAACGTTACAAATTGATTGACGGATAGGATAACTTAAATATGACTTCTTATATCTTTTTAAATAATTACAAGCCGACCAAAAGTGCAGTTTATCATAAGCAACCGTTTTCGAGAAATGTGTCGCTTACGACGTTTCGTCAAAAACCCATCGATATGTAAAACTCGCTCTACGAATACTTTATTCGTTTGACATTTCCTATGTCTTTGATATGGACAAAAAATAGCTAAACCTGGTGAAGAGGGAGACTCCATCAAGATGGAGAACCCTAAAAGGAAAAAGGCGCTAAGCGACGTAAGCCAATGTAAGCTCGTTTAGTAACCAATCGAAGCAAAATTCTACAGTTTCTATACAAGAATGTTCACCGCAAACTTCTACCGCTTATTCCCTTTTTTCGGTCAAGCATTGGAAACACTCCGCCTAAGATAGTAACATTTTTCTTCTTTGATTCCACCTTAAAAAAAACCTGTCTACAATTCGAAATGATAGCGCCACTGAACCTAACCAAAATATTAACATTATTAGAAATATTTTCATTCCTACATTAACGTTATTACAAAATGACACATTTACGCTTTGGCTTGGGGGGCATGACGGGGCAAAGCACTGCTCGAATGGCCTCATCGAACACTGTTTTCAGTCCTTTTTGGGTCAAGGCCGAACACTCTAGGTATTTCACTGCACTTATTTCTTTTGCCATTGCCAGTCCCTGTATTAGACACAAAATTAGTTTGGATTTGGAAGATGCATGCAAGTTATAGTATGTGCAAAAATATCCTATCGATTTCATAAAAGTAGTAGCGTAAGTATATAAATATAAAATATGGGGCACTGTATACAGGGTATCTCAGAATATGTGGGCAATCTCCTGGATTTTGTTTCCTATGGCCTACCCACCTACGGAGATATGGCCCCATAACGGACGCCCATGGAAATCGTTCCTTTATAAATAATTTTTTAATATTGTCTCTCTCTCTCTCGACCAAAAAAAATAAGAGTGACAAAGAATTGTATTAGTTTCTCTGAAAAGCAAAGCATTTTGAAGTGTTTGGTGTTTGTAAGATTACGTAGGAGGCGGACTAACGTGTGACCAAACGGATTGAGCTGGCACATTGCCTAAAATTGGGTAGGAAGCAAGGAAAATCGGTCTAATCGTCGCCTGCACAATATGTTGTAGTCAAGTGGTCTATTTTAAAATACATAATAAAAAAAGTGAAATTTATTTATTTGTCGTATTTACAAATTCTACCTCCCTCCTACAAAAACGAATAATCCTATATGGAGATGGGTTTTTCCCTGACGTAATGTCAATTTAACTTAAGACTAATGCTTTCTGCACACGAAGCTTATCGTCATAGACTTGCTAGATGCGACGTATGGAAGGTGTACACTTTTGTGCTGCACCTTTGGGTTTCAATAGCGAAACTGCATACGAGGCATCAGCGGCGCGGATTCGTTAGAGCAGACAAGACGCCGGGCGTACAGCGGCGCCAGTCGTTTTCAGTACGCTTAGCGCAGAAGAGCACGTGTTCCTTGTAGAATGGTCGATGAAACTGTTAAATTTGTGAAATTTATTGAAGAGTATGAATGTTTATATAATAATACCCTTGAGGAGTACGCCAGAAAAGACGTAACGCAACGGAAAAAGCTTGGGCAGCGTTAGATGCAATTCTCAGGTAATTAATGATAGGCAATGAAAAAAAATGTAATAGAATTTGGTTTTCATTTTATAAGCAATAATTCCATTGTCACGGTAAAGCAACATTTAGTTGTAAAAAGTAATTTGCCAAGTAGTTTCGTAGATTTTGAGCTGAAGAAGTTTCATTTATATTTAAGTCCTCCATATCTAGTATGTTTCTTGGATTTTGCTCCCTATATTCTGCTGAAGGTATTGTATACAGGGTGTTATGGAAATGACTTATTATATTTAAATGGGTGTCCTAGAGAAAGTCTACATACTTTTATTTTAAACGAATATCTAAATACTAAGGTAAAACCATTGATGCCTACATAGTAGCAACAATGTAGACTAGAGTAAACTACAGTGATGCCAGATCACACCGCGTGTCTCGCCCTTGCTTGGATACCGCCGCGCGTGTATTGACATGTTTAACCTTCAGTATCGTTGCTTCAGTATGCTTCGATACTCGGTGTTGAAACCACGTTGCCGAGGGTTCCACGTACTTGACGTATACGAATTTTAAACGTTTTGTTAGTGGTATCATTATTCGATTTTTCTGTTGTGAAATAATTCATAATAATAAATGTTGTGATGTGATTTTAAATTTGTGTGATATTATCTACTGTTAGTTCTGTTGCAAAACATACTTTTTGTGTCTTATCTTTTTATGGAATTTATAAAACGGATTATGTAAAATAAGACCGAAAGTAAGAGAGTATGTACCTTAAAATTGTAGTTTTTTTCTAAAAAGTTTGAAAAAGAAGTGATAACGCGTGTCAAAGACGTCTTGTTGTCAAGAACTGAACACGTGCGTTTATAATTCTGTTTCAATATGACAACACCGACTACAATGCGCTGACCTCTTTTGAGACATCTCAATAAATTCTTGATTGCGAACGTCGTCACGTAAAGTTTCAGATTTCATATAAAGTGTATATTATTGTTAATAATTCAAAGCGTCATTTATGGTTATTTTCTTCAATTAATTTTCATCTCAGGAATTGACGGTTTAAATATAATAAGTCATTTCCATAACACTCACAACTGCATTATGTAATATGCAAGCGCAATGTATGATTGAGATAATTGTTTCATATTTTCGACATCGTATAGGTATCTGGAATTTTTGAGTCATCATTCCAAACGTGCACTCTATATTCGTTCTAACTACTCATTCTGTGGTTGAAGATTCTCATTTTATTATTAATATTTCTTGCGGGGAATGGTCTCATTGTCACTAGTAATAAACTAAAACATATTCATTTGCGGATTTTCAAAGGCGAGACAGATCGTCCCTGCAGGACGAATCTTCTACGCGTCTATGGCGATACGCTCGGTGCGCAGAAGTTAAGGCGTATACGAATCGTCGCGGCAAGACGAATCTTTTACGCGTCTATGACGATAAGCTCCTTGTGCAGACGGCCTAAATCTTTCATACCATGGGTATTTTACAATGTAGTTACAACGAAATTGATATGTTTAGAAAGCAATTCAGTATAGCGTAAGTTTTCTTCATTTATTTTCGGATGACATTGAGATTTAAAAATGTATTGATTTTTACAGAAATTATAAAGTAAAGATATGAAATGATACATAGCTAGTCAAAAAGTACATTTCGTCATGAATCGACAATGTATATACAAATATTCAATTTTGAAGACCATCAAGTAATATCTAACAGAAGCGGAGGCTGATGTCTCTGTATACAATGCATTATAGAAAGTTAAATAACTTCTTCATAGTGATAAAAATAGGCAAATATTTTTAAAACTATTGTGAAATATAAAAATATAGGTTATTTAAAAAGTATTTAACAAAATCTATTATAATATGTTAAATTGTAGATCTGGTAAAGTTGGAGGAAAGAGGCTTACTAATATTGCCTTAGCTTCTAATTATCGTTGGGCAAAAAAACTACAACTCCCGGATCGACCAGTGCGAATTGAAATTTGATCGTTTGGGATCTAGGCCTGATTGATTAGAAAATAAATTTTAATATATTTTGATTTTTATGAGATCAAACAGGCCTTGTCCGGAGTATTTGTTTTTGTGCTTCTTGACAAAATATCGAAAAATTTTATTAAGAAAATACCAACGTATTGAAAAATTATTATTTCCCAGACCACCCGATGATACCTTATACAATACACAATACACAGTAGGATTTTAAAATACTAATTCAGATTGAATGGTACTGCCAAGAAAAGGAAGCCTTGTCCATTGATAGGATGTCACCACCTGCAGACCGGTTTCGAACTCTTTTGTTCCTATCAATGGAAAAGGCTTCCTTTTCTTGGCAGTACCATTCAATCTGAATTAGTATTTTAAGATCCTACTGTGTATTGTGTATTGTATAAGGTATCATCGGGTGGTCTGGGAAATAATAATTTTTCTATACGTTGGTATTTGATATTAATACCACCTGAAAAGTAAATAGACTTTTTATTTTTGATTTATTAACACAAGTTGTTCAGAATTCAAAATCGTGCAAGTCTACTAAATTTAATAACCATCAGTCAACATTGGCTTTTTCATTTTATACAATATTTTCCATGGTTAAGCATTTATAATTTCTTCAATTTCCTCTTCGTTTGTCATATTTATCATTATAGTAAATAAAATTTGGTCAAATGTGATTTGGGAAACATTTTTTTCTAATAAATGTATTCAATAACACAAACAACAATTTTTTCGGTCTTCTAAAAAATTCTAAAAATTTATGTAGGCTGATGATTATTAAATTCGGTACACTTGCATGATTTTGAATTCTGGGCAACTTTTTAACATTTGTGAAGAAGAGGGCACTTTACGTCGAAACAAAATAAAAACAATGCTCCTGTCAAGCACTGCTTGGTTATGTTAAATTTTATTATCCAATCAAGCAGGTCTAGATGCCACATGGTCAAATTTCCATTCGAAATCTTTTTGTCGTTCCCACCCATTAGTTCGCTTATTCTGGGACACACTGTAGATACTTCCTTAATCCAACTAGACCATAGTCACACAGTTTAAATAGTTTTGAGGACCCTGTATCTTAATTTCATTTTGGCGACATACTTTAACATTAATAATAGATGTGTGTTTATTAAATAATCATTGACGAGCCATTTCCACAAATTTTTCTAAAACTCGAACAAACCTGGGCTGTCACAAAACAGACTTGAAAAAATGGAAACGATTTCAACGGTAGTAGAGATCGCACGATATGATTTTTTTGCCGATACGATATATCGGCCGATACCGATATTTACGTGCCGATATTATCGTATGGGCTTGCATGTTCGGGGCAAAAGTCCCGATTTATCATTCCGTCACGCGGTATAACGTTTCTGATTAGTGAAGTTTGAGGGAAGTCCCTGTTTAATGTGTTCAGTATTGCTTTGCGACATTTTCAATTTATTTCTCCGGTAAAAGGCCTTACATGATTAGGGATTAAATAACAGGTACAACCTGATCCGATTTAAAAAATACTTGTCTCAGTTCCAAACTGTTTCAAAAGATTCGCTGCTCTTTTGTTATATCGCAACGCCGCGTGCATTCTGATCAAGCGGGCCGGGTTGCCGATTGTTCGATTCGTTCGCTTTTAGGGATTTTCCCCAGTTCTATTTTTGTTTTAATACAAAGCTTATCAACACGAAATAAAAGTGATTTGGAACTTTTTACACTGATAGCTGAAACGAACGAAAAGTGTAATATATGCAAGTTCACAAATGTCGTATACATCTTCTATATAACAAACTTAAAAATACAACATCCGACTGTGCAAAAAGGACGATCTACGACCTTTTTTTATTTAGATGATAACAATAGGTGGTTACCTATAATTTTTTAATTTTTGAATTTATTTTCTGTTCATAATCTACTGGCCACAGCATTGAAAAAGCCTCTTATTGTTTTCTATTTAGTATTAATAATTTTGGGCCTTGTTTAAAATATTTACGAGTATAACCTTTCGAGTATAACCGAACGTCGTATTTGCAGTAAAACCCCAAAATTCTTCATTGTTATGTTTGCAGATATATCGTCAGTTATCCTGCCGATACGATACCATACCGATAATTGGCAACAACTGCCGATATAATGATATCAATATCGGTATCTTGCGATCTTTAGTTGGACACTGTCTTTGTCAGATTAGGAACTCGTCATATTGCGAGAACAGAGTTTATGTTAGAATTTGTATTTCTAAACAATGTATGTAAATATGTATTTCTTTTGTTTCTTTTTACTAGCCAAGTGCTAAATAAAGTATATATTATTATTATTATTATTAATATTATTTTGAACGTTTAGTTGAATAACTTTAGTTTTATTGATTTAAATTGTGGCTTAAGTAAATATTGTTATTTATTTTTTTAAATAAAATGTATTGGTTTCCTACATTTATTTGTTAATATTTCCGAAACAATTGAATTTAGACTAACTAACAATATACAGGGCGCTCCATTTAAAAAAATTAAAAGTAACGTGATTCCTTGACAGGTCATGAAGTTACTGACATATGGAATACACAGTCAAATAGTAAAATTGTAGTCCTATCGATTGTCGAAAACACGGATCCTGATATTATATACTTTACACTTTAAAATAGGGAAAATTGAGTCTTAAAATAATTTAAAATGTTTTTTTATTTCATTTACGGATTTGTTCGAGGGTACTTTTGAGGGATTAAATTTTTTAAAATTCCTCTGGGATTAAATGTTACTTAATCCCTCATTCTGAGGGTTTAAGTGTAGAGAGAGAACGCTGTTTCTCGTCAGTAGGCTATATTTGTAATAAGATATAATAAGCTACAATCAAGGTTGGAAAACGGAACACTGTATGCACTACTTTTTTACGTTCTTGTTCTACGAATCTTTAATGGTTTTTTTTATTTTGTTAACAGTAGGTAAGATTTCTATTTAGTGTATTTAGTAAACACAAACAAATTGATATTTAACCTTTCATGTTAATTTTTTTTTTGGGATAAGTCCAGGGATTATATACTCCTTATCCCGAAAATCCCGGGACTGGAACAAATCTTTGGGACTGACACCCCTAATCGGTATCGTGCGATCTCTACTTGGAGGCTGTCCTTGTCAGACTAGGGACTCGTTATACTGTATAAACTGATTGATTTTTTTTTAAGCAGTAAAATTTTTAATAGGGCTTAATTTTTATAAATGTTATGGTGCCTACTTCTGTTTTATTTATATATTTTATTTAAAATCGAATGAGCGAAACAAATCCATTAATATGTTAATAAAATTGTATTATCGTTTTATAATAGAACACAGATACCACGTGGTGATTTCTCGCAGGTTACAGGAGGAAGTAGCACTGCCCGCATCGCTTCTTCAAACACTGATTTTATAGATACTTGTAACAAAGCAGAACATTCTATATAGCTTCTCGCTTTTAATTCGTTTTTCAGTGTGGTACCCTAAAGGGTCATAAAATTAAATAAGGTATCTTTGTAACTATTTTTCTTTTAATTAGGTAAAAATATTTTTTTTACAAACATGCCAGTTGTAAAAACTATACCATATACTTTGAGACCGGGGTTATTCAAAAGAGGCACTTTAATGATGCCACGCCGACCGACACTGCCCAAAAGGGCCACGACCCAAATATGGGTAAGAAATTCACAGGCTAAAAGGGTCACCTCATTGAATATAAATCAAAAATATCTCTCTATGAAATGGCAATTCATAATTCTGTTCAGTCTATGTATACAGGGTCCGCAAACGAAGCGTGGACCGAAAATTAAATCGTTATCGAAGAACTTATCAACAATACTGAAACAGCTTGAGATATTGGATTAAAAGCGGCATGTTTTAAAAATATTTTACATTATACAGGGTGGCCCAAAAAAGTGTGACAGCATAAAGTTATATTTTTTTAAATGGGACACCCAGTATTTTATTGCATATTTGGGTTCGTATTACTCTTGTTTATAAGTGCCTCAAATTTTATTTGATTTGGTTCTGTAGTTTCGGAGAAATAAATAAAAACTAAAAAAAAAAGTTTTGCAGTCCTGAATAAAAAAACCAGGAAAAACAATCCAGAACTATTTTTTTAACCTCGGCATTGAGTGAAATTTATGACAAGAGGTCTAGAGATACTATAAATGTAATTGCGTTTATTTATTTTATACAGGGTGTTCATAATAAGCTTTCAAAAACCCCACATTTTAAAATAATTTTTCTCAAGTTTTCAAATGGAACACCCTGTATATTATTTAGCTACTTGACGTAGAATTCATAAATAATTATTTTTGTAATACAAGCATATAAGTTATATCCAGCCGCTTTTGAAATAATTGTAAATATCATAAATATTGTTGTTTAAATAGAGTTTTTATTGGGAAATATTGTTATAGGCGACTAGACTAATAATTGTAAACTAAAGTACATGTTCGAAAATAGCTTCCTTCTACTTAATTTAATGATTTTCCTCTACTGCCAACAGAACTCTTAATTCATTTTCTTCATTAATAACGGGTTTATTGATTATCATCCTTTTTGTGTACGCAGTGCTTCCTGTTGCTACAAATCATTGCAACAACTTCTCGAAGGTTTTTGGCCTCGGCTTTCTCTCAATATCTGGATATCTTTCAGCATACACTCGGCTCGCGAGGAGGCAATTTCTTGCACATTCACCCAGTATAAAAATCATATTTACCATTTCTAAAGTTGTAAAATTCGACATTTTGTGTAAGTTAGTACTTAATTTCGACGACTAAATAAATGTAAATAATTTTATTTGGCTGTCATAGTGACAATCTAAACAAAAATAAATCATGGCAACTCGATTAAGAATAAAAAATAAAATTAAATAATAAAAGTAGCAAAAATGTATGCTTTTAAAATTTATATCGAAATAACTAAAATACGGTAAACTCAAAGGGTAGAAGGAAGCTATTTTGAATATTTACTTTAATTTACAACTATTAGTCTAGTCACCTATAACAAAATTTCCCAATAAAAACTCTATTTAAACAACATAATTTATGATATTTATAATTATATCGAAAACGGCTGGATATAACTTATATGCTTGTATTACAAAAAAAAATTGTCAATGAATTCTACGTCAAATAGCAAAATAATATACAGGGTGTTCCAATTGAAAAACTTGAGAAAAATTATTTTAAAATGTTGGGTTTTTGAAAGCTTATTATGAACACCCTGTATAAAATAAATAAACGCAATTACATTCATAGTATCTCTAGACTTCTTGTCATAAATTTCACTCAATGCCGAGGTTAAAAAAATAGTTCTGGATTGTTTTTTTTGAATTTTTTATTCAGGACTGCAAAAACTTTTTTTTTAGTTTTTAATTTATTTCTCCGAAACTACAAACCCAAATTTAGTTAATAATTTGAGGCACTTATAAACGATAGCACTGGGAAACAAATTTCAACTTTTTTTTTGTTTCCTGAACAAAACCTATTTTTTTGGATTCAACTGTACCCAAGTAACTAAAAAATACCTATTAAAGATTTTAGTTGGCTCGCAAAAAAAAAATCTCAATTATTTGTTACAAAATTTTAATTCATAGGCATATACAATGGACATACAAAATACAGATAACAATATATTGTTGGTTCAACAAAAGCAACTAAATAGCACATTTTTATCATTGAATCCAAAGTTTAGACACTCATTTTGCGCTTCTTAGCTTGCCTTTTGAAAGCAGCCTCTGGGGCATCTCTCGTAATAGTCCAGCAGTAGTCGGCTAACATCTCACAGTTCCATTTTCCCTGATATCTTCTTTCCATGTTCGAAATATCCTGGTGGAACCTCTCACCGTGTTCGTCACTTACAGCACCACAATTTTCCGGAAAGTAATCCAGATGAGAATCCAGGAAATGAATTTTCAACGACATATTACACCCTAGGTTTTGGTAACACAAAAGAAGTTGGGCAACCAGGTCTTTATAATTTTCTGCTTTTATGTTTCCCAAGAAATTTTTTGCAACCATTTTAAAGGCATCCCAAGCGTCTTTTTCCTTGCCTTCAAGTATGGAATCGAATTGCGCATCTCCGAAAAGTTTCCTAATCTGGGGACCCACAAATATTCCCTCTTTAATTTTAGCGTCACTGATTCTAGGGAACTTTTCTTTTAAATAACTAAAAGCACGGCCTTCTTTGTCCATTGCCTTCACAAAAATTTTCATAAGTCCCAATTTTATATGAAGTGGCGGTAGTAAAATCTTTTCTGGGGCAACTAATGGCGCGCTGGTCACATTTTTCTTTCCTGGCTCAAAAGACTCTCTCGGTGGCCAAATTTTCTTTCTGTAGTGATCCGATCGTGCTCGACTGTCCCATTCGCAGAGGAAGCAGCAGTATTTGGTATAACCTAGCTGCATTCCAAGCAAGATCGCCACAACTTTTAAATCCCCACAAATTTGCCATTTATATCTTTCATATTGTATGGTCTCAAGTAACAATTTCAAATTGCTATATGTTTCTTTCATATGGACTGCATGACCAATTGGGACTGAAGGCAATTTGTTTCCATTATGGAGTAACACAGCTTTAAGACTTACTTTTGAGGAATCAATGAAAAGTCTCCAGTCTTTTGGATCATAGTCCAGATTTAAAGCTGCCATTAATCCCTCAATGTCCCTACAGGCTACCAAATTGTTATCCATGTTAAAAAATGGTGTTAGGTTTTTCTGACGGCTTCGGTACACAGAAACTTTTACTTCATCTTCAAGTAAATTCCATGGTTGCAATCGAGAGGCCAATAGTTCTGCTTTTGTCTTGGGCAGTTCCAAATCCCTTATAAGGTCACTTAATTCACTTTGACTTATTTTGTGAGGCTTTTTACTTGGAAGTTCACAGACAAAATCGGAGTCTTGCGAGGTTGATGGGCCGGCGACATTTTCCGGTACACTACCGTTTGAATCCTCTTGATCATCATCAGAATGAAGGGTATATTCCTGAGGTGGATTAGGTATAGGCAACTCGTCACTATGAGGCACCGGGCATATGGCGGATTGTAAATTTGGATACTGTATCGCAGACCTTTTTTTCTCTGAAAAGCCTTTTTTGATGGGAGGTGTCAAACAAAAGTAACAGTCAGTAACGTGGTCTTTCGGTTCTCGCCAGATCATAGGAACAGCGAAGGGCATCTTACGGTTTTTTCCACTTAGCCAGCCGCGAATGTTGGACGCACATTTGTAGCAGCAGATATGGGGAGCCCAATTTTTATCCTGGTCTCCAACTTTGCAGCCAAAATACAAGTGGTAAGCCTTTTTTATTAAAGGGCTAAGCGTACGTTTTTGTTTCACAAAAGTCATTTCACCACATATATAACAAAAATGATCCGGCTTATTAACACAAACTCGCGACATGTTGCTCAAAACTCTCTAATTTCTCAAATACGAACAGCTCTCGATCAACTGGTGGTTGAAATACAACTAACTAACAATTTAGGATTTATATTATATGTATTTAAACCCCTTATAAAGTACACCTGTTATAATAAATCCAGGTATTTCTCATTTAATGGTGAAATTTTCCCATATATTAAGGGCAGGTAGGTAAATTATCATAATTGGGATGGATCTATAAAACCGGAGCCAACTGAGCCTTTTGCAAGACAGATTGTTAATTAGTATAATAAAATAAGTAAGATTTTGCTATTTTGGTCTCGGAAACATTTTTGCTGTTCCCCAGTCTAGTAGTACGAACCTAAATATGCAATAAAATATTGGGTGTCCCATTTAAAAAAATATAACTTTATGCTGTCACACTTTTTTGGGCCACCCTGTATAATGTAAAATATTTTTAAAACATGCCGCTTTTAATCCAATATCTTAAGCTGTTTTAGTATTGTTGATAAGTTCTTCGATAACGATTTAATCTTCCGTCCACGCTTCGTTTGCGGACCCTGTATGTATATAGTGTGAAAAGATATTATTTAGTTGTTAAGTTTGGTTATCGCAGTGTTTTACATATCTACAGCGTGCGTGGTAGCAAGTGCAACAAAAGGGAAATTTGTTCAGTTTATCGAAAAAAGTCACGCTTGCTAAAAAGTTTTGCTTGGTCGAAAACCTCTTTAACCATAGTCAAATATACAGGGTGTTATGGAAATGAGTTATTATATTTAAACCGGCAAATCCTAAGACGAAAATAAATTGAAGACAAATAATCATAAATGGCGCTTTGAATTATTAAGCGAAATATACACTTTATATGAAATCTCAAAATTTACTTGGCCGCTCCCGAGGACCTTCGCAATCAATAGTTTATTGAGACAGTCTGGAAGTTCAAAAGAGGTTAGCGCATTATAGGCGGTGTCGTCATATTGCAACACAGAACACGTGTTCCGTTTTTGACAACAAGACGTCTTTGACCCGCGTTATCACTTCTTTTTCAAACTTTTTAGAAAAAAAAAAACTACAATTTTAAGGTACATACTCTCTTACCTTCGATCTTATTTTTAAATAATCCGTTTTATAATTAAATTCCATAAAAAAAATAAAACACAAAAAGTATGTTGTTCAACGGCTCAACAGTAGATAATATCACACAAATTTGAAATCACATCACAACATTTATTATTATGAATTATTTCACAACAGAAAAAAAATCGGGTACTGCTACAACTGACAAAACGTTTAAAATTCGTATACGTCAAGCACGTGGAACCCTCGATAGCGTCACTCCACTCCCGACTCACGAAACATACTGAAACAACGATAGTGGCGCGCGGCCGGTATCAAAGCAAGGGCGAGACACGCGGTGTGATCTGACAACACTGTTAGTATATTCTAGTGACCCACATTGTTGCTAAGTGAATCCAAATGGAACGGCGCGGCAGTATGTGGGTAAAAAGGGGTTTTACCTTAGTATTTAGATATTCGATTTTAAAAAAAAGTATGTAGACTTTCTCTAGGACACCCAAGGAGTCACCCATTTAATATAATAAGTCATTTCCATAACACCCTGTATTGTAGAGTGGCTAAAAAATGTGAAATTTATCTAAGAATAAAATACCACTATTTCTAAAAATACAGCAACATGCCGCTTTGAAGCTCTTTCTACAATTATGTTCTCTCTCTAAACATGCTCACGAGAAACAGTCCCCTATGAGATATAATTAGGTCATTTTATAAAACGAAATAAAATTTTATTTCAAGACAAAACATAAAAACAATGGGTTAGATTAGATAAGAAATTAAATACATAACAACTAAAAAAAATCCAAACCGTATAAAACAACTGTCAAATTTCAGCTGAGCCACAAATCGATACATCATTCTAGTTGTTTTTTTAAGTTTTGTATTGTTCTTCCGATATTTCTGCCCTCGGAGCTTGCATAAATAAATATAAATTTTTGAGTTGGTCATATCACATTAATTCACTAACGAAGCCGCTAAACTCCGTTTGCAATGGAATTAGGGTTGTTGCAAGATAAATGAATGAAAAAAGCTTGAAAATATTATACTATGCGAACTTTGAATCTATTATGAAATACGGAATTATGTTTTGGGGTAGCAATACCTTAGTAGAAAGAACATTTGTAGCTCAAAAGCGATCATTAAGAATAATAAAACAAATGACGTTGACTGAGAGTTGCAGGAATGTCTTTAAAACATTTTTTTGGTTTATACCGGGTCCGCAAACGAAGCGGGGACGGAAGATTAAATTGTTATCGAAGAACTTATCAACAATACTAAAACATATTAATCTTTAATTGTGTTTCATTATTTTGTTAAGTTTAATCCCTTATAAATATCATAATAAATCAATTAAATTATATTTAGTTCATAGTAAAATAAAAAATAAGGAATATCATTGAATGCTAGGTTATTAAAATAGTATTAAGAAAATGAACTCATGCATAACAAATGTAAACCATTAAAAAGTTACCACTAGATTTTAAGAAAAAGTAGCAAAAATGTAGGCTTTTAAAATTTATATCGAAATAACTAACATACGGTAAACTCTAAGAGTAAAAGGAAGCTATTTTGAACATTTACATTAGTTTACAATTATTAGTCTAGTCGCCTATAACAAAATTTCCCAATAAAAACTCTATTTAAACAACATAATTTATGATATTTACAATTATTTTGAAAACGGCTAGACATAACTTATATGCTTGTATTACAAAAAAAGATTGCCTATAAATTCTACGTCAAATAGCCAAATAATATACAGGGTGTTCCATTTGAAAAACTTGAGAAAAATTATTTTAAAATGTGGAGTTTTTGAAAGCTTATTATGAACACCCTGTATAAAATAGATAACCGCAATTAGATTCATAATATCTCTAGACCTCTCGTCATAAATTTCACCCAATGCCGAGGTTAAAAAAATAGTTCTGGATTGTTTTTTTGGATTTTTTTATTCAGGACTGCAAAACTTTTTTTTTTAGTTTTTAATTTATTTCTCCGATACTACAAAACCAAATTAAATAAAATTTGAGGCATTTATAAACGATACGAATACGAACCTAAATATGCAATAAAATACTGGGTGTCCCTTTTAAAAAAATATAACTTTATGCTGTCACACTTTTTTGGGCCAACCTGCATAATGTAAAATATTTTAAAATATGCCGCTTTTAATCCAAGACCTCAAGCTATTTTAGTATTGTTGATAAGTTCTTCGATAACAATTTAATCTTCCGTCCCCGCTTCGTTTGCGGACCCGGTATATTTATGAGTGCTTGATGTCCTTTTTTAAAAACAAATGCGTTTTTGAGCTGCAGGCTTTTCATGACTACCCTTAATGTGCATTTCCCTATTCATCGACTAACATTAACAGAAAAAAATCCTGGATACATGTGTTTAAATTTTTTTAATAAGTTGCCAAATGATATTAAAAGTGTTTATTATTAATATTGTTAAATAAATAATAGTCAAGGTATATGCATACCAACTCTTATTCATCTGTTCGGGAAATTAGTATCAAGCCAAAAGAAAAATGAATTAATAAAATGACCTTATTATGTCTCATAAGTGGCAATTTCTCGTCACCATGTTTAGGGAGATAACATAATTCTGGACAGAGCTTCAATACCGTATTTTGATGTATTTTTAGAAATATGGAAAGATAAAAAGTTTTACATTTGTTATACTAACACACACACACTAACTACCACACACGCTATATATTTCATGGCCCTTTTGGTTGGTCACAAATTATTTAAATTTTAAGCAAAATAATATATGCCAAGTGATCTTTTTGAGGTGTTCCCTTGGAGACACTGAAAAGTACTCTAACAAGACAAATGTTTGTACATTACAAAAATTACATTAAAGCATTTTGTCATGTTCAAAAGTTATGGATTGGATGATAACTGTTCTCTGGTTACAAGATAGTAGAAGCATTATCAAAGCGTAAGTGACATCAAGATTATCAAGTTTACAGTTTCCTCACCTACCTATTATTTTAAAAAAGTTATAATTCATATGGTATTTAAATTTAAGATGTTCCACCCAAAATAGAATATAAGGCCCCCCTTTTTGACTAATATTATTTCCTTCAGTTCTTTATTATCATCTCATACCCAGAGAATAGATATCACCGATTGCAAATGATGGAATAAGACCAACAAATACTTACTTGGGGATAAGTTATCGGGGCCAATTTTTTGTCTTTTAACTTCTCAATGGTTATTTTGTCTTCCCGCAAATCTAGTTTTGTGCCTACCAAAATTATTGGTGTATTAGGACAATGATGCCTAACCTCTGGATACCACTAAAAATTAAAATATATTTATTATTCTAGTTTCGGTTCTCTTAAATTTTAAAATAATTTTTTTTGTAGAAGTTTGATATGCCCAGAAAAAGTTTACTGGGTCTACAAATCTATGACTCAGAAGAACATTACTTAGATTGCATGATTGATTGGTTGAGTAACAAATTAAAATTTTTTGCTTTGCCATGTAACGTTAGCTTAATTTTTGGGTACACTATAGAAGTTTCACTCCCTCTTTAGTTAGACTTAAAGTGTATAGAATTTTAAAAGCCTACAACAAACCTATTCAAACATTACTTTATTAGTTATAAATGATGGTAAAGTTTTATTAGTAGAAAAACACATGGAGACTTACCTTTGCCCTAACATTTTCAAAAGAAGCAGGATTAACTAACGAAAAACATATAAGAAAGACATCTGTTTGTGGATAAGACAATGGCCTTAATCTGTCATAATCTTCCTGTCCAGCTGTGTCCCATAATCCAAGGTTTATGGGTTTCCCGTCAACCATTACATTTGCAGAGTAATTGTCGAAAACTGTGGGTATATATTCGCCAGGGAAGGCATTTGTTGTATAAGAAATAAGGAGACATGTTTTACCAACGGCACTGAAACAAATGAGAATTATTTTAAATCTTTAGGCAATACAGAAGAAAATGTTAAAGGGATTTTCCAAGAAAGTGTCTTTATGGTCTCTAGCGAGAAGTGAAATTGAACTAAAGGAACTAAAAATATTAAAGAATAGTGAAAGCTCAGTAGTGGAGGACTGAACAAAATTATATTTGGCTGTAGGACACTATGTAAACGGGTATCTATTCATAAGTAGGGCCGATTGCTTCTAGGAGGAAACAATATACTATGTCCCATAAATTATAATTTACTTGAACCTTATGTGAAATAATGACTTTACAAAGAAGATATTACAATTTATAGGTACTACATTAAGAGGTCGTAAAGTACTTAGTCACTTTCGCGGAATTAAAAGTTAATACTACAAGGAATCACTCAAGATTATAGAGACAAGACCTTATCAAGGAGGTATATTTGGCACTGGTACAACAAAAACATAGTAATAAAATCTTCACGGCCACTTACCCATCACCAACTACAACGCACTTTATGGCCTGCATTTTAGCTTATTTAAAGAATATTATTAAACAGTAATAATTATTAAAAAACACAACTTTTAACAAATTGGGTGTGTGAGGTGTCAAAAGCAAGGCCAAGCCTCAACCAAAACTATCGCAGTTTGAACACATAAATCACCTATTTTTGCTCATACACTATTTGGTTTTGTGGTGTATTTTACGTAGTTTGCGCCCACTTAAATCAAATTTAAAGTTATATCGTTTTATTTTTAGAATTTACAATTTATTCGACCACCCGCACCAAAAAAAGTGACGGCGGTGACAACGTATCTGTCAGATCAGATAAAAATTAAACAAATGCCAACATTCAAACGTGATAAAATTAAATTCCCTGATAAATCGCTGGGAGCTCGCATGATTGGTTGCCTATCCATATGCAAACAATTTTTGATTTATCCTAGCTATAGAATCCTAGCCTAACATGGCCCAAGCCTTTAAATTATGAAAGAAGACCTAAATCTACGTTCAGCAGTATACAACAATTACTGGTTTTCCGACGTTTTGTTCCTTAAGTGTCCATCTTCATTAAAATTCACCCCTATATACAGGGTGTTATGGAAATGACTTATTACATTTAAATGTGTGACTCCTTGGGTGTCCTAGAGAAAGTCTACATACTTTTTTTTTAATCGAATATCTAAATACTAAGGTAAAAACCTTTTTTGCCTACATGCTGTCGCGCCGCTCCATCAGGTTTCAGTTAGCAAAAATGTAACTAGAGTAAAATACAGTGATGCCAGATCATATCGCGTGTCTCGCCCTTGCTTGGATAACCACCGCGCGCGTATTTACATGTTTAACCTTCGGTATCGTTGCTTCAGTTTCGATACTCGGTGTTGGAACGACGTTGCCGAGGGTTCCACGTGGTTGATGTATACGAATTTTAAACGTTTCGTTAGTTGTAGCAATACCCGATTTTTTTTGTTATTAGCTACTAACTGTTGATTCTGTTGCAAAACATACTTTTTGTGTTTTATTTTCTTATGGAATTTAATTATGAAACGGATTATTTTAAAATAAGATCGAAGGTAAGAGAGTATGTACCTTAAATTTGTTGTTTTTTTTTAAAGTTTGAAAAAGAATTGATAACGCGCGTCAAAGATATCTTGTTGTCAGAAACTGAACACATGCGTTTATAATTCTGTATTGCAATATGACAACACCGCCTACAATGCGCTGACCTCTTTTGAGACTCAATAAATTATGGATTGCGAACGTCGTCAGTAGCGGCCACGTAAATTTTCAGATTTCATATAAAGTGTATATTTCGCTTAATACCTATACCATAGCGCAATTTATGGTTAATTTTCTTCAATTTATTTTCATCTCAGGATTTTACTGTTTAAATATAATAAGTCATTTTCATAACACTCTGTATAAAAATACGTTCTTATAATTTACTTTTGTTTCCAAGAAACTGAAGATTTTGAAATTATTGTTGCCATTTCTGTCCTTATTATTACGTTCTATTACTGTTTTTTTATTCAAACTAATAGTTGGTTCAAATTTCTACTTAATGTATAAGTAATAGGCAGTGGCGTATATAGGAATTTGTTTCGGGGGGGCCTTCCATAAAAAAATATAGCGGCGCTTTCGCCTTTTCGTTTTTTGATCAATATTTCGTTTCTTTTTAAATTTATCCGAAAATATCCCTTTTTGGGTATCAATTATCTAACTAATTTCTGATAAAAAAATTTTTGCAGGAAACGAAAACTTGTGCAAATTGACAAAGTTTCATTTCTTGCTTCCATTAATTTATTAAATAACAAAATGTTTACCCTAAACTTGAGGTGAATGCGTCACTATCTCTGACTTAATTATTAGCTGAACAAAAAATATACTGAGCGTTTAAACAACAACGAACAATCCATCTACTAAAAACAAACATCATAGTAAAATCAAGATGTATATCTTTCCCAGCGAATTTATCTTTGAATAAATTGGTTAAAACATTACATTTCGGGCAGGCCCTCCTATTTACGCCACTGGTAATAGGTACCCCCCAAAGTAATTTATTTTATTAATACAAATAAAATTTGACAAAGCCAGCATTAGCAGTCTTCAGACTTTTAAAAAAGGCATCGGGTTTCACATATTCGAATTTTAAAAAAAATACATGGATATACTAGGGATAATTTTAATGAAGATGGTTAATTTAAGGAACAAAACGTCGGAAAACCAGTAAGTGTTGTATACCACTGAACATAGATTTAGTACATCTTTCATAATTTAAACAAAAAAATTCAGACCCGTATTCTTGGTGACTCAAAGACGATAAGTCGCATTAAAGGTCCGATGATGTCATCTTGTGAAGAATATAAAGTAGCAAGAAAGTGAAATTTAATTTTCGATATCTCTTCCAACAAAGTCAGGAAAAAATAAAAACCGAAACGCTAAAGTTTAGATTTTTCCAAACAGTTTGGAAGCCCCTGTATTTATTTTCGATTTTCTTGCAGCATATTATTGGACTCATAATTATGCAACTTTGCACCAATTTAACCGACTTCGTATCTCTTACCGTTCCCGAGATCCCAATGGTGAAGGACGAATTTGTTACACCCTGTATACAGGGTGTTATGGAAATGACGTATTATATTTAAACCGGCAAATCCCAACATGAAAATAAATTGAAGAAAAATAACCATAAATGGCGCATTGAATTATTAAGCGAAATATACACTTTATATGAAATCTCAAAATTTACGTGGCCGCTCCTGAGGTCCTTCGCAATCAATATTTTATTGAGGCAGTCTCCAGGTTCAAAAGAGGTTAGCGCATTATATGCGATGTTGTCATATTGCAACACATAATTCTAAACGCACGAGTTCAGTTTTTGACAAGACGTCTTTGACGCGCGCTATCACTTCTTTTTCAAACTTTTTAGACAAAGAAAACTACAATTTTAAGGTACATACTCTCTTACCTTCGATCTTATTTTAAAATAATACGTTTTATAATTAAATTCCATAAAAAATAAATCACAAAAAGCATGTTTTTAACAGAACCAACAGCAGATAATATCACACAAATTTGAAATCACATCGCAACATTTATTATTATGAATTATTTCACAACAAAAAAATCGGGCAATACAACTAACAAAACGTTTAAAATTCGTATACGTCAAGTACGTGGCACCCTCGACGTCGTGGAACCAACGTCGTTCCACTCCCGAGTCTCAAAACATACTAAAGTATGAAGCGGCGCGCGGCCGGTATTCAAGTTACGGCGAGACACGCGGTGTGATCTGACATCACTGTTAGTTAGTATACTCTAGTGACCCACATTGTTGCTAAGTGAATCTAGATGGAACGGGGCGACAGTATGTGGGTAAAAATGGTTTTTACCTTAGTATTTAGATATTCGATTTAAAAAAAAAGTATATAGACTTCCTCTACGACACCCAAGGAGTCACCCATTTAAATATAATAAGTCATTTCCATAACACCCTGTAGTTGAACATTTTTTGCACGACGAAGTAAAATACCAATAATAAGTAATCCATAAATTCAAACTACAACTATATTTCAAATAAAACTGAAGGACTTTATTTCCTTTACAATTTTACATGGAATCACATGAATACTTTTATAACAAAATGAATTCTACAATATTAAGAACTAGATTAAAGCAACCCGAGTGGGGTAAATATTTAAATATTTCCTGGAAATACACCCTCATCCCGTTGTCCGTCCCATTTCTCCACCCAGGCGTTGGGACACATCGCTGTGAAGACTTTCTTGAAATAATCGCAGGGGGCGTAGTTCTCGCCCCTAATTCTGTGGCATCTGTGAAAGTCCACGTAGCTCTGGTAACAATGCCTGGTTTGGTTGGTGTTGGGGAACCGAGGATCGAAGGGGACAGTTTTAATGTCTTCAAGAGAGGCGGGCATTCTGCTGAAAAAAAAACGGGGGATAACCACAGGTTTCAGGCGTTTCCTTTAGGTTTAAAATTTGCCAGAAACCTGTAATAACTTACGTAAGTGCCAATTGACCACAAATAAATTCGTAGAGATTTAGTGCTCGTTATATTCTTGTCAGTGATAACTATTTTATCTTGTCACTAGAATAAAAATATGTCAGTTCTAGGTCGGTGTTTTAGGTAGGGTTGCCACCTGTCCTTTTTTTGGGATGGGCACGCCGAAAGTTAGTGTATTTTCGTTAATCTAAGTGCCTGTTCTCACCAAAGCAACTGGCAACCGCAACGCAACATCAACGCGACTCAGCACTAATATTTAAATACGCGTGTTCCCACTGACTTAAGGCAACTCAACTGCAACGCAACTAGTTTGCTTATGTCGCGATGTCATGGATGACGAGACAGCAAAATATTTAACTTTTGTGGCTCATTCGGTAAAACCGATGGAATTTAACCGGATCATTATTTAATTCCTGGGCCACTATACAGGGTGTCCGGGAACATGTGGGAAATCTCCCGGATATGAAAACACGTGAAAAGAATACTATAGGTTCATATAAACTTTTTTCGTATCGGCCTCCTCTTCGGAGATATGGGCTCCCATTGCTCCCAAAGAGCACCAATGGAATCAAGTTTTTTACACATAATTATTGAACCACCTGGTATATTTCAATTATTTTTTAATATGATGTATACCAGGTAAGACCCGTCAAATTACTACCCAAGAAACTGTTGTGAATTACTCACAGCTGCAGGGACGGACTAGCTGTAACACTCATGGGCCCATTTTGCCCATTTTTTTTACGCCCTGTATGATGAGAACTTTGGACAATGTTTTTTACATACCTTTAACTATTAGCTAAAAATTAAGTACTCTCCATTCATGTCGCTAATCCTAACCGTTTTCGAAAAAACGGCATTTCATATACATCATGTGCTTCGGGTATTTCAATAAAATATACATCTTTGTTCCGATCCAATGTTCAACCTTCAAGATTCCGCTTTTTCATATTTAGCCCATGAGCAGTTAGGGGACTCAGTGTAAATAAAATGACGTTTTCTCGAAAACGGTTAGGATTAGCGACATGAATGAAGAGTACTTAATTTTTAGCCAATAGTTAAAGGTATGTAAAAAACATTGTCCAAAGTTCTCATCATACAGGGCGTAAAAAAAAATGGGCCCATGAGTGTTACAGCTAGTCCGTCCCTGCAGCTGTGAGTAATTCACAACAGTTTCTTGGGTAGTAATTTGGCGGGTCTTACCTGGTATACATCATATTAAAAAATAATTGAAATATACCAGGTGGTTCAATAGTTATGTGTAAAAAACTTGATTCCATTGGTGCTCTTTGGGAGCCCATATCTCCGAAGAGGAGGCCGATACGAAAGAAGTTTATATGAACCTATAGTATTCTTTTCACGTGTTTTCTTCATATCCGGGAGATTTCCCACATGTTCCCGGACACCCTGTATACGAACTATGTCTGAAATTTATGGTATAAAATGGGTTAACCCAAAACTGTCGCTCAGTTTTTTTTTAAGCTTCTTAACGAACAACTATGTTGCGGTTATATCTTCATCTGACGAAGACGACATTTTGCTTACGTCAAAAGAGACTTCAAACCAGTTGATTCCAGTGGGAACGCAAGAGCAACTCAACTAAAGTTGCGGTCGGTCGCATTGCAGTTGCGTTGCTTGTCAGTTGCTTTGGTGAGAACAAGCGAGCAACTCAACTGAAGTTGCGGTTGCCAGTTGCTTTGGTTAAATTTGGGCAGACATTATGAGAAAAAGTGAATAAATTTCAGTGCCACGCCCACAATTCGGCAAGAATTCACCCTACTATTTGATTTCGTAAATTAAATTAATCTTTTTTTTTTATTTATTTTTTTAAGAAGAGGTAAAGAGAGAGACTCAGTCTGCTCGACTATTTAATAAACAAAAGTTAAATTATTAAATTCGTATATATGCCGAAAACTTATGACATTGTCAAGGTGAACTTTAAAAAAACAACTTATTTTAGGTATTTTTTAATAAGATTAAATTATGATTTTAGTAACATTTCAAAAAGGCTAATGAAAGTTAGATTAAATTATGATTTTAGTAACATTTCAAAAAGGCTAATGAAAGTTTGAAAAAATTAAGAGAGAAGAAAAAATATGTAGATTATTTTACCTTTGAAAAATAATTTATCAATATATTATGAAAAACTAGAACAAATAAGAAAAAAACTATGGAAAAAAAAGGAAAAAATTATTAGTTTTTAAATTTGATTTTTGGATAAACCCGAAATTTATTTCCAACAAAGAAAAAAAGGATAAAGAAAAATTAACTTTTGTTTATTAAACTAGCGGGGCAGACTATTGAGTTTCTTATATTTTCATAATTTCACTCACTGAAAGATGGACTACTTCAAAAAAAAATTTTTAGGTACTGGGGGGTGGGTTGATTACCCACTACCCCCTCTAACCAACCCATATTTGGATTAAATTGGGTCGTTTGAATATTCCTTTTTCACTTTTTTCTTGATACTTCTAGCTGGCTCATTAATTTAAAAAAAAATACAGAACATTAACATAACTTAAAAAAAAAAGTAGAAATTTTTTTTGATTATAAGAATACAAATATGGAATCATCAAGTCCCAACATTCTTCATAATGGAAAATTGGAACCTGTATTTACCCGAACTGTAGACATTTTCAATAGATCGCTGGAAGCATTTAAACATAAACATACATGATATATGTCAAGACTCTGTATATAATATCAACATTTTTTTGTGATGATTCTAATTTTAAGTTTTATTTATATTTAATACGAAAGTTATTTTTGCATTACAGGGGGCTCCAGACCTCGCCCTCTAAATACGCCACTGGAAGTAAAAATCCTGAACCGATTTCACTGACACTTTCACAATTCTTGGTTTGTTATATTATTTACGGAGTATGTCGAATTAGTATCGAAATTCTTATGAACATCAAAACTTTTTCTTCTCCTCCATTTTTGAACAAATTTAACAATCATTAATAATTCATATGTAGAAAATGCTGTGTCTATTTCGAAACCTACTTTAACTTATCGAAATCAAATTAAACCCATTTTTGACTTAGTACTACAAAACAAAAGGCAAATCCCGGCAGTCTCTAAAACACAAATTTGTAGCAACAGAAATTTATTCATTTACAAATAACGCCATGACTTAAAGCTAGAATAATAGCAAAAAAAACTTAACTTAATATAATTCTTATTTGTTTAATACATAATGCATATGGTCGAACAAAAATTACCACTTAATTCACAGCCTAAACTACCGATAGGCCGCTTCTTTTTTGGGAATGTCGCTCAGACTGCGAATTATATGAAACTTTTGTGTACATGAAAATCATTATACGGCATTTAGCACTAACAATGCAACTCAAAATTAATCATTGGAGAAGCCCTGTAAAATTGAAACTCAAAAAACCAGATATAATTATTATTATAAATAATAACAATAAATGCGAAAACTTTAACGGGAATAAATTCTGTATTGAAGGAAATTTTCTTCATAGTAACCTTTTTGACAAGGTCGGCACGACATATTATGTATAAATACTATCGTTTATTTGAGAAAAAAGTAGGGGATGGAGGCAGAAACATAAAAAACATTAAAAATCAAACCCAAAAAGTAAAGTAGACGTGTTTTTAGACATTCTCAGAAAAAAAAACGGCCGGTTATTTTAGACATGTATTCGAATCTATTGGTTCTATCTTCCTTGCCCTTTTTCTTCCTACGGCCTCCCCTACGGAGATACGGGCCCATAACGGACGTCCCTGAAATCGTTGTTTTTGAAATAACTTATTAAGTACTAGGTGTAATTTAATAATTTTTTAGTATAATGGTTAGTAGATGAGTCTCCTTAAAATTCGCCCTTTTAAACACATATGGCTTATTTAGTTTGCCAGGGATGGACTAGACGTAACACAAAAAATTTTTTTTTGTACACCTTGTAGGATGAAGGAACGACGATAATATTTTTGGATACTCTAAACCTTAAGCTGAAAAAAGGTACTCCTTATCAATATCGATAAAGTGAACTGTTTTCGAAAAAAAAATATTTTTGTTCAATATGGTTTTTTGCATTAGTTGTTGTTTTATGTTCATAAAATTCCCTCATTGTTGTTATGGTTTTTTTCACATGTACCGATTTAAATAAGAATATTTATGCCAGTATCAGTTCATGGTAGTGTATTGAAATTTGCGGTTTTTCTCCTTTGTCTTATTAGTTACTATCTTAGTAATGGAATTTACGTATTATACTGAATATAAAATCTTATTGAACAAAAATATGTTTTTTTTTCGAAAACAGTTCATTTTATCGATATTGATCAAGAGTAACTTTTTTCAGCTTAGGTTTAAAGTATCCAAAAATATTAT
Organism: Barypeithes pellucidus; assembly: GCA_963991005.1. NCBI lineage: Eukaryota > Metazoa > Arthropoda > Insecta > Coleoptera > Curculionidae > Barypeithes > Barypeithes pellucidus. Next base: position 27,172,364 of record OZ022564.1, on the reverse strand, counting down.
TGTCGTTCCTTCATCATACAAGGTGTACAAAAAAAAAACATTTTTGTGTTACGCCTAGTCCGTCCCTGGCAAAAGCCAAATGTGTTTAAAAGGGCGAATTTTAAGGAGGCTCATCTAGTCACCAATATACTAAGTTAGACCTTAGCCGAGGCAGCCATAAGGTCAAGATATACCTTAAAAAAAAACTGTTTTAAATTAATTTGAGGGTCAATTGGCGCGTTAAGTTAAGATTACCACTCCTTAAATATCAATTCCTTTACATAAGAGTTAAAAAGTACTTTAATATGCTGGCAAACGTGTGTTAAGGATGACTTATATCATTCTGTACCTGAAGGCGACTTTGAAATATCGGCACTAAGTCACTTGAATTCGGATTTGTATGAATAGGTGATGTGTTTCAAGATCTACCCTTGACTTTTACTGCCATAAATCAACTACCTCTATTGTGTATACCACACTCAATCCTTACACCCCAAGAAATGGGTACAGGGTCGGATTGAAAATATAGCTATCTACATATTGATTTATTTTAAATTAAGACACATAGTAAGAATAATAAAATACAGAAATCAATTGGAACTAAAATGAATAAAAATCAGTTAGCTATTCAATATATTATTAGGTATTTATACCTATATACTTAGAAATGTATAATTAGGGATGCAGGTAAATAAAATTTGTACTTGGACTTGTAAATTTTATGGTTACAGGGTTAATTAGGCTTTTATGGCAGTCAAGAGGTATATTTTGAACGAAACTATATTCATTTTTTTGTTAATTATAGTGTCCGACTTAAGAGGATGCCGGAGTCCGTCGAAATCTACGATTTTATCGCTGTTCGTTTCACGCTTTGAAGGCACGAGGCAAATTGGATCTTCCCTTGCAGTTAGAAGAATACGTCGAGCGTCCGCCCGTAATCGGTGCGCCGACAGAAACAAAGATAATAAGAAAGAGACTGCACGTGATCGGGGTCTATACTTCAGTTTTCTACGCTGAAAAACGGAGTTTTCGCTTCCTATGAAAACGGTACATTTAAAAAAAAATTTTTTAATGAACGATGTCTAAATTTTATTAACAACTCGAGGAAAGTCCATCATTTTTTTCTATATGGAGCAATAAAAAAAATTAAATCTGAAAATCTTCCGAAACAAAAAAATATAGACTTTCCGAGAGTTCTAGTTCTATTATAAAGTTTTTTTGACATTTTTTTCCTAAAACAGGAATAAACGCTTGGGAAGAAAACTCGTTTACAGGCACTCCGGAATCCTGTTAATAGTATTTGTAGATCAAATATTATATGATGCACATTAAGTGTTTTTATTTTGTTTGAGGGGCTTGATCACTTACTATGCTTCTTACGCAATTTCCCTTCTCACAAAATAAAATTACACTTCTCAGTCTAACATCATAAATAACTATTAAATTTACTAGGTATTTATAACACTGTATTGTGCCACCAAGAATAACTTGACATTATAAAGTACGTATTAATTAGTGTTATAGAATCATACATAAAAACATAATGTTGTAACGGCAATACAAACATATGTAAAGAAGCCTTATTATATTTCGTCTATTTCACTACAACGTTTGCATATGGATAACATTTTTTCTATATCTTCAAGGATAAGAAAAGATTCACTTATATTTTGCTTCGAAAATGATTAAACTAATTTTATGAAGAAAAAAAAGTTGTTACAATTTATAAAACTGCAGGGGATTGAAAAAAATATTTTTTATTAGAATTAAACTTTATATAACTTTTTCCACAATTATATTCGGAAGTTTGAACAAAACTTTAAGATTTATCTATGCATTCACTTAATTTAAAAAGTATTCAAATTATATTGCGTTTGACAAACCATGGGCCGGGATTAACCAATTTTTGAATCAAGGTTTTGACAGATAAGTATGTAATAAAGTGATTAACATTATTTGCACTTGTACTTTTAATTTATAGACAAAATTAAAATAGATCCATATAGTACCTTACAAGTTTATGCGATATGCATTACTAGAAATATACAGGGTGTTCCAAAAAACAAGCTATTTCGGAAATATCTAGCAAATGTTTAAAGATTTTAACACCCTGTAACTTTGAAACAATTCCATCAGCAGACCCATGTTGATAGAAAATTTTTGTCTTAGTTTTGAATAAGAAATCACAACATGAGCGCTGGCGCATGTTTTTTGAAACACCCTGTATAAATGAACTAGAATTGTTTTAGTCTCCGACAAACCTGGAAGTCTAAATGCCATATAATATTATGATGGAAACCTAGCCCTATTTAAGATATATTATACTCTTAAACAAATCTAATATTAATAGCCACTCATTAACTAAAAAAAAGTTCTTACATCCATCACTTAACCAAGGGCCTCGTCTTTGAATCATCATCACAATGTACCTCTTTATACCTTCGAACCTCCTTCATGTAAACCGACCAGGCATCTTGTGCATTATTACTATCATCCTCAACATTACGCACTTTTGCCACCATACCTGTCTTTAACACTTTGCCCCCTCTACGTTTACCAAAGGCAGGAAGCATCGGTTTTTTTGGTTCAGGTTGATCAGGAGGTTCTTGTTTAACTTTCTGTATTTCTTGTAGTTTTTTAAAGATTTCCAGAAATGAGCCGTCATTCTTAAACGGTATTGGACCTTGATCATACTCTGGTTCTTGTTCAGGTTCACATTCAGGCTCTTCAATTTTCATATCCTCTTCACCTATAAGATCACCATCAATATATTTTTCACTGTCACTATTCTCTCGTTCTTCCTTAATATGGGGAGATTTTGAATGCTTTTTGTCTCGATCGCTTCTATAAGATCTTGACCTCGAGTAACTCCTTGACCTTCTCTTGTATGTCCTAGATCTAGAGTTTGATTTAGACCGTGATCGAGAATAGCGTCTAATATGCTTCCTTCGTCTATGTCTATAGCTCGGACTTCGGGAACGAGATCTTGAAGAAGAGGAAGAGTACCTCTTACGTCTCCTTTGTGATTTTGAACGAGAACGTTTGTAATGGTCTCTTGATCGTGATTTAGAGCGCTTCCGGGAATGAGACCTAGATCGTCTGGAATATGATCTTGAGCGCCTATGGCGTTTATATCGCTCAGAGCTTTTGCTACGCGACCTGTACCGCGTTCGTTCCGTAGAATAATCTTCTTCGCGGCCCTGGTAAACAGGATTTTTCACATATGGATCAATACGGTCAATTGCTCGTTCACTGCTCCTAGTCGATTCATTTTTTTGACTGGAAAAATTGCTGTCTTCTTCAGGCGGGTCAAACTCTGTCCCTGGAGGCGGCGGATTGTTCCAAATATAGCCTGAACTCGACGGGTTCATCTCTGTGAATGGAAGCCGAGTTGTGACCTACAAGAGAACTTTCCAGGTATAAAAATTGCTGAAGGACTATCATGGCTTTTAAAAACTGCCGGTTTTGGGGAGCTTTAAATATAAACAAAGCCCCGGGATAAGGAATCACTATGTCAAAAATGGGGGGACAAAGCATGGCTATAGGTGGTACTTACAGTGTTAGGTAATCAATGAGCGAGTGACGTTTTAAGTAAGTCGGTCAAGTTTTTGGTAAATTTTGTCAAGAAAATACAGTAATAAATTTGTAACCCGATAAAGTCAACGTTCTACTATGGACGTAGAAGGTTTTTTGGTAATTTTGAGGGTTTTTTACCTTATTTTTGTTCCTTAAATTTCTGATCAAAATCACACAAAATGGCTACCACAAAATTTTTAACACTAAAGTGGCGACATTCGACAATTACAAGTAACGACATATCGTTAAAAGCGGAATCTACAGTTGGTGATATACAGGAAAAGTTTCTTCTGTGTTATTAGATGTTGTTCATAGATGGGGGCCACGGCCGAAATATTAACTGTGCATTTAAATCAGAATCATTCAATTACCACGTGATTCCAATACTTAGGGATAAGAATATTTGTATCAATAATAATATTTTTTTTAATTTCAGGATGGTAAAAATTCTCCAATAATAAAAATATTTTAAACATTGAGGCTCAGTGGTCTAGGGGTATGATTCTCGCTTTGGGTGCGAGAGGTCCCGGGTTCAAATCCCGGCTGAGCCCGATTTTTTTTTCTCTGGACATGGTTGGAAAGTAATAAAAATGTAACTGACCTAATGAAGGAAACTTTTTCAACTACATTGCAGAAATTGATAGAGAAGTATGTTGGAATAAAAAATATTTTACTTTCTTCTGATAAATAAATAAGATTTATAATATTTATTCCTCGTTTATTGGACATAAACGTTTAAAAATGTCAATCATGCTTAGACTTAGAAATTTTTTTCAGGAGCGGGTTTTATTAGGGGGGGGGGGGGGGGGGGTGAGACCCCCAAAACTACCCATGACTGCGCCACTGAAATAGGGTTCGTGTCATCATATTGAAAATATTTTAGCCAAATTACCCCACTGTGTTCCTGGGTTTTTTGAGATCGAATTCTAAAGTAAATTGCACTTTTGCATTGCCACTTTTTCCGCTCTATCTAACAGCGTTAATTGTTTTGTAATACGACGAGTCGTATTGTCAACTTTCTTTTTTTAAATCCCAAAATTTCCTGATGTTGTTCTCCGGAACTACTAGGAATTTTAAAACTTTCTAAACGGCATATTATTAGGCACGTAAATGCGCAACTTTACCTCCATTTAACCGACTTCGTATCTCTTACGGTTTCCAAGATCCCTGTACTGGCCCTCCTTATCTTGGACACGTTGTATATAAGAACTTTTGAAAATACAACTAATCAGAAGAAGTTAAACATACAAATATCAAATAATGTCATTTTAAATTCTCAACAGACAAGGACATCATTTATTTGGTTCTATAATCAGGTCTCTCATTCTCTCATAAAAATCTACAAAGTAGACATGCACGCATTGATGACGGTTAGAGTGATTTACTCCCACCACAGCTTGAAGTTCAGTGCTTATTTGCAATTCATCTGGAGCGCGCAGTGACGTCACGGAGAGAGTGATTTTTAAATTGCTTATGGAGAATTATATTGCTGTTAGCGTCTTTCGTTCTCTTCTAAAGGTATTTAATAGTAGGTGAAATGAAAGAATAATGTCATTGTATTTAGGCAAATTAATTTTATAAAAATATAACACACGTTACAGCTAAAATACCACAAAAATAAGACAAGAGGAAAACTCTTAAAACAGCCGTTGAAAACATAAGGGAAGTGATCGAGCTGTTAATCGCCGCCACCGCTTGCCGTCTGTGACGTCTTGGAGAGAGTTATAAGCCACGCCTCCCTGCGCGGAATCATACCTGTGGTTATTTATACCCATGCCAATAAAGAGCTTGAAATATTCAAAGATCTTACAAGTCCTCAAGTTAATAATAATAATAATAATAATAATAATAATAATAATCTTTATTGTCTAACAGAGTAAAATCCAATTACAAGACAATATGACCTATAAAAAGAAAAAAAAATACATAAGCAACAAAAAAATCCAAAAGATAGGAAAAAGAAAAAATAATGGTTGCATCAAGGTAACAGTTTATGCTTTATAAGTTTAGTAAATTGGGTATTGGACAAACCGAATACATCAATGTCATTAAGGGTATTATTGAAAATTAACATGGATTGGTATACAGGTGTTTTAATTAGAAAGTTAGAGGAGGGAGTTGGGAGATAAAAGACGGGATGGTGCCTAACTGAACGAAGAGGAACATGGAAAAGAATACAAGACAGCAGCTCCGGGGAATCGATGAGCGAACAGCAAATACGGTACAAAAACTGCATAAACATGAGGTATCTGCGGTTGAGGAGCGATGGCATCTGGAATCTAGACAACAGTGTATTCTGGTTAGTGCCCCGGGTAGGATATATACCATCTTCTCTATAGGCGATAAACTTGACAAACTTTCTTTGTACGTTCTCTAGTAAAATAATATATTTATGAAAGACCGGATGCCAAATAACACCACCATACTCCAACTTAGACCGCACAAAACTGTAATAAAGGGTTTTCAGGGTTTTGGTGTTTGAGAAATCAGTCGAATTCCGTATGATAAATCCCAGGGCCTTCATCGCACTGCTGTGAATGCTCCTAAAGTGGTGGGAGAAGGAAAGCTTATTGTCGAAAACTACCCCGAGGTCTTTAAACGTTTCGCAGTGCTCAATGGTTATGTTGTCAAGAGTATAATCAAAATAAACGTAATCAGCTTTGTTCGTAAAAGACATAGTGAAGCATTTACTTAAATTTAGCGGCAGGTTGTTTGTCTTACACCACATCTCCAGAATGTTCAAATCCCTTTGCAACAATATACAGTCCGTTATATCAAGTATTATTCTGAAAAGTTTCAAGTCATCAGCGAATAGTAGTACTTTGCTGGATAGATTTACACTTATGTCATTGATAAACAAGAGGAATAATAAGGGGGCCAAATTACTACCCTGCGGAGCACCACTCGAGGCTAAAAAAGTAAAGGATTTATGACCACGAATCATCACATATTGTACACGATCCCTAAGATATGAGTTAAGAAAAGAGACAAATTTATTAACAAAACCCAAGCCGGCCAGTTTATGTAACAGGATGGAGTGGTCAACTCTGTCAAAGGCCTTCGAGAAATCCGTATATATCGCATCTACTTGCTTGCGGTCATCCATAGCATGCCCAACAAATTGGGTAAAACAAGCCAGGTTAGTCACTGTGCTACGAGTATTGAAGAAACCGTGTTGATGAGGTGAGATAAGCAGTTTTACCTGATTAAAAGTACATTCATAAACCGCCATCTCGAAGACCTTGGCAAAGGCCGACAATATAGAGATAGGTCTGTAATTTGATATCACACTGGCATTACCTTTTTTGAGTACTGGGGTGATCCTTGCTTCCTTCCATACATCAGGAAAGGAACTAGTTTTAAGCGATAGGTTAAAAATAAAAGAAAACTAGGCACATTGTCGGGCCCATGAGTTGGCTTATTTTTTAATTTCTTTAGAGACTTCAAGATTAGTTCGTCAGGAAGGTGTTCCAGGGAGATAGATGAGCTCTCCATAGATAGTTGTTGTCTCAAGTCCATATTTTAATTTTGCAAGCATTTCAGTTTCATTTTCCAAGATCACCAACAGTGTTTATGGGAGAAATATGTTATAGTATTACATAAAGTTAAAAATAAATTTCTAGTTGGAAATTTGAATAACGTATTTACTTGTTAATTTTAGTGTTGTGATCGTTCGAGCGAAAAACCGCTTGAGTACTCGATGATTGAAATAACCGACATCGCTTGATTATTAAAAAAACCGTTCGAGTTATAAATTCAACCGAAAATCGTCGCTTGTTTTGTTACTTGTTACCTTTCACTCGATACCCGAGCTTTGCTTGACGCCGACGTATATTCGTGAAGTTTTTCGCTCGATAGGAATACTCTATATCAATTCAGGCGAAAAATCGAATCATTGCCTTTCACTTGATACACGATATTCGCACGCCAGCCGAAATGAGCCGATTGGCGACGTCCGAGTTTGACGCTCAGAAGGCTGACATGGCATACGTCTTTTTTAAAGGCACATAGACGAGAAGGTGCATATTAAACAGTATGCCAAATCCCTTAGTGGATTCATCGCGACATCGGGTTTTGTTTTGACTGGCTAGCCAGCGGCGATTGAAAATTCTTAAAAAATTAAAGGTTGTAATTTAAAAAAAAATCAGACTGTTCATCCTTAATAAAAACTCTAGACTAAACTTCTAAAACTTACAAAAACAACCCCTGGTGTTTTATCACCATTATCACATTCTTCTTAGTCATCAAAATTTCAAGTGATTAATCGCTCGCACGATTCACTCGATTATTAAAATCGCTCGAGTATCAAGTACTCGATTATTAAAATAATCGGTTTTTCCCAACACTAGTTAATTTAAAACACATTTCAAATGTCATTTACAATTTATTTTAAATGTTCCCATTACAAACTGAAATTGCCATTTAGCTAGTCATCGTAAATAAAATTAATAAAGTACGGGGTGAATTGACAAAATTTATAGAATATTATAGAGCTGATCTGAATGATTAAAGAAAGACGAGGGTCCTTATCGATGGGACATTATCATACGTTATTCAAGCAAAATACAATTTCTAAGAACTAAATATACAATATTTAACATTATTTACAGAGAAGGAAGCAAATTTGTAACTAATGCTCTTAATGAACTGAGCAAAGTACTTTCGCTTAAAAACTAAATTAAATTCTTTGTTTCCCCATTCACAGTTTAAAATTACAAGATTATTGCTTTCATCAAAAGTTTCCACAATGTTGAACTGTATGATCAGTGTCGGCTCGAGACCTATGATGGAGGGGGTTCACAAGTAGGTATGGTGAAATTATTTTTAAAATATTATTTTTGTGTAACGACCAAACAATTACTTTCTAGGCGTTTTAAATGTCGAAGGAAAAAATAATAAGAAAATGCCTTAGGTAAAACATATTTTTATTTATTTTTTAATTTTACACAAGGAAATACAACTTTTGGAAAATTAGAAAGGTTTTCTTAGTGTGTATAGCTGTCGGATCTTAACGTCGTCGCATGCAACCCTCGTAACAATATTTATACAGTCCACTACTAATACTACTAAAGCCATCTACGAGCTATCAAGAAAACCGAATGATGTCTAATACCACTACGCCATCTACGGCTACGTCATTAGGCGCAACCAAGACGAGAACAATAGTTAACTGTTTTATGACGAGAACGAATCGAGCCACGAGACTGACAAGTTGGCATTCTTCATATTTTCATTGTTTTTTAGTTTAAATCCTTAAATGGTTTAAAATCATATCGAGTATCATTTATCGAAATACACAACATTTATCGACCCTACACAATAGTGCTTAAACGTAAAGTCCATTCTTCGGTTCTTAATTGTAGAAAATTGATCAATAACAGCCTCATTAAGTTTGGAATACCCTCTATAAATTTTTTTTCATATAATTCATTTTTAAACTTTCTAATAAAGTCCCTAGATTTACCGGGTTTAGGTGTTCCCGCATTCTTCACTTCAATTTTTTGCTCCAAACTCAAAGAGCTAAAGTTATTTCTTAAATAGTCCACCGTCAACTATTCATTTTAACTTAATAAATATATAATATTAAAATATTGAAACATACACGCTCGAATTTCTAACTGCACTGCACACAAAAACTGTGCGCCTTTTCCATGTTAAATCCCCATAGCCCGGCTATCCCCCGCTGCCACCCGCCACCTGTTACTACAGAGAAACTGCACTACTTAATCGCACGTGCGAGCAAGTCTCGTCATAATCATCATTTACCTCGACCGAGGCACGGTTGCCGGATCTATACAGTTTGGTTTGACGGGATGATAAAATATTAGGGAGGGTCGGACTTTTTTAGTTTGACGGTACGATAAAATATTAGGGAGGTTCGGACTTTATACGATAAATAATATTCAATGAATATAAATTAATATTTTTTATTCGTTTTATTTTGGGGGTGCACGTGCGCATGTGCTCCTGTGGAAGAACCGCCACTGGTTGGTAAAAAGATTTACTTGTATTGTACAGAGTGGTATTTATGGGGTGCAAATTCTACAAAACAGAATAATGCAAGCTTGCAATGAGTTGTCGAGGGTAGAAATAGGAAGAACAATAAAAAAAACTAGAATTAGAAGAGAACATAATTCTAGAAAGAGCTTCAAAACGGCATTTTGATGTATTTTTAGAAATAAGGGTATTCTATCTTTAGATAAACTTGACATATTTCCAAAATGTTCCAATTGTATGGATTGTTTGACGAAAAATGGATATAACTTAATGACTGCCATAAAAGTACCTGGGCCATCCCATTATTTATGACCGTTTGTTATTATTATGTGGAAAGGACAGGATTGTAATAATTATAATTAAATATAAGCACATCATGTAGGTTAGGTTGCTTAATTTATATTTAAATATCTTTTTGTGGTAAAATTTGTTAGTTTTTGAGGAATGGTTCAAGAATTGTCTTTTACCAAACAGTCCTCAGAATAGCGTGATAGTAATTGACAAAGCGAGCTATCACAGAGTCGCCAATTACATAAAGCTCCAAGCTCAAATAATACAAAATTGGAGATTCAGAACTACATGGCGGCGAATGATATATATTTTGAAGAAAGTTATAAAAAAAGTGATCTTTTAGAAGTTTTAAAGACATAAAAAAAAGTATATGTTTGTGACACATTGGCAGAAGAAATTGGACATACAGTGCTACGGCTCCTACCCTATTATTGCATTTTCAACCCCATAGAGCATATGTGGCACCAGTTAAAATCACTGGTTAGGTCTGAAAATATTTATCCGACTTTAATAAGTTCTAGTGTTGTAGAATTAATACGAAAATGCTTTAATGATATTCCCCCAGGTAGTTGGAAAAATTCAGTCCGTCACGTAATAACTGTAGAAAATTCGTATATTAGTCTGGATCGTATAATTAATCCAATTATAATTAATTTTGATGAGGATAGCGATAGCGAAACAGAACTATCTATAGAATGACATTATAAATGTAAATAAATATGACTAGTAATATTTAAAAAAAAAGTTATTTCATTTGATTACATTAATATAATCATATCATTACTTGTTTTCCTTAGTCCGTCCCTTCATACTTCACTTGTTTATTGCCAAGCTCTTGTCGACACAATGGTACGGACCCAGGAAATCATTAAGTAGTATCCAATTTTCGTGAAACGTACTGTACAATGTGAAAGCAGTGAATCCAAATCCCAATACCAACAACGGAACAAGAATTCCTTGTATGACCCCCTCCCCCCAAACCGAAGTTCTGGATCCGCCCTTGAGTGAATCGCTGTAATGTTCTGTAATTTAAATTCAGCAGATCGAATAAACAATTGTTTATGCACGATAAGTTGCCACTAACATAACGTTTTACATGTCCCCAGTAAACCAAATAAAAGAGAGATGCAATTTTTGCATGTTTAGTAGTCGACAAATTATGATAAATTATTAGAATATGACTTCATTTCGCATCAAATAAAAAATAAACTGTCACAGATTCGCCGACATTATACAAATATTATATTACCATGCATTTTTTCATGTCTGGAGATGTTAAGCTCTATTCTTGTATTAGATAGGTTTCGCATTTTTTTGATTTGCATTTGTAATTTTAGCATTTGTAATAAAATCTACATACTAGCTAGATCCAGCTAAGCCAAGGCTATAAATAAAAAAAATTAAGCGGCTTTCTTAACAATATTGTTGCATTTGACATAATATGTTTGGATGCAAGAAGATTTTAAACAATAATTAATGACAGACAACATTAATTGTGACATTATAATGACATTGGAAGAAATGGTTTACTGACTCATTAAATTATTAATTATTTCGGTCTCAAAGATATTGGAATAGTATATTACACACCAAGAGTGGCAAGACTCTTTCCAAAGTTTTGAAATCGTTTGTAATAGGCTTACCACTCGATTTGTGTACTATACTTTTTCTACGACTTCATATTTCCTTTTATGTTAAATTATCGAAATATGCTAATAAAACATGTCGAGTCGGTACTCGCATGGTATCAGTACACCAGTCAATACATTTTTGATACAATTTTTTATGCCACTCCCTGGATTTTTGTCAAGGCGACCCGATAGAATTCACAGCCGATTTTGCAAAAAATCTATTGGAAACATTAACGGTTTTGGCCTATCACTGGTAATGTGAACTGTTACGTCGTAATATACAGGGTGTCCCAGAATATGTGGGCAATCTTCCGGGTTCAGATAGAACACTTAAAAATAACAGGAGCAGTTCATATAAATTTTTCTTCCTACGGAGATACGGGCCTATAACGGACGTCCCTGGAAATCGTTGATTTTTAAATAATTTTTTAAGTACTCGGTGTAATTTAATAATTTTTTTAATATAAAATAGCTTCTCAGAAGCTTGGTGTACTCTTCCGAACCAGAAAGTTGTACACACCTCAACAACTTTTGACAGTATACAAAGCCCATCACTAGAGTACTGCTCTCATGTCTGGAGCTCTGCACCCAAGCATACTCTTCGGCTACTGGATTCCATCGAAAGGAGGGCCATTCGTCTGATTGGAGACCACGAGCTGACGAAGAACCTCGACAGCCTAGAATATCCAAGACATGTTGGGGATTCTCTTTTACAGATATTATCATGGAAAGTGCTCGGCTGTCCTTGCCCTCTTAATTCCGCCAAGAGCGGCGAATAGCAGAAATACACGACGAACCACTGCCGCCTATCCATATGTGGTTAAGCTTAGTACTCCTCGAACTTCATTATTTAAGAATTATTTCATCTGGAAGACTTCATCCTTATGGAACAACCTTCCCGAGGTTGTTTTTCCAAACGAATATAACCTCCAACGATTCAAAACAAACGGACGGACTAGACGTAACACAAAAATGCTATTTTTTACACCTTGTATGATGAAGGAACGACAATAATATTTTTTTTTTGGATACTCTAAACCTTAAGCTGAAAAAAAGGTACTCTTGATCAATGTCGATAAAATGAACTGTTATCGAAAAAAAAATATTTTTGTTCAATATGGTCTTTTGCATTGGTTGTTGTTTTATGTTCATAAAATTCCCTCATTGTTGCTATGGTATTTTTCACATGTACCTATTTAAATAAATTACGGGTTTTTCCTTTGTATTATTAGTTACTAACTTAGTAATGGAAGGCCGGCATGCATTTAATGTATGAACAAAAATGTATTTTTTTCGAAAACAGTTCATTTTATCGACATTGATCAAGAGTACCCTTTTTCAGCTTAAGGTTCAGAGAATCCAAAATATTATTGTCGTTCCTTCATCATACAGGGTGTAAAAAAAAGCATTTTTGTGTTACATCTAGTCTGTCCCTGTCAAACTAAATGAGCCAAATGTGTTCAAAAGGAAGAATTTTAAGGAGACTCATCTAGTAAACATTTTACTAAAAACTTAGTAAATTACACCTAGTATTTAAAAAATTATTTAAAAATCAACGATTTCCAGGGACGTCCGTTATGGGGCCGTATCTTCGTAGGGGGGGGGGGGGGGGGGGCCGTAGGAAGAAAAATTTATATGAACTTCTCCTGATATTCTATCTGAACCCGGGAGATTGCCCACATATTCTGGGACACTCTGTATATATTACACGTAACGTAACAGTAGGTTCTTACTAATATAGGAGTAGAAAAATATTTTTGATATGGTTTGACTTTGGTCAGGTGATGAGGGTTGTCTCTCGAAATAAGCACAGAAAAATTTTAAAATAATTTCCAGCAATTTATAACGGTCCTTTGCTCATAAATATTTTTTTCTCGAAGCTGGTAAATAGTATAATGAAACATAAACCTTCATGAGAGTGCTCCTCCTTCTCGGTGACGACACCAAACAATAAACATGAAGAAATAAAATCGTGAATTTATTAACATCATAAATTATCATCGATTGCCTTCAGAAATGAACGTTGGCGTCGATGACAATTGCATAGGCATTTTGTGATCAGTATCATTAAAAGGAGATCCTGACGTCCATCAAGGATACCGACTTTGGAACTTGTTTTAGTACTGGTCATGTACCTTTTATTTGTAAGTTTTCGCACGAGCCTATAATTATACTGTGGGATATTAGGTATTGGCCATACGCAGATGAAAAAATAAGGTTTTCTTCACGATCAAAGACGAGTACTATAGAAAAAATCATTTAAGGCACTCTGGGAGTGATGCGTTTGCCAATAAAGCGATTCACGTTGGTCTTGAATCGTTGGAGGTTATATTCGTGGGGAACACGGCATTAGGAAGGTCACTCCACAAAGACGACGTCCTCCAGATGGACTGACCCACCTAACATATATAATTGACAGTCCAATTGCATATCTGGCAACCTCCTTTTAATCAACACAGAGAATCGTTAGCAGAACTACAAAGTTTGATTCCTGTTGAAGTGCACTGATGAAAACGTGCTTTGGACGACGAACGAGAGACCACTACCATTGCGGGAGGATTCCAAAATACAAGGGTAACGCAGTGGGGCCTGCAAACCCCCCTTCCAATCTATGAGTTTTTGTGCTATACTAGGAAAAGTAGTAAGTGATGAAGGGTTCTAGGCAATAGGCCCCATCAGAGCGTGAATTTTGGTATATTCGGTTAACCGGTTCCGGATATTTTACAAACCTGAAAACTGGTTTGGGTTGTACAATTTCAATTTGAGATATCTCAGCTGATTAAACTCTAACCTAAAAGGCTAAAACCCTCAAATTTCATATAAAAATTAAATATATAGTGCCTATATAAGTTATAATATGTGGTATTCAATAATCAAAATTGGCTGACATTAATGTATCTCCTGTTACGAGATTATAATAAAGGGCTTGTCAAAGAAGATGATATCGGTTACGTAAAAAAATGAGCATTACATTTTATGTCGGGCTTACTCAAGTAGTAAGTGATGAACAAGTCTTTTTTGGTTTTCAGATAATATAACTTCAATTTAAACTATGTAAAACTCCAAACCATATTTGAATTGCCTTTTAGGTCACAAAGAATTAAATACAGTCTGCTTTTGATGTGTTATGGTTTCAGATCAAAAAACAGCCCCAGTCCCAAAATGTATAGTTAATAGAGCGAACATAGAATTATAATTTGGGATCCTGTGTAGATAAATCCATGCAGGGTCATTTTATATAGACTTGAAATAAACATGGACCCAGTATTTCTATTTGTTTTATAGAGTAAACGGTTTGGTAAGTCTTGGTCAGGGAAACCAAACAATCGACGGACTCGACTCAAAGGTCTACACAAACAATACTTAAATTTAACACACAAATACTGAAAAACAACAAAGAATTTTCTTTAACAATAATGACGAACATGACACAGTTGTTAATCCGGTAGTGACAAACGTAAATGCATGTATGAAAGACGGCAGTTCCATTAAGGACTTTATAACAAGTACGGTCGGAACGCTCGAAGGCGACAACATAATGTCTTTGTCAAAGTAACAGAAAACGACAAAGAATAATTCTACTAATTTTCAGAGCTCCCCGATTGTTTTTCTGGAAAGTTGTTTACAACCTAGCCAAGAATTTGAATTATTTATTCGTCAAAGACTGCGAACCAAGGCCGTATTCTCCTTGATGTAAAATTCTTGTATACAGGGTGTTATGGAAATGACGTATTATATTTAAATGGGTGACTCCTGGGGTGTCCTAGAGAAGCGCTACATATATTTCTTTTCAAATCGACCGTTTTAAAAGTGGGGTAACATAGTAACAAACCCTCTGACTCCACGGTAATGAATCATAACACCCTGAGGCAGTGTATCACAAACACCTGTTACGCGCAATGTTGCCAAACTGAACGTAAAAGTTTATAATATTGTACCTTGAAAATGTTGTTTTGTTTATCTTTCTCCCAGTGTCACCACGTGCTTAATTTTGGTTTGACGTCAGGTCATGTTATTAAATTAAATTCAAGCGCCATTTTTGGATATTTCTCTTCAATTTGTTTTCATCTCAGGAATTGCCGGTTTAAATATAATACGTCATTTCCATAACACCCTGTATAGATTCGTCATTTACCTACACTGTATTGTTGACCAATTTCCAACATCAGTCTAACCAAATATACTCAGTACTGTGTGAATTACCGAATAACGTTCTATTTTTAACGTATGGAACAATGCGCAAAGTCTCGATCAATTCTATTTCGGCGGGCCTATTTTTAATAAAAACAAACACCAGTCATTAAGAAAATGATTTACGACACGATATAAAATATTGTATTTAAGAAACATGAGTGCGGGAAAAACACGCGTTTTGTTCCTGGTTTTCCTAGGGATTTTTAAAGTGTATGGGGTAAGTATATCTCGAGACAAGTAGATTTTTTATAATAATTTAAATTACAAGTTCGGTAAGTGATCTGTTATAGATTAGTTGTTTACGGGTAAGGTAACGCAGGAGCCGAGTCGGGAGTTTCAAATTATTTTAGCCCTTTCGTCAGTATGTTATTAAAATGCTTTGCTAGCAATGGCAATCAAGGCATCTTTTATCGTACTTTTGAGTATCCATTTGGATATGCAGGCCTTTTATTTGGATACCCAGTAAACATTAAGTAGATCCATAAATTTTTTAATTACTTAGTATTTTAAAAATGAACTGATACCAGTGATGACTGATACCTAAAAATGCTTTAAAATGATCAGAGTCATAAAAAATATTAAAAAATAGGGCTGTTTAAAAGACATGGATACGCAGCAAAAATTCACTAAAGACATGGATACGCAGTAAAAAATCACTAAAATATGCCTTGATGGCAATAAAGATACGAATGAAACGGGGTAGTTTGAGGTTAAAGTATGATCTGCAAATATAACACAAGCACTATAGGAAAAATCCTTTAGGGCACTCTGGGAGTGGTGCGTGTGCGCAAAAAGCGATTCACGTTGGTTTTGAATCGTTGGAGGTTATATTCGTTTGGAAAAACGAAGAAATGACCTCGGGAAGGTCGTTCCCAAGGATGAAGTCCCCCAGATAAAAGAATTCTTAAATAATGAAGTTCGAGGAGTAGTAAGCTTAACCACATATGGAAGGGCGGCAGTGGTTCGTCGTGTATTTCTGCTATTCGTCGCTCTGGGCGGAATTAAGAGGGCAAGGTCAGCCGAGCACCCTCCATGAAAATATCTGTAAAAGAGAGTCCAATCCCCAACCTGTCTTCGATGTTCTAGGCTGTCGAGGTTCTTCGTCAGCTCGTGGTGTCCGATCAGACGAATAGCCATCCTTTCGATGGAATCCAGTAGCCGAAGGGTATGTTTGGGTGCAGAGCTGCAGACATGAGAGCAGTATTCTAGTGATGGTCGAATCTGGGCTTTGTATAGTGTCAAAAGTTGTTGAGGTGTGTACAACTTTCTGGTTCGGAAGAGTACTCCAAGCTTCTGAGAAGCTATCTTGGCGATTGCCACAACGCGGTTATGCCAAGACATATTTCCTCCCAGATTGACGCCCAGCAAATTAATGGATGAAGCCAGTCGGATTGCGTGCCCGTCCATGACTATATCCGGTTCTGTAATGTTAACCTTTTTAGAGAAAACTGCTGTCTGGGTTTTTTAGCGTTAAATTCGACTTGGTTACTGTCACCCCAAGCCAAAATTTCTGTCTGCGAAGGTGTGCGTCGGCAGCCGATGTTTGCGCATTCAAAGAGAAAAATGAGATAAGTATGCTATCGTCAGCAAAACTAAATATCGGATTTTTAGTTTTCACTAGAAGGTCGTTAATGTAGAGGATGAAGAGTGGGAGACAATATAGACCCTTGAGGAACACCGGCATTAAGACAGCTAGACAACCATGCACAGAATCGACTGGGCATACCATAGGATCGCAGTTTACTTAGAAGCCCCTCATGCCAAACACGATCAAAAGCTTTAGAAATATCCAGTGCAACAGTTGTATAGTGACTGGCGTAATTCAGGTATGGCACTTGCCACTCCAAAATTGGCTACGGTATTTTGTCACCCAAAAATTTACGACTTCCCGACGTGGCAACACTGGCAATCCAGCAATATGCAGAGCGTCTTAGCAGAGCGTAGACTTGACATGACAGCACTGACTGTAAGACAAAACTGTAGTTTTATGCGTGTGAAACCAAATTATATGTATGTCTTACATAAAAATTTAAATGACTTTTTTTTTTTTAGACTAAACCAATTAGAGATATAGTATCTGGGTTTGACATTGGCCCAAAAATATCGCCATGCCAGGGTAACAAAAAACGTTTCGTAAACAATCAGCTGTGTTAAAAACCGATTCGCATTCATCATTGCTAAGTGTGGTAAACTTTAACAATTTTTAAATGTCAAATAGACCCATATCATTTACTTACCGTATCATTGGTTACTTATTTAATAATGAACTAGGTATTAGGGATGTTAAAAACCAGTATTTTTTGGTAAAAGATATGCGCTGTTCCTGTTCAAGAGCCATTCCAGTTCCAAATACCTGTTACAAAATACCTGTTAAAGATTGTTTCACGAAAAATGGATATAACTTAATGATTGCAGTAAAAGTATCTGGGGCCATCCCATTATTTATGACCGTTTGTTATTATTATGTGGAAAGGACCGGATTGTAATAATTATAATTAAATATAGACACATCAGGTAGGTTAGGTTGCTTAATTTATATTTAAATATCTTTTTGTGGTAATTTGTTAGATTTTGAGGAAAGGTTCAAGAATTGTCTTTTACCAAACATTCCTCAGAATAGCGTGATAGTAATGGACAATGCGAGCTATCACAGTCGCCAATTACATAAAGCTCCAAGCTCAAATAATACAAAATTGGAGATTCAGAACTACATAGCGGCGAATGATATATATTTTGAAGAAAGTTATAAAAAAAGTGATCTTTTTAAGTTTTAAAGACATTTTGTATAAAAAAAGTATATTATGTTTGTGACACATTGGTAGAAGAAATTGGACATACAGTGCTACGGCTCCCACCCGATTATTGCATTTTTAACCCCATAGAGCATATGTGGCACCAGTTAAAATCACTGGTTAGGTCTGAAAATATTTCTCCGACTTTAAGTTCTAGTGTTATAGAATTAATACGAAAATGCTTTAATGATATTCCCCCAGGTAGTTGGAAAAATTCAGCCCGTCACGTAATAACTGTAGAAAATTCGTATATTAGTCTGGATCGTATAATTAATCTAATTATAATTAATTTTGATGAGGATAGCGATAGCGAAACAGAACTATCTATAGAATGACATTATAAATGTAAATAAATATGACTAGTAATATTTAAAAAAAATGATATTTCATTTGATTACATTAATATAATCATATCATTACTTGTTTTCCTTAGTCCGTCCCTTCATACTTCACTTGTTTATTGCCAAGCTCTTGTCGACACAATGGGACCGACCCAGGAAATCATTAAGTCGTATCAATTTTTCGTGAAACAATCTTTACTACTACTACTAAAATTGATAATTTTATATTGGTGCATCGTCCAATTACGTATTCTGAAAATTATAGTAACAAATGTTATTTTAAATTTCAATGTTTAATTTGTTAAGTAGTGGTATTTTTGTGTCGATGGGGATTCAGGAAGCAAATTTCACACCTAAAAAATAATTTTTATTTTACAATTCAAGCCAAAGTCCATTCCATGTGTCATTATTTTAGCATAAATATTTCCACTTATTAATATCGTCCAGGTATACAGGATGTTACACACAAACAAACTCGAACAAATTGGGCCTTCGTCATTGGAATTTCGGAAACGGTAAGTGATACGAAGTCGGTTAAATTGGGGCAAAGTTGCGTAATTATGGGCCCAATAATATGCCGATCAAAAATCAAAAATAAATACTGTGGCTTTCAAAATATTTGGAAAAATCTAAAATTTTGCGTTGCGGTTTTTATTTTTTCCTGACTTTATTCGAAGAGATGTTCAAAAATAAATTTCACTTTCTCATTGCCACTTTTTATTCTCCACAAGATGGCATCATCAGATCGTTCATGTGACGTTTCGTCTTTAGGTCGCCATCTTCAACTTAATTTTTTTAAATACGGACCTGGATTTTTTTGTTTAAATTATGAAACAGGACCGAAATCTACGTTCAGTGGTATACAACACTTACTGGTTTTCCGACGTTTTGTCCCTAAATTGAGCATCTTCATTAAAATATCCCAAGTATGTGCCTGTAATTTACTTTTGTTTCGAAGAAACTGAAGATTTTAAAATTATTATTGCTATTTCTGTCCGTCCCATATTTAAAAAAATTAAGTTGATGATGGTGACCCGAACACGGAACGTCGCATGAAAGATCTGATAATGCCATCTTGTGGAGAATAAAAAGTAGCAATGAGAAAGTGAAACTTATTTTTGGACATCTCTTCGAACAAAGTCAGGAAAAAATAAAAACCTCAACGCAAAATTTTAGATATTTCGAAATATAAGCCCCTGTATTTATTTTTGATTTTTTTGCGGCATATTATTGGACCCATAATTACGCAACATTGGCCCAATTCGTATCTCTTCCCGTTTCCGAAATCCCAATATATGGTGAAGGCCGAATTTGTAACACCCTGTATACCCTGGAGGATAGATTATATTTCCGAAAATATTTTGGGTTTCTATGGTAACCAAACAAAAAACAAGTCTGTGATTGGCTTAAAAATGCCGGTGTGAAATTTTCTGTAAAAAATCAACATTTTGAAACAATTTTTTTTACCGAGAAAGAAGCCCTCCTCCACTATGTGAATTTTATTTTACTGTATATATTTTTCTGTTAAAAGTTCCAGTTTAAAAAGTTTTCAATCCAATTCCATTGCAATTTTAAATCAGAATAGTTTTTGCCACAAATCATTTATAATTGTATCAGAATATTTTAGAATAGAAAGCAGCATTACTAGGTATATGATCCATCAATTTTTATTCTATATTCTAGAGAGATCCAACTCCCCCCGCAACGCTACCATTTAGTGAACAATGCAACCTAATACCTCTCGAATCCAGGATTGGTCGTCTTGAAGACCGCTTCGAGGACAAGTTCAACACTTTAACTAACGAAGTGAGGACTGGAGTAAGACACATAGATCACCAGAATAAAGGTATTCAAAAGAATGTTGCCGACTGTAGGAATGATATTGAGAGGTTCATGGGTAAGTTTCAAGCGGCAATTTTGCAGAGCTTTAAGGACCGTAAAAAATATACTTTTTATCATTTTTCCAAACAATCAATCAATCAATATTTGTATTTTGAAACACCCTGTACTATTATAACAGATAGGAAAATGTTACGGAAAGTTATTAAGAAATTAATATATATTCTAAAAAAAAGATAATAAACAGGGTGTTCCGTTTAAATTATTAAAGTTACTAATAGTTTATGTGGAAGTGGCAGCACTGCACGGCTGAAAATATTTTTAGAAGATAGAGCCATGTCCAGGTACATAAGCTACCGAATTTTCAAAGTGATCCGTTAACTATACTCGCCGGCACAAAATTCCGCCACCCTGAAATTTTGGTCAAGTTTATTATCTTATAACTTAAACTCCTCGACAAAATTAACGCAACATCATAAATTTGCCATACTTTTATGCTATTTTTTTTCTGAATTTATGATCCGATTTGAATGATTTCTTTTTGCATTGTAGGTTGGTTCCTTGACAATGTCATAGTTTTCGCTGTTTATGATAAAAATTTAATTTTCGATTTATACTGGGTGTACTAAAAATGCTATGTTTTTTTCTGAAAATTCGCATCACCCTGTGGAGTATATTAGCAACCGAAACATATTGCAGTTGACATTAAAAGGTAGGACCATCTTTCCCCAACATTTTCTTTTTTGGTTTACTTCATTATCTCTGTTATTAAAGGAGATACACCGTTTTATAACGTAACATGTTTTTATATACTTTAATATTCAACACGTTCATTGTTAAATGTCGGATCATAAATTCAGAAACAAAATAGCATCAAAATGTGGCAAATTTATGATGTTGCTTTAATTTTGTCCAGGAGTTTATTTATTTTTTATGCGATTTTCATGATTTTGTTATCAGTTTGTAGATTCATTTATTGTGTTTTTCCTGACTTATTTTATAAAGTAACATTTTTTGGTTAGGGTATATTATACAGGAGTAAATCAAACTGTTGTTTTTTGTCGTAATTTTAAAACACTCTGTAGGAAAATTGAGGTGTATAATTTTATTTACATACTGAGTCTGGTAATCTTTGATGTATTCTAAACATTTCGTTTTTGATTCATTCCATTATCTCATTTCCGCTGCGAGCTGCAAAATTTTGAATAAAACGCTGATTTGAAGCCTATTTCTATTAAGAAAAACAAACACTAGGTATATCATAAAGTTAATTAACAAAAACAATTTTAATATCGTGTATTTCCACCTCTCACAGTAATGACAGCAGCCTTCGTGGCATCGAATGAATAAGGTTACTTATCCTTCCTTGAGGGATAGCCTGATATTCTTCGGCCAGTGCCAGTTGTAACTCTTGCAAGGTTTGTGGTTGTACAGGACGACGATCAAAGATGTTCGATTGGGTTGAGATTCGGGCTACATGCGGGTTTTTCCAATCTTGGAAGTCCAACTTCAGCCAGATATTCGCTCACTACATGTGCAACCTGAGGTCTAGCATTATCATGCATTAATGTAAATTGGTTCCCAATGAAAGGAGTAAATGGAACAACAACTTCTTGGAGGATTTCCTCAATGTAACGGTGGGAACAAATACAAGATTAGTGCGTGCTTCCGTAGAAATACCAGCCTACATCATGAACCGCCATGATATGAGATTCGTTCTGATATGTTGCAGTCAGCATATCTTTCATTTCTATGTATACCCGCTCAAAGCCACCTTGGATTCACCAGTGAATAGTACGTAAGAATATTGCCACTGTCAAATATTCTGTCACAATAATCGCGTACTTAGCCAACGTCGATAATTTTTAACCGAAAGCGTGACATACATTTTATAAAAATAACATCGTTTCATTTAAAATTTTGCAGCTAGCAGCGGAAATGAGATAATGGAATGAATCAAAAAACGAAATGTTTAGAATACGTCAAAGATTACCAGACTCAGTATGTAAATAAAAGTATGTATACACGTCAATTTTCCTACAGGGTGTTTTGAAATTAAGACAAAAACAACAGTTTGATTTACTCCTGTATAATATAGCCTAATCGGAAAATGTTAGTTTATAAAATAAGTAAGGAAAAACACAATAAATGGATCTACAAATTGATAATAAAATCATGAAAATGTCATAAAAAATAAAATAGTTATAAAATATCAAACTTGACCAAAATTTCAGGGTGGCGGAATTTTGTGCCAGTGAGTGTAGTTAATCACCCTGTATAATTCATTCACTAAAATTTTATGAAAATATTTTCATCCGTTTTTGAGATATCGCGTTGTAACAGTCACCGAGTAAAAAGATTTAATTATTCAGTTAAATAATTCTGGGAGGTCCATTTTGATGGGGCGCCACACGAGCATCGATCACTTAGCAAATTGACAGCATTCTTGTTTCAATCATTTACTAGGAAGAACGAGAAGGGACAGCATACCCCAAAATATACAGATGGGCAATCAGAATTTGGATGAAGCACTTGACGATCTGTCTAGAAAACTGCAGGTGACGATAGCAACGTTGAGACTTGTAGATCTCGACTTGCGAACTGTCAAAAGCAACCTTTCCGAGGTCCTTAACGTTACAAAGTAAGCAAACCGTATGAGCTATTTATTTTTGGGTTTTAAGCATACACTTGAAACAAACATGGACCCGATATTTCTATCTGCTTTGTACAGGGTGTCCCATTTTGAGGGTATCTCTGTAATTGTTAGTGCTGTCAAAAAAGTAATGTAGGTGTCATGTGCTCTTTTTGAGTCAAACTTAAAATGGTAAAATCAAAATTTGAAAATTTTCGCTCGCTTGAGATACGGGGGAAAATCAAAAAATTGACAATTTCAAAATTACCCTATATTTTCTTAGTTAAAAGAGATACAGAAAAATGTTTTATACAGACGTTTCTTTATATAGATTGTTGAATAATCTGCCGTTTTCATAATAAGTATACGGGGTCAGGTAAAAAAGTTATCGGGCCTAACCTAATTTTTTTAAATAGATTGTATATTTTAATCTAAAAGGATAGCATTTTAAATTCTCTTTTCAAACATGTAACACATCATTGATGATATTGGTTTTCTAGGCGATTTATTTACACTTTATTACTTTAAACCACAGTAGACCATGAAACAACGCTAGTATCTTAGAAACCACTATGTTGACTAGTAATATTTAACGTCAATTTAATTTTTACATATTCATTTGCGAACATGACCTATCAACATTTTCAAAAATTTGATATGATATCTGCTTATATTGAAAGTGGAAAAACGAAGAAATGGCGCAAAATTTTTATTTTGTTCGCTATCCGGAAAGACGGCAACGATTTAAGAACATATTGCGAACATTGCGATGATTCCCGTTATTTTTTACTTTAATCTGAATCTTTGATTTCGTTTCAAAGTAATAAAGTTTAAATAAATCGCCTAGGAAACCAATATCATCCATGATGTGTTATATATTTGAAAGGAGAATTTAAAATGCTATCTTTTTAGATTAAAATATACAGGGAGTTCCATTTAAAAAAATTAGATTAGGTCCAATAACTTTTTTACCTGTCCCCGTATACTTATTACGAAAACGGCAAATTATTCAAAAATCAATATAAAGAAACTTATGTATAAAACATTTTTCTATATCTCTTTTAAATAAGAAAATATAGGGTAATTTTGAAATTGTCAATTTTTTGTTTTTCCCCCGTATCTCTTAAGCGAGCGAAAATTTTTAAATTTTGATTTTACCATTTTAAGTTTGACCCAAAAAGAGTACATGACACCTACATTACTTTTTTGATAGCACTAACAATAACGGAGGTACCCTATAAAAGTGTCGAAAATGGGATACCCTGTACACGTCAAGGTGGCACCTACTATTACGAAAATAAACACAACAAAAAATTCTACAGATAGAATCCCCATCTCCTTTTATGTTCTGTCTGTTCCTGTTTTCATTCAGGTAACCGGTTTGGTATGTCTTGTGTAAACGTCTAAATTTTTATCTCATATTTAACACACAATATTGAAAAACAACAAAGAATTTTATTTAACAATAACGACAAATATGACAGTTGTTAATACGGTGGTGTCAGACGTGAAAGCAGGTATGACAGACGGCCGTTCCAATAAGGGCTTTATAAAAACTACGTTACTAATTTTCAGAGCTTCCCGATTGTTTTTCTGAAAAGTTGTTTACAACCTACCTAATTCACATCAATTGTTTATTCTTCAAAGACTGTGAACCAAAGTCCCCCTTGATTTAAGGTCAATGATTAAACCCAATAATAGATTTTAAAATGGTTACATTTTAGCACAATTTGGGAAAAAATCGACACGGAATCACAAATCCAGCAAATCTTCAAAAACTCTCCGGATCAAATTTCAATACCTCAGCCTGCTGAAAAAAATCCGAAAAACTGCAAAGAAATTAAAGCAAAATCGCCTTCTTCATCCTCAGGAATATACCTGGTTCAGCCAGATGAGTCTAAACCACCATTCATGGTATTCTGCGACATGGTGGTTCAAGGTGGCGGATGGTTGTCGATTCACAGTAGATACGAGGGAAATCAAGATTTCTATTTAGGATGGCAAGATTACAAGATTGGATTCGGCAATATTGCCGGCGAGTATTGGTTGGGACTCGAGAAAATATATCAATTGACTGGTAAGACCCTTTGGGAGTTTCGTGTATTGTCAAGTCTGGTGTGTGAAGTCGGCACCATATCATTAGTAAAAATGAAGCCCGCGTAACTTGGCATCAATATACAGGGTGTTTCATTAAGGCCGGCCACCAACCATATCTCTAAGGCTCTACTGGACATAGAAATTCAGGGAAAAAACTTAATCGATAAGTGGCTATGAGAAAATCCTGGAAATCATTTTGTCATTTGGCACCAATTGAAAAGTAAATATAAAAAAATTCTAAAATTTCTTCGAATATTCCCACATTAAGGTATACCTTTGGTAACATTGTTAGAGCTGTATCATTTTGGTCTAATGCTCATTGGCGTACCGACATTGATAAAGTGCAAATTTAATCTACTTTCCAATTATGATATAATTATACCGTATGATTTAAGTTTTCGGGATAAAATAAAAAAAAAACTGTCATTATTGCAAATTACGCCCTCTAGCAATTTTATTAGGAACTATCTTCTACTATTGGATACGACAATTAAAAATACTTGCATTTCTCTTCCAAACAAGCTAAGGTTTACTAAAATTGAATAAGTCGTTTAGAAGTTACAGCGATTTAAATGGTTACACTTTCAATAGCTTCCACCACTCAAAGTCGGTACGACAATGAGCCTCAGACCGAAACGATACAGACCTATCCCCACTTTCTAACGATGTTACCAACGGTTTACCTTAATGTGGAAATATTCGGAGAAATTTAGAATTCTAATATTTATTTTTCGATTGTGTCCCCTTGCGGCGAAATACGGAACTTAAATTATTTCCAGGATTTTCTCATAGCAACTTTACTAATGATTCTGTCCCCAGAATTTATATGCCCAGTAGTTACAGAGGCCGGTGGCCGGCCTTAATGAAATACCCCCCTGTATATGTGGATTGACAGCAGGCAGCAGCAACTGTCATTGCAAACGGACTTCTTCTTGCTGCAACTACACGAGACTCTCGTTTTTTGTAGTCTCCTCTAATAAGATCCCACAAAACCGGCTCGTTATGGTAAAATTTAATTGTGTCTACGTCACTAACTTTCAAAATATTGGAAACCATTTGACAAATGAATGTTTACTTGCTCTTCTCACGAACGACGTAACGAAACAAAAATCAAACAGGTTTGATTTTCTCACGGACGGCATATTTTGATTCGTGAAAAAAATTTACCACAAATCTAGTAGTTGACATGGCGCATGGTTCACGAAAGCGTGGTTCACGAAAGCGTGGTTCACGAAAGCATGGCTAACATTCGCGATTCACGACCAGGTTGACAGCCATGACATGACACACAACTTTCGCCTTGTTCTGCTCACGAACGACTTAACGAAACAAAAATCAAATAGGTTTGATTTTGTCGCGATCGGAATATTTTGATTCGTGAAAACAATTTACCACGAGTCTAGTAGTTGACATGGCGCGTGGTTCACGAAGGCATGGCTCACATTAGTGATTCACGAACAGGCTTGACAGCCATGACATGACACACAACTCTTCTCTTGCTCTGCTCACGAACAACTTAACGTAACAAAAATCAAACAGGTTTGATTATCTCACGAACGAAATATTTTGATTCGTGAAAATTTTTTATCATGAATCTAGTAGTGGACATGGCGCGTGTTTCACGAAAGCATGGCTCACATTCGTGATTCACGGCCAGGCTTGATAGCCATGACATAACACACAACTCTCCTCTTGCTCTGCTCACGAACGACTTAACGAAACAAAAATCAAACAGGTTTGATTTTCTCACGAACGGAATATCTTGATTCGAGAAAAAAATTTACCACCAATCTAGTAGTTGATATGGAGTGTTATTCACGAAAGCGTGGCTCACGTTCGCGATTCACAATTAATGTCAACGCGGCTTTAGTGTTTCCTAGTGTCCCTTCTAATGACATATTATACTTTTTCAGGAACCAACTTAAACGAACTCTTAATAGAAATAATAGATCCAGACAAGGTTCCGAGCTTTGCCCGTTATTCGCATTTTAGCATAGGATCGGAAGAGGAGGGCTATTCTCTAAAAGTTTTGGGCGGGTATAAGGGCAACGCCGGAGATGCCCTAAGTTACCATGCCGGGAGCAAATTTAGTACCAAAGATAAGGATCAAGATTCATGGAACGAGGGGAATTGTGCCCAGTCACACAGTAAGTACTGTGGGAGTATTTAATTGTTTTGCTGATTTTAAAGGATGATATGGAATTTGTGAAACGATTGTTTGAAACAATTAGTGAGAAACATACAAATAGGGTGAGTCGAGAGGAACGAACCACACTCGTCCTTATCCGATTTTCAGTTCTTTCTTCCTAACCACCTGATGATACCATATTATATAAAGTCTGTACGTTATATCTTTACCCACACATCATTAAAATTATACGAATCAATCAAAACTATAAATATCAAAACAAAGACTGATTTCATAACATTATAATAGACGCGCCTAGCGTTCCCGAAAAATAATTAATAATTTCGAAAAAAATTGAAATAATGATGATTCTTATCATAAGAGCATTATTTTATTTCGCTTTCGAAATTCGATGTTTTCACAATCCACTTTAAAATCATGAATACATCCATTTAACGGACTTTAGCAATAGTAATATTCGGTTATATTAGTAACAAATGTCCATAAATACTTACCGAACACACACAAAAGTACGATGATAAATAACTGGGAAAAGAACTGTTTTAGGCACAAATACTTATAAAAACTAATTAAGATCGACACATCAAAATGATCAAAACAGCAACTTTAAGTTAACCGGTGACAAAATTTTTAAATGGCTACAAATCAATATTCAACTACGATTGTAACTTTTGTCTGTGTCTAACACGTTATTGAATTCAAAACGTATTGCGGAATTGCGCAGATGCTTTATTATGTTTCATTCACTTTTAAGGTTGTAATAAATAAAGATGGAGAGATTTAGGTCACGATGGCTCTCCATGAGTTGTGACGCACGGGTAAAGACATAACGTATACACTTTATCACAGTATTAATTCATCAGATTAAATGGTACTATCAAGAAAATGAATATTTTCACTACAAGAGCGATGACACATGTTTTTTGAAACACCCGCATATAACTAGTATTGTGTTTCAAGGCAAATAGACATTTATATTGATGTACCTTTCCTTTACGGCCTAGATTTTTTAAGTTTATTGATTTTTACTAGTTGAATCCCTATTTTATTTTTAAGCGACCAACTTTTCATTTTTAATTTTAAAAAGGAACTTTGAAATTAGAAGAAAAGTCGTTTTCAATTTTTGCTCCAGTTATTTTGACTAAAATTCTTTAAAAACTTTAGGTGGTGCATGGTGGTACAAGGCTTGCGATAAAAGCAACCTAAACGGCAGATATATACCCGGCCGACAACCAGATCAATTTCTCTACCAGGCAATGTACTGGAGCGGGGTTAGTGGTCCTGAAATTGGGCTTTTGGAAGCTAGAATGCTGATACGACCCAAAGAAGATACCCACGCCGTATTTAAGCCGAATTCACCCTGAATCCTGTATAATTTGTTAATAAAACAATGATTGTATGTTATTGTAAGTCGAAGCCAGACATTTATTAAGAATGTATTCATATTATTAATAGTTTTTCTAGATAATATATGCCCATAGATGTTCTTACGATACAGAATATCCCCAGGGAACTCTTTGTCCCAACCTCCCATATATATTTTTTAAAGTAATAAACTATATCAGCCGTATTCATTAAAGGATTATATTATAACCTTAAAACCGTCCAAAATTGATAGTTGAGGATTTAAAATGACAACAACCAAGACTAAAGCTGGATTCATAGTTGCCGTAACGTATGCCGTAAGACGTAACGTTAAGACGTAAGAAAAATAAACATGTTATTTGCAATAGAACCGTTTATAGTCCGAGTTAAGCCGTAAGCCGTAAGCAGTAAGAAGTAAGAAATGGTTCAATTTCATTTCTTACGTTACGTCTTACGGAATCGGTTCGGATCGGTCATACTCGTGCATAACCGCCATGTTGACATCCCCAAATTCGACACTTTGATAATAAATAGGTGATAAATAAATTGCTAATAAATACCAGAACAATATTGATCCCGTTATTATAACGAGGTCGTCATCGCTTGGAGTCATATTTTCACTTTTAAATAAACACACATGTGAAAAACCATAACCAACAAACTCGTAACCTGAAAATTCTTAACGAGAATATAAATGGGCATATCCTTACGTCTTACGTCTTACGTCTTATCGACTACTGCTTACGTCTTACGGCATACGTTACGGAAACTATGAATCCAGCTTAAGAGTCGATATTTCAAAGTCACCTTAAGGTACAGAATGACGTAAGTCGTCCTTAACACAAGTTTGACAATAGTTCTCCTTAAAATTTAAGAAGATAAAAGTATTTCTGGATATATGCCGTTGTCATTAATAGAACTAAAACAATTTTGGCAACAACATTCCGGTAAAAGTATTCATCGGGAGAACGAAGTATCTGAACAAATTCGAATTTAAAAATTATCAGTCTTTATTTATATTTAGAGTAAAAGTGACTGTAACCATGCCACATTTTCGCTACCTATGTCGAACGATTTTCCTGAAAAGGCCGGACAGACGCTGAAGTGATTCCATTCCAATTTCTCTACTATGGTACGGAATGCTATAAATTTCATTTCCCCTTTTCAATTTCATCAGGTTTGAAACATGACATGCTATTTTGCAATAAGAAATTATTATGATAAGACAATTTTAGTCAAATTAAATATAAAAATGTTTCCTCCACAGGGTGTTATCGAAAAAATTTATACAGTCAGCTGTCTGCGACGTTGTCAATTTTCCTCTTATTTATCCAAGTTCAAATTCTAGGAAAAACACGATTTCAATAAAGATGATAACAAAAAATTTCTTTCTTGCAAACAAAATAACTCACACAAGCATCACATCATAAGAACATGAAAGCAAATTATTTCAAACCGAACAGAAACACGATAGTGCTAACACTGGTACGATTATTTACACCTTATTTATTAAGCAGGAAACACCTTAAACTCGCATAATTCGTACTAACTCGTCCGAATTCCGTCCGCCGCATTTAATATTCAAGTACGCTTTCTAAAAGAAAAGTAGACTTTCTCTAGAACACTCGAGGAGTAACCCATTTTAAAATTATAAACCATTTCCATAACACATCCTGTATAAAAGGCCGCGGTTAGTTGCATTTTGTATTACCCTACAATTACCCGTTCCAAAAAGGCAATACAGTGAAACCTCTCATAACGGACACCTCTGATAAGCGGACATCTCTATTAAGCGGACATTTTCCTTCATAGTCCGGAACTAGGTATATGAAATTCCATGAAAATCAACCTCTCTTGGGCGGACTCTCCTTTGGGCGAACGCGGACAGGCTGTTTTCATACAAAGAGTGCGAAAACCCTCCTTTAAACGGACTAAAAAATTTTTAAAGTATTTGGCAGACGAATAAGTAAGGTGCAACTCTCTGAAGACAGACCGGCAACTATGCGTGGCAGAGCGAAAGGACTTCGCCGAATGAAAGTATGTGTGATTCACTTCATGTGAGTTGTAAGGTTAAAATCGTAAACAATGGCAAAAATATGTCGCGTTTTGAGTCTGAAAGAGAATATTGATGTTGTGGAAGTTTGTAATTTGATAACAATGATTTGGGCGAGTTCATTAACATTGATAGCAATGTGCTATTAGAAGATAATAGTGACCCCATTCGTACCGATTATGTAGGCCATACTGAAAACACATCACTATCAGACGACTCTGATGAAGAAGTTGAATGCAGTAATCAAACAAATGTCACCAATTATCAACAAGCCATTAGTATGGTAAAGGAATTATAAGAGTATGCAAAGAATAGAGGTGACTATACAGCAATGGAATTGTTATCAGACTTGGATTACATTTTCTAGATTGCAAGTATAAAACGCAAACACGTCAAAATACGTTATTATATTTTTTTAGTACTACATCGTAACTAAAACTAGTGTACTTTTCCCGTAGGTGGCCGCCCAACAGAGGTTTCACTGTAATTACAATTGGAACTTTGTTGTAATGTTACAGAGACAGAATTTTAAGTTTGTTGTTTTAAATTAAGGGTATACATATACAGGGTGTTATGGAAATGACGTATTATATTTAAACCGGCAAATCCCGAGATGAAAATAAATTGAAGAAAAATAACCATAAATGGCGCTTTGAATTATTAAGCGAAATAGACACTTTATATGAAATCTTAAAATTTACTTGGCCGCTCCTGAGGCCCTTCGCAATAAATATTTTATTGAGGCAGCCTCGAGGTTCAAAAGAGGTTAGCGCACTATAGCGATGTTGTCATATTGCAACATGGAATTCTAAACGCACGTGTTCAGTTTTTGGCAACAAGACGCGCGTTATCACTTCTTTTTCAAACTTTTTAGACAAATAAAACTACAATTTTAAGGTACATACTCTCTTACCTTCGATCTTATTTTAAAATAATCCGTTTTATAATTAAATTCCATAACATAATAAAACACAAAAAGTATGTTTTTCAACAGAATCAACAGTAGATAATATCACACAAATTTGAAATCACATCACAACATTTCTTATTATGAATTATTTTACAACAAAAAAAAATCGGGCAATACAACTAATAAAACGTTTAAAATTCGTATACGTCAAGCACGTGGAGCCCTCGACACGACGTCGTTACACTCCCCAGTCTCGAAACATACTGAAGTATGAAGGGCGCGCCGCCAGTATTCAACCAAGGGCAAGATACGCGGTGTGATCTGACAACACTGTTAGTATACTCTAGTGACCCACATTGTTGCTAAATGAATCCAGATGGAACGGCGCGTGGGTAAAAAGGGTTTTTACCTTAGTATTTCGATATTCGATTTAAAAAAAAAGAATGTAGACTTTCTCTAGGACTCCCTAGGAGTCACCCATTTAAATATAATAAGTCATTTCCATAACACCATATATACTATAATAACGTCATGTATTGTGAGTTTAGACGAACCATAGTAATGAATTATACAATCGAGCATAAAAGTATTTTATTAAACTAAATAATACCAGTTAAAGTCTAGAGTTAATTGACATAAATAATAAAAAACTTACTGCTCAAAGTCGATGACGTATTACTGGCCCATTGCGAACCAAATGGATTATATAACTTGTCGGCATGACCATCGATATTTGAAATATGTCGGTGCCAACAGGCGATGTGTCCCGCTAGAGTATTTTCTATCCGTTTCAATTAGCTTTGAAAATACTATACCAGGTTCCAAACTTCAAACATGTACTCGTTGCCTTGTTAGGTTTCGTATATAGTCAATCCTGGCTATTTTTTCTTCAATCACCGCGACCTAGAATTAGAGACATTTTGATGGATTTATGACCAATTTGACAGTAGGAGTTTTTTCTTCCAAATATTTTGTTTTTGAACATAAACCTGTTTAATTTTTTACGTATTCTTTTGTATTGCTATAGTTTAGTGTAAACTAGTCAATTTTAGTAAACTTCACTATTTTCAGGTAATTTTGCACAACGGCGGAACCAGAACATCGGTTTGGGGGGGTTAAAACGTCGTTTTGGGTGGGGGGGGGGGGGGGGGGGGGGGGGGATGTGGAGGTGGTGTTGTTATACACTTTGTGAATAATCACATCATAATCCTGAATAGTATTTACCTTCTTTAAGTGACTTTCTTGTGCCTGGGGCGTTGCCTTTTCTTTATAGCCACTACCTGTCATCATTCTGTGCAATTTTTCCAATTCTTTCAACAGTTTTTCCTTTTTCTTTTCCATCTGCTCGACGTCCAATTCCAAACTTGTCTTTAATTCTTGCGGGACGACTAGAAAAACTTTCGCATTCCCGCAACTATCTTCTACTAGATTATCTTTTTGAGGTATTGAGGAATATTCATTTACAATATGGAGGGTATAGAGATGAGAGAGATCCTTGATAACTTGTGAGAAATCTTGAATCTCTTTGGGATTATCCGTTATTAAAAATACTAGAAAAAAAACAAGAAGTTAAATAAATATTGAAGAGTAAGCTGATGTTGAAAGCTTACAATAGAGAGTTGAACAAGAAATAACAAATTTTTGATAATTTGCTGGATTTTCTCCAAACCTCATATTATTTAACACTTTGCTTTCGAAGTGTATTAAAAAAGAATTAATTGTAAACAAATGCAAAATAATAACAATTTAATTGTTTAAATAGTTTTAACATGCTCGCCCCCACAACTTAAATTAATTTGAAAAAATAACGTTTTGTCCTTTATCCTCTTATCTGCAAAACGAAAAAGTAGCACCTCTATTAGGTCGGTAGTTATTAAATATTTTCGATCGCAAGTCACCCAAGGAAAGAACCACGAAAAGGATGAAAATCGTAATGATTCACACTGTACCAAGCTATAGAAGCCTGTCAAGGTTAGGTAAAAAGTGTGCAGTTTGTAAAAGAAGGGCCCACATGTGTAATGCAAATATACTCACCTTCAGGCTTATATTTATAAGTAAGGTTAAACACTTTCTTCAGTCTCCTTATGCACACTATTATATCCATAACATCCTGCATGCTGCTTTCCAAAATTTCGTCTCGTAAGCCCAAATCCTAAAAATGGATGCAGATACTTCAATTATTACAATTACAGTACACCAATCACCAAAAAATACATATTTAATTTACAAGGGTTAATACGGGGTACTCAAGGGGGAGGGGCAATTGAAAACAAATCTCCCTCCAAGCGACCAATAATGCAATTTTAAAAATTAACACCGATAATAATATTTACTGTAATAGGTCACAAACCTCTTTTCCAAAAATCGTACACTTAGGAGGAAAAGCTGAACGTTCCAGGGTGACCATAAAGATTGCCTGTCGAGGCGCAAGCCAAGATGAGCAATACGGAGTCTGGGAATGAATATTTCCTGAACAAAAAACTAAATTTCTTTTGCCGTAAGAGCCATTGTTACAACCTCTCTTCTCTAATCGCAGTATCCCTTCTGCTTACTACCCTCTAAATCATTTGAAGGAAACCCCTCGTTTATTTTTTTTCAAAATATTGTTTCGTACCTGTATTGGTTGCCGATCTCAGCACTTTCTGGATACGCCACTAACATTTTTGTCTATAACATATATTAATCCTATCCGGAGTACGAACTAGTCCATACACGGATACTATTTAAAACTAGGGTAGATCAAATTAAAAGTCCGTTGCTTTTCTTTGCAATTTGAAACGGATTAACTTACAGAAGTGGCCTCAAAGTAGTTAAAATTATAAATTTTGATCTTGTTTGTTACAAGCTAAGCTTCTAAAATTATTTATTTACAAAACTGGCCTTGTATGGTCAAAATTATAAATTCTAACTTCTGGCCTCTGGTAATAAAACAACTAGACCAATTTACTATCACCCAAATCGTAGTGGTGACCAAAGAAAATATATAGGGTTTGTCGCTGGCGAGTGGCGAATGGAGCAGAAACCAAAACGAAATGAGGAGGAGAAATCTGAAAGCGGCAACCTACAATACACTGTAGCTAAAGTAACGTCGTAGTCATCACTGCTTCCCGGGCGATTTCAATTGTTTTTATGCGAGCATAGCCATCCCGATAATAGGACGTACTTCTTCTTTAGGCATTTTTCATGTCCAGCGAGAAGCAGGAAAGATATCCCGGGATAGTTTTTGTCGTTCCTCAAACTCCTGGATCGGGTTTTATTAACAAATTGTGTTAAATTCGGTTAAAGGAGGGTTTGCTGATTGGGGGGGCCCAATTTTACTGCATTTCAAGGTAAGTTTTGTTCATATTTTTTAGCATAGCATCTTTAGAAACAGTTTTGCCCTGTGTTTTAGAAGTTATTTTATTTGTAAGCAAACTAAATGTGAAATAAGTATGTTTTTTTATTTCAGATATTCCAATCAACAAACTTTAAATCATTGTTTAAAATATTTTTTCTCGGATATTCGGAGTCAACCCAAGAGTGAACGTAGAACAAGGTTTTTCAGTTATAGGGTGGGGAACCTTTGGTACCCTGCACTATAACATAGGAAAGTAAAGGCTGAGTTGTGCAGTACGAGGCTCATATTGGTATGATGTCTTGTGGCACAATCGGTTTGCTCTCGGGGTTGATAATCGCGAAGTAGTTCGTTTTATGGTCTTTTGAATGCACTCTCTGATCTTATTTTTCAAATATATGCACAAATATAATACATACAATAATATTATTAAAATAAATGATGTTCATCAAGAGGTCATAAAATTTTGTTCGTTAAAAAAAAGTGTGACAAAGATGGTTTGGACTGCAGAGGGCACAATGGAACAAGCCGAGGCAACCAGTAGCATGGGAAACGGTAAGTGTGTTTTATTTGACATTTTACTGAATTTTCAGTAGAAATTATTACTTGTTAGGCCAATTCATCAGATCTCGGTCCAAATTATTATAGTGTGTATGCATACCCAAAAATGTTTTTGAGTAATTATATACTACAAAAATTATATTAATCTATACTTACAGTAACCGATAGAAAAATTAGAATCATATGAACCAAAAAAAAAAAATAATAAAAAAGTTAATGAAACTTTTGCCCAAATATAGTTAGTTATATATTATGGTGTCACGTATCAAAGATAGTTTGGCTACATACTATAAATATTTAGTTGCATAGCTCATAATTATGTTATTAGACTTGAAATTTCAAAAAATCATTAATATTTAAGCAAAACTTAATAGAACTTCTAGAGATTCGTGTTAATTTTGATAAATCTCGGATATAACTCTTCATATATTGTCTCAGCTGGTCGTGTTCCTGGTCCTGGTTAATCCAAAAATTGAACAACCGAATCTTTTATAGAATTTATTATTGTTGAATCTTGCTCATTGGATATTTATCAACATTTAAAAAATATATTCGTCCCCTTTATATGGATTACTTCGAACAATATTATTTATTTTCAGTTGCCGAGGGGTTGCCTAAACAGGTCCATTTAGGTCCGTTATTTCAAAGGATATGACAGGAGCCACAAAGTTCAAATTATAACTGCCAAATTCTGTTCGACTTATAACATGAACCTACCAAGTAATTTAGAGTTTGACAGTGTTAGTTTGATTTTGAAGGCACTTGTCACATTTTATCTGTACATGCATCAAATAACATTGTAAGTGACATTTTGACTAATTTCAGAGTTCAAAATAAATTTCAATCTTTCAAACCTAACATTTGTTTCTTTAGTTCAATTGTTTTTTTAAATGCCTCTTTCATCCCATTTGTATCTGATTATTTTGGTATTTTGCCTGTAGTATCATGGTAAAGTAATATACCGAACCTGTTGTGTTCGCTTGTAAAAACACGATTTGTCACTTACAATGATATTCGATGCATGTATCGATATACAGGTGGCGAGTCAAACAAATGTGACTATAAATATGACTTAAGGAAAAGGGGCTGTGACGTGGCATTTGGAAAATATTAATAAAAAAGTACAAAAAAATTGTGAAAATTCTGCGGCATTGCCTAATTACCTGGAAATCCTCAAAATTGTAATTATTTAAAATTCTGATAAAAAAACTAAAACTGACATCTTGATGCCATTGCCTATTACCTTACTTCGGTCTAATCGACACTGAGCTTCGCGGCGTCTTACTTTAATTTTTTAATAGATAATTTTGAGTGAAAAATAATTTTATAAAAACACAACCTTGAATTTAAACTTTTAAAAATTTTTTGTATACTCTTGAACTGCCTTACTTGGGGAATGGTCCAAGGGGATTATTCAAATACGATAACCTGTGACGTAAGGGGAAGGAGGGGTATCTTAACATAAAAATATATTAATTCTGATGGTACCCTATATATCACTACAGGGTGTTCCTTAATGACGTGCTAATATCAGAGTGTGATTCCTTAGGTCATTTTCTAAAGAAAAGTCCATATGAACATATATTAGCAACGGCTCAAATTTCCTGGTACAGGGTGTTGAATTTTTATTTTTTAAATAGTTATTTTTTAACATCTCCGAAAGTACTTTAGATATTATTCTCGATTTTGGTATGTATTAATAGGATATAGAACCACAAATTTTAGTTAGAAAAGTTATTCAATTGTTTCATCAGTGGCGTCCCTGCAAACATGTCCTCTGATATTTTTTACAAAAAAGATGGTACGCCACTGACATTTTTCTATGTGGATAATTTTTTCTGCTTAGCCTGGTCAATTCTACATCGAAACGGTCTCTTGAGTTTTTTTTGTCAGATTGATTAACCACTAAATTCATATTGAAACTCATTATTATTAACAGTGATAAAATAATTAATGATAATTTTTGTTTTATAAAAATTGTTGGAAATGGCCACATTCACTTAAAAGGCATGGGGTCATCTTAAAACTCTGGTGTGTAAAACTTCCATTAACACTTTAGAAGATTTAAGAGAGCGAATAGTTACCTCGTGTGAAACAATAAGGAATATGCTTGGAATATTTGAACGAGTGGGCAATTCGAATGCGAAGACGGGCGGAAGCATGCCCTTTAAGTGATGGTGGCCATTTCCAACATTTTTTCATTACTTAATTATTTTATCAATGTTAATAATAATGAGTTTCAATATGAATTTAGTGATTTTAATCAAGAACGGTGCCTGACGAGAAAACTCAAGACACCGTTTTTATGTAGAATTGACCAGACTAATCAGAAAAATATCCACATGGAAAAATGTCCGTGGCGTACCATCTTTTTGTAAAAAATATCAGAGGACATGTTTACAGGGACGCCACTGATGGAATAATTGACTAACTTTTCTAACTAAAATTTGTGGTTCTATATCCTATTAACACATACCAAAATTGAAAATAATATCTAAACTACTTTCGGAGATATTAAAAAAAAAATAAAAATTCAACACCCTGTAGCAAAAAATTTAAGCCGTTGCGGACATATGTTCATATGAACTTTTCTTTATAAAATGACCTAAGGAATCACACCCTGAAATATTAGTACGTCATTAAGGAACACCCTGTATAGCAATTTCTCCTGCGATAATTAAAATTACAAGATTAAATTAATAAATTATTAATTTACCTTAGGAAATGACGCGTCCAGACCAATATCCCAGATTCTAGGTAAATGCTTATGTAAATGCTGGGCTAGCGTTGGCATAAACGGAGCCAAAGCCCGTAAACTAAGGTCTAAGCACATTAAGAGAGTTATACAGTGTCCCTTTGTTACAGGGCGTTCGGTTTGTTCTTTAAGATCAGTTTTTATCGACTCCTAAAAAATAGTTATTATTAATATTCAGTTATTGTTGTTTTAAATGGAACACCCCGTGTATAATTAAGTCTTTAGAGTAACCTTTTAGTTCTAAAAGTATATAATTTATTGGGTTTTGCAGCAAAATTAAATATTTCCTAGTTTATTCCTACTTGTCAGCAACGACTCTTCTTATATACAGGGTGTTTCAAAAAATATGTGCAATCTCTCATGTGGCGATTCCTTACTCAAAAATAAGACAAATACAGTGGTACCTCGAGATACGAGTGCCCTAACATAGGAGTTATTTGAGATACGAGCTGTCGAGCGAGCGAAGTTTTGTTTTGACATAAGAGCGACATTTGAGATACGAGGAACGGTCATCTGCGACGCGATCTCTACAAGTGAGATAAAAGAGATCTTGGGAATGTGGGAGAGAATTTCAACGCGATCTCTATAAGTGATATAAAAGATATCTTGGGAATGTGGGAGAGAGTTTCACAGTTCGTGGAAAAGAAACACCTCAAAAAAGTTGCAACTGGTCGTGCATCGGAGCTATTTAATGACACTTGCCTAACTCATTTCCGCAGCATTCTGAAAGAGAGGAGATGAAGAAACAAACCTCCTTGTACAGTTTGGTTTTTGAATCCGGCAAAAAAGGCAAAGACCAGTGAAGTGAAGAGCAGTGATTAAAATTAAGCATACAGTATCATTTAAGGTGTGTGTAAGTTATTATGTTTTTGTACAATATTTGTCATTTATAAATACATTTTTCTTATTCAAAAATACGTAACAAAAACAATTGGGGGTAGCATTTTTGGGGCTGTTGATAGGACCTATTTGTCTTATTTTCGGACAAGGAATCACCACACGAGCGATTGTACATGCTTTTTAAACTATATTATAGAATGATAGTCTTTTGCTCACTAGTTAAGAAATAAACTAGGGAATATTGAGCTTTGTAATGAACGAGCTCTTTAAAGCTAGTCCAAGGTTTTGGAAATCTTTATTTCCATTTTCAGGGAAATTTCATGAGTTTGTTCGCTCATATATGAATTTTCAAATAAGTAATTTTCGGAACATCATAAAAAAATAACCCTATATATTATATATTTTTTGGAATCTAGGTAAAAATCTAGAACAGTTTTCTGTATAATATCATATACCTATCTTTAAGAGTTTTGAATTATAAATAATTTTGTAATTTTCTAACGCCGTATCAGGACCTTAAAAGAAAATCATATCTTTTTAGCGGTTATAGCTAGAAAGCTGAAATTTGGACAATAGTTTCAGAAGACCATCGAAATTTTATAATTTTGAACAGTTTTAATTAGTTTTATACAGGGCGTCTCCATAACAATATTTCTGAGGGAGAATTCAGAGCTGGGCAGTATTTGTACTCACAAATACTTTTTTTTATTTAAATACTTTTTTGTATTTAAATACTGAGTATTTAAATACTTTTTTATAATAGGTATTTGTATTTATTTTACAAATACTTTGCAAAAGTATTTAGTATTTAAATACTTTTTTATTTTCCTTTCAGTATTTAAATACTTTTTGGAGTATTTAAATACTTTTTGGAGTATTTAAATACTTTTTTAGTATTTAAATACTTTTTTTAGTATTTAAATACTTTTTTTATTTTATTTTCCTTTCAGTATTTAAATACTTTTTGGAGTATTTAAATACTTTTTGGAGTATTTAAATATTTTTTGGAGTATTTAAATACTTTTTGGAGTATTTAAATACTTTTTTAGTATTTAAATACTTTTTTAGTATTTAAATACTTTTTTGGGGGTATTTAAATACATTTTACTATTCAAGTACTGTTTTCTATTTAAATATGGTTAATGTGGAAAATTCTAAGTTTGCACTTGTCACGCGTGTCAGGAAGCGAAAGATAGTTTCCGTACGATGCCGACACAAGTGGAAGGAACGAAATGGTAGCTTTGATGGTCAGAAATCAAATGATTCTGGACCGAAAAATCATAGCTGTTCATCCTGATCAATGGCGTAGGAATCTCGAAAATAGGTCATGCAGGCGCGTATAAAAGGAGGGGGCCCTTGGTTGTAATTACCCCCCATATACGATGAAACAGAAAAAAAACTGGAGAAATCAGTCAAAAGTAATTAAAAAAAATTCGATAATCTTAGCACATGTTAAGAATAAGAAGTTATTAATGTATTTTGTATTTATTAAAGTTTGTTTTTTAAAAATATAATTCAGCTTCAAGTTTGCAGCTTAATTTTATCATATCACAAAAGAATGTACTTAATGTACAAAAGACTAACTACATTGCATTTTCTCTCACGGAAGCAAATCGTCCCCACTTTGGAAGCATTCACAATATATGCAAGACTCACAAACAGACATAGAAATGCTGAGAAAATATCCCATTATCAACAAATTATTTTTGAAATATAACACTACTCTTCCCTCATCTGCCCCAGTTGAAAGAATGTTTTCATTTGCAACATTCATTAATACGCCACGACGACATGCTTTATCAGACGATAATTTCGAAAATCTTGTTCCTATGAAAACTAACGCATCGAACATTTAAAACATTACATTATAAATTATTATTCTTCCATTACAAATTTTGAGTAATTAGGTTTAGGTAGAAAGTCTTTTGTTATGTTATCAGTTGAAGAATACAGGGATAAAATAAGGATTGTCAGAAAATCAGAGTTTTGAGATAAAATGCATTTTTTAGTATGGACATCCCTAGTTTTATTTCAGTACAGTAAAACTTTGACTCTAATTTCTACAGACGTTCCTAGTTTTATTCGGCTAATATTTTGACCATGGAAAGTAACAACATGTGCCAACAGGTTGCGCTAGTAATCTCGATTTCGATAAATATGGACAATTACTGTTTTATTGCTGCACCCTTAAGTTTATGTTGTCGTGGATTTTTAATTAAAATTTACTGTCAATACCAATAAAATATTACAAAACACACTTTTTATTGCTGTTAGATCTTATTTGATTCTAAAATATTTTGAGGATTGAGGTACCTACCTATTCAACTGCCTACTTAGAGGAGACAAAAATACTACTATACTATTTAAATATTTTTAAAAGTAATTACAGTCGAACCTTTATAACTCGAACTTGAAGGGACAACCAAAAAGATCGAGTTACAGAGAGTTGGAAGAGAGAAGGGAAAACCACATGAATATTCCAAAACATTTTTTTTATTACATACATTATGTCTATGTACCATTAAAATATGTACATAGAAATCTTGGAAAATGTACAAAAACCACTAAAAAGTCCGAGTTAAAGAGAGGTTCGAGTTATAGAGGTTCGACTGTAATTGTTTATAAAGTATTTAAATTTTGTGTTTCATTCTTAAAAGTATTTATAAATATTTAAAAAAAAAGTAATTAAATACTCAGAAAGTATTTATAAATACTTAAAAGTAATTAAATACTTAGAAAGTATTTAAATACTTAGAAAGTATTTAAATACTTAGAAAGTATTTAAATATAGTATTTAAATACTTTTTGTAATTAAGATTTAAATACTTCATTACTTCAAAAAGTATTTAATATTTAAATACTTTTGAATTTAATTAAGTATTTAGTATTTTGTATTTAAATACTTTTAAAAAGAATTTGCCCAGCTCTGAGGGAGATGAATTATTGCAATAGTCTTCTTTTTTTAAATGGGACTCCCTGTATTTGATATGTTTTGCTAATGGACGATCGAATTTTCTATCTAACTTCAAAATTTTCGGACTTATAACGAAATTTAAAAATTATCTTATAAAAATATATTTTTTGGTAGTTGGCTGTGGAATGGATTCATAGAAACAAAATAATGAAAAATCCATTTGACGTTATGTCTGTGTTGTGTTATGGATTTTTCATTATTTTTTTCTATGAATCAATTCCACAGCAACTACCAAAAAATATATTTTTATAAGATAATTTTTAAATTTCGCTATATGTCCGAAAATATTGAAGATAGGTATATACTATATACAGTGTGTCCGCGGATGAGGGTACCCAATAGGGAAAAAATCTTTATTAGTCATTTTACGACCAACGGTCATTCTTTATAAAAAGTTCTGCTTGTTGAGAAAATGAATTGACGATAGAAAATTTTTAGATCCGATGTACAGGGTGTTAATAAATTAGGAAAATATGAAAATGCTTCAAGAGAGAACTACCATTATTTATTATTTTTTACAAAAATTTTATAAAACAAAATTGTTTATAATCTAACGTAAAGTCTAAATACAAATTTTGAAATAAAAATTCGAATTTTTAAAAATAAAATAATAACAGTGGTGTTTATGTAATTATTTGCATTTTACAAAAAAATCAAGATACGTTCATGTTACGTCAGCATCTTTTTTACATCTGTCAGTATTCTGATTTCGTGCAGGCATTTTCGAAAATGTTAACCAAAGAGTAAAACATATCAAATACAGGGTGTCCCATTTTAAAAAAGAAGATTATTGCAATAATTCATCTCCCTCAGAAATATTGTTATGGAGACGTCCTGTTCGATGGTCTTGCGAAACTGTTGTCAAAATTTCAGCTTTCTAGCTGTAACTGCTAAAAAGATATGATTTTCTTTTCAGGTCCCGATACGGCGTTAAAAAATCACAAAATTATTTATAATTCAAAAAGTCTTAAAGATAGGTATATGATATTATACAGAAAACTGTTCTAGATTTTTCCTAGATTACAAAAAAAATATAATATATAGGGTAATTCATTTACAATTGCGAAGTTGCTACCAC
Source organism: Barypeithes pellucidus (assembly GCA_963991005.1). Lineage (NCBI taxonomy): Eukaryota > Metazoa > Arthropoda > Insecta > Coleoptera > Curculionidae > Barypeithes > Barypeithes pellucidus. Next base: position 27,128,976 of record OZ022564.1, on the reverse strand, counting down.
TTTCGGTATGATCCGGCAACACCGCACCATCCAAAATATTTTATAAACGTAGAAAACCATCTCTTATAGCCACAGCCAAATTTTAAAAATAAAATCTCATTTAGTTCTCGAGATACTTCTAATAGGCCACTTTACTTGGTGTACCCTGTATATGTACCTATCTACTAGTTAACTATATATTGAGAAAATATCAGTTAATACATAAAGTTTATGTATACCTACCAAATATACATCACAGTATTCGTAATACAAGAAATTTTTTAAACTAGAGGTAGCTACATGAAATTCCGAATTTGTCAATGCATCGTTGACAGATTTAATCATATAACTTAAGCGGCTCAAGATCCATTTATCCATTGGTGCCAGATTGTCGAACTTCCTGTCAATTTTTTGAAACACATCTGGTTTTTGAGCGTCTGAAACCTTTTGAATCCACAGAAGCGTAAATTTTGTGGCTTGGAATATTTTGTTGCAAAATAGCCGATTTGTGTCGCACTCGTTTACGTCAAAATTAATAATATGACCTAAAAAAATATAAAATATATGATCATTAGCAAGGACAACGTTCCCAGTCGACAACTAAGGTTGGAGGGTGGAACAATTGAAAGAGTTGAAAAATACACATACCTCGGCACCACCGTAAATGACCAATGGGACCACTCGCAAGAAGTTAAATGCCGAATTGAAAAGAGCAGAAATGTATTCATTGAAATGTCGGCAGTTTTTAAGAGCCGATACCTAACCATGAAAACAAAACTAAGAATGTTACGCTGATATGTGTTTTCCGTGTTGCAATACGGAGTGGAGTCATGGACACTGACAGAAGCAATGACGAAAAAGATCGAAGCATTCGAGATGTGGCTCTACAGAAGGATGCTAAGGGTATCATGGACAGAGCACGTAACTAACATTGAAATCCTTAGAAGAATGTCAAAGGAAAAATAAATCATGAGTACAATTAAGACAAGAAAACTACTCACATCATGAGAAATGACAAAAGATATAATCTCTTGCAGTGCATATTGCAAGGGAAAGTGAAAGGAAAGAGAAGCACCGGAAGGAGAAGAATTTCATGGCTAAAAAATTTGAGAACCTGGTTCTTCCTGACAACCTTCTTCTTCTTCTTGTTCCATCTCCTATCGGAGGTTGGATATCATCATGGCAATCCGGACTTTGTTTGCAGCCGTTCTAAACAACTGATTGGATGTCATTCCGAACCAGTCTCTCAGGTTTTTAAGCCAAGAAGTTCTTCTTCTTCCTTGGCTCCTCTTGCCCCTGATCTTCCCTTCCATTATGTTCTGTAGCAGCATATATTTAGGTCCTCTTATAACATGACCAAGGTATTCTAATTTATTCTTTTTGAGGGTGGTAATTATTTCCTACTGCTTTTGTATTTTCTTTCTTTACATTTGAGACTCTGTCTACCCAAGAGATCTTCAGCATTCTACGATAACACCATCTTTCGAAAGCCTCCAGTCTATTCATTTCAGCCTTTTTGAGCGTCCAGGCTTCGGAACCATATAAGAGAGTCGAGAAAACATAACATCTCAGCATACGGACTCTTAGTTTTAAATTGATATCCCTGCTGCAAAGAAATTTCTTAAGTTTTACGACCACTGAGCGGTAATCAAAGTTAGATTAGTCAATATGATAGCCAACGTCTGGAAGAGATAGGCACCTGAAGAAGAAGAAGAAGAAGAAGAAAAAAAATATAACAGAAATGTACCGAGTAAGTAGGTGTAACTTTTCAAACTTAATTGTATTGTTTCAAGATGATTTTAACCACTGACGAAAATTAATTATACAGTGTGCCTACGGATCGACTCTCGAAGAGGAAAACCTCTTTCATTAGTGGGTTTATGAAAGAAGTTATTCTTCATAAAAACTCCTGCTTATACTCAAATGACCCTAATGCATATTATTTTCTCAAATTTGCATACCCGGTGTTCAGAATTTAGAAAACTACGAAAAAGCTAAGTACAAAGTACCCATATGTGTAAAGATACGATGAGAAGTAATTAGTAAAAGTTGTTGAGGTTGAAAGGCTAAGCCTCGATACTAAATTTGGACTCATTGCCCAAATGTATAGGGACTGGCAAAACTTCCACCCCTTATTAAATATAATTTTCTTCAAATTAACTTAATAAGTTAAAACCCTGTTTGCGTTTAAACGGTATTACTCTATTAAAGCTTTATAGTATACGAGGAAAGTTATATTCTTACTTTTAACATTATGTGACAATAAGGTAAACCTTAAAGCGTCTGACCCACACTCTGGGATGCCATTGGGAAACATTTTTTGCTGTCCCTGTATAGCTTTTGTGAGTTCCTCCTTCGACAATACGCCAGTTGAATAACTATGCTCCAGTATCGTTTTCAGTTCCTAAAAATTGCAACAGTGCGTGAAGTGCACCTTTAAATAGCTGAGATCAATAAACGATCGAGTTTAGGGTGTTTCATATAGAATTGATGATGACTTCTTGGTCAAGTTTAAATATTTTTCATAAATCGACCAATCACTATACAAATTTGCACTTTGTAATTCGCTTCTATAAGGACTAAGTTTATTTAAACATATTTAACGCACACAACAATTTAGAGGTATTTCAGTGTGTGAAATCATTTTCTAGTGCGTGAAGTAGATGATTCATGCACGGTAATAAAAGGGTGTACTTTATAAATTATAATAAGTGTAAAAAAAAATAACAGGAAAAATTAACTTGAAATTAAACCAACCCATTAAAATAACGTTACATTAAGTAATACCCTGTAAATTCTATCATTTATGACTACTAGTTTGTGGACACCCTGTATATATAATACCTGTAAACTAGATCCGTTTATAACATCTTCAGGTGCTATAACATTTCCCAGACTTTTTGACATTTTCCTCCCGTGAGCGTCACAAATTATACCATGAAGTAATATTTTATTGAATGGCAACTTTCCTAAAAATGGTAGTAAATAAAAATATCTATTAATGTAACAATCGTTAGATAGCACTTCTTGGAGGCTGGGAGGGGGTGCGCTTGCACCCCCCTGGCTCTTGGCATATTACAATTTTTTTTTATGATCAAACACAAGCACTATAGGGAAAATCCTTTAGGGCACTCTGGGAGTGGTGTGTGTGTACGCAAAAAGCGATTCACAATGGTTTTGAATCGTTGGAGGTTATATTAGTTGGGAAAAACGACCTCGGGAAGGTCGTTCCATAAGGATGAAGTCCTCCAGATGAAAGAATTCTTAAATAATGAAATTCGAGTTCGAGGAATACCTACTAAACTTAACCACATATGGATGGGCGGCAGTGGTTCGTCGTGTATTTCTGCTATTCGCCGCTCTGGGCGGAATTAAGAGGGTAAGATCAGCCGAGCACTTTCCATGAAAATATCTGTAAAAGAGAGTCAAATCCCCAACCTGTCTGGGATGTTCTAGGCTGTCGAGGTTCTTCGTCAGCTCGTGGTCTCCAATCAGACGAATGGCCCTCGTTTCGATGGAATCCAGTAGCCAAAGAGTATGTTTGGGTGCAGAGCTCCAGACATGAGAGCAGTACTCTAGTGATGGTCGAATCTGGGCATTATATAGTGTCAAAAGTTGTCGAGGTGTGTACAACTTTCTAGTTCGGAAGAGTACACCAAGTTTCTGAGAAGCTATCTTGGCGATTGCCACAACGTGGTTATGCCAAGACATATTTCCTACCAGATTGATGCCCAGCAAATTAATAGACGAAGCCAGTGGAATTGCGTGTCCGTCCATGACTATATCCGGTTCTGTAATGTTAACCTTTTTAGAGAAAACTGCTGCCTGGGTTTTTTTAGCATTAAATTCGACTTGGTTAATGTCACCCCCAGCCAAAATTTCTTCCAGGTCCTTGTTAATGCGTGATACTTCATACTGTCTGCGAAGATGTGCGTCGGTAGCCGATGTTTGTGCATTCAAAAAGAAAGATGAGATAAGTGTGCTATCGTCAGCAAAACTAAATATAGGATTTTCAGTTTTCACTAGAAGGTCGTTAATGGAGAGTAAGAAGAGAGTGGGAGACAATATGGACCCTTGAGGAACACCGGCATTGATGGTGAAGGTGTCTGAGAGAAATTCGTCAATCGTCACTTGCAGAGAGCGGTCATTAAGAAAGCTAGACAACCATGCATAGAATCGACTGGGCATACCATAGGATCGCAGTTTACTTATAAGTCCCTCATGCCAAACACGATCAAAGGCATTAGAAATATCCAGTGCAACAGCCCGAGACTCCCCATGACCTTCGATTGCGTTGTTCCAAAGATGGATGGACTGCTTGCACTTTTGCACCTCCCACGCAAAATTTTCTGCCGTCGCTCTTGTAGTAGAATGATGGAGGTAATTAATGTTATGTAGAGATATTGATGAAAATTATTTATATTTAGTTTTTTACCTGTTAACTCACTGCCTAACATCACCATTCGTGCTACCCAGAAGAACAAAATGTCATGCCCAGTCTCCATAAGAGTTAGAGGATAATGTCGTTCCAACTTTTCACTCTAATAAAAATGTAATTTGAATTATTAAATATGCGAACAATTTATGTGTGAAAATAATATATTAAAGTTTTATAAATAATCATTAGTTAGCACGCGTCCAAATTTGAAACCGGAATCTGTCGTTTCGTTAAAAATTAAATCTAATACCAGCAGAAAGTGTCGAAAATGGGACGCCCTGTAATGTCAAACAAGTAAAAATGCCGCACCTTTTAGACACGAATATAAATTCAATGCCAAATTTGATTGATTGGTGGTGAATGGAGAGTTAGTGGTATAAATAACCGATGGAAACTAAACGTTTATTATCGATGAACTTATTTTTGTTTATATGACGCTCTGGACGACAGTGCTAGTCAAGTAAATTTTATTTTTCTGACATTCCGCGACTATATTCAGTATCTTTTTTTTTGACACAGCGAATTTTGAGTGCTATAGCCATTATTGCCACCAATTGTGAAACTACCGTAAGCTGTGTAGGTGCCAATCAAGGACCAATACTTATCATTAGAGATCGGATTTTAAGCATTATGCTTATTGCTGATTTTTATTAGCAACCATTAGATTATTTAATTTCTACTCGAATTACGCAAAACTAAGTATATTGAGATTTTGTGAGTTGTTTTTGCCCTTTCTGAGGTTCTATGCCTTTATCCCCCTTCGTGCTTATTTGAACTTTTTTTATGTATAATTAATTACTATTAATAATACTCGTATACGCTAATTAATGGTACATGAAAAACCCACAGACTCCTAACATACAAATATTAGGATTTAATTATACTTACCTATACCCGAAAGTTGATATTAACTGAGATAGAGGGTATTAAAGTTAAAACTTCATTTTTGTTTTTCTCTCATAACTTTGCAGGAAACTAACGTTTTTTTACAAAATTTGGCAATTATGGTTTTTTTTAGGACGAGAAATTGATTTCTTTGTGAAATTTTAATGTGCAATATAGGGGCGCTGTCTGAGGCATTTTTTCACAAATTTATTAGGTCATGACTTTTTTGTGCCTCAGTGTATTTAAGTTTTTAATGAAAATAATACTTTTCTCATATTTATTACGTAAAAAAGGTATGCTAAGCTCAGGTCGCCCAGAGTTTCCGTTTCGGAGATATTTTCATTTAAAATGTTTAGTGCGTTAGCTCAGGCAAGCAAATAATATTTTGTTACTTCTTACCAATTAACTTTTACATGATAATTAATGTTCTATGAATGGTAATTGGAAATAATAAATACACCAATTGGATTGTTCTTTAACTTACTTTAATTAAAATAACTTTGACCTAGAAAATATTGTGTCGAAAGAAACCAACAGCAATGGAAACACAAACTTACGATAAACTCAAAATTGAAACATTTTCTGACAAAGCTATCTTACAATAATCAACAAATAAATAACAACATGGAGGTTTCATAGCAACTGCATCTCTAAATATTTGTTTTTTCATAGGTTACTTTAAGAAAAAATTTTGTTTGCAAATTAATAATAATTGGACAGGGTACACTAAACAATTTAAATGGAAATATCTCCGAAACGGTAACTCTGGGCGACCTGAAATTAGAATTAATAAATATGAGAAAAGTGTTATTTTCATTAAAAACTTAAATACACTGAGGCACAAAAAAGTTGTAGATTGTACATAAAATTTCATAAAAAATCAATTCCTAAAAAACCATACTTGCCAAATTTTGTAAAAAAACGTTGGTTTCTCTCCAAAGTTATTCGATAAAAACAAAAATGAAGTTTTAACTTTGACACCCTGTATCTCAGTTAATATCAACTTTCGGACATAGGTAAGTATAATTAAATCCTAATATTTTTATGTATGGAGTCTGTGGATTTTTCATGTGCCATTAATTAGCGGACCCCCTGTATACGATTTTTAAAAATAATACAAAACATTACACGGGAAAAAAGGTCATATTATATCCGGCAACTGCGCATGGCGTCGCGTGATTCTCCGAAGAATCCGTATATTAAGTAGTTCCCCGGTGTTTCGCCTTGAGCTATGCCATGCTAATGTTTAGTTAGGTGTTCAATAAATTAATAAAATATGACAAGAAAATATTTATAAAAGAAACAAACCCGAATAAGTAGTATTCCAGGTTCTGTTGGTCAGACAATGAATGAAATTTAAATATAAACACAAAACCAGTGAACGTAGTTTTTCTACGTACAAAAATATAATAATAGACAGAAACATTTAGTTATACATTTTTTTAATCATTAATAAAAACAGCAGCATATAGTAACAATATTATTAAATTATTATCATTACAACTTATTTTTAACTTTTTTCTCATTGACTATAAATTTAATTTGACGCTTTTTTGATAAATTTTGTGCTTTTTAACTTCTTCTCAATTTTTCTCTAAAACGAATCATTTAATCGAAATTTTATGAGAGACAAAAAATAATCCGAAATAAATGATTATTCCAAAAAGCTAGCTGATAGTCCCTGTAGCTAGACCCAACTAACTGGGGGCTTCATTGGGTACGGGACCCCCTATTTTGATTATGTTTTTCTCAAAAGATGCGACCAAATTGATATCTTATTAAATACGGGATTATTAAGAAAAATCTGTTTCAAATTTCAAACTTTCATGCCCTGTATTGGTTAAAATGAAAAATGGTAACATTGAACTCATATTATACATGGTTGACGGATTGACCTCCATTTTCCAGACGCCATGTATATTTTACCTTTTCTGGCCAATCAAACACCGATATCGGTTGTAGTCCCGAAGAGAACCAAGTATCCACAACATCTTCATCCTGTACGCAATATATCTCACTATCAGTACAATTGAATATTTTAGAGGCCTTCATTCTGGCAATATTTTCGTTTTCCGCCGCTACCCAGACTTGTTTGCCGTCCGATTCTTTTTTATAGCAAGAATATGCTGGTATTCTATGGCCCCACCACAGTTGTCTTGAAATACACCAGTCCCTAAAATACAGCTATAGTCAGCAAATTTTTAATAAGCTTATTTTCAGCATAACGTCAGCCACAGGGTGTCCCCCACTAAAGTCGGCGAGGTGCTATTTTATGGAAGTCATAACCTTATGTATTTGGGAAAAAAATGCCATTGACTAAATCGACCAAGAAAAATTGATGAAAAATAATTTTCCAAAATGGCCGCCAGAGGGGCGATTACTATTATTATAACTGAAAATTCAAATTTCTTCGCATTGTCACCGTTAAGGTTTGCATTTAATAACAGATACAAAAAGATCATTAATTTTTGCGAAAGTTTGTTCGCAAGACTTTTTTCGTATCACCAATAATTAGGGTGGGGGAAACGTGTAAAAACATATTTTTAAAATCACTGCATCTTCCATACCCTTTATCCAAATGTCATCAACTTAGGATCCTGTTAAGAGCTGCGTTTAATCACAGGTTGCCAAGCAGTCACTATTTTATGTGAACGTTAGCCAAAGATACTTAATTTTTTTCTAGTTGTACCTAAGTAGAAGTAAGCTTTTCATTAAAAAAAATTGATGATCGCTGACTGTTGGTTATTTCATCCTGTTGGTTATTTCATCGTTACATCAAGACGAGGCGTAAAAAAACTTACTCACAGTATACAGTTCTAATGTCGCTTAGATCGTGAATTAGATGGAATTTTTTCTGTACCTTATGTTTTCTAGCCAGTGAAACCATACTTTTTCGAAATTTGGCGGATCTATTTTTAGTCGACCTTCTCTTACATCGTTAACTGCTCTTTCAGCCATTCCGGAACACCTTAGGAACCATTGCGGCTGTATTACAAATTCGACGACGTCTTTGGAACGACTGGAAAATATTTTAATAATTTAAGATTTGATGTCTCTGTAAGAAAATTACATAATTTGGTAATTTCATCGATAATATCAGAACTAAAAACCTGCAAATCGGCACAATCATACTGTGATCCTGGCTCCCTCTAAACAGTTTTTTATCGGTCAATTGACCGATGATGGCTTGTCTGGCATCGAAACGTTTGATACCACTGAAATCTCCACACAGGTCGGTTAATAGACCGTTTTTATTTATCACTTCTATCGGCTGAAGATTGTGGCGTTTTCCGGCTTCAAAATCTGTTGGATCGTGAGCTGGGGTTAACTTGACAGCACCTGTCGAAGTAACAGGACACAAAAATGAATTAGTTATTTATGTAACAAATACATACGGGATTGTGGCTCTCAATTTTCTCGTTCGTGAATAAAAATGTGAATTTATTCATAAGTTTAATTCAATATTTTTTCTACGATCGTTATAAAAACTATATTTTTTAAAACAAATGAATGCATAAAAATGGTCATTTTAACAGGTTAAATAAGTAATTTAGTGTTACTAAGTAGGTGCAATTTTTTCACTTCTCTCTGAATGCTTATAATATTAATTTGCCATGAATACAGCATCCGCATCGTTCGTTGCTTGGGCGCCGCATTGTTATTGTCACCTTACAAATGTCAATAATATTTGGAAACATCAAAAATAGAAAGAAATAATTCCGATTCCGAAGAAGAAAACTCATTTAATTCGCTCCAGACAAAATAATTAATAAAACCAATGAAGCAACACAAAAAAATAATACAATACGTATATTAAATTGCATTGCAACAATGAGTTGGTTATACACTAATATACACTTAGCAGCCAAAGTAACGCACAACCAAAAATAATTTCAAACTTGATTTTCTCGCGAACGGATAAATCGATTTTTTTTTGAACTGTAACTTTTTTCTTTGGTAATTGCACTGTGATAGAATTTTTTTATTCAGATTTCAGTTTTGGGCGTATACAGGGTGCAAAATGAGAATAGCTTTTTACGTTAAATTTGAGACACCCTGTAGGGAGCATTAGCAACAACAACCGGTGTATGATGTAATCATACTGTAGCCTCATGTTTTCTAAACATCTGTTTCTTTAATTTCTCTGATATCTGTAATATCAAAGAAAATACACAGTTTTATACCAGAACATGTTATGCATAGTGCAACATACGTGAAACAACTTTATTTAATGGAGGCTCTGTGATGTTTTGAGCTGAAATTTCCTTAACAGCACGGACGGATATCGTACCTTCCCGCGGGGGTTCTTTAAATAGCGAGAGGTATATCAGTGACATTTTGTCTGAGCTCCGTACATTAGGAATCATTTTTTACTAATGGACGATAACACAAGACCTCATGTTGCGAGGATCGTCAATGAATATTTACATGACGTAAATATTCGAACTCTAAAGTAAATATTCGAACTTTAAATTGGCCACCGCGCAGTCCCGATTTGAATCCTATCCTATCCTATAGAGTACTTATGGGATATTATTGGTAGGACACTGATACAGCATCAACCCCCTCCTGCCAACTTGCAAGATGTCTAAATAATGGTTACCGATATTTGGAATGGACTTGACCAAAATAAAATATCCAATTTAATACGGAGTATGCCGAGGCAATGTGCAGCAGTCATTAGAAGCAGAGGTGGGAAGAACACGCCCTACTAATGTACTTTTTTGCTATTTATTGTTAATTATTGTTAGTTTTATTCTTAGTTTAATGTCAAAATGTTATTTTAATTTAAAAAACATGTTCCGGTATAAAACTGTGTATTTTCTTTGATATTACAGATATCAGAGAAATTAAAGAAACAAAATGTTTAGAAAACATGGGCTATAGTATGATTTCATCATACACTCGTTGTTGCTGCTAATGCTCCCTACAGGATGTCTCAAATTTAACGTAAAAAAACTATTCTCATTTAAGCCTAAAACTGAAATCTGAATAAAAATTTCTATCACAGTGCAATTACCAAAGAATAAAGTTAGTTAAAAAAAAAAATTTGCGAAATCGGTTCGCGAGAAAATCAAGTTTGAAATATAGTGTACATATATATTTTAATATCCGAAAAGAAACCTGATATGACCGTAGAAAAAAACAATTTATATAAAATTTGCTTAGATAGTAAGTACCTGTTCCAAATTCGGGATCTACAAAGTCATCTGCAACGACGGGAATTAGATCCTTTCTAAAAGGATGACGTAGATATTTGCCAATGAAGCGGGCGTATCTAGTGTCCTTTGGATTGACAGCTACGGCCACATCACCTAACATTGTTTCTGGTCGGGTCGTGGCGACTATAACTTCATCTAAATATAATGTAGATTATTTTTATATTATATTTCAAAAATAGAAATTGAAATTTTTATATGTTACTACAGGGTGTTTGATACTAAAAAAAAATTGTATATTTAAAAAGAAAAGTAGATTTCGGGCATAATATTAACCCTCGAGCGGGCGCGCCTTAAATTAGAACACGAGCAGGCGCGCGGCGCACCGAGTGCGCCATTAGCATATATTGCAGTTTGACTTCAATAAAACTATTTTTTAAATTACTTTTTTTTATATTTATGTTATTGAATATAAACCCTGTAAAATTTTAATTATAACCTTGAAAATAACAATAAGAACAAATGAAGGGAAATAAATAAAAAAAATTAGTCGCTATCCTCGTTGGCTGATTCAGCTTCTCTGGAACACTTTGGACAACTAGTTTTAACAACAGAATGAGCTTTGCACACAATCTCCTTACATGTATCGCATCTTATAGTCGTGTTTTTATTTTTAGATCTACCACCACACGTGACACAACGCCCTTTTCTCTTTAGGTCAGGTTCTGCTTCATTGGCTACTTCTTCAGTTGATCGTTTATAGGATCCAGTCTCAGTATCCCACATCTCTTCAACATTGCAATGATTGTTCTTTTTAGCGCCTATGAAATACAATAATCCAAGAAGAGCCGCAATCTCATTCTTCGTAGTATTTCTTGCATCACGAGCTCTTTGGTATCCAACTGAATTTTTTTTTAAGTCAATATAAAGATTGGTATATTTTACAATGTTCTCAATCATAAATGAATCAATAATCATTTCCAACGCAGAAATTTCGGATGTAAGTCCTCTAGCAACTTGTTTTGGTCCTGGGAGAATTTTTGTTTTTCACTTTGGAAACTGTTGATACATTGGTCTTGAACCATTTTGATGTTTTGTCTTTGCCCAAAAAAAAATTATTTGGGGGTATTTCATCATCCGAGTCAGATTCTGAATTCTCATTCTCCGTAAAATCTTGTTCAGAATTCGAATCATGGTCACTTTGAGTCACTATTTCCTCCTCTTCAGATATGTCTTCATTTTCATTTTCAATAGGTAGTTCATCTCCCGACGAATCTTCATAAAGGCATTTTGACAACTCTTCATCCGTTAAGTATTTTCTGGCCCTACAATAAAGAAAAATAAATTTGTAATTTCATTTATAACTATACATATAATATTATACGTATATTACAACAACAAAATAACAATAACAAAAATATATATACAAATAAAACTACTTACATGAGCAGGCGCGCGGCGCACTCCGTGCGCCAGTTAAAGCAAGTCTACGAAGATAATATTTTAACACACACAAACTTGGTTATAAAAATTACACAATCATCTTAACCTAAGCGAAAGGGTCTACTGCAGGAATACCTCAAACGACGAAGGCGTCATAAAAATATTCACAGGTTGTTGGGAGAAAATGTCTCACTGGCGCATGGAGTGCGCCAGCGCGCCCGCTCGAGGGTTAAGACAAAAAATATGGTATTATATATTTCTGAGACGCTTCTTAAAAATTAAATTACATTGTAACTTTTGGGGAAAACGCTCGGACACGTCAATTTAGTTTTATATATACTCACATTTTGACGTTATTCGTTTGTTTTTTTTATAGATATTTGTCAAAGATATGACGACATCGATCTTTTTACAGCTTGTGATACATCATTTGAAAGCTAATATCTCGTACAGTATGCTCATAAATTTTAGCACGGTTCTGTCAAGCTATTTCAAAATAGCGACTAGCTGTTAAAAGTTTTTAAAAAATCTCTATTTAAATAAGCGGAAATTATAAATCATTGATGTTTTTTTACCTTTCAAGGTAAGAAATCTTCTGAACGCGAAACAATGAAGATTTCTTACCTTGAAAGGTAAAAAAAACCATCAATGATTTATAATTTCCGCTTATTTAAATAGAAATTTTTTAAAAACTTTTAACAGCTAGTCGCCATTTTAAAATAGCTTGACAGAATCGTGCTAAAATTTATGAGCAACCTGTACGAGATATTAGCTTTCAAATGATGTATCACAAGCTGTATGTTTCTATTTAAAAAAAAGACCGATGCCGTCATATCTTTGACAAATGTCTATGAAAAAACAAACGAATAACGTCAAAATGTGAGTATATATAAAACTAAATTGACGTATCCGTGCGTTTTCCCCAAAAGTTACAGGTTAAGGCTATATTAATTTTATTCCGGACTTCTGGGCAACCCTGTATATAAAAAACTACCGAACGTGGCAAAAATCTGAACACTGGATTGTACGTAAAAAAACTACAAAGAGAACATTTTATTTCTTTTTGATCTATAATTACATACCACTTGAACTGTCAACCTTGTAAGCAAACTTTGTCAAAACACCAAATTTGACAGGTTCGTTATACCCGGGCACTGTCAGATCAGTGGCTCCCTCTATTGTCACGTGATCGACTTCAATATCAGATATAGCAGATTGAAGCACACAAGACCAGTTAACTAAATGATCCGCCCTGTATATAAGTCCCTGGTCGAAGAGTCTTATGAATGCCTCCGTCACTGCTGTGGATCGTTTTTCGTCCATGGTGAAAACTTCATTGTCCCAGTTTAAGGAGATATTTAAACGGTGCAATTGTTGCACTAGAAATAATAATAAGTTTATTCGAAATACACTTAGCAGCAAAAATAACGCACAACCAAAAAATATGCTCAATTTCAAACTTGATTTTCTCGCGAACCGGTAAATCGATTTCGCTAATTTTTCTTTTGAACTGTAGCTTTTTTCTTTGGTAAGTGCACTGTGATAGAATGTTTTATTCAGATTTCAGTTTTAGGCTTATACTGGGTGCAAAAATGAGAATAGTTTTTACGGTAAATTTGAGACATCCTGTAGGAAGCATTAGCAACAACGAGTGTATGATGAACTCATACTGTAGCCTCATGTTTTCTAAACATTTTGTTCCTTCAATTTCTCTAATATCTGTAATATTAAAGAAAATACACAGTTTTATCCAGAACATTTTTTTAAAATTAAAATAGAATAACACTAGCGCTAATTAACAATAAATAGCAAAAAAGTACATTAGTAGCGCGTGTTCCCACCTCCATTTCTAATAACTGCTTCACATCGCCTCGGCATGCTCGATATTAAATCGGATATTTTATTTTACTCAAGTCCATTCCAAATATCGGTAACCATTAATTGGGCATCTTGTAGGTTGGCAGGAGGGGTTTGATGCTGTCTCAATGCCCTACCAATAATATCCCATAAGTGCTCTATAGGATTCAAATCGGGACTGCGCGGTGGCCAAATTGGAGTTCGAATATTTAATTCATGTAAATATTCATTGACGATGCGTGCAACATGAGGTCTTGCATTATCGTGCATTGGTAAACAATTAGTCCCAATGTACGGAGCGAAAGGGACAACGTGCTCAGACAAAATGTCACTGATATACCTCTCGCTATTTAAAGAACCCCCACGTGAAGATACGATATCCGTCCGTGCTGTTAAGGAAATTCCTGCTCAAACATCACAGAGTCTCCATTGAATAAAGTTGTTTCGCGTATGTTGCACTATGCATATCATGTTCTGGTATAAAACTCTGTATTTTCTTTGATATTACATGAGGCTACAGTATGATTTCATCATACACCCGTTGTTGTTACTAATGCTCCCTAAAGGGTGTCTCAAATTTAACGTAAAAAACTATTCTCATTCTTGCACCCTGTATAAGCCTAAAACTGAAATCTGAATAAAAAATTCTATCTCGGTGCAATTACCAAAGAAAAAAGTTACAGTTCAAAAAAAAATTAGCGAAATAATAAAATAATAAATAAGCATAATTTTTGGTTGCACGTTATTTTTGCTGCTAAGTATATTTACAATATAGGTATTTATGTTTTTCTATTACATTAGATATTATTATTTTGCATTAACTTTTAATCTCAAGTTTGAGTTTGGCAACATTGTATGCTGCCAAATGTGTTCAGATTGAACGACCTGTCAACGGGGTATGTGTAATTATGAGCCACGATGCATGTTGTCTGATTTTAGGGTTCGTAGTCCCAGTTTTTAGATGGTCTATTTTTAAAAAATATACGGGGTGTTCGGATAATGCATCATGATACTTGGAGATTTCCATAACACCCTGTATAAAGTATATTCTTTGATGATAAAATAGAATTTTGAAGAAAAATAATTTGTAAGTAAAATATTTTCAAATGCCTTTATTTCACCTTAAATTTCTTTTATTAAAATAATTTGTTTTATGTTAGTTTGTGAGTGTGAGTAACTTCGTCCAGTCAGTAAAGCGTACGTTGGTAATTTGTGTTTCAATTCAACTATACTAAGAATAATGTTTTTGGAGTACTAATTATTATGCCAAATTGCAATTCTATACTTTAAGCAATATCTCACTAGAAAGGGTAAATGAAGTTATTTTTTACCTATTGTGGCTGACTTTTCATTCTTCCACTTCCACACTTCTTTTTCGAACTGTTCTCTTCCCAATTCGTGTCTTGTTATGCCCTTTTCTTTCCACAGTTTTTTTTCCACGACAACTTGTGTTGCTATACCGGCATGGTCCACACCCGGAATCCACATAGTTTCTATTCCTTGCATTTTATGCCTAAAAAGAGTAAAAAAGTGGTGTAGTGTATCTTGCGTGTGTGTAACGTCCTAGCATTGGCGTAGTCCGGGTTTGGGGACGGCGGGAGACACGTCCCATTGTTAAATAGGTACCTACTCATTTTGCCATTTTAAGTATCATTGAAGTATTTATTTTATTTATTTATTCAGAAAAATATCTACATATATATATATACAGGGTGGCCCATCGAAAACAGTTCAGCAAGGTTTACGGCTGTGTACGTGAAAATTACGGCTACTCCCCTTGTTTTTTCAAATGGGAATGGGTATGTTGTGATACATCTTTGTAAAGGGCATTAAATTCTCTTTAAAATGGCGCTTCGCTTCGTAAATTTGCGCTACGCGCTGCCGAGCAACGGAATTTGAAACATTTCACTGCACCTCTTATTAAGTACACAGGTTTGTGTTTGTTTTAAGTAATAAGTATCAGTCAATTCAACTTTGTCTTCAGTAAAGTGGTTGATCCAGATCTACATACGTTATTTGGAAAAAAATTGTTTACACACAAACCTGTGTACTTGATAAGAGGTGCAGTGAAATGTTTGAACTTCCGTTGCTCGGCGGCGCGTAGCTCAAATTTACAAAACGAAGCGTCATTTTAAAGAGAATTTAATACCCTTTTAAAAGATTTATTACAATATACC
Source organism: Barypeithes pellucidus (assembly GCA_963991005.1). Lineage (NCBI taxonomy): Eukaryota > Metazoa > Arthropoda > Insecta > Coleoptera > Curculionidae > Barypeithes > Barypeithes pellucidus. The sequence continues at coordinate 27,113,038 of OZ022564.1, read as the reverse complement.
TATTCCCATTTGGAAAAACAAGGGCAGTAGCCACCCCCCGCGAGGGGGGTTGAGGTTAAAGGGACGAAATTAATAGTGAAACGTGTCCCCCTGAAAACACAAGTTTACGGGTCCGAGTTTTTTTTTTTAATTTTCACATACACAGCCGTAAACCTTGCTGGACTATTTTCGATGGGCCACCCTGTATATCAAAAGAATACACAAAAAATACAAGCCTAGGTGAGAGCACCTGTATGTGCCATATGAATATGTAAGTAAGTAAGAGATGTAAATTATAAGTAATACATACATTAACCTGACGTGAATTTGTGTGAGAATCTACATCAACTACTGAACAACGTATTATTCTAAAAAATGTCCGTAAACATTCTTATAATTTTGATAAATTTTGGCAGGTTCACTAAATTTGTTAGGTTTATACAACACTTTGCCTCAATCGGTAAAGTATTGTAACATTTTGGCCCTAAGTAGCTAAAAGAATTTTTAAAATTTTTTTAAAAAAACAAAGGGCTGGTTGTCCCCCTGTGGCTACGTTACTGTGTACCGGACGTTTTGACGATTTTAACAGTTTTTTATGAGATACAGGACAACGATTTTTATGACGTATTTTGCAAATTTTGTTCGGATTTGTATGATGTATACTATGTTCGTATTTTCTCCATAGTGGTTCTGTAAAAAATAATAATTCAGAAGTTCGAAGTAATATTAATACAAGATAAATAAATGTCGGTACTTGGAAGGTTCTGTTGCGATGAATCGCTATCATCTATCATAGCCTTTGGCGACGTATTTTATTTTTTTCTATTGTATTTCTTTTCAAAATACTTGAATAGTTGTATAAACTCAAGAGACAATAGCGCTAACCCTGACTACAATTTCGATGTCTTCAATTGCCGGACATTCTGCGTCCAGCGAATGTAGAGGGCAAGTCGACGCTGTTGCATGAGTAGTTCGGGAAGTGTGTACTATGTAAACCTGATTATAATAAGTGTATACCATTTCACCAAAACATCCTGTATCGAAGCTGTTAGAGCATGCCCCAAATGGAGGGTGCCAGTTATATTTGGCGGGGGCAATATTAACGTAAAAGGGATGCGATCTGACTCTATGTCTGGCAGAAAGTAGTTCTCGTTCATCGTCAAGCTTTCCACCTCGTGTGGCTTGTATGCTGCGGCCAATTCTAAAAAAAATACAAACTTTGTTTCATATAGGTTTTTTTTTTGCTACATTTAATTTTTATGGTAATTACTAATTTCTTTAGTTTTTACTAATTTCAATAAAAATTCTATATTAAGAGACGCTACATTTTCTTTTTCACCTAACACCAATTTCGTGGGTATTTTATCTGGCTACGTTATTAGGATACATATCCGAAGAATAACCCTCCCAGAATTTTGGTCTAGGACCGCTCATGGCAAATGCTTCCTACTTTGTATCGGGGAACCCCTCTTTCTACTTTCCTTTGATCGAAACAGTTATGTCCTCGCTATACTTATAAAGATATGCTGATACTTCTTCGAAAGATGCTGATTGGCGCCATCTAAACTACTTTAAGTTAACTACTAAGAGCAACAATATTTCACGTACCGTTAATTTTTCCATTAGTTGCTTGACTTAATCGGCTTTTTTTCTGACGAACCGGATGTAAAAACTTTATTTTTTTGCTACAGAGCTTGCATTGTCTTGTAAGTCTGTACATTACGATCAAAAACGCAGGAACCCACAATAAACCGTAGTTTTAGGTTAGTATTTTAGTCTGCCGGTCCCACTAAAGATGTCGCATCATGTGCAGTTGTTGCCAACGTTGCCAACTTTGGCAAGAAAACTACCTTTATAACTGTTGAATTTATTATTGAATAATAATTATCAGTAGTTACAATCAATAGTTAACATAATATTTGAATTAACGAATGCTAATAATATACCTTACCCATTTTTAAAATAAAATTGTATAATTATGTTCGTAAAATATTTTGGCAACATTGGAAGCCCGAACATATGATTATGATTGTCAAAAAAGTAAGGTTATATCAGTTATATTCTTGTTATATCGGTAATAAACTTTCAAAATTTGAAGAAAATGATTATTCTTGCTTCAAAGCTCCCAAATTTGGGGCGACAATGTATTTCTAGTGCATTAACATCCCTTAAATTAGCAAATTCTTTTCAAAATATATGTGTGCGTTCAAAATCGACAGGTTCCTCTTCGAAGACATTTAAAGGAATGTTTAAATTAGGGCTTGTCGGTATAACTATGGGGGCTGTAGTCGGTACAGGATACTCCATCCATCAAAAGAACAAGCCAAGAGATCATATAATAAACGAGCAAAATTTTATTAAAATGGTTGATGAATTACCTGACATTAAACCAAGTCGAAGAGTAAGTATGCTAAATATTTGTAAGTACCAGATAATAAATAAATTATATATATTGTGTCACAAATATATACCTATATTTTCGAATTTATTTTAAACTGTTTAAATAAATATTAAGTATTCATAAAATCCTCATTTTAGGTGCACTATGCTGAAGACCGTAGTGGTTTAAAATTGACCTTATTTCAATATCAAACTTGCCCCTTTTGCTGTAAAGTCCGAGCATTTTTGGACTATCATGGTATATCATATGATGTAGTTGAGGTTGATCCAGTGTTAAGACAATCTATCAAATGGTCCGAGTATAGGAAAGTACCAATTTTAGTGGCACAAACTGAAAAAGGATATCAAGTAAGTACATACATATGTCAAAATAAAGTTTGGTATACAAGCCTGAGGGTATCTACAGGAAGAATTTTGCCTCTATATGCATGAACAGCATTAATTGCATAACCAAGTATTAGACTAAAAATTGTAGTAGAATAATTTTTTAGCCCTTAAATGACAGCACTATGATAATATCAGCACTTTCAACCTACTTAAAGGGTACAGATAAGTCATTGCCAGATATTGTTAAATGTTTTCCATTTATATCGTTTTTTTCTGAAGATGGTTCGAAGAAGAGTGAAATTATGAATAGGTACTTTTTAATGCTTGGTAATCAGCAGTATCAGAAGGAAGATGAAAAAGTTTCAAGGTATGTATTTACCAAGAAGATACTCTCATACTTCATGACTGTATTTGTATGCTGTTTAAAATTTATAAAACTTAACAGAATTCTTTAACTTACAAGCTTATTTACTTAAAAATTTATTATTATTTTCACAAAAATATTAATATTTTTCTTATGCTAAAAATATATACTTAGAAATATTTAAAGTATTACTTTGTAATGAAAAATGTACTTGGTTATATATTTAGTGAAGAAAGAAAATGGCGCCAATGGGCAGACAATGTATTAGTTCACACTTTATCCCCAAATGTATATCGAACAAGGGAGGAAGCCCTCCAAGCCTTTAATTGGTTTTCTGATGTTGGAGAGTGGGAGAAAAACTTCCCTGCATGGGAAAGAAGTGTGATAATTTATGTTGGAGCCTCGGCAATGTATTTAATAGGGAAGAGATTGAAGAAACGTCATCAATTAAAGGAAGATGTGAGGGAAAGCCTTTATGATGAATGTACCAAATGGGTAAGTAGGTAATCTGATGAATAAAAGTTGTAGAGTTGATTTAATTTTTTTAAAACCTATCCAAATTAACAACAAAAATCCCAACGACTCATTTTTATGTATCCTCAAAGATTCGAAAATTATAGCCATAAAATTAAGGGGCGTTAATTTTTTTCTATAAAATGGAAACTTACATAAAAAATATTTTAGGTAAGGGAGGTAAATAGCAAAGGCACACCCTTCCTAGGAGGTACACACCCGAACTTGGCCGATTTATCTGTTTATGGAATTCTTAACAGTATAGAGGGTTGCTCAGCATTCAAGGACCTGTTGGAGCACACCCACATACGCAAGTGGTATTCTGCGATGAAGGACGCTGTGACCGAACATCGGGGGTCGAAGTTTATATAATTAACAATTGGGATTGTGGTTCTTAAAAAAAGTATTCACTTGAGGTACCTATTTCATTTAGCTGCACTCACAGTCAAAATAATCGATCCTCGCAATGCTTGGATGGATTTTGATCGTGAATAATAAATTTTTTAATATAATTCCAATTTTTATTATTATTTTCTTATATTGGAGGTAAATTTTTCGAAAATCTCGTATATGTGTGAGATATTAAGAAAGTTGAGAATATGTCCAGAATGTGCAGGTTGAGTCGAGAACTGATTTTTGGCCCAAACTTTAAAACACTCTGTGTCACAAACTTGTCATTTAATTATTTATAAGTGACATAACATTTTCGTTTTTGGTTCATTTCAATACTTTCATTTTTGTAGCAGATGCGATTTCTTTTTAAAGAAACGCAATTTCCACAAACGGACTTGGTAATGGTCAATGGAGAAGCTATGACAGTGGATAGGTACAAGAGAAATAATAATAATAATAATTATAATAATACATGTTTTTATTCACCATATACATAAATAATATGAATTACATAATGATAATAACTGCTGTAACAATTGGTAAATAGGGTCCTATGATAGATAATAAATATCGATTCTTCCCCATAGTTTTAGAGCCATATGTTGTTCCTTTCGCGCTATACAGGGTGTTATGGAAATTACTTATTATATTTAAACCGGCAAATCCTGAGATGAAAATAAATTGAAGAAAAATAACCTTAAATGGTGCTTTGAATTATTGTACGAAATATGCACTTTATATGAAATCTGAAAATTTACGTGGCCGCTACTGAGGACGTTCGCAATCAATAGTTTATTGAGTCGATGTTGTCATATATTGCAACACAGAATTATAAACGCACGTGTTCAGTTTTTGACAACAAGACGTCTTTGACCCGCGTTATTACTTCCTTTTCAAACTTTTTAGAAAAAATAATACTACAATTTTAAGGTACATACGCTCTTACCTTCGATCTTATAATCCGTTTTATAATTAAATTCCATACACAAATAAAACACAAAAAGTATGTTTTGCAACAGAACCAACAATAGATAATATCACACAACTTTGAAATCACATCACAACATTTATTATTATGAATTATTTCACAACAGAAAAAAATTGGGTAATGCTACAACTAACACGTTTAAAATTCGTATACATCAAGCACATGGAACCCTCGACAGCGTGATTTCACCCTCGAGTCTCGAAACATACTGAAGCAAAAATAGTCGCGAGCGGCAGGTATCCAAGCATGGGCGAAACATGCGGTGTGATCTGACAACACTGTTAGTATACTCTAGTGACCCACATTGTTGCTAACTGAATCCAGATGGAACGGCGCGATAGTATGTGGGTAAAAAGGGTTTTTACCTTTGTATTTAGATATTCGATTTAAAAAAGTATGAAGACTTTCTCTAGGACACCCTAGGAGTCACCCATTTAAATATAATAAGTCATTTCCATAACACTCTGTATATCGGAGCAAATTTGACGCTGATATAGGATAAGACTCAATTTCGAGAATTGTTAACGAATATTTAGATGAGGTTTGTTCCCAAGTATGAATTGGCCACCATGCAATCCCGACTTAAACCCCATAGAAGATGTCTGGGAGACGCTGGACAAAAAATACTATCTCTGGTACCTGCTCCTGCAAATTTACATGCGCTCAGCAGGCACCAAATTGACCAGAACTACATACGGAACCTTATCGAAGGTATGCCAAGGCTTGCTGCTGTCATTCAAATAACTTGTATCATTCATGCTCGTGGTTGAAACATTCGTTACTGAAGTCTATGTTATTTTATAAGTGGGTTTTTATTTAATGCACGGCATTCTCGTAATTTTTGGTTTAAGTTTTTGTTATGTTTGGAAATTAATACACAATTTTCTAAACGAGTTTTCTTTTAAAAAGAATCGTCTCTACAAAAATTAAAGTATTGAAATGAACCAATAACGAAAAGGTTAAGAATAGATGTCGCTCGCAAAAATGTATATTATAAACATTTTTTTCACTTTCGTAAAATCTCACACATGTGCGAGATTTTCGATTAATTTGCCTACAATAAAAATCGGACTTAAAATAAAACAATTTTTGACGATCAAAATCCATCCAAATATTGAGCGAATTGATTATTTTGGCTGTGAGTGTATTTGTGATTGTAACTAAAGAAATGACGCCGACAAAATTTAAATTCACAGTTTTAAAAACTGAACAAAATAAAATATGAAAAATTCCACAGAGCAAAATAAAATATTATTGTAAATTCCCTGTAATGGCAACTTATTCGCAACATTTTTATTGGGAGCAGAACATTTCATACTTTTAAGTAATTGATAAGTTGTAGACCATGTTCCTTTGGGCTCACACTTATAAACAATGAAATAGGTGTCCAGAGCATTTTCATATACAGTGTTTTCTTTATTTTAAGTTTATTTAATTTATTATCTATATTTTTTTTTCAATCTCGACGGCGCTAATTTCTGAGCCAAGGAAAAATAAACTTGCATGCTATAGAGGGTGCCCAAAATAAGATGGGCCACCTTATTATATATAGAAACCAATTTTTCTCTAGCTTTTTCTAGAGCTTTAAAGGAAGGTAACCATTTTTAAAGTTTTATTTCAAACTTTAATACGGTATCTTAAAATAACTCTTTCCAAAAGGCCATTTTAAAAATTTCGTTTCCCTTTTTGAGTGAGCAGTTTATATTTTAAACGATAAACAACATGTTTAGGAACCTCATTGTCGCCATTTTTATTGTAAATATTTTGGTGAAAGCCGTGCGATTAATTGTTTCGGAGATACAGCTGATGTAGACTCTTAATTGGCGCATCGGTGCAATGCGGAGTATTTGTTAGTGTAAATAAGTAATTGTAGATACAGGGTGTTATGGAAATGACTTATTACATTTAAACCCTCAAATAAAAATATAAATGGCGCTTTGAATTAACAAGCCACCGTATGTCAAACCGGAAGACCACTTGGCGAGAGATGTAACCAATGAATGGGGTAGGTCAACTCTTAAAAGACGTCTGTGAATGTTGATTAACACAAGAAATATTATAATTTTAACACGTTTTCGTTCTGTAATACCTTTTTAAATAGTTCTTTCCACAACTTGGAAATGACGACGAAAAATGTATGTTTTGCAACACAACCAATACTAATATCAAATAAATTTGATTTTTTTTAAGTAGTCCATCTCGAAGTGGAGTGAAATTATAGGTAGGTAAAGAAACTCATAATCTGTTCCACTAGTTTAATGACAAAATTAAAAACCATACATGTTTCGAAGGTTTAAACCTTCATCTTCAGTGGAAAATACAAGGACATTAGAAGACACTTATGACATTGTTTAAACTCTAAGGAAAAAAAGAAAAATGTTTATATAAGTTGAGTTTAAGTAAAAATAAGAGAGTTGAAGGTAATGGAATTGACTAAATGATTTAGCATCATAAATGATTTAGTATCATTTAGTCAATCCCATTACCATCAACTCTCTTATTTTTACTTAAACTCAACTCAAGTTTAAACAATGTCATGAGTATCTTCTAATTTTCTTGTATTTTCCACTGAATATGAAGGTTTGAACCTTCGAAACATGTATGGTTTTTAATTTTGTCATTAAACTAGTGGAGCAGATTATGAGTTTCTTTACCTACAAATAAATTTGAGATCACATCAATTATTTCACAACAGAACAAAAAAAACACGGTAATATTGTAACTTGTAAAATTAACACCGTAAGCTAGAAATACCTTACCGTTTAAAATTCGTACACAAACATTTGGGAATTCAAGGGAAACGCGCGCGTGACGTGTTCCTCTTGCATTTGCCGCGTTTAAACAACGATTTCCAACGACCAAGGTCTAGATAATCGTTGTGATTTGACATCACTACACTTGTTAACTGAAAACAGATATGTATTGCGTGTCACGTGGGGGTAGTGTTAGTGGTTTTTACCTAAGTATTAAGACATTCGATTTAAAAAAAGGTGTATAGGCTTACTGTAGGACACCCAAGGAGTCATCCATTTAAATTTAATAAGCCATTTCCATAACATACCCGGTGGAAATGTTGACGCAAATGTAAAAAGATTAAGTAATTATAAATAAGTAATGCTATCTTGTTGAAAATAATATATTGTTTGAATAAATTTAAACGATGTTTTATTTTGTTTTGAAAAAACTGCACAAATATCGCATTTATCACAAATATAACTTACATTATTATTATAAATATTTACAAGGTATAAAAATAAGTTAGCAATAACTTAAATGAGTTAACGATTAGAACAATAAATAAATAAATGAAAATCTATACAAAATGGATCATAAGATCATCACTGCTGTATTACTTCAATAAAAGAAAGCGTTGAACACCTTCAATTACTGTTTTTCGAGTCTTTCAACTTTGATCGACCCAGTGTTATACAGCACCAGCCTTATGGTTGTAGGGAACACAATAAATCTCAATATCGTTGAGTAACTTGTCTTATCCAATCCAAATAATGCGCCACTCGGACGTATACTCCTGGAACTCCTACTTGGCCACATCCTATTCCCCAACTGACAACACCCACTACTTGCCAAGTACCCCCTCTCTCGCACACCATTGGACCACCTCCGTCGCCTTTGCATGCGTCTTTACCTTCTTCACCTCCGGCGCAGATGAAACCCGGGTGTAGTTTAAAATCGTAGCCTGAAAGAAATTACCATATCAAGTCGTGTCACTTAATATGTCATGTATTGGGAATATTATTTCATAATAAGTCACGTTATTAGTACTTACCTAATCTGGTATTTTGCATTTGTCTTTGACATTGTCCAAAATCTACTACCGGCACATCAACTTCTTTAAGAATGTTTTGATATTTTCCAAAGTCTCCAAAGGCATCTTTTCCCCATCCTGTGGTCCAGCATCTGGCACCCGTGTAATCGTCCTGAAACAAGATCAAAATGATTTAGACTTTTATTCGTTATAGCATAGGCAGCGGTCACACTTTATTCATATTACAGTAAAAATAATCGATCAAGTCAATATTTAGACGGTTTTTGATGGTGAGTGGACCGCGTGATCCCATTTGAGATTTCGCCGCGGAACAACATAAGTCATTGTTATTGAACAATGAGACAACATCGCAATTTCAAGAGACGACGAGCCAGCGGCCGGCTGTATCGAGGGAGTAGGATACGTTTTCCTTATTCTTCTGCCTTTGATCACCCGAAGCGTTGCCAAATCGCTTTAGATAGTTGCGATTTTAGATATGTTTCCTGTAAGCCTCGGTGTGACATTTTTTTGCATTAAAACTATGAAATTAATTGAGATTATTGATAGAGCATGCAATACTTTCAAAAATGACTGTATTACTGTATTTTTTAAATTTAAACGTTATTTATCGCTTTGAAAAAAATATAATTCCTTTTCGAAAAATTCAAGATAATATAGTCATTTATATCATATTTCGAAGCTAAATTTATAATTTTAACAAATTCTATCCAATAGTTTTCTTGTAGTTTGCCACACCTTTTTACCTTAATGGAGGTCACTGATAAGTGCTCTTAATAGTTAGAGAGACGGTGACAATAGGGGGTACGTGAAGCGGAATATCAGTAATTTGTTTTTTCGTGGAGTTTAGGTCCCCCCCTATAACTTTTTTTATCTGATGAAATGCCGCTTTAGATAGGATATTCTCAATAAATTCAAAATTATATCGAGCCATGTCTGAAAATTAATTTAGAGCATCTGCGTGACCCCCAAAGTCACTGGAAACACATTTTCTGACAAGTCAACCCTTGCGTATACTTTTGCGAGCGTGTCAAAACAAAATGAAAATTAAAAAAAAAATAAAAAAATGCGAATTTGAAGTTGAAACTTTCTAGAATGGAACATTATATGTTAAAGATTATGTGAAAAAAATTTTATCGATCCAGGTCTCTCCATATCATTATTGCAATTTTTTTTAAATTTCCTCGGAGGAAATTCGGAAAACGATCGTGACATGTCAGAAAATTGTCACACTACATTCCTTGACACCCAAATATTGTGGAAACATTTTTTTCAGACGAATCGCACCTAGCTAGGCGGAATTCTGACATTATTACGTAGAGATACCGGAAGGCAGGCATCGTTCAGTTGTATGCCGGGATATTATATTCGCAATATTACCAAATTAAGCCTATTTTTCCATAAGGTGTGTAAGATTTATTGAAATCTGCTGAATTTAAACATTTGCCCGTGTCTACTTTTCACTAATTAATGCATTTCGAGCGAAGTTTAGAAATTTTGCTATCTCCGTTACGAATTCTCTTAATTTTCTCCAAAATAGAACACGTTACTGGTAACTTCATATATATCAAAATGTTCGGAAAAGATGAGGGAATGAGATAAACCTAGAAATAATTCTCCAAGGGGAATATTTTAGAAAATATAGCAGAATAAACCATACTTTTAATAAAAAGAATTTTGAAAAAAAATACCGCACTTTCGCAATATTCCTTTTATCAGAAAATTGTTTACGACTCATCTCCATGGGAATACAAATCGATTAAGCTAACTTGGACCCATGTCACTTGAGACTTTATAATTTTTCCCTAAATTTTTTTGACACGCTCGGAAAAGTATATGCAAGGGTTGACTTGTTAGAAAATGTGTTTCCAGTGACTTTGGGGGTCACGCAGATGCTGTAAATTCATTTTCAGGCATGGCTCGATATAATTTTGAATTTATTGAGAATTTCTTATCTAAAGCGGTACAGCGAAAAACCAAATTACTGATATTCCACTTCACGGACCCCCTATTGTCACCGTTTCTCTAACTATAAGTCCATTCTTTTTTTATATTGTAGGTAAATTTATCGAAAATCTCGTACATGTGTGAGATTTTAAGAAAGTTGTGAATATGTTTAGAATATACAGGTTGAAACAAGAACGGTTTTTTGAGTCGAAATTTAAAACTGTAGAGTGATGGAGAAGTCGAACTTTTTATTTTTGTATTTAATTGTTAAGTGACATCTATTACTATTACGATTTCCATTTCTTTTCCCGTAGTAGGTACCTTCCTTTCAATATCTCACAGCTGTGCGAGATTTTCGATAAATTTACCGACAATATGGGAATCGAACTTAAAATAAGACAATTATTCCCGATCAAAATCCGTCTAAATATTGAGTGGATCGACTATGTTGACTGCGAGTGTATAGTACTTATAAAATCATTCTATATGATCATTACCTGTGGATGTGGCAAACAGGCTGGTAGAATGTGGGGGTGTTTGGTCCAATCTACAGGAGTATTCATTCTGAGTATAGCCAGATCATTGTACAAGGTTCCAGCGTAGAATTCCGGATGAACTGTAACGACGGCGATATCGCGTTCGATGTAAGGATAAAACTCGACATCATGATTGACATCCCATTCGCCCAAACGTACTCGCAAATCGAAGTTTGTATATCTGTAAATTAAAAATGAAATTTAGAACTGTAAATAATTATTTAATGGGTATCATTTAACTGGTTAGCAAATATTCTTATTTTTGCGAACAGAAAAATGTAATCGGTCAGCCAAAATGGCTAGTTGGTCAGCAATTTATGGACAGCAAACATTTTTGAATCAGTCAGTAATTAATGTCATAGATAGAGTGCTCTAAATTATTTTGGTACGCAAATTAAATATATAAGCTGCTATGAGCGATCCACTTTTAATCAGATATTGGTAAGCAATCAGCGGATAAGCAAAATATTTAATCTTGGTCATCAAAAAAAGCAATAAAACGTGAAATAGTGACAGTGCCCTGGGAAAACAAGTGAAAGCCCGCCCCCGCTACACCTTTTGTAGCCGATTTCCTTCTGTATTCGGCAAAAGAAAGCACAAGAAAGTTACATAAATTGACAGTGTCCTGGGACCTCTGAAGTAAGTTTACTTCTATTGACCAATTGTAAAATCTTGCTGACCAAGTAATCATTTCGCAGCTCGACTGTTAATTAAGCGGACTGATATCGGTTAAATGGTTGACAGTTTGTAGCATTTTTTGCAGAACAAGTGTTGCAGCCCGATTTTTATTTATTGCAAGCAAAATCTTTTTATGCTAACCAAATGATTTAATGCCTATTTTTTGCTGCGAACCAATTTTAATGACAAATAGAATAATTACAAAATAGTTAGTATGTTTTTGGAGGATTCATCCTTGTGTGGAAGCAGATAATATACTATTTATCGGAAATTACTTACTGTTTCACACAATGCGCTGCCGTAATAATATGCAGGGGATCTATGAGGGTACCACCACACACATACACACTCTCTTTGGGATCCCTTTTTAAAATGGCAACTTGCCAAGGGTATTCTCCGAATTCGGAATCACCGTCGACGTATACAGGGTTCTTAATACGACCGTTGATGCCTTGGGAGTGTCTTACTCCACAGGTGGCCCTGTTCGCCACTGGCACTTGGGGTTTGTATGCAGGTCTTCGACAACACACATGGCGGGGTCCACAAGCTTGAGGTCGGCCGTAATATGCTTGACGCTGAAAAAATGTTTTTATAAAATGGTATTCAGATACCGATGAACGTACAAGAAAGTGTTTATGGACGATACTTTCATCTGCTTTTAGTAAGTAAATAACACTTCATATTCGTTACCTTTTCATTTTTACTTCGACCTTCACTATTGTCAGTGGTCTGGTTTTTGTCGGTCACGTCACGTCGCCTTCTACTGGTCGGGAACTTAACCTGGTTTAAGTCTCCATCGCCCCCTAAGTCCAAGCTCTTACCCCCCCGGAACCTGCGGTACTGATTACCTAAGCCCGATTTTTCAAGATTATTCGAATCTACTTGGTCAGAAGCAATCTTGTTACCATAACTATCTACTTGGTGATTAAATTTTTGCTGATATTGATCGAAGAGGCTAATACCTGGAGAATATGTGAGGTTATCATGAGACCTGCCTACAAAAGAATCATGAACACCGCCGCCGTAGTTTAAAGGGTCATCAAAATACCCATCTAGTGCAGGTTTATGATAATAACCTCCACCGGGGCTGCTAGGACCTTGAAATCCATGAGATTCTTCTAAATTATGGTGATCTGGTGGTCCATGGAATGGCTCTGGATGGCCATGGTAATGATCTGGATGACCATGGTAATGATCTGGATGATCATGGTAATTACTTGGAGGTCCATGAATGTGACCGGGTGGGCCATCATAGATTTCAGGACCATGGTTATAACTTGGAGGTCCGTGGACGTATTCTGGAGGTCCATGGGCGTAATCTGGAGGTCCATGATGGTATTCTTGGGGATGTTCCCTGTATGGGCCGTTGTAACCTCCATGATGGTGATGATAAGGTCGGTGCACATGGTAGTGTTTGTGTTTATTGAGAATAAAGCCCTTTTTGTAATGAACGAGGTCCTCAAATTTATTCACCAAGTAACTATTGGGAGTCAGATGTAAATTTACGAACGGCTTGATAACTTTATTTCCATGATCATCTTTCGTAAACTGTACTGACAACAAGGGATTCACCGAGACCAAACCTAGATTTATACCAGTACCAGATACGGTTCCGTGGTTAGGGTAAGTGCCGTGGGGGGAGAAGGGGTACCCACCGCCTCCTTGATAGGGTAGGCCAAATGATATACCAAATGTAGGCTTAACTTTCTTCATAACTTGGTCGTACTGACTTTGGTATTGATTTTGGTATTGACGCTGCAACAATGACAGCCGATTTTATATTTGGTTACTAAATTTTGTGTTTTCTTTTTGGTTAATGTGAATGAAGCCTGATCTTTAGGTTAATTTTTGTCAAGAAGAGGCAGTGGGTACTTGAGTTGTGTTGAAGAATCCGTCTCGCCTTTTTTTGGTTAGGTACTTACCAAGGACACTGATAAGTGCTTCTGAATATAGTTAGTCATTTGCGAATGTAGCATTTTTATTTGTTAAGGAACATCATAAGCTAGTTTAACTATTAATACCGTTTCCCTTGATTTCTTTTATAGTGCATAATATATTCAAAATATTTTAGCCAAGAAATCACCAATGAGTTATTTTGAGTTATGTCGAAAAATGGCGAAATATTAGTAAAATAATATAGCGAGCACGATTCTGAACGTCGATAATAAGTGCACAAAACTGTATTTAACTAATATACTGTACAGTTTTAGAGTGGTTCTGTTTTTTATGTCGATATATGTATCAATCGAAACAAAAGGATAAATCGCTTCCTTCATGTCTTAATTTTTTTCTCCCTCCTATACGTCTGGTTAAACATTGTTAGAGTATTAGCTATTGTTAATGTTATCTGTAAACCGTGTATATTTACACTGTACTATTGTAATTACTTCATTTAAAATAAAAAATATGGTTACTAAAAGAAGGTACTTACTCCTTCAATATTATGTTCGGCATTGTCTTCTTTTTTCTCGGCTGGGGCTTCTCTTTTGGACACTTTCTTTACTTCTTCTATTACTTCAGTCACATTGACCTGCGTTTCTTTTGGTACTCGAATCTGCAATTATTATTTTCGTTACAATGTTATTTTATTTTTGTTTTATTGTTACTTTCAATTTACAACTGCCATTTATAAATAATAATAGGTGACGATTTAATATATAATTGCTATCATAAAATGACATACAAGCAAACGGGGGGGGGGGGGGGGGCACCCTCCACCCCCCTTGAGTGCGCTACGGGCGGGAGAACAACGGAATAAATAAATATAAATTATACATTATATAAATTCAGATATTTCGTTGTTCCGAACAAACCCGTTATACTCATACGTGGACAAATAATGTAAGTAACCATCTATGTGAATTGTGTGCTAGAAAAGAGATCCTAAAATGTATCCTTGAAGCCACAAAAAACATTTTTGTAAATTACTTTCCACAACAACCAAACAAAAAATGATATCTCTTGATTCGCCATTGTAAAGAATGACTCTATTTTTGGTGAATAGCAGTATTATAAATTCGACTTACAAGGGTCATCGTGCCGTTCCCATCCGTGATTACTCTAGTTTCCTCCGTTTCGGCTTCAATATCGCTCTTCAGATTTCTGGGATCCAATGCCAAATATAAGTCATCTTTACGTCCTATTACGTCATGAGTGGGACATTGGTTGTAAGGAACACAGACGCAATCATAGCTTTCGGCACTAAAATTAAAGAAATATCATACTAAATATAATTTACTGACGAGGAGAAAAATTTTGATTTGATGTTTGCTATTATTTGGTATTTTCTTGTACAAAATTTGGTCATTCCCGGTCATCTCCTTTTTCGAAACTTTAACTTATGAGTTCCTTGCGGATTGGATGCTGACGGCCAAGTGTACCGTCAACTCTTAAAGCGAGCAATGAAATTCACAATATCTTAACTTACCGAGCTGATTCCACTCCCTGGTACTTGTCAGCGTAGTTCGATCCCAAATAGTTGTTGTTAACGGAATTAACGTTCAGTTCTTTTTTATATAGATTGGTGGAACCATAGTAATCAGTATTGGAACCAAAATTATTAGCGGATGAGGAACCATAGGTACCAAGACCTGTAGAACCTACAAGAGGATGAGAAATGCATTATTGTACTTCCAGTAATTATTAGTTAATTAGGGCTTAATGCTTCGTATCAAAATTGGAAAAATGTAGTGAACAGTAGTGAACATAGAATTTGAACATTTTTGTCTTAAAAGGTTATTATTGCTTCAAAATTTCATCAAAAAGTCATGAAAGTCTTTGATCCCTTCTGTATCTAATAAATTGTAAAATAAATCTGTAAAAATTGAAGTACCTAAGCTCATAGTACGAAACACTTAGCACACTAGTGCTACTCGCACTTGACCGTTTTTGGCACTCAAAATCAATAGGTAATCGACATTTCTTACCATAATTTTCTACAACAGGTTTGGCTCCTCCAAAGGTATCACTTGACGAACCAAAGCTTCCCAACGTTTGTCCACCGTAGGAACCACCCGACGAACCATAGTTTGCCAATGTTTGTCCGCCATAAGAAGCAGTGTTCAACCCACCAACGGTGGGACCATAACTTTGGCCGCTACCTCCAAGTGGTAGGGTTCCAGTTCCGATAGGAAGAAACCCGTTGGTGTTCAAGCCAGAGTTGGAACCAAAAGAGCTGGATTGACTGAAGGAGTCCAGGGAGGTAGACACAGCGGCTGCTGCTATAGGGACTGGGTTTACAACAATCGTGGGCGACTTGTTAATTCCATCAGCGTTATGGTGGAAGTGATGATGTACGTGTTCGACTTGTCCTTTGCCATCACCTGGAGAACCACTGCCATGTCCACCTTGAGCATTTACAGTTATTTCTAGGCGCTTGTCCTTTTGGGCGCCGGTGTGGGATATGGACTCGAATTGATAAGGACTGTCGCCTACCGAAAGTTCGGGTATTTTGTTAAAATAGTTTGCTCCTGAAGGTTTGTTGTTAAAATAATCGGGGCCTGGTGGTTTGTTGCTAAAATAGTCGGCGCTTGCAGGTTTGTTGTTAAAATAGTCGGCGCCTGCAGGTTTGTTGTTAAAATAGTCGGCGCCTGGAGGTTTGTTTAGGAACTCGCCTTCAGCCAAAATTTCGCCACCTGAAATATGGATCGTTCATTAGAGTTGCTTCAAATGTTTTAGTATTAAACTTCTAACTTACTACTAATTTAATTTATAGTGTTTTGAACTGAATGCCAAAGAATATTCTTTTCAGCTCTATTCACTATAAAGTGATACTTTTGTAACTGATATTGGCCAATTTCGAGTTTAAAAACTAACTTTTCTAATGTATTATGAATTTATAGTTCCTTCGTCAAATTTATAAGTATTTTAGTATGTCCTCTTGTCATTATTATATAACCGATTTTCACATCGCGATAAAAATGTAATTATGGCATATGGCACATTTCAACCGTCAAAAATAATTATTTCTTCAAAGAAGGATAGATTCCGATGCTTACCACCTAAAAATGGAGGTTTATTTACTCCTCCATAAAATGGGGGCTTTCCACCACCCAAACTATTTCCTCCGTAACTAGGTCCATAACCTCTTCTCGGGGGCTTATTCGGTGCGAACGAGGGATATTTTCCACCCGAGGGTGGTGGAGGTTTGAATTGACCCCCGTAGGACGATCCTAATGGTTTTGGGGGTCCGTAACCTCCGCGTCCGCCCTTTACCGGGATGGTGGGAATAGGGCGGCCAACAGGGTTGATAGCTACAGGTTGGGCATATGTTAGTTCTTCGGGCGAAATGTAGGGGCGTTTGCCTTCGATTTCTTCATCACACTAAAAGATAAGTTTTATTACAGTTAATTGTTTAAAACTAGAAATAATGGATCTAAGAGGGTTAGATCAGGATTGCATGCAGTCCATAATATGGAATCTTATGTTGCATGGTCACATTTATCACATCTTAAACAATATGATTACTATGATGCAGTTCGTAACATTTACCTGCATTAATCCCAAATAACAAAGCCTGTCCTTAATAATATTCCTTGCTTCGCCTTCGTCTCCTTTCTGAAGGGCCTCTTGAACATTGGGATCGCTGTAGACTTCGTCGTATCCCTGTAGAGCCCTCCCTTGTCTTTGGGAGCCCAGGATATCATCTACAACCTGTACATAACGTAAAAAAATATGTTATATAACTTATTTCACATTGAAAGAATCCTCTACACCCGTTAAAACGACATTTTTATTAATCAATTAAATGAAAAATGTTTCTAAAAGTTTTTAGAAATGAAACAAAGAATATTGGAAAGTATTTTTTTTTAATATATGTATACAGTGTCATCAATAAAGTTGGAATCATATAGAGAAAAATTTATTTTTTGATTTTGGTCAAAATTTGTTTTTATAAGTTTTTGCTCCAATAAAGACCAAAGATGACATAATTAAAAAGGACTTTTGTTTACTGTAAAATTTGACATTTTCTTCACAAAATGTCGAAAAATGGCATTTACTGATCGAATTTAAAAAAAATGTATTCGGAAAAGTTGTTTGCATTATAATTTTATGTCTACATTCCGAATTAGAACCACTTATGATAATTTTTCTTTCCTATCTATTCTCAATATTCATTGAAAACGGAAGGCGACCACCGTAAATCTATTTATTTATACAATACTCATCGTCTAAATTCATTCTTTATACCAAAAATTCTATCAAATGGTCATTTACCTAAAAAAATTCAAGTGCAGTTTAAAAATGTTGCATATCTCATAACTTTAAAGATTTAACCAACGAAAAGGATACTCTTAGTTTTTAAATAGGAAACATGTTGAAAAATAATGAACATGTTGTAGGGTCTACTTCCGTTTTCAATAAAAATAGATATTTACCAAAAATATGTATATAGGAAACAAAAATCATCATAAGTGATTCAAATTTGGTTGGTGGGCATACAATTGCAATTCAATCAACTTTTCCAAATACATTTTTTAAATATAGTTAGAGAGACGGTGACAATAGGTGGTCCGTGAAGTGGAATATCAGTGATTTGGTTTTTCGTGGAGTTTAGGTCCCCCTCTACAACTTTTATATCTGATGAAATGCCCTAGAGCGTTGCTGAGAGGCGCTGTACCGCTTTAGATAGGTAATTCTCAATAAATTCAAAATTATATTGAGCCATGTCTGAAAATGAATTTACAGCATCTGCGTGACCAAAAAGTCACGGGAAACACATTTTCTGACAAGGCTTTGGGAATAATTCGACATTTACCTTATTAACATCAGTTACATTTTGTTGTAATTCTTCTTGTACGTTTTCACTGGCCGCCTGTTGGAGATCTAAGTTCGACGTTTCATAGTTTTGGGCGGTTTCATCAGCATTGAGCGAAATATCTTTAGTATTTTCTTGATTCCATGACCAATTATTTTCTTGAGCTTGTGTTGTGTAGGTAAAAACTAGAAGGAGAGCCCAGTGGGCTAAAACCAATCTCATCGTGCTAGAAACAAACAACAAAATATTTGTTATCTTATTTGAATATTTTTTAAACCATAAGCCGTGCCTTATTTTCTTTCTAAATGTTAACTTTATGAAAACTTAATGCAATAAAACTTTCTTGGCAATTCCGTTTATTGATAGACTGCGTAATCTATCTGAAAATGTTCAAAGTGAAATCGCAATAATTAAATAAAAACCTAATATTCGCCCTCACAGTTTGTCAATTTTGGTCAGCCGTGGGAGGTTATTGGCAACAGCGTCAAGTCAAAAGTAGGCCAAAGACCTTTTCGCGTTGCTTTTACTTTCTTTGACATGGAACACTTTCTTTATAATATTATGTTGGCGACCAAAACATTTCTTCTTCACCTCGATGATGTCATTGGTGTGCTAACACCCTGAGGTGTTAAAATTCACGAACCTTTATGATGTAACGTTAATTTATTCTTATTATTGATTGTATTTATCGAAATGGAAGTAATTATTGTTTTTTGTTATCATTAATATTTACTACTTGTCTTACCATGAAATATATTTCCTAATATATTTTAAGTAATGAAGAGCCTAGTGGCATAACGTACGAATAAACCCACCTTTATTAATATGTACCTAACTTCTTTTTTTCAATGCAATATCTATAACATCAAGTAGATTTTGTCAAAGTTATAATTTTTGAACCAGAACAAAACTCTAAAGTCTCCGTAGCTTTCTGACCTACAGGGTGTAACAAATTCGTCCTTCACAACACTTGCTGGTTTTCGACGTTTTTTCTTTAGATTGACCATTTTCATTAAAAAACCCATATCCCGTTCCTGTAATTTACTTTTGTTTCCTATTTCTGTCCTTAAGAGGATGCCAGAGTCGGTCGAAATCTCCGATTTGACCCCTGTTCGTTTCACGCTTCAAAGGCACGAGCCGAATTGGATCTTCCCCCGCTGAAAAACGAAGTTTTCGCTTTCTATGAAAACGGTACATTTAAAAACAAATTTTCTTAACGAAAGATGTCTAAATTTTGTTAGCAACTCGAGGAAAGTCCATCATTGTTTTCTAAAGGGACCAGTAAAAAAAATTAAATCTAAAAATTTTCCGGAACAAAAAAATATAGACTTTCCGCGAGTTTTAGTTCTATTACAAAGTTTTTTTCCTTTGACATTTTTTTCCTAAAACAGGAATAAACGCTTGAGAAGAAAACTCGTTAACAGGTACTCCGGAATCCTATTAATTATTATTATTACTTACTTCTACTATTTTTTTATACTTCAAACTAATAGTTTTATCAAATTTCTACCTACCATTAGTATAAATAAAATCTTACCCTTAAATCGAGCCAATTAAACCGATTTTTTTTAAACAAAAGTAAATACAGGAACGTACTAGAGGTATTTTATTGAAGATGGTCAATTTAAGGAACAAAACGTCAGAAACCCATTAGGTGTTATATACCACTGAACTTAGATTTAGTCCCTCTTTCATAATTTAAACAAAAGTCCAGGTTCGTATTAAAAAAAATTAAGCTGATGATGGTGACCCAAAGATGAAACGTCGCATTAAGGATCTAATGATGCGATCTTGTGGAGAATAAAAGGTAGCATTGAGAAAGTGAACTTTATTTTAGGCCATGTCTTCGAACAATGTCAGGAAAAAATATAAAATGAAGCGCAAAATTTTAGATTTGTCTAAATATTTCTAAAGTTCTCTGGATTTTTTTTTGTGGTTTATTATTTGGGCCATAATTACGCAACTTTGTCCCATTTAACCGACGATAACGCGCACGAATTTGTCTCGTGTTATCTTCTGATACAAGAAACGAGTCAAATTGTCACTAATATAAACAATAACCATGCATTTTTTCTTTAGTAAAACATGAACTTCAATATATACCCAAACAGAACCATTTCTTTTATTTATCTCTGAAATTAAAGAACCGAAACGTAAAAGCGCTTTTCATTTTACTGGAACACTTTCACTAATCGCTCCTATTGTCTTCTGTTGCAAGTCACTAAGTTGATGATTTAAATACAATGGTTATAAAAAAAGTTGTTTCTAGTTAGTTTTAATATGTGTTCTTTATTGTTCAAAATAAATAGGTATATTTTATCTATACAAACGTATAACGGTGTGGACACACATTCCCTACCGCTCTGGTGCTGTAATATTCACATTGTAACACTAATGCGATAAAGTTGTGCCTGTATATTCATAATCTTATTAGGGGACCTACACCTCCGAGCCATGATTTTCGATAATACGTTGACCCCCCCCCCCCCTGGTTTCTCGCATTGCGATATGCCCTAACGACTGGGGAGTGCGTACCGTCTCCTGGTATAGGAGGTACATTTTATCTATGCAAACGTATAACGGTGTGGACACACATTCCCTACCGCTCTGGTGCTGTAATATTCACATTGTAATACTAATGCGATAAAGCTGTGCCTGTATATTCATAATCTTATTAGGGGACCTACACCTCCGAGCCATGATTTTCGATAATACGTTGACCCCCCCCTGGTTTCTCGCATTGCGGTATGCCCTAACGACTGGGGAGTGCGTAGTACCGTCTCCTGTCCCCATAAGAGAAATATCCGATCTTATTCGGCCCAATTCTCAGCGTGAATGGGGTTGTGATGGGGGATGATACATTTTTCATTCGTCCCTATTTTTTTTTGACGCCGGACAGTAACACCATGACTTACTCCACTAAAAGAATCGTTATACCGGCCGTGGAGTTTGAACTTACGAATTCTCGCCACTGAGTTACCAGTGACTGAGTTCAAGTAAATCTAAAATATATTGTGTCCATGTTCAAACATACTAAAATATTATCGAACTGGTTTAACCGAACAAACCAGTACTAAAAGTTTTAGTTTAGCTAATAAATTCGGTACACTTATATAAAAGTAACAAAAAAAAAACGTTTCTTCGTTCTCTACGATTTTGTTGTAAATTCCGAAATTTTATTGTAAATTAAATGAATTAATTTTAAAAAATCTTTCAAACTGGGGACATATCTCCACCTATGTCTTTAATTTATCATTAATATTTTATTAATGTTAATAATAATGAGATTTTTTTTTTGGTGGTTTTAGTGGTGTTAATCAAGGGTGCGTCTGACGAGAAAAACTCGAGACCGTTTGTTTTCATGTAGAATTGACCAGGCTAATCAGAAAAAATATTCATATAGAAAAATATCAGTGGCGTACCATCTTGTTTGCAGGGACGCCACTGGTGGAACAATTGAATAACTTTTCTAACTAAAATGTGTGGTTCTATATCCTATTAACACATACCAAAATTGAAAATAATATCTAACGTACTTTCAGTGAAATAAAAAAAAAACATTTGAAAAATAAAAAGTCAACACCCTGTAGCGTCCGTTGCGGACATATGTTCATATTAACTTTTCTTTATAAAATGGCTTAAGGAATCACCCCTGAAATATTAGCACGTCATTAAGGAACACCCTGTATTGTAATTTATCACTTAAAAAATATTAATTCTTATGGTAAAATAATTTAAACTGTATATCGCAGTCTTATTACGAAGTACATGAATTTTATTTCTATACTTGTTTATTTTTTAAATAGCTTTTAATTTTTATTGTTTTTTTTTTCAATTTTTTAATTTATAGTTTCCATGGGCTATACAGGGTGTTCCATAACTTATGGACCATAGAGCCACTGGAGGTACTAACATCAAAAAGACCGATTAAGTCATAAAAGTTTTTTCGAAACGTTTTACGTTCTAGAAATACAGGATGTTGAAAATGAAAGTTTATTTTCGAAAATAAGCCATAATTTGAAAACGGCTCAATATGTCGGATTGAAAGTTGGCGGTAAGATTTTTTATGAGAATTTGTAGAAATTTTAAAGTATCATATTAGAGGACGATAGTTTCATTCACGTCAGGTTTAATAAATCTATGCTTTTTGTTCTTATCTGTTATTCAGATTTTTAATTTGTATCATTTAACTGGTTAGCAAAATATTCTTATTTTTGCGAACAGAAAAATGTAATCGGTCAGCCAAAATGGGTAGTTGGTCAGCAACTTATGGATAGCAAATATTTCTGAATCGGTCAGTAATTAATGTCATACTAGAGTGCTCTAAATTATTTTGGTACGCAAATTAAATATATAAGCTGCGATGAGCGATCCCCTTTTAATCAGATAATGGTAAGCAATCAGCGGGTAAGCAAAATATTTAATCTTGGTCATAAAAAAAAAGCAATAAAACGTGAAATAGTGACCTGGGAAAACAAGTGAAAACCCGCCCCCGCTACACCTTTTGTAGCCGAGTTCCTTCTGTATTCAGCAAAGAAAACACAAGAAAGTTACATAAATTGACAGTGCCCTGGGAAAACAAGTGAAAACCCGCCCCCGCTACACCTTTTGGGCCTTGACTGCTACACCGAATAAAAACACACGTACGCAATTAGCTACTCGTATCACGCGACTGCTTTCGCTCCGCCCACAGTAACGAACTTTGCCGATTATTCAAAACAAACGCAATCCAATGATTTATATTGATAACCATTCTTTTAATATGCAAGCCTCTGAAGTAAACTGCTTCTAGACATGTTTTTTCCTACTGCCCAATTGTAAAATCTTGCTGACCAAGTAATCATTTCGCAGCTCGACTATTAATTAAGCGAACACATGATATTACAAGCGCACTGATATCGGTTAAATTGTTGACAGTTTGTAGCATTTTTTGCAGAACAGGTTTTGCAGCCTGATTTTTATTTATTGCAAGCAAAATCTTTTTATGCTGATCAAATGATTTAATGGCTATTTTTTGCTGCGAACCAATTTTAATAACTTCTCATTTTTAATCCAAGATTCTCAAAGAAGGACAATTTCTAAACTAAAAATATATACGTATACTTGGCTCGATTTTAATATCTCTAACCGTTTTGAAGATATTTCCATTTAAACATCACAATGCATCAAAAAAAATCAAAGTAAAAATGGAAATATCTCGAAAACGGTGACTTAGAAATTGAAGATCGAGCAAATACACCCTTTTAGTTTAGAAATTGCCCTTCTTTTGATTTAAATAAAATTGCCACCCTAAATTAATTATATTTATTGCCGGTCTGTTAATCGCTCGCGTACAGTTAAACAATTAGGCATAGGGCACAATATGGTAGAGATTGATGTGTTTCGGGCTTCGGCCCGAACAAACCCGGTCAATGATTTTTTAAAAAATACTTAATAACAGACATATGAGAAAAATAATCGTATATTGATTAAACCCAGTTTATGTAAGTAGCGCCCTAAAAAAGAAATTTTGCAAATTCTCATTTCTTACTCAAAAAAACATCATACTGCCAACGTTCAATCCGCTATATTGAACCATTTTGAAATTATAACTTATTTTCGAAAATTAACTTATGATTTAATGGGTCTTGTAGGACACCCTATGTTTATTTTTTAAATGTTTGCAACAATCTATACATAATTACTCCCTAAACTACTAAATTACAATTTGCTAATAGTCAAATAGTGTGGATAATTACTTAAAAAAATATATTCCCTTCCTCTAACACACTAACTTTGATTATGCCCCCCTTTTAATTATAAAAATTCGGCACTCACTCAATGTTTATTAATTTACGGGCACCAGAAAAAAAAACACTCCACAGAAAACCGACAGCAATGTTAAAATTTCACTCTCTATCTCCGGATTATATAGGAACCCCCACGCGTCTTAAGATTCACTTTCTTTAAGCAGTACCGCAGGAGTACCAATTGTATATGTATTTGTTGCGAATTGGGTACCATGTCTGTGAATTGTAGACGAAAATTTTCTGATTTTGATTATGTGAATAACTTTTGAAATTCGATAGAAATTTTCATATTTTGTTTAGAATCTTCTATTCTTTCTTGCTTTGAAATATTCTTGAAACTAGCAATTATGGCTACTTACCAGTTTTCGTATTTTTAGGTTTAATCCAATGTACAGTGAACAGTTTTCTGGCGCACTATAGAAATATTTTAGATAAAAATTCAAGTTTTCTTAAATATTTTATATTAAAAATATATTTTAAATTATTATCTTATCTATAGAAATAAATAAAAGGTACTGAATGCTCCTCAAACACAGAACCATACTTTATATAATAACCATATACAAGAAATATTGGTTGCATTTGTTCGTAAGGGGGGTACCATCGAGCCGGATTTTTAAGAATTGGTGCGTACCAAACGGATCTGAGAAGAAATTATGCAATTTTGGTAACTTGGATTTTCTGAATGACATTTTGAGTCTTGAAGTAGTATGTTTGATTGTTTTGGTGACATTGAACTGGATTTAATAGTTTTTTTGCAGGATTTTAGAGGCTTATTTTGTATGTATGTTTCGTGTTAATTTAAAATAATTTTTTGAAACTTTATTTATTCTTATACAACATTATTTGTAAACTTAGCTTTATATTTAAAAAAAAATACATGGCCATCGATTGGTCCTTAGGATTTGCCATGATATACAAAAATAATTTATATTTGAAAAAAATACCTGACCATTTGATTGGTCCTAAGGATTTGCCATCATATACAAAAATAATTTATATTTAAAAAAAAAACCTGACCATTTGATTGGTCCTAAGGTTACGGCATGATATACAAAAAATAATTTATATTTAAAAAAAATACCTGACCATTTGATTGGTCCTAAGGCTACGACATAATATACAAAAAATAATTTGTAGTTGAAAAAAATACCTGGCCATCGATTGGCCCTAAGGATTAGCTATGATATACAAAAATAATTTATATTTAAAACAAAAACCTGACCAGTTGACTCGTCCTAAGGATATGGCATGATATACAAAAAATAATTTATATCTGAAAAAAAAAATTGCTGAAATGACACGTGATATGATATAATATGTTATAACAAAATATCAAGCTTGCTGAAATGTGGTCAGCTCTTAGCAGGAATTTAACTGTGACTAGATACGTCAGCTTCGTTAGGATAATGTTATTTTTCAACATAATATCTCTGAAGTTCGTAGCGTTTCCTGCAGAATAAATTTATATGGATAGTATGAATAATCAACTAAGATTAAGAATATCCCTAACCTAAATATGCCGAAACTGTCCAGTCCGGATATCGACTGAGGGTATAAAACGTCCTTGTAATATAACATCAAACATGTTGCTAACGAAATTTAGATTTTTTTGATGAGTACACTCACTAGAATTGGGTTTCTTCGACCGTTGGAACACTGAGCCAAAGTACATAGCAAATTTGTCGGCCACATCCCAAGCACTACCACCGATCTCTGAAGGGATACCAGGTTTTGCCCGCTTAGACCTTCTAAAGCTCCAAAAGCTGCTGGAGTAACTGTTGACATTATTCTCAGCAGTCTCACTCGTGTACAGTTTGAGACTTATCAGGAGTTCTCAGGTTATTGTAACTATCCGGTTTTATTTGAATGTGCAGACGATTTTTCCTCGGTGCCAAAGAAAAGTAAACGGGATATTTATCCTTATTCTCGGTCCAAACA
The DNA here is from genome assembly GCA_963991005.1 of Barypeithes pellucidus. Lineage (NCBI taxonomy): Eukaryota > Metazoa > Arthropoda > Insecta > Coleoptera > Curculionidae > Barypeithes > Barypeithes pellucidus. Next base: position 27,086,642 of record OZ022564.1, on the reverse strand, counting down.
TCCAGAAACCGTGTCATAAAACAAACCATTTATTTACATTGTCAGTCATCTGAATATCTGACCAATCAATATCCATTATACCCTATTAATTTTACCAATTCAGGAGCATAAACAAACATAAACGTGTCATAGCCACGTGCTAGATGCATAAACTTATTGCTATTGGTCCATCGGCGATAGATCTTCTAATGCCCGCGGGCTTCGTTTCTTAACAGAGTCGTACTTTAGTGTAGGTTATTATTTCAGGTCTATTGTTATATTGTTCTTAATGCGACCCTGTGTGCTGTTCACGTGCTCGTCGCGTGTATTTGTCTTGGTCTACTGAATTGGGAAAATAAATGAAATTACTATAAATCATATATATCATAGAGAAGTCACCCCGTGAACTAATATAAATATATTCATGCTCATTCCTGTTGTGATCCGGGCACAGTCATACTCAAGGCTCGATGATATCGATCCTCATTTAGAATTGGGTTTTTAAGATTTTTAAACAAGTTATAGACATATTCGACAGTAGAAGATCAAGTTGTCTTTGCATTTTGTTAAAAACAGTATTATACTGATTAGGAAAACTTCAAAAAATGTTTAACAACTTACTTTTTTCACAGCCTTCTGTAGAAATGTATAATGGTAGGTGAAAATCCCCTAAAATGATCATTTTTACATCCTCATTCAAATACCTTCAAACAGAAACATTTATCCAACTCTCTGGTTTAGTAAATAATTTTTAATCATTACTTCGTCTATGAATTATTCCCTCTGTAATCTTGGCGGTATCCAGGCCACCAAAATACATTAATGGATGAGATCGGGTATCGTGAGTGCGAGAGATTACGCTAGTTAGGTCATACCAAAAACATTTAATTAATAAATATACAGAATTGTTTTTATTCTGTCACAATCATACAAGGTTTTAAACAGTAATCAATGATGCCAAGTCTGTACTGAGATTCCTAAATCTACCGCCTGCGATTGAAACCGATAAGTATAATATTATCCGAGCATCAAATTGCAATGTTTTAAGGAAATCACAGTGGCAACGCTGTATGCTCATTTGTACCTGCTAGTAATGACCCTGAAGTTTAACATTTTCATTCATTTTCGTCGGCAGTGTTGTTATCGGTTTATCGCTTCTGCTATTGCGATTGTTTGTTGTCGATTATGCTTTTGGACTAATTTTTAGTGTTTTTTCGAACTAAAACTATTTATTAGCCATCTACAATGGTTCGTCGAATCAGTGCGTGGTGTGTAAGAAATTCGACTATTCTAACCCCGGATTAATATTTCTTCGGTAAGTGAGAATAATGAGGTTATGTTTCTTTTTAGGTGGTGTACCTAATTCTATATTCTAAGTAAATATTGCAAAAATATGGATTATTCCTTCATATTATCTGAATTTCTGAAAAGAATACCTACAACGATTACCTATTTATGGCTAATGTTAGATCGAAATTATCTAGACGTGTACCTTATTGCAGCGTTGCCATTTTTTAAAGCCATCTTCTTCTAACTTATTTAAAACTATCGAACTGTGCATGATTGTAAATAAATGTTGTTTTATGAATGGAATATTTTGTCTCCCCTATATTATTTATATGTTTATGGGTCATACCATGACACATGAAACTCAGGGATGTTAGTCCTTCGGGGATGCCATGGTTATAATATCTGCTTGGTTCGGGAATGGCCCAGACAGCGATAGCATTATGCAATTTTGCACTGTATTTAAATTTTCAAGAAACATTTCTTCGAAAATTCTTTCAAAGGTATAATTTATATTTCAATGTGGGTCAAAGACACTTCTGTATAAATATACAAATTGTTTGGGTTTTTCTGTTGTGTCATAATAATAAAGAATTGTTGGCGCATACTTACCGTATTAAGAGTATGTGTACTTAACCTTTGTAAAAAAATTATTTACCTGCTGATATGGTTTGGAAATTATACAGGGTGTCCCATACCTTATAGGCCTTAGAGCAACTTGAGATAGTAAACATCAAACCAGATCGATTAAGCCAACGGTGTGGGCGCAGGTATATTCGGGGAAAGGCCCAGGATGGACATAAGCATTCCTCTGGGGACCTACGCCACCGTATACCAAGCGGAAGTTCATGCCATACAAGCATGCGTACTACAAAATCTTGAACAGGGCTACCACAACCAAAAGATATGCATCCTGTCGGACAGTCAAGCTGCTCTTAAGACTCTGAACTGCAATCGGTTTACTTCAAAACTTACACTGGAGTGTCATATTAACCTGAAACAACTGGCGGCCAGGGGGAACTAGGTAGAGCTCTTGTGTGTCCCTGGTCACTCTGGAATATTAGGTAATGAGAAAGCGGATGAACTAGCGAGAGCCGGATCCGCTCAAAGTCCTAGGGGCCCCGAACCGGCCTTTAGGCTATCAAAACAGGCAACAAAATAAACATTAGATAGATGGTCGAACAAACAACACCTATCTCGATGGCAAGGGTTACCTGGTTAAATACACGCACGGGCCGTAATTGGAAAACCATCGAAGATACTATCGGATGAGATGCTAACCCTGACGCGGCCCCAGCTGGAACAGGTGATGGGTCTGATAACAGGCCTCTGCCACCTACGAAAACATCTTCAACGGATAGGTATAAACCAGGGATCCATTGCATGCAGACTCTGTGGCGAAGAGGATGAAACCACTTCATACATAATATACCGCTGCGTAGCGCTGTCTCGTAGAAGACAAAATATCTTCGGGAAGATATAACGTGGTGATAACCTCCCACATGATAAGATTGGTAGAAGGTTACTGGACCTCATAGAAGGAACAAACATCGAGAGACAGAACAACAAGATCGGGGTACACAGTAAGTCGGTAGGCTGCTGTGATACAAGTTCGGGTCTTTAAACCGACCACTGCCTTTAACCAACCAACCCACCAAGTCATATAAATTTTTTCGAAATTTTTCTCGTTCTAGACACACAGGATGTTGAGAGTTAAAGTTTACTTTCGAAAATAAGCCATAGAAAACATGTATCGGATTGAAAGTAGCGAAGAAAGCGGTATGGTCGATTTATGAGTAAGTAGAGGGCGCTAATTCCTTACACTGGGTCTAATAAATCTATGATTGTTTTTCTTACGTGTTATTAAGTATTTTTAATGCAAGAACGGCAATTTCTAAACTGAAAAGGTATAGTTGCTCGACCTTAATTCTCTAACCGGTTTCGAGATATTTTCATTTTTACTTTGTTTTTTTTTGATGCATTGTGATGTTTAAGGACGATCTCGCAAAATTCTGCGGTCGAGTTATGAGAGGTCCGATGACCACCGAACCCGATCTATTGACCAAAAAGTCCTGGTTTACTTTACAAAAACGTCCTCCTTCACGATAGTGCCCAAGTCCATAAAGCAGCGAAAGCTCAACCCATTATCAGCGAGTGTAACTTTTTTGAGATGGATTACCTGCCATATAGTCTCGATTTGACTCCTTCTAACTTCTTCTTATTCAGATATTTGAAAAATCATCTCACGGGACGTCATGTGGCATACGATACCTCATGCGTGCAGATGGTGATGCCCATTTTGAAGACAAATATGAATATATTTTTCCTGATAAGCAGTAAGTGTGTTGAAAAAGTTAAGGACCAATATATTGAGAATGGAAATTACGAATTTCATTTTTACGAAGAAAACTTTTGTACTTCTCCCGCTTTCTATACTATTCATACCCCACGTCTATCTATTTCTATAGCAGAAGAAGTCTTAAATCTTAAGATATAAACACGGTTACTCATGGGTGTTAAAGTAAAATTGCATAACGCTTGGCGCGTTATGTAAAAGGTAGTATTACTTGGGAATTCCTAATTGATTTGTACAACAACACGAACGAAATACTATAGAATGCATATTAATTTCTTTTCATTGATTTATATTTTCGGAATCGGAATTACCAGTTAACAAATCGACCTTATTGAAGATTGTGAATAAAAATTATTAGAAGGCTGGAATTGTTTGCAATTTAATTTATTGGTATATTTCTGGCAAATTCATTATCAAGTCATATGTATAGAATTTAGTATTATTTTTTGTGTGTTCCTATTTACTTCTTTCATTACGCTACAAATTCTGTTTCGTGATCCCTAGTTTTTAATTTTTATTTCTCTATTAAATCAGATTGTTAAGTCTTCATTTACAAATATTATATCAATTTCTTCTGATTTTTCTTTAATAACTTGTATTTTCTCCATTTTAAGGTTCAATTGTGCTTAAAAGTAAAATGTAATATTACAAATCCTGTGAACTTGATATGGTTTCTTTTAATGTCAATTGGATGGCCACCTCAAAACATCATTACAACTACATAATAAGTATCTATACAGGGTGCCCTAGATAATGAGGGCCTCTATGGGGATCTCGTTAATGGTAACCGATACAACTTCGATTAAATGGGGAAAAGCATCACAATCAAAGCACTAAGAATATGCCCTACAAAAAGTTTTGGTAAGATTTTTAAGTTTTCAGTTATTTAAGAGGAACTGAAATTTTTAATTTAATTTCTTTTCGATGTTAATATTGAAGTTAGAGCAAAACTGAGAAAATATTCTCACAACCAGTTTTAGTTAACTCTAAGAATACATAACAAATTTTTTTATACGACGTTTCGTTTTCAAGCAATGATCATCAACTTCATTTTTTCTAATACAGGACCGTATATTTTATATTGTTAAATTTTAAGACCTTCTTCTATTCTAAATTCATGGATGTATCACACATTTTCGTTTAATTACGTTTCGAGTCTTTTTAATCATCTTCATGAAATTTTCAGGATATGGACCTGCATTTTCCATGATTTTGTAAAAAACAGGTCAATGCAGTAGGTACTAAAATAAATATTTTTAAAATTATTTTATAATAATGCACTACATAATTTTCATAAAACAAGATAACTAACAATTACAATAATTAACAATAACAAAACAGTAATTATGAAAAAATAAACAACAAATAGGTACATCGGCAAAAAAACATTAACTAAAGTAAAACGAACAGTGAATTATTATAAATTAATTTTCCTAAAGGTGGTCGAAATGATTTCCTTCAGTCTCCAAACAAATAGCATTTTAAAATTGCAGAATTAAAACATATTCATTAGCATTTCTGGCCTTACCCTTTGAAAGGCGCCAATGACTTTACTACTCGTCTAAGATCTCTGGAAAATGATGAAAATCATCACTTTCACTTCACTTTTTGGAAAATTAATTTCTAATAAACTACTGTTAGCTTTACTTTAATTAATGTTTTTGCCGATGTACCTATTTGTTCTTCCTTTCTCATATTTACTGTTTTGTTATTGTTAAAAAATTATCTTGTTTTATGATTATTATGTTAGTGCGATATTATGAAATAATTTAAAAAATATTCATTTTAATACCTACTTTATCGAAGATACAGGTCCGTATCCTGAAAATTTCATGAAGATGATTAAAAAGACTCGAGACGTAATTAAACGATAATGTGTGGTACATCATTTAGAATAAAAAAGATCTTAAAATTTGACTTTCTAAAATCAGGGCCGTATTAGAAAAAATGAAGTTTATGATGATTGCTTGAAAACGAAAAGTCGTATCAAAAAATTGATATGTATTCTTAGAGTTCACTGAAAGTTGCTGTGACAATGTTTTGTCAGTTTTGCTCGAACATTAATATTAACGTCGAAAAAAAATTTAATCAAAAATTCAAAATTTCAATTAAATAACTATAACTATATTGTTCGTGCTTTGATTGCGATACTTTTCCCCCATTTAATCGAAGTTGTATCTCTTACCATTAACGAGATCCCCATAGTGGCCCTCCTTATCTCGGGCACCCTGTATATGACCGAAATGATCGATTAAAGATCTCTTTCATTATTTCGTAATGACTCGTCGCCAACGTAAACGTTATGGAATGATTAATATTGCCAAAGGCCAATTTCTTCTTGGTATTGCAGACACGATTTTGGTGAAGGTCACTTTTTCCCAATTATTGAATTTGTATTATTATTAGCGGTTTAATTCAATTGAATTTATGTGTGAAGAATAACTAATCGGTATAATCCGAATTACTCACATGAGAGGAACAAAAAATATATAACGAACAAAAAATATATAACGCTATAATCATATAGCCATGAAAATTTTTATAATACAGGGTGTTATGGAAATGACTTATTATATTTAAACCGGCAAATCCTGAGATGAAAATAAATTGAAGAAAAATAACCTTAAATGGCTCCTTTAATTATTGTACGAAATAATATACACTTTATATGAAATCTGAAAATTTACGTGGCCGCTACTGAGGACGTTCGCAATCAATAATTTATTGAGGCGGTGTTGTCATATATTGCACGTGTTCAGTTTTTGACAACAAGACGTCTTTAACTCGCGTTATCACTTCTTATTCAAACTTTTTAGAAAAATAATATTACAATTTTAAGGTACATCCTCTCTTACCTTCGATCTTATAATCCGTTTTATAATTAAATTCCATAAAAAAATAAAACACAAAAAGTATATTTTGCAACAGAACCAACAATAGGTACTATCACACAAATTTGAAATCACATCACAATATTTCTTATTATGAATTATTTCACAACAGAAAAATAATCGGGTAATGCTACAACTAACAAAACGTTTAAAATTCGTATACATCAAGCTCGTGGAACCCTCGACAGCGTCATCCCATACCCGAGTGTCGAAAAATACTGACGCAACGATAGTCGCGCGCGGCAGGTATCCAAGCAAGGGCGAAACATGCGGTGTGACCTGACAACACTGTTAGTATACTCTAGTGACCCACATTGTTGGTAACTGAATCCAGATGGAACGGCGCGGTAGTATGTGGGTAAAAAGGGTTTTTACCTTAGTATTTAGATATTCGATTTTAAAAAAAAGTATGTAGACTTTCTCTAGGACACCCTAGGAGTCACCCATTTAAATATAATAAGTCATTTCGCAGTTTGACGATTAGTTGAGTTATCTTAGCCCTTATATTAATGAAAAACTTGAACTAATTATAGTCCATTATCGTCAATAATTATTCTCTATTTTTCAACACCTCGGAAGCTGACAGTAAACGCATAAACTTATTTTGCACAAAATTCTAAATACACGGAGGGTGGAAGGTTCAGCCAGGTGGAGGTTTCGGCAACCGTTAATCGATCTTTTATTTTTTAAATTTCCCGCCATGTTTTTGTTACCCAGCTTGCCTCTTGATGTGCTCTTTGCAATATGGAGTGCACTGGCTCTTTGAGCGTGAGCTGCTATAATGTGGAGACTAATTTATTATGTTTTGAGTAAGTGAACAAATAAGATTTATTTTTGAACTTTGAAGATAAATTTTTGTCCAAAATAATATGACGATTTTTGTGACTGCATCTTTGTCTTAGACGTTCAGTTTTTTTTAGAAAAAATATGTTGTGTTCCCAAACAAATAATAACCAACTGGATCATGCTAAAACCATTTAAAATCAAATTCGTTTCGTTATGTAATTGTATATTAATAATCTGATGTGGGCAATTCCAAAATTAAATGCCATCCGACTTCTTCCGATAGCGATATGTATAATTTGCACTTTCCCTTTCTCCGTGTCTAAATGTTGGTAATTAGGTATCATGATGATATTAGGTACCAACCATTATGTATTTTTAATACTTGCTGTTTAATAATTTCTTCCGCGGAAAATCCCGGATTAACAATTTTAGCTAAACAAGGAGAAAATTTATTGCGTAAATTGTGAAATTGAAAGACAACAATTCACTATTTCTTACGGTAGCCGCTTTGGATTTATACTTAATTTATCAGTTGTCCAATGGCTTTTTACACTGTTGTATGTAGTGACGAGCGATATCGTGATTTTTCAATCACGTTGTGAGACGTTATTGTTATTTTTTTATATCAGTAAAATTAAAGCGTGACGTGATCACGGTTTATAAATTTTTATCACTGCTAAGCGAGATATTAACTAGATAATATACGTAAGAGAATATTGCGCGAATCGTAAAATAATTGGTGGGTGATGGTCGATGTATTTAAATTATTTATTATGTATACTACTTTACTACTAAAAGAACTGTAACAAAACAAAACAAAATCTGTAAAAAATATTACACAACATTGATAACAAGCAAAAGAAAACGTGATTTATACCTAGATTAAAGTAGAATTATATCGATACATGCATCGAATAACATTGTAAGTGACATTTTGACCAATTTCAGAGTTCAAAATAAATTTCAAAGTTTAAAACCTAAAATTTGGTTTTTTAGCTTAATTTTTCTTTTACATGACTCTTTCATCCCAGTTGTATCTGATTATTTTGGTATTTTGCCTGTAGTATCATGGAAAAATAATATACCGAAACTTTTATGTCTTCTCCTCTAAGAATACGATTTGTCACTTACAATATTATTCGATGCATATATCGATATCTTTAAAAAAACTATGATGAACTAACCACTGTGCACTTTACAACAAACTATTTGCAAATACGCATCATTTGGGTTTTCGTATTACTTGTTTCCTTAAAAAATGCCCAGAGCTCGCTAGTCTTTCGAATATTACTACTCATTTTCTTTTCACGGTTTCAAGTTCAATATTCGGAAGTCACAACGACCTGACAACTTCACGAAATCATATTTTCAATAATAAGTCTATACAGGGTCCGCAAACCAAGCGTGGACGGAAGATTAAATCGTTATCAAAGAACTTATCAACAATACTAAAACAGCTTGAGATATTGGATTAAAAGCGGCATGTTTTAAAAATATTTTACATTATACAGGGTGGCCCAAAAAAGTGTGACAGCATAAAGTTATATTTTTTTAAATGGGACACCCAGTATTTTATTGCATATTTAGGTTCGTATTACTATCGTTTATAAGTGCCTCAAATTTTATTTAATATGGTTCTGTAGTTTCGGAGAAATAAATTAAAAACTAAAATAAAAGTTTTGCAGTCCTGAATAAAAAAATCAAAAAAAAACAATCCAGAACTATTTTTTTAAACTCGGCATGAATGAAATTTATGACAAGAGGTCTAGAGATAGTTTGAATGTAATTGCGTTTATTTATTTTATACAGGGTGTTCATAATAAGCTTTGAAAAACCCCACATTTTAAAATAATTTTTCTCAAGTTTTTTAAATGGAACACCATGTATATTATTTGGCTATTTGACGTAGAAATCATAGACAATTTTTGTTTGTAATACAAGCATATAAGTTATATCTAGCCGTTTTCGAAATAATTGTAAATTTCATAAATTATGTTGTTTAAATAGAGTTTTTATTGGGAAATTTTGTTATAGGCGACTAGACTAATATTTGTAAACTAAAGCAAATGTTCAAAATAGCTTCAATTTACTTAATTTAATGATTTTCCTCTACTGCCAACATAACTCTTAATTCATTTTCTTCATTAATAACGGGTTTATTGATTATCTCCTTTTTGTGTACGCAATGCTTCCTGTTGCAACAAATCTTTGCAACAACTTCTCGAAGGCTTCTGGTCTCGGCTTTCTCTCAATATCTGGATATATTTCAGCATACACACGGCTCGCGAGGAGGCAATTTCTTGCACATTCACCCAGTATAAAAATCATATTTACCATTTCTAAAGTTGTAAAATTCGACATTTTGTGTAAGTTAGTACTTAATTTCGACCACTGAACAAATATGAATAATTTTATTTGGCTGTCAGAGTGACAATCTAAACAAAAAAATCATGGAAGCTCGATTAAGAATACAAAATAAAATTAAATAAATAAAAGTAGCAAAAATGTAGGCTTTTAAAAGTTATATCGAAATAACTTAAATACGGTAAACTCTAAGAGTAAAAGGAAGCTATTTTGAACATTTACTTTAGTTTACAATTATTAGTCTAGTCGCCTATAACAAAATTTCCCAATAAAAACTATATTTAAACAACATAATTTATGATATTTATAATTATTTCGAAAACGGCTGGATATAATTTATATACTTGTATTATAAAAAAAAATTGTTTATGAATTCCACGTCAAATAGCCAAATAATATACAGGGTGTTCCATTTGCAAAAAATTGAGAAAAATTATTTTAAAATGTGGTTTTTTTGAAAGCTTATTATGAACACCCTGTATAAAATAAATAAACGCAATTACATTCAAAGTGTTTCTAGACCTCTTGTCATAAATTTCACTCAATGCCGAGGTTAAAAAAATAGTTCTGAATTGTTTTTCTCGATTTTTTTATTCAGGACTGCAAAACTTTTTTTTTTAGTTTTTTATTTATTTCTCCGAAACTACAGAACCAAATTAAATAAAATTTGAGGCACTTATAAACGATAGTAATACGAACCTAAATATGCAATAAAATACTGGGTGTTCCATTTAAAAAAACATAACTTTATGCTGTAACACTTTTTTGGGCCACCCTGTATAATGTAAAATATTTTTAAAATATGCCGCTTTTAATCCAATATCTCAAACTGTTTGAGTATTGTTGATAAGTTCTTCGATAACGATTTAATCTTCCGTCCACGCTTCGTTTGCGGACCCTGTATGAGATGTGATTTGGGAAAATCCACCAAAAAGCAATAAGGCACGAAGTCCTGTATCACCCATGTTATTCTAGCGGTGATATGCGAAAATGGCCTTTATTATTTTAACACAATTATTGTTGGTACAACACAATAAGGCCGATTATGACTCATGTAATAAATATATTTCTAATGGTGTTACAACAAGTCACCCATGGGAATAAATTTTAAACAAAAAGATAGGTTTAATGATTAGTAAAAGTGAAATACGTACGCAAAGATGATTTGTTTAAACTGTGATAACAGCATGCTTCTTATTGCTGCTAAGGAACTGTGACTACCTGTGATTTGTTGATATCAGTGATTGGTTCGTGAAATATCGCTCACCACTAGTTGTATGTACGATATGTCAAATATGCATAGTACTATTGTCTGTGCGGTTTCCGAAATTGGACCGTTTAAAGTGTCAAATAGCGAATTGCAGAAGTCCGGATTATTATTTAATCAATTGATACACAAAGAACTGCATCAAGCCCAAAAGTTCATTGTCTGAAGACTCGGCCGGATCCGGGAGAAAGTGGACGAAAATTTAAACAGGCGGTTACCGTGACGACGATTACGTTTTGCATTAGTTGTCATAAAAAGGTTATTAGGCAATATGTAATACCGGTGTTTTTTTTTAAATTTTAAATATAGCATGATATAGAAAAATGCAACCAGTAACTTTTTGTCATTAAGTTGTTCCTTAAAAGTTCATACTTGGTAAAACCAAACAATTATAATTTTCGAATAATTAAAAGTTCGACAGCGTCAAATCAGAAATGTGAGACTGAAAGACGGCTGTACACATTAGTATTGTAGTTGATAATATTTAAAGACTAACTAAATATACCGGGTGATGCGTCGTTGAGTTGAACATAGGAAATCCCATGTAATTTTTGAGGTGGCTGAATATTAACATTATAACTTCTTGAAGTTTGAATGCATTTTGGTGAGCCTAAGCTATTCAATTAAACGTGACGGCAAAACCATGAAACTCTAATAGTTCAGGGAATATTTAGGTTTTTAATAAAAATAATACTTTTCTCATATTTATTACGTAAAAAATTACCGTTTCGGAGATATTTGCATTTAAATTGTTTAGTGCCTTAGTTCAGGCAAGCAAATTATATTTTGTTACTTCTTACCAATTAACTTTTACATGATAATTAATGTTCTAGTAATGGTAATTGGGAATAATAAATACAACAATTGGATTGTTCTTTAACTTACTTTAATTAAAATAACTTTGACCCTAGAAAATATCGTGTCGAAGGAAACCAACAGCAATGAAAACGACTTACGATAAACTCAAAAATGAAACATTTTCTGTTCCATAGCAACTGCATCTCTAAATTTTATTTGTTTTCTCATAGGTTACTTTAAGAAAACATTTTGTTTGCAAATTAATAATATATATTTCCGAAACGGTAACTCTGGGCGACCTGAACTTAGTATACCTTTTTACGTAATAAATATAAGAAAAGTATTATTTTCATTAAAAACTTAAATATACTGAGGCACAAAAGAAGTTATGACCTAATACACCGTACAATACATTAAATTTTCATAAAAAATCAATGTTTCGTCCTAAAAGAACCATAATTGCCAAATTTTGTAAAAAAACGTTGGTTTCCTGCAAAGTTATGAGAGAAAAACAAAACTGAAGTTTTAACTTTAACACCCTGTATCTCAGTTAATATCAACTTTCGGATATCGGTAAGTATAATTAAATCCTAATATTTTTACGTAAAGAGTATGTGGTTTTTCCATGTACCATTAATTAGCGGACACCTTGTATTATACACAACACACACTCAACTTCTTGCGCTACATTTCCTCGTCTGAACTAACTTCCGCGGCCATTATTATTTATTACATTATCTGACCTCATCCCAGAAGAAAGCCATACTTCTGAACCGGAATCTCCTAATTTAACTATAAATTTAGGACAAGGGGTCCTTATAATTTTGTTGCAATGTTCAATAGTAGATTTTTGCCAGAAGTGACCGTGCTTCTTACCAAATACATTGGAACCCGATCTTTTAATTTTGAATCCGAAGTATTTTGTTTGCTAAATAATGCTTATAGGTTATAATGTAAACTAGCTTATATTTTCGGTAGGTCTGAGTTGTTCTGAATTTTGGTGTGATACGGTATGATCCTAGAGCGCACATTTCTATTGCTTAAAATTTTACTTAATTCATTGGCGTACGGATTTATAAGGATTTTAAAGTAATTACTTATACCTTTAGCGATTATTTTATTTCAAGAATAATATCAGAAGTCGATTTGACACCTTTCAAAACGACCAAATACGAAATTTCAATAAATTGGCACAAGCAGTGTCTTGCGTATGACCAACTTTATTTTTAAAAATATTTACATCTATATTAGCGCGATAACGGACAAGCTAATTACCAAAATTAGTTGATTGGCTATTATACTGCTTCATCTAAAAAAATACTATACGTTAAAAGCAGTGGCGTACTGTATTTTCTGCTACAAAATCAAACTTCCTACAAGTACAAGACAACTAATAATTTATTCTTTAAGTATATAATAAAATTTTTTAAAGCCCAGTCCAGAGCCGGATTAATCATTGGGCCAAATAGGTCATAGCATAAGGCGTTCTTATATATTTTTCAATTTTTTAGAAATATTATTTTGGTTTTATCATATACAGCGTGTATCAGCCAAATGGAATAAATTTTATAATAAATAAACGTGGTCGAAAAATCGCTCTGACACGTCGATTGGTATTTCTAGTTGCGCATTTTTTTCAATAAATACTTTTCATACAGAGTGTGTCATGTAACAGTGGCCAATACCAACTTTCTTATTTTAAATGTAACATCTATATGTTATTCAATTTTTGGAACCCTCAGAAAATTTTAGACATATTTAATGTACAATATCCTATACCTATCTTCAACTGTTTCGGAAATATTAAGTGTTTTCAGATTTATTGCATTTCAGCGTTTCTTTTTTACTGATATGAAATAAAAAAGGTATAAATAGTTTTATTTACTTATGTTTAAAACGCGTGTACTTAGCAAATTGTTGTCTTTCTGCATGACAGTAGTTGTCAGTGTTATAGTCGTTTGAATTTGCATATCAGAAATATGGTTTATTTAACAGAAAGGCATAAAATAACAATTCTACAAATGATTGGATATGGGGATAAACACGGACACAAATGGAAGTTGCTCGCTTATTTCATGAAAAATTTCCAAATTTGCCGCCACGGAAGAATTAGTAAAATAGAAAAGCAGTTTCGTCAGCTTGGACATGTAAAGCAGATAAAAAATTAGCTGTCAATGCAATAAGTGATGATACACAATTTGATGTTATGCTTGAGTTTGAGGAAAACCCACATACTTCTAGTCGAGAAGCAGCCCCAATTCGACGTTAGCCATTCATCGATTATTCGTACATTACAAGAAAATAAAATGTATCCCTATAAAATGATACCTACTCATGAGTTCATGGAAGACGATTTTGATAGGAGAATGTATTTTTGTGAACAAAAGATGGCAATGTTAGATAACACTGTGATACAATTAGAACATGTTTTGTTTTCTGATGAGTGCACCTTTACACTTCACGGTCATGTTAATCGTCAGAATTGCCGCTATTGGTCTAGGGAAAAGCCACACTGAATTGGAGACGAACATACGCAATATCCTGAAAAGGTTAACGTTTGGGTAGGAATTGTGGGAGATCATATCTAGGTGCCTTTTTCATTAATGGCGACTTAAATGGCGATAATGATTTAGCACTGCTCCAAAATAATGTCTTGCCAACTTTAACAAACTTATATCTGATCCAGCAAACCCACAACTTCGAGCGAATATGATATTGTTTCAACAAGATGGAGCACCGCCCCATTACCAAATCTATGTTCGGCGCTAACTCAACGGGTGGATAGGGAGGCGTGGATCGATGGAATGGCCAGCACGATCCCCTGATCTGACGCCATTAGACTTCTTCTTATGGGATTATGTCAAATATATTGTATACAAAACTAAACCCCTGGATTTAGCTGACTTAAAAAGACGAATAACGCTTGCAATTAGATCGGTCACGCCTGAGATTTATTTATTTATTTATTTATTTATTTAAACTCCTACACACACATATGCATGTACTTAAACGTAAGAGTACAGATAGAGAACAAACATAACAATATACTAAAAACTATAAATTTAAAAATATAAATTTAAAAATAAGAACGTACAGAAAAAAAAAGTATATTACACATAGTACAACAACTACTAACTATAGGATGTTCACTACAAAAAATTGACCATAATATATTATTCTCTAAGATCATTCAAAATGTGCAGAATAGATCTATATCATATTTTTGTATAAGTTTGTTACATTCACTCATCATTCTATCTATAGGTGAACTATTGGGGGGCAAACAATGAAAAACTTTGTTATTTCTTATTCTCAAGTCAATTTTAGGAACTACAAAAGTTATATTGTTAATTAAGGAACATTTCTTATACTTTAAGCTATTAATTATATTATAAATAAATAAAACATCATTCAAAATGCTCACAACAACACTCAATTTTACCATTTTAAATTCAGTTAGCATACTATTGTATGAGACTATAATATAAGGATAACTATTGTGCGTTCTCAAGTACAGATATCTTAAGAATCTTTTCTGCACTTTTTCGATCATGTCAACATGAACCATTTTTTATGGTGCCCAAATAACCGAGGCATATTCTAAATTTGGTCTAACCAGAGTGTTATACAAAGTTATTATTGTCTTAATGTCTTTAAATTGTTTTGTATTCCTGATAACAAACCCAAGAAGTTTATATGCTTTATTTACAGGTTTCATAATGCTGGACAAATTTTAAGTTTGTCTGCAAGTAGACTCCAAGATCGCTACATTCAGTTTTTCTACTTAATACCAAATTATCAATCATGTAATGGAATTGCATGCATTGTATCTTACGTGTGAAGGTTAAAACATGACATTTGGTAATATTTAGCGACATTTTATTTACATTAAACCACTGAGATACCAAATTTATGTCACATTGTAGTTCATGACAATACGGTACCCCGGATGTTGCTATATATCGTTTTGAGATCTCCTTACCAACTCAATGAAAACCCAAATTTACCCAGCTTATCAACCAGCAGACCATGGTCAACTCTTTCAAAAGCCTTTGCGCAATCTGTTAATATAACATCTAATTGTTCTTTATTATCCACAGCCCTTGCTGCTGCCCCTGTCAGGATGCTTAGGTTAGTGACTGTTGAGACAGACACCTGGCAGAAAGCCATGCTGTTTAGTAGAGAAATCATTCATAAAAAACTCAGGATATCCTGATGCAATATATTCTATATAAATTTTTGCAATGGAATTAAGAACGCTAATCGGCCTGTTTTTGTTTACTAAACTGACATCTCCTGATTTGAAGATTGGAGTTATAACTGCATACTTCAATTCTTCAGGAGATGTGTTCGTCTTCAAACACAGATTGAAAATTGTTTTTAAAGGAGCACACAGGATGTCAGAACATCCCTTATAAATATATGAAGGAATACCATCATTACCCGTGGTCTTTTTTGGTTTTAACTTTTTAATGCTCGCTTTAATATGTTCCTCCGTTATAGGAGAGAATGCAAAGTTACCATTACATTTACCAAAATTAGGTTTCTCAGACAGTTGGAACACTGAGCCAAAATACGAAGCAAATGTGTTGTGGCCACCTCCCGAGCACTACCACCGATCTCTGAAGGGATGCCAGGTTTTGCCCACTTAGACCTTACAAAATCCCAAAAGCTGCTTGGCTCAACGTTCACATTACACTCAACAGTCTAATGATAAGCCTTAAATTCTTGCACGATTTGATACTTAACCGCAGTTCTCAGATTATTGTAGTCATTCCTTAATTTTAGGCTAGCATTGCCCTTTTTTATTTGTCTATGCAGACGATTTTTTAACTTAATATTTTTCCTCAATGACAAAGAAAAATAAACTGGATATTTATTACCCTTATAGATACCTCTTTTAACCGTCCTTTTGGGGACAGCTCGGCCTAAACATGCAGAAACCTATTCATAAAACAAACCAGTGCATGTATTCACATCATCAGTCATCTGAAGATCTGACCAATCAATATCCGCTAATAACACTGGGGAACAGCAAAAAGCAGAGAGCAAAATAGCAAAATCTTACTTATTTTATTATACTAATTAACAATCTGTCTTGCA
Organism: Barypeithes pellucidus; assembly: GCA_963991005.1. Classification (NCBI taxonomy): domain Eukaryota; kingdom Metazoa; phylum Arthropoda; class Insecta; order Coleoptera; family Curculionidae; genus Barypeithes; species Barypeithes pellucidus. The sequence continues at coordinate 27,069,811 of OZ022564.1, read as the reverse complement.
AAAGGCTCAGTTGGCTCCGGTTTTATAGATCCATCCCAATTATGATAATTTACCTACCTGCCCTTAATATATGGGAAAATTTCACCATTAAATGAGAAATACCTGGATTTATTATAACAGGTGTACTTTATAAGGGGTTTAAATACATATAATATAAATCCTAAATTGTTAGTTAGTTGTATTTCAACCACCAGTTGATCGAGAGCTGTTCGTATTTGAGAAATTAGAGAGTTTTGAGCAACATGTCGCGAGTTTGTGTAAATAAGCCGGATCATTTTTGTTATATATGTGGTGAAATGACTTTTGTGAAACAAAAACGTACGCTTAGCCCTTTAATAAAAAAGGCTTACCACTTGTATTTTGGCTGCAAAGTTGGAGACCAGGATAAAAATTGGGCTCCCCATATCTGCTGCTACAAATGTGCGTCCAACATTCGCGGCTGGCTAAGTGGAAAAAACCGTAAGATGCCCTTCGCTGTTCCTATGATCTGGCGAGAACCGAAAGACCACGTTACTGACTGTTACTTTTGTTTGACACCTCCCATCAAAAAAGGCTTTTCAGAGAAAAAAAGGTCTGCGATACAGTATCCAAATTTACAATCCGCCATACGCCCGGTGCCTCATAGTGACGAGTTGCCTATACCTAATCCACCTCAGGAATATACCCTTCATTCTGATGATGATCAAGAGGATTCAAACGGTAGTGTACCGGAAAATGTCGCCGGCCCATCAACCTCGCAAGACTCCGATTTTGTCTGTGAACTTCCAAGTAAAAAGCCTCACAAAATAAGTCAAAGTGAATTAAGTGACCTTATAAGGGATTTGGAACTGCCCAAGACAAAAGCAGAACTATTGGCCTTTTAACATGGATAACAATTTGGTAGCCTGTAGGGACATTGAGGGATTAATGGCAGCTTTAAATCTGGACTATGATCCAAAAGACTGGAGACTTTTCATTGATTCCTCAAAAGTAAGTCTTAAAGCTGTGTTACTCCATAATGGAAACAAATTGCCTTCAGTCCCAATTGGTCATGCAGTCCATATGAAAGAAACATATAGCAATTTGAAATTGTTACTTGAGACCATACAATATGAAAGATATAAATGGCAAATTTGTGGGGATTTAAAAGTTGTGGCGATCTTGCTTGGAATGCAGCTAGGTTATACCAAATACTGCTGCTTCCTCTGCGAATGGGACAGTCGAGCACGATCGGATCACTACAGAAAGAAAATTTGGCCACCGAGAGAGTCTTTTGAGCCAGGAAAGAAAAATGTGACCAGCGCGCCATTAGTTGCCCCAGAAAAGATTTTACTACCGCCACTTCATATAAAATTGGGACTTATGAAAAATTTTGTGAAGGCAATGGACAAAGAAGGCCGTGCTTTTAGTTATTTAAAAGAAAAGTTCCCTAGAATCAGTGACGCTAAAATTAAAGAGGGAATATTTGTGGGTCCCCAGATTAGGAAACTTTTCGGAGATGCGCAATTCGATTCCATACTTGAAGGCAAGGAAAAAGACGCTTGGGATGCCTTTAAAATGGTTGCAAAAAATTTCTTGGGAAACATAAAAGCAGAAAATTATAAAGACCTGGTTGCCCAACTTCTTTTGTGTTACCAAAACCTAGGGTGTAATATGTCGTTGAAAATTCATTTCCTGGATTCTCATCTGGATTACTTTCCGGAAAATTGTGGTGCTGTAAGTGACGAACACGGTGAGAGGTTCCACCAGGATATTTCGAACATGGAAAGAAGATATCAGGGAAAATGGAACTGTGAGATGTTAGCCGACTACTGCTGGACTATTACGAGAGATGCCCCAGAGGCTGCTTTCAAAAGGCAAGCTAAGAAGCGCAAAATGAGTGTCTAAACTTTGGATTCAATGATAAAAATGTGCTATTTAGTTGCTTTTGTTGAACCAACAATATATTGTTATCTGTATTTTGTATGTCCATTGTATATGCCTATGAATTAAAATTTTGTAACAAATAATTGAGATTTTTTTTTTGCGAGCCAACTAAAATCTTTAATAGGTATTTTTTAGTTACTTGGGTACAGTTGAATCCAAAAAAATAGGTTTTGTTCAGGAAACAAAAAAAAAGTTGAAATTTGTTTCCCAGTGTAATCTGTGCAACAGATCGAAGTCAGCCCGTGAGTAATCATACCTATATTCATTGCAAATATGACTTTCCCTGTCTCTGCTTCCAAGTGACACAGGCACAGCCATGGTCTGCGAACTTCAATTGGGGTTGTTTACCCGTATATTTGCTCAACATTAGTTCTGCCGTTTTCGTAATTGGCGCTCCGATCGCGAAGATGTCATCTTCGCCTGACTGCGCTTCACTATTGGTCAATAGATGGAGCATCACTTTTTTCATTGTTGATCCACCATCCGGGCGGACATTCGAATTTTACCGCTGTCGCTAGGTACTTATGTCAGTTTGAGACGCGCATTAAATTCGTATTTTTTGCTAAAATATTCCACGGAAGTCATTTTAACTTGTGTTTGTGTATATTAGTGTAATTTAGATTTGTATCCGATTTGAAATCGTTGTACACTGAGCCTTGACTCACTTCATTTTGACCAAAAACTTTCGTGAGTACTTTTATTTTATTTTAAAAGGTAAGTTGGAAATTATATTATAACATTTTTAATAAATTGGAAGAATACTATTAATTTTTCCCTTCGGAGTGTTTTGGTTGCGAAAAAGTTCACATTTTCACACTAATTTGCGTGTGAATAGTTCTAGCATTATGTTGTGATTGACGCTACGTGACGCTCTATCATCAGCTAGTATCATGCTAAAAAAGTATCATTCTGCACTTTTTTCTTGTTACTGTTAGTGTATTGTACGTGTTCTATAGTTATTTTTTTTATATTTTAGGGTGTAAACTGGTTAAAAATATGCCTTACTGTTGTGTCAGTAGCTGTTATAAAAGTTATGAATCGAAACATTGTTTTCCTGACCGAACCAAAAACAGACTTCTTTTGGACAAGTGGATGTCGTTGTGTGGAAACCGTCGTTTAGTTCGCGAAATGACTCCACCAAAAATTTATAATAGTTGCAGAGTTTGTTCCCTTCATTTTCTGCCTGAAGATTTTGGACCAAATCATAGACTTAAAAAAGGAGTATTACCATCAATAAATCTACCAGGTATATTAAATCTTTTATTTTAAAATAACTAGACCTACTTATTAAGTAGGATGAGGCAGTAGAAATGAGCCGATACTGTGTATTGTACACATAAAAATAATACACATAATAAATAATCCGTTCATTCATGAAAATCTTGTATATATTTTTTTAAATAACTTAAATTTAAATATTTCATGGAGCTTATTAATTAGTCCCCTCAATCCCCCTATTTTGATACCATAGTATAGCCACAACTATTGACTGTTTCAGCTTCTATACACCCAATTTTCGAAAATATTACTGATTAGCCAATAGCTAACGTGACCTTCCTACCTACTTCTGCTAGTGCTGAAGAGGTATTACCTGTTCTACCGGATCAAACGTTAATTGAATATACAAAACAGGAGGTGGATCCCTGTACTACTAAGCAGGGGATCTCAATAGAGATGGATATTGTCCCACTAGATACTGAAGAACGTGAACATATCGGTACTTCCCCGAAAGTACATATTATGACAACTCCCAAAAGTAAGTTAAGTTGCATAAAATAATTTTAATTTATACGGTGGGTATCCCGCTCTCTGTTTAATACTAAAAGCAACTTTTTATGCTAAAAAATTATTATAGATTATAGAGTAAGTATATGTACGTCGCTAATACAAATTAAAGAGCCTTTAACAATAAAATATGAGAATATTGTTGAAGACAGAACAGACTGAAATCATTTTTGTTATTTGCATTTTAGAATATATATTTTTTTAGAACGTTCTTCACTCTTAGCAGAAGTGAATGTGGGCCAAATTAAAGACTTAAGTCCTAAGGCACGAAAACTCTATCAAAGGGCTATCCAGTTTAAGAGGCAGGCAGAACGATTAAAGAAAGGTGGTGTATTGACAAGAAGAAAACTTCGAATGACTGAAAAACTAACCAGTCCTGCAGTGCTTCAGAAAGTTCTCTCAAGCATGGATAGAATTAAAGCTAGGTTTTTCAGAGTCAGTGAGACAATATCGAGAAGAAGCCGAAAGGACGACGATATACCCTTGAGGACAAGGTTATTGGTTAACGGTAATGAAACTGCTGAACAGAACCCGATACGCCCAGGACTACATACCGAAGTGTTCACTATTTTGAAAGCGGAAGTCAAAAATTTTTCAAATGTTCTCGATAAACATTGTATTTTAATGTTTGACGAAATTAATATTGAACCACAGGTTCAACCCAATATAAAAGAAGGAACTGTGGAAGGTTTTGATTTATTTATACCACTTAGCTTTAAAGATATTTTAACTTAATCTGAGGGGTCAGTTTGTGACTCGGCCATACAAATATATTAATATTGGCAAATTTATGAACCATTGGATGCTTTTTCTTTTTAAAATCAAGCAAAGCATATTTCTATCCATATTTTGAAAGCAAGAGATATAATATATTTGTAATTAATAGGTGAACTAGGAAATCCAAGATTTCGATTTTGTTTCCTGATTTCTCCTTTTTTTTCTTGCTTTTAAAATGGGTTCATAAATAAGCTATTTGCCTGATTTTTGAATAAAATCAAGGGTGCATGTTATTCCAAGAATCTGGCGAAGGCGCTAGTAAAATACCCCCAAAAGCAGCGCCATCTCGTCGAGAGTTTCTTAAATTGAATTTGAACTACAGGTTTTAATATGGAAATGGTGTAATATAACTGCCGTCGCCGATAGATGGCTTACCAATATTAACAGGTTTGTTAACAATTGAAATGTCCATTCTATTAACAAACCTAAATATTATTCTATGGGCACAGCCATACTCAAGGCTGGGTGATGTTCAGTAACGTTAGAAGAAATTTCTATTTAAGATTAGGATGTTGCCAATACGTTCGCGGCGAGCAGTTAAACATCCCCTATATTACATTATCAAGAAATAAACAGTATTACTTACTAGTTTTTGACAATAAATTTGAAAACACTTAATATTTCCGAAACAGTTGAAGATATGAATATTGTACATTAAATATGTCTAAAGTTTTCTGAGGGATCCAAAAATTGACTAATATACAGGGTGTTGTATTTAAAATAAGAAAGTTGGTATTGGCCACTGTTACACGACAGACTCTGTATGAAAAGTTTTTATAGAAAAAAATGCGCAACTACAAATACCAATCGACGTGTCCGAACGTTTTTTTTTCACACGCCCCCATTTATTTATTATAGAATTTATTCCATTTGGCTGATACACGCTGAATGCAAATACAGTGGTACCTCGAGATACGAGTGCCCTAACATACGAGTTATTTGAGATACGAGCTGTCGAGCGAGCGAAGTTTTGTTTTGAAATACGAGCGACATTTGAGATCCGAGGGACGGTCAGCTGCGACGCTGCACACAAGTTGCAACTGGTCGTGCATCGGAGCTATTTAATGACACTTGCCTAACTCATTTCCGCAGCATTCTGAAAGGGAGGAAGCAACAAACCTCCTTGGACAGTATATGTATGTACACTTTATAGAACCAGTTTTTTTGCTTTACATTCTTTTTTATTATGTTTTTATACAATATTTGTCATTTATAAATACATTTTTCTTAGGTAATATTTAGAACATTAGAAACTGTGAAACTGTTAAGTTAGGTTTTAAGTTGTTTATTTTATTACTATGTTGCATGTTGTTGATTTCACATTTGTTAATAATGTTAACGTTAACGTTGTTGATATATTAAAATTTGTTCGTATACAGTACTACTATACAGGGTGGCCCATCGAAAACAGTCCATCAAGGTTTACGGCTGTGTACGTGAAAATTAAAAAAAAAGCCTCGGACCCGTAAACTTGTGTTTTCAGGGGGACACGTTTCACTATTAATTTCATCCCTGTAGCCTCAACCCCCCTAGCGGGGGCGGCTACTGCCCTTGTTTTTTCAAATGGGAATGGGTATGTTGTGATACATCTTTTTAAAGGGAATTAAATTCTCTTTAAAGTTTCGCTTCGTTTTGTAAATTTGAGCTACGCGCCGCCGAGCAACGGAATTTGAACCATTTCACTGCACCTCTTATCAAGTACACAGGTTTGTGCGTAAACAATTTTTTTAAATTATTTTTAATTACACCAGATGTTCTTCACAATGTCCCAGAACACTTTGAACAGTTGTTGTACTATTGTATGGAGGTGAATGGCGGACATTTTCAACATTTAATAAGATAGCATGTAAGTATTATTCAATAAAATACATTTTTTAAAACGCAATTTCTCGGCTGCGCGTATCTCAAATTTACAATACAAAGCGCCATTTTAAAGATAATTTAATGCCCTTTAAAAGATGTATCACAACATACCCATTCCCATTTGAAAAAACAAGGACAGTAGCCACTAGGGGGGTTGAGGTTACAGGGATGAAATTAATAAAACATTTTTTATTTCGAGAAAGTTACTGATTGATATGAGGAATCACAAGACCATCAATAGTTTCTTCAGTTGATACAATATTTATAAAAAAAATGGAACTCATGGAGTAGGGGAGCATTCGGCCATAAAGACATAAAGAACAATTTTTCAATTATTAACTAATTTGGGTCATAAAAGGATAACCAAGTTACCCTATCAGCAATAGGAGATACATAGCAATGTATTATATCTTCATGTCGAATTAACACAAACAATTAATATACCAAACGACAAACTCGCGAAACTAATTTATTACTTGGACTCAGTTAACAATAAGGATTTGTTTGGTTTGTTCGGTTTATAACAAAAATGATAGCATGCGGCACTTCTAGCCGTTCCAGACTTTGAAGAGGAATTAATTATTCTAATAATGTATCTATTTACTTCAGCTATGTCGTCAATTAAAGGGAAATATAAGGTTGTGAATAGGCCCTTTGTCTTAAGAAAGTAATTCTTATGGTATTCTCGTTTATTATGCTTAAAATTTGTATAACAAAATTAACCAAAGCGATTTTTACTTTAAATTTTAAAAGGATAAAATCTTCCTGACTTAGCTTCTCCTCATTAAGTTCGTTAAGATCATTACTAGCATCTTCATCTAAATAGTTTAAGTTTCTTTATCGGTTGTTTATTCTCTCTTAATCCAGTCCTTGTCTCCTAATCAAGGCTTAATAAATAAGTCTCGTTCTGGACACTTTTCCTATTCGCGCCTGATTTCCTTTAATCCGTTCTTTTCTGATGTGTCAGTGTCAACTCTTGACAGTTCAGGTTTTCGACTACTGGCCACTGGCCGAATGTACACCAGGTCTATATGGACGAATGCTCCCCAGCGACCAAAATAATTTAAAATGTATAATATTAACTAATATTTATAACTGTTAAAATAATCCAGTACGAGTACGAAGTACGATTTAATCGTAAAAAATAAAATAAAATTAAATATCTTTATTTTTAAAGGAAACATGGGGAAAATATCTAAAGAAAAAATCTTACCTAGAAGTCTTTTTTTAAACCTTTCTTCTTAAAACCACTCTGATGCACCAATAACGTGTTTATTATAATTCAGGTTGCGCATAAGAATATTGGTAAAATTATCTTCTGCCTGTGGCCGAATGCTCTCCTATCTCCTCTAGGTTTTTCAAAATAAATATTGTATTAACTGAAGAAACTATTGATATATATCCCTATATATCCTCCTCCCCCCGTAAATATAACACCGTGTAGGTAACATGCTAGCTCTCAAGACGCGGCATTTAGTGAGACTAAGTTTGTTTAATGTGGTGTGAACAAAATTCTGGACAGCCTGGCGAAGGTTGCAAAAAAACTGAATAGTTAATTTATTTAATCAAAAATATGCGCCAATATTTGGTTGGCCTAAGGCGCCAAAACACTTCACTCCGGTCCTGGCCCAGTCCCGTATCCTTTCCGTTACTATTAGCAATATTTCATCTTCAAATAATATTTCATTATTTTCCAAGTCCTCCAAGGCTTCGGAGCTTCTGGTTTTCCCGTTTCACAGACTGGGTTGACGGAACTGCAGCAATCAGGGCCATCTATGTTGCATCAATTTAATTTAAAAATATGCCGCTTTTTGGCGCCTTAGAAAGAGACGAGAGTCATCAGCAGATCAATATTAAGTTTTGGGCGTTAATAATAAAGTTTTTTAGTTAATTTATTGATATTTAGATTGTCTGACATGTCGATTGGGGTATCAACAAGTTTCAGGAAGACCGGTGACAAAAATTCGAAAATTCTTCATGTTTGAAATTGTTATTATTATACTCATAACATTATATTTTTAACGCAATTGTTTCATACCGTTTTCCAATCCTTTAACTTTACGAATCCAGTTCTAGATTAGAAAAAAACTAAGTATATTTGGTTAAACGTTCGCATAAAATAGTGCCTGCTTGGCAACCTGTGATTAAACGCAGCTCTTAACCTGCACTAGCTGTTTTTGGATATGGAGTTTTCATTTTTTTCTGCAATATGTCGACGAGTATTTAAACCTTTTATTTGTGTCATTTTTAAAATTTATACTTTTTAACCTCACTTTGTAATGTACCCAATAAAAAATGAACAAGGTTTTAGGATCGTTTTACCCTATTTTAATAAAAGTAATTTTATATAATACTTATGCTTACCCTTTTAACTTTTCCATTGTTTAAATTACAGAAATAAAATTTTGTGGGTTTGTATGTGATAGTATTTTGCATTTTATGACATGATGTACCCCATTTTATCACTTCCGGTTTGACCGGAAATTACCTCAACTTCGGATTTTTAAATGGAACACCCAGCATATTTTTGGCAATATCGATTCAGAATATCATTCCAAATTCAGCGACATCCCCATACATTTTTTAATTTTTCTTTTTATTTTTGCATCTATGAATCCTTAAAATCGTGTACTTGCCTTGATAACAATGCAATTTTCTAGTTTTCTTGTGTTTTAAAGTTTTTACACACTTTTTAAGGAAGCTCCTTCCCAGAAAACTCATTTTTTTAAATAGAAACATATTTGCTCACTCGGGCAAAAATATACAGCACTTTTTGATGATAGCACCCCCGTAACCTCCTAATTGGCACAAGAATAGAAAAATAAAAGACTGATAAAGTAAATCAACATAGCAAAATTTATTTAAATTAAATTGGATATCTTTTAAATCACGTCCTTCTTTAAATCTTACTTTCAATTTGAAAACTTGTATTCCTGTAACAGATAAAAGAAAAAATAATAATTATTTTTAATCAATCAGCAGTTACAAATTAATTTAAGTAGTTACTAAAATAAATAGGTAGACGATAATTCCGCTATTTATTATCAAAAAAAATCAGGAACGTTTTAGCTGTCCATAATATGAGTTTTTACAATTTTTGTGGAAAAAGGTTAACCACTTTTTCATTACTGTACGACTGATTGGACGAATAAGCTTAAAAGCTTATCTCAACCTGGTGTAACCCCATGGTATAAAAATCTGAGAGGTATGATTCCACGTCGATGGAGACGTGGCTTGTGACGTCAACGGGCGAGTGATTTTTAAATCTCTTATGGAGATTTATACTGCTGTCAGCGCTTTTAACTCTCTTTTAAATGTATTAAAATGAAAGAATAATATCATGGTATTTAGGTATATTTATTTCATGAACATGCAACAAAGATTAAAGCTAAAATACGACCTAGTTATAAACAAATTAAACTTTTTTAAATAGTCCATCTCTCAGTGGAGTGAAATTATGAAGAGGTAAAGAAATTCATAGTCTGTTTCAGTAGTTGAATAAACAATATTTTAATTTCCATATATGTTTCGAAGGCATATACCCTCATCAGCTTCAGTGGAAAAACACCTTATATTTCTGTCAAATTTATTTGCCTGGTTATCCATATCACAACCGAACACACGTCATTCATATTATGAAAATTCAGATATTTATTTTAATAAACATACACTGCTAAATAAGAAACAGTTCTGGTAAACTTTCAAAATTTCCATGTAAAACTACGGCAAACGGCATTCACTACGAGGCGACCAGTGTTGCCAGAAATCTTTGATCAATAGTAATAGGTGGACGGTTTGAAACTTAATAGAATAGTAAAAAACGGTGTGAGAGTAAGAAGAGTACGAAAATAAAGGTCGTTACTTTCCTATGATATGGAGACCACCTCCAAATTGAATAAATTTCATATGGGGAGCCCCACAACAAGAATGAACATCTCAAAAATTGTTAAAATAGTAATGAATATATTACAATTGTAAAAGACTGACTGAAGCTTAATACTCCTCGAACTTGATTATTTAAGAATTATTTTATCTGGAGGGTTTTTCCAAACAAATATAACCTCCAACGATTCAAAACGAACCTGAAACGCTTTTTGCGCACACGCACCACTCGCAGAGTGCCCTAAAGGATTTTTCCTATAGTGCCTGTGTTTGATCATATATAAAAAAAACGCTGGTAGCTACAAGCAGGGGTGGCCGAGCAGCCTCGTCTATCGTCGATCGATTCGAATGACGTGGCGGATATTTTAAAAGTTTGTCGGAATCTTTCTTTATTTTAGTGATACTTTAGCTGTAATGTGTGTTATATTTCTATGAAATGAATATAGGTAAAAACTTGTCATATATTATTCTTTCATTTCACATACCATTAAATGCGTAAAATCTTTTAATACCTTTAAAATAGAATTAAAAACGCTATCAGCAATATAAATCCCCATAAGAAATTTAAAAATCGCTCTCCCTGTGACGTCACTGCGCGCGGCAGTCGAAATTGGGACGGTTAGATATATTACCTTTAGTTATCGTATCATGGTGTAACCATGCTAAATTTCAAAAATTGGTTTTAGATAACGATAATTACATAGATTATTTAGTATATTATAAAGAGATTTTTTTAACAATTCAAAGTTGACCATATTTAATTTAATCTGTGCGGGCTTTGTTACCTTCCAGAAATTCCTCATCACGAATACATCGTCTTGTCGTCTTACATAATAACCCCTTAAATATGATTGAATTTTTAGGGCGGCGTATTCTCGACTCCATATTAGGGAGAAGGGGTAAAATGGTCTAGGTCTAAAATAAAATAGGGTATACTAGAATGTTTAATAATGATAAGTAATAATATCATTAATGACAAAGGAAGGCTGAACCTACGCCATTGTCTTGAGAAAAAACTTAAAAACGTGTGGTTGGTTTTACCTATATGTTATAACATATTCTAAAATTTACTATGATCTCAAACTATTTTCGAGATTTTTGATAGAAACCAAACATTTTTTATACCCTGTATATCGAGAACAAAGTATTTTCGAACATATGTCTATACCTATGAACTTTTCCATTAATTGATCCAGGAATCACCCGTTAAGAATAGTACATATCATTAAGTAACACCCTGTATATTGGAATACAATATTTAAAATAAAAAAAATAATAATATGTAAAATTTAAGTCCCATAGGATGTTACTTTTACGTCCACTAGCGATGGATTACCTCTTTATAGGGTACACAATGAAGAATCCAGACCGAGCTGGAGATTTTGCTAGTCTTTTGGATCTTTTCTTAACGTCAAATCCCGACCTATATACAGTCACCGTACAGCCTCCGTTAGGATCTTCCGATCACAAACTTATTTCAACTCTAAGCGAACTACCAATTAATTCTGAACAACCTCCTAAACCTCGCAAGATATGGCATTACAGATCGGCCAAGTGGGAAGACCTGAAAGACCATTTTCGGACTTTTCCTTGGATGAGCGTATGCTGCTTCTCTTCTGATGATCCATCCGTCTGTGCTAGGGAGGTCTCCGACGTCATTCTAACGAGCATGGAAGCATTTATCCCCTCCTCCCAAAAACGCCCTTCCAACGGCAAGCCCTGGTTTAGCAAGGATTGTGAGCGTGCTGTCAAATCAAAAAATCTGGCTTACCGACAGTGGCGTAAAAACCCTACCACTGAGAATCGTACCATCTTTATTACCGCTCGAAACCAATGTAAGCTAACAATAGATCAAAGCAAAGAAGCCCATAACGTGAGGATCAAAAACAAACTTCTTGACTGTCCAAACGGATCAAGGTCCTTTTGGTCAGTCGCTAAGGCCGTCAGCCAAAATTTTATCAAATCAACTATCCCACCTCTAACACGTCCCGATGGTACAATAGCATCCACAGCCGGAGACAAAGCAAACTTACTTGCTGAACTATTTTCTTCGCATTCCACTGTAGATTTCCAGGGAAGAACACCACCCGACATTCCTGCAGTTGAATCCGAAATGACCGAAATCGTATTCCGTCAGCGTCCCGTCAAACGAATCCTGACAGGACTCGACGTCAAAAAAGCTACTGGTCCAGACGAAATTCCTATTATAGTTCTCAAGAGATGCGCCGATGAACTAACACCAGTATTTTGTAGACTTTTCAACTTATCCTACAAAAAAGGAATATTTCCATCTTGCTGGAAGACGGCTCGAGTCCAGCCTATTCCAAAGAAAGGTAAGAGAACCCTGCCTAACAACTATCGACCAGTAGCATTGCTTTCAGTTATATCAAAAGTAATGGAGAAACCAACATCTTCTAAAGTACCTGGAAGGCTTCAACATTATCAGCGATCATCAATATGGTTTTCGGAAGTCCAGATCAACTGGAGATCTTCTAGCCTATGTCACCCATCTTTGGAACAACGCAATCGAACATCATGGGGAGTCTCGGGTTGTTGCACTGGATATTTCTAAAGCTTTTGATCGTGTTTGGCATGAGGGGCTTCTAAGTAAACTGCGATCCTATGGTATGCCCAGTCGATTCTGTGCATGGTTGTCTAGCTTTCTTAAGGACCGCTCTCTGCAAGTGGCGATTGACGGATTTCTCTCAGACACCTTCACCATCAATGCCGGTGTTCCTCAAGGGTCCATATTGTCTCCCACTCTCTTCTTGCTCTACATTAACGACCTTCTAGTGAAAACTAAAAATCCGATATTTAGTTTTGCTGACCATAGCACACTTATCTCATCTTTCTCTTTGAATGCACAGACATCGACTGCCGACGCACATCTTCGCAGACAGCATGAAGTGTCACGCCTCAACAAAGACCTGGAAGAAATTTTGGCTTGGGGTGACAGTAACCAAGTCGAATTTAACACTAAAAAGACCCAGGCAGCAGTTTTCTCTAAAAAGGTTAACATTACAGAACCGGAAATAGTCATGGACGGACACGCAATCCCACTGACTTCTTCTATTAATTTGCTGGGCGTCAATCTCGGAGGAAATATGTCTTGGCATAACCACGTTGTGGCAATCGCCAAGGTAGCTTCTCAGAAGCTTGGGGTGCTCTTCCGAACCAGAAAGTTGTACACACCTCAACAACTTTTGACACGATACAAAGCCCAGATTCGACCATCACTAGAATACTGCTCTCATGTCTGGAGCTCTGCACCCAAACATACTCTTCGGCTGCTGGATTCCATCGAAAGGAGGGCTATTCGTCTGATCGGAGACCACGAGCTGACGAAGAACCTCGACAGCCTAGAACATCGAAGACAGGTTGGGGATTTGACTCTCTTTTACAGATATTTTCATGGAAGGTGCTCGGCTGACCTTGCCCTCTTAATTCGGCCCAGAGCGACGATTAGCAGAAATACACGACGAACCACTGCCGCCCATCCATATGTGGTTAAGCTTAGTACTCCTCGAACTTCATTATTTAAGAATTCTTTCATCTGGAGGACTGCACCTTTGTGGAACGACCTTCCCGAGGTCGTTTTTCCTAACGAATATAACCTCCAACGATTCAAAACCAACGTGAATCGCTTTTTGCGCACACGCACCACTCCCAGAGTGCCCTAAAGGATTTTTCCTATAGTGCTTGTGTTTGATCATAAAAAAAAAAAAAAAACAAAGTCCGTTTTTGTTTTACATTTTCAATAATTTTTAATAGTCACTTACGCAACTTTTAATTGTTCTTGAACCCATTCCATATCAAAAATGTAGGTCCAATTTTTTTTCCTCTCCCCATAGCTTGGATTCATATTGTATAAATACTCACTTAGGAAATCTATTCCGTTAAAGGAGCTTTTTGGGCGCTGAAATAAATATGCAAATCTACAATTAAACGACCAGGTATTTTGGTTGGATTCCTGGCATTCGAAAAGCAGCTTCGACATGGGGAAAATCGATTTAAACTACACTTTCTTTAAATCTCGAATTATTACGAAAAATGTAATTCTAAACCGAACATTTCCTAATGTCATTTTTCTGAAAAACCAATAATTAAGTTAGTTTACTCTTAAGTAAAATCAATATTTTTTAAGATTTTTACCTTCCTGTATACAAAAACTAAATTTTCTAATGACAAACCGTATAAAAAATTGCCTTATACAAAATTGAATGCAGTTTTTTCGAAAATTAAATAATTGTTCATTTATCCTATTAGGCATTAGTTACACTTTTCCATAAATTTTATATAATAACATTCACCATTCAGAGTATTTTCTTTCTCACAACTAACTTAATAGTGTTTTAATTGATAATGCCCGTTTGCATAAGGACCTCCTATTTATATGACATAAGTATTTGGATATAATTACATAACAGCTTTCCTCCACTCTGACTTTTTCTAGTAGTGAAATTAGAGCCTCTTGAACTAGGGGAAAGACGACCTGATTTAAGGATTGTATAACTGGATCTAAAATTTAGTCAAGTTAGTTATTCTCGGTGCTCTAGTCTATTCATTTTCGCAATTCAGTAGAGGTTTGTATACTATTTTATTTACAACCATATCTAACATCCACTTCTTATTATTTTGAATTAAAATTATTAATAAAAGATAAATGTCATTTTGACTTTTCCATTGAAAAATTAGACAGAAAGTTCAAATAACCGCAGGTGGTAAAATAACGTAGGTAATAATACACATCAAGATGGCAAATATCATTTTTTGAATATGGTTTCCATATCGCTAAACAATATATTATTTTAACAACAGAAAAATGCTATCAGATGAGGAATTTGATTGTGCTGCTACTCCACCACAAATTCGAGAAGCAGCAAAAATAGTAGAATATCTTCTGCCAACTAAAAGCCGCCCGAGATATAACAAGGCATATAACTGTTTCAAAGAATGGTGTACGGGAAACAAAGTTCAAAATCCTGGTTCTGAGTCGGCGGTACTAGCTTATTTCAGTGAAAAT
This sequence comes from Barypeithes pellucidus, assembly GCA_963991005.1. Classification (NCBI taxonomy): domain Eukaryota; kingdom Metazoa; phylum Arthropoda; class Insecta; order Coleoptera; family Curculionidae; genus Barypeithes; species Barypeithes pellucidus. Next base: position 27,054,576 of record OZ022564.1, on the reverse strand, counting down.
GCCAAGACAAAGAAGCTATCAACGATTTGGTCACAATATTCAATGCTGAGGACCACTCTATCAATTAAGGAAAAAGTAGTCATATCTAAACACGCAAAGCTATTAGCATTTAAAAAAAATTGTGTTCGTATATAATTTTTTTAAAAAAATTACAAAAAAATAATTTACTTTCCACCCGGGTGGAAAGCAAAAGTAAAAAACGTCAACTTTCCACCTTTCAAAGAGATGAAATGTCATTATTACATGCATGGTTGTAAATAAAATATTTTTTATGTAGCCTCTAATTGTTATAAACATCCTTGATTTCTCTGAGAAAAGTACAATTTTGACAGAATAGGGATGCCATTTCAGAAGTTCCTTCCAATTTTTTTTTTAAATTTGCAGTTAATATAATGTAATGTTTTTGTTCATTTAGGCCCAGCTAAGAAGGTTACGCACAACTTAAAAATAAAATAATGGTGATTCATCTAACTTAGGGGTTCCTATCCTGTGCGCCGCGACGCCCCGGGGTACCATGGAGAGTAAGCAGGGGCGAGCTGAAGAGCGCTTTGCTGGTGAAGGTCACTCTGTTTACCATCGGCGACCTTTTTTGGGCGCCGTGACAAAATGCTAAAAGGGTTGGAAACCCCTGATAACTCATAATTAAACAGTGTTTTGCGGCACCAACAGTCCAGTTCTTCAGAGCCGGGTTTACATCGGCCATTTACAGCTTTAGCTGGATTCATAGTTGCCGTAACGTAAGACGTAAACCGTAGTCGATGAGACGTCACCAGTTTTTGTTTTTCACATGACATATCTTTCTGTATTTATTAGTGTTGGGAAAAACCGATGATTTTAATAATCGAGTACTTGATACTCGAGCGATTTTAATAATCGAGTGAATCGCTCGAGCGATTAATCACTTTAACTTTTTATGACTAAGAAGAATGTGTTAATAAAAGACCAGGGGTTGTTTTTGTAAGTTTTAGAATTTAGTCTAGAGTTTTTATTAAGGAAGAACAGTTGATTCTGATTTTTAAAAAAATTATGTTTAATTTTTTATGGATTTACAACCGCCCCTGGCTAGCCAGTCAAAACAAACCCATCTCGCGATGAATCCACTAAGGGATTTGGCATACTTTTTTATATGCACCTTCACGTTTATGTGTCTTTGAGAAAGACGTATGTCGTGTCAGCCTTCTGAGCGTCAAACTCGAACGTCGCCAATCGGCACATTTCGGGTGGCGCGCGGGTATCAAGTGAAAGGCAACGGTTCGATTTTTCGCGTGAATTTATAACGAGTAGTATTTCCTATCGAGCGTAAAACTGCTCAAATATACGTGGGCGTCAAGCGAAGCTCGGGTATCGAATGAGAGGTAGTAAGTAACAAGCGACGATTTTCGCTTGAAGTTATAACTCGAGTAGTTTTTTTAATAATCGAGCGATGTCGGTTATTTCAATAATCGAGTACTGAACCGATTTTCCGCTCGAGCGATCACAACACTAGTATTTATAACTGTAAAATATGATTACAAGCGATGAAAACAGAGTTATAATAGCAGGAGCAATGTTGTGTTAATATTAGCCAAAAAACCGTTTATAAAACATAATTTGGTGATTTCAACAACACAATTATGCACTAGTATGACCGATTCCGTAAGCCGTAACGTAAGAAGTGGAATTAAACCATGTCTTACTTCTTACTTCTTAATATCTATGCACTATGAAATGTTCTGTCTCAAATCACATGTTTATTTTTCTTGCGGCTTACGTTAAGGCAACTATGAATCCAGCCTTAATGAATTTAAAGCTTTATTACGCATATTTAGTGCCATTTGTTCTGATCCATTCTTCTCCATTAAATATTCTTCGAGCTCCTTCCTGTCCCGGGTATATTTTTCCATGATTTTCGTCCATATGGGACATCCAACACTTTCTGTCGAGGGTACAATACTAATATCTGGTATTATTAGCTGAGATCTACTGACCTCGTTGTCGATGTTTGCAGCTAAAATATCCGACATGTTTTGACAGTGTCAGTTTGAAGTTTAAAGGAGTATATACATTGTGTCCGCTAATTAATGGTGCATGGAAACACCACTGACTCCTTACGTAAAAATATTAGGATTTAATTATACTTACCTATATCCGAAAGTTCATATTAACTGAGGTACAGGGTGTTAAGTTAACACTTCATTTTTGTTTTTCTAACTTTGAGAGAAACTAACGTTTTTTTACAAAATTTGGCAATTATGGTTTTTTTAGGACGAGAAATGAATTTCTTGGCGAAATTTTAATGTACATGTAGAGGGCACTGCCTGCGGCATTTTTCGCACATTCATACGATCATAACTTTTTGTGTCTCAGTGTATTTAAGTTTTTAAGAACAATAATACTTTCCTAATATTTATTACGTAAAAAATGTATACTAAGTTCAGGTCGCCCAGAGTTACCGAGATATTTGCATTTAAATTGTTTAGTGCGTTAGCTCAGGCAAGCAAATAATATTTTGGTACTTCTTACCAATTCACTTTTACATGATAATTAATGTTCTAGTAATGGTAATTGGGAATAATAAATACAACAATTGGTTTGTTCTTTAACTTACTTTGATTGAAAAAAATATCGTGTCGAAAGAAACCAACAGCAATGAAACACAAACTTACGATAAACTCAAAAATTAAACATTTTCTGACAAGGCTATCTTACAATAATCAACAAACAAATAACAAAGATGGAGGTTTCATAGGAACTGCATCTCTAAATTTGATTTGTTTTCTTATAGGTTACTTTAAGAAAAAAATTGTGTTTGCAAATTAATAATAATTGGGCAGGGTGGACTAAACAATTTAAATGCAAATATCTTCGAAACGGTAACTCTGGGCGACCTGAACTTAGTATACCTTTATCTATGTAATAAATATGAGAAAAGTATTATTTTTATAAAAACTTAAATACAGTGAGGCACAAAAAAGTTATGACCTAATAAATGTACGAAAAATTCCGCAGAAAGCCCCCCTCAGTTGTACATTAAAATTTCATAATTGCCAAATTTTGTAAAAAAACGTTGGTTTCCTGCAATGTTATTAGAGAAAAATAAAAATGAAGTTTTAACTTTAACACCCTGTATCTCAGATAATATCAATTTTGGGATATAGTATAATTAAATACTACTAATATTTTTACGTGAGGAGTGCGGTTTTTTCATGTATCATTAATTAGCGGACACCCTGTATAGATGCAAATTCATATTCATTAAATTATACGCGAAAAAGAGAATTGTATAGGTTGTCCCATTTTGCACATTTTTTGGGGTATTAGAGTTATTATCAAAGATAGAATGTTGCAGGTTCCACTTTAGTTTCCCACTTTTTCATGAAACGAAAGATTCCGGTATCAATTGTCATGCCTCTCTTAGTTTTTAATCTCTGATTTTGAAAATATTCGTTTTAAAGACACCCCCGTATTTACGTTACGCCTTTAGTTTATCAGAAAGGTAAAAACTGATCTTGCACGAGATTTTTACGTAAAGTTCAGTAGCGTAGCCAATTTTACTCTTAAAAGTTTATTTTGAGATATTAACAACAGTAATAATTTTTAAATGGGAAACCCTATATGTTATTTTTAAAATTATTTGAGCATACTTTGGGCTTTTCAAAAATGTATAGTTGTTTATATTTATGAACATTAAGGGCCGGTTGTATAAAACAATTCTGAACTTAGATTCAACGGAACAGCGATCAACCTGTGAACTACGTTCATTAAATATTACGTTGTTCAATATAAATTGAACTTTAGTTCAGCTGAACTACGATCAGCTGATGTTGGCATAACTATTATTTAGTTACCTTTAGTTTTTTCTAGATTTTTGACATAAATTAAAACCTTTTATTTGATTTGGCGTTTGGCGGGCTTGCTTTCTAGGCTTCCCAGCCTTCTCTTTTTACTCTGTGTACTTATAAAATATTATTAAAAATAAGAACTAAAATATTTTAATTTTATTTGCAGACTGGTGATACATTTCTAAAGCGGATAGAGATTATTGAATCCATAAAAAATATATATATATTATTAGGTACGTTATAATAAATAAAAACAAACAGACGTTTTCGTTACACTATTCGGACACACTAATTACTTGTATTTTTACCTATTTTTTTGTTTAATTTTGTAATATTAATACTTTTAAGTAAAATTAGATGCGGAAAACACATATTAATTCATAAAATTTGAGTTTAAATGTAAAAATGGTCGTAAAATTGTTGTCTCTTAAAATTTACGCTGCGAACATGTATGTTTGCACAATTCAGTATTTTAACAGTGTTGCCACATAGAAAACTTTTCTGCAATAATACAGTTTTTAGGTTTGTTTATATCGATATAAGATCGAAGTTAATTGTCAATGTAGTTATGTCACGACTAAGCAAAATTTTTAAGAGGGCTAACTGAGATAGAAAGGCCCAAAAATATCCGTTTATGTGCAATATTTTTTCCTATGTAGCTAATAAAAGACAACTGGCAACTTTGTTGAAGATATCACTTTTAAGTCGAACACAAATTTGACATTGCATTGCACTGTTGCCAATACCAGTTATATTTTGGCGTTGAAGGAAAAGGAGGTTTTCCCAGGATACTATCAATTTATGTAACTTTCTTATGTTTTCTTTTTCCGAATGCAGAAGGAAATCGGCACAAAAGGTGTAGCGGGGGCTGGTTTTCACTTGTTTTCCCAGGACACTGTCAATTTATGTAACTTTCTTATGTTTTCTTTTTCCGAATACAGAAGGAAATCGGCTGCAAATGGTGTAGCGGGGACGAACCCGAACAACCCCCCCCCCCCCCCCCCGGAATAAACCCAGTCCTACCTTCAACTGACTACTCCTTATTGATGGGGGGTTATTAGGTCACCAATTATTATCTCACTTGTCTTGCTGCGAGAGTCGTAGTCACTCAAGAAGTCTTAGAGGAAATCGTGGTCACAGACGAAGTGTCTGTCGCTCTGCCGTTCACTTCACATCAGGTTTCCGGATATCTCCCCGCAGCGTCGTAGTACGGCGAGCAACCTGTTGCGCGCCGTACTCGGGCCGGGCTATGGGGGCGCCAGAAAGAACCGACGCTTGAAAATGGCTTGAAAATGGGGTTAAAATAGGGTTAATTGGTGACAATATTTAAAGGATTGTCAAAAGAGTCATGTAAAAAAGTGAGATTAATTTTGGCAGGAACACTTTTCAGAAAACTTGTTCCAATTTTTAAAAAATTTGTCCAAAAACTTTTTTCCTATAAGCTTTACATAACATTTTAAATAAAAATCTCTTCATTTTATATAATAAATATATTTATTCTTCCTCGCTTCAACTACTTAATACAAAAATTACTTTCGAAACTATTTCCCAAACTCTTAAAATATTGGAAACAAAGTCATTTTTTCACCAGAAGAAACTTTACAAAAATAATATTTTATAAAATTTCTAACATGAGACCCAGTATTTCCAAAAATAAATCCCTACAATGTATTTACAAGGTTGGCTTAATTGATAAAGTTATTTGAGGAAACCCAAAGTAAAAATAATAAATAAAATAAATAATAAATTATATAAATAAATAATAATGAATAGTTCTATTCTCTAAAACATTTTTGGTTGTAAGCGAGCATTCGTATATTACATGTGCGGTATGAGCATTAAAACAGCCACGTTTTGGGAATATCGACAAGTTAGAAGACTGAGTCGGTAATTTCATCAGTGCTGTATATGCCATAACGTACGTGCATTGTACAGGGTGTCCCATTTTCGACACTTTTATACGGTATCTCCGTAATTGTTAGTGCTATAAAAAAGTAATGTAGATGTCATGTGCTCTTTTTGGGTCAAACTTAAAATGGTAAAATCAAAATTTGAAAATTTTCACTCGCTTAAGAAATATGGAGGAAAATCAAAAAATTGTCAATTTCAAAATTACCCTATATTTTCTTAGTTAAAAGAGATACACAAAAATGTTTTATACAGAAGTTTCTTTATGATGATTGTTGAATAATCTGCAGTTTTCAGAATAAATATACGGGGTCAGGTAAAGAAGTTATCGGACCTAACCTCAATTTTTTTAATGGAACACCCTGTATATTTTAATCCAAAATGATAGCATTTTAAATTGTCTTTTCAAATATATAACACATTTGAAGCGAAATAAACGATTTAGATTAAGGTAAAAAAAAACGGGAATCATCGGAAATGTTCAGGTTATGTCCTTAAATGATTGCCATCCGGATAGCGAACAAAATATAAATTTTGCGTCATTTCTTCGGTTTTTCCACTTTCAATATAAACTCTATCATATCAAATTTTTCAAAATGTTGATAAGTCATTTTCACAAATGAAATTGACGTTAAATGTTAATAACAACTAGAATGTCAACATTGTTGTTTCTATGATAGTAGGGTTTGTTTCATGGTCTACTCTACTAAGTTTAAATAAATCGCCTAGGAAACCAATATCATCCATGGTATGTTAATATATTTGAAAAGAGAATTTAAAATGCTAGATTAAAATATACAGGGTGTTCCATTTAAACAAATGAGGTTAAGTCCGATAACTTCTTCACCTGGCCCCGTATACTTATTCTGAAAACTGCAGATTATTCAACAATCACGACAAAGAAACTTTTGTATAAAACATTTTTCTGTATTAAAATGTAATTTTGAAATTGACAATTTTTTGATTTTCCCCCATATCTCTTAAGCAAGCGAGAATTTTCAAATTTTTATTTTACCATTTTAAGTTGCTCCCAAAAAGAGCACATGACACCTACATTACTTTTTTGATAGCACTAACAATTACGGAGATACCTTATGAGTGTCGAAAATGGGACACTCTGTACAACATCAGGTTCATTCGCAGAGCAGTAAAAATTGTTACAAACTGTCCGAGGCAAAATCTGTGACCCCCCGATCAAGAAATCAATGTTCGTAGCGCAAAATGTATCGATTGTCAACTGATTTGCACCCGTCAGAATAATTCGCTGACTGATACGTAATTATGGGTTTGGATTCTGCGCATTTGTTCGATCGGTTGCTTGTGTACTTTTGACCTGTTTTTACCGATTCGTTTTAGTTTCTTTAGTTTCGACGTGTTTTGGTTAAACTTACTTCCTATTCTTTAAATATCCATTCCAAAACGAAAGGCTAGATCTAAACAAAGCAAGAATAAGAATACTTGTAGGTTAAGTTAAGAAGTCAATTCTAAGATTTGACAGTTGACAGTTGAAGGTTTGTCATTTGTACCCGTTCACAGAGACAAAAAGCAGCAACCAGTTAGAAACACGTCCAGACCGAAATTTGCAACCGGTCTGCAAACGAACCTAATATATCTACGAATATTTAAATAAAAAATAGTATTTAATTGATTTTACATTTAAAAGATCATATTTTGGCATTAATAAGTCTAATTTTGATACATCGTTTGGGTGCCAATTAATTTGAAAAAGATACATAATAATATCACTAGTGTGGTATCGAATCTTATTACGTAACTCAAACAATCCAAAATAAATGCTGCAATAAGGTCTTATTTTGTAGGTCGACCATACTGTCTAATGGGTCAAAGTTTTTTTAACGGCAACTTTCAGTTCTTAACATATAACTTAGTAAAATAAACTATTTGCCTGTAGAAACGATTATAATTTGCGAAATACATGTTACTTCCTGCATTAGAAAGCAATTTTAAATGTTTTTTTTAGATTATAGCTGCAGGATTCTAATTTGAATTTAAAAATGTAACGCCGGTCACGTGTCCCCTGTCAATAGTTTCTTACATTAATTACCCTTTTATATTTCTCGTCATTTTATTAAAGTTACTTTTATATATAAATAATTTACACTCCTACTACAATTTGTATTGAAAAAATAATGTTCAAAGATCAACAGTTTAGTGTATCTAACGCAATTATTAACCAGTAGTTCCGTCCCCGCAGCTGCATGTATCGCCGGTCACGGCAGAAATTGCATATAAATAACGCCACTAGAGATCCGCCTAATAGTTTTATAAATATGACGTATGTTTTTATGTTGTATCGCCGGTCACAGGGTTAACTCAGACCTAGTAGTCTTAATTAAGGGAAAAATACTACACGAAGTCATTTTCTTGAGTACAGATACTCATTTCGGTCTAACAAAGATTAAGAAATAGCTTGTATTAGCTGTTATTCACGAATTAGTTCATTTTTCTATCGCCGGTCACAGTAACACCGGTCACGCATGAAAATGTTACCGGAGATACATTGATGTGACGGTTTGTTATCCGAAGCTATATACAATATTCTTTTATTAACCATTTATAAACCATTAAGGAAAAATATATTTTCGTTAACACTTTAGGTAGATTAAAAATATAACTAATTTTCTTAGTATTTTAACATTCTATAAAGAACATTCCAAAATTTTAAGCCAATATAAGACAGGGCTATTTTAAATAATAGGAAAATGGTTATAGTGACTGATTAAAATAACTCAGTTCCAAATATTGGCGTTTATGATTCAGAAGAGTAAAATTAGCCGTGTACCATGTGACGGACGTTAAATTATTAAAAAATCGATGCTATTCAAAAACAGACCAAGATCTTGGTGGCGATGATCTTTTGCGCGGACATATATAATTCCTCTAATTAGATACTATAAGAAACCTATTAAAAAATTAACAGGTGTTTTTGAGATAATTTGTTTTTAAATTCCGATTTACTGAAAGTTGCCTGTAAACATTTTTTTACCCTAATAAGGGCCGTTATTTCAAAGTCACCTTAAGGTACAGAATAATGTTAAGTGATCCACAAGTTTGACCTAATCAAAGTTCCCTTAACACTCACCTTTAGGAATAGATTTTCGTTTATCTTCCAGTTAACGCGGTAAGTGACCCTCAAATTAATTTAAAACATTATTTTTTAAAGGTTTACCTTAACGTTAAGGATACCTTAGCTAAAGGTTCGACTTAAGGTAACATTCAACATTCAGTCACCTGAAGGTACAGAATGACATGTCATCCTTAACACAAGTTTGACAGTACATTAAAGTTATTTTTAACTCTCATCTAAAGGAATAATAGATCTTAAGGACGTGGTAATCTTCCACTTAACGCGTCAAGTTAATTTAAAACATAGGTGTTTAAAGGTTTCCCATAACGTTAAGGCTATCTTAGCTAAGGTCTAACTTAAAGTTACATTCATATATCGGCCCTAAGTTAACCCAGGACATTATTATTATCCAGTTTGGTGTAACGCTAGAGGTGGGCTTCTCATCATGATATACAAGTGGGGCCAAAAAATGTTCCGTCTCCCTAACAGCCATATCGACATTACTATGAGGAAGTCGCTCAGCATTAATTTAGACTGTGAGTTAGTTGAAACCGTTTTATGCCAGGTTTGTATATAATTATAATTTCTCGTCCTCTAAATACTATAGCACATGCAGGAAGTATAGCTTAATAGTAGGTATATCTTCTTGCACTTGACTAAATCCGGACAGTGAGGAGTCAAAGACACATTGTAATTATTATTATCTTTCAGATGTGACATTTTTCACAATATTATTTTATTGCGTCGTCGCCCTTCCAGTATAACAGCTCTCGCTGTAATGGCGGCTATCCCGTACTAGATCGTCGACATTTTTGTTTGAGTCATTCGCACCGATGATGGCCGAGTGTAGTTTTGACGCCAGCCAGCACATAATGAATGCGGCCATGAACAGAAGACAACCCAAGATGGCGGCTATGGCCTGGAAATAAAATTTGTTAAATAAAAGGACAGTTTTAAGAAGCAAACCATAAAATAGGGTTGTTAAACCCTTTTCCCGAAACATACATGATGTAAAACATTTTGGTCTAGTTAGAGAAACTTTTAGGGTCAATGCGTTTTATACTGATTTACCCTGTTTAGTTTGCTTTGTGCATTTTTTGAAAAGTGAATTAGGTAAATGAATTTGCGAGAAATCTCAAAAAATGATTAGGTATTATGTTTATTGAGAGCGCCTAAAAATCAACCAGTCAATGCTTTATTCAATTTTGTTATCAGTTTGTAGATCAATTTATTGTGTTTTTCCTCAATTACTTTATAAAGTAGGTAACATTTTTCGATTAGGCTATATTATACAGGAGTAAATCAAACTGTTGGTTTTTCTCGTAATTTCAAAACACCCTGTAAGACAATTGAGGTGGATAATTTTATTTACATCCTGTTTCTTGTCATCTTTGATGTATTCTAAACATTTCGTTTCTTGATTCATTCCATTATCTCATTTCTAAAAATGAAACGATGTTATTTTTAGAAATTGTATGTCATGGGTATTTTTACCGAAGTACGCTCTAATCTTGTTGAGCTCTAATCGCCCACCGTTACATTGAGGAAATCCTCCAAGAAGTTGTTGTTCTATTTGTTTCTTTCATTGGGAACCAATTTACATTAACGGATGATAATGCTAGACCTCACGTTGCACATGTAGTGAGCGAATATCTGGATGAAGTTGAACTTCCAAGATTGGAATAGCCCGCATGTAGCCCGGATCTCAACCCAATCGAACATCTTTGCTATCAACTTAAAAGGGCCGTTCGTCGTCGTCCTGTACAACCATAAACCTTGCAAGACTTACGACTGGCGCTGACCGAAGAACATCAGGCTATCCCTCAAAAAAGGATAAGTAACCTTATTTGTTCGATATCACGAAGAGGAAATACACGATATTAAAATTGTTTTTGTTAATTAACTTTTTTTGTTGTTTCTGAATAAAATTAAGCTTCAAATCAATGAATCAAAAATCGAAATGTTTAGAATACATCAAAGATTACAAGAAATAGTGTGTAAATTATCCACCTCAATTTTCCTACAGGGTATTTTGAAATTACGATCAAAAACAACAGTTTGATTTACTCCTGTATAATATAGCCTAATCGAAAAATGTTACTTTATAAAATAATTAAGGGAAAACACAATAAACGAATCTACAAACTGATAAGAAAACCATGAAAATCGCATAAAAAAAAAAGAGTTATAAAACATCAAACGTGACGAAAATATCAGGGTGGCGGAATTTTCTGCCGACGAGTGTATTTTAAACCCGAAAAAAATATGGAAATATGGAACAACAGACGTCTGATGGAACGAAGTTTTTCCAGAAAAACTGCCCAAGATATGCCGTCAAGTTCCCATCATCAGGCTCCCGTAATGACAACGATACTGACCAATGTGGATTGCCTACATCTTTATCCGACAAAACAAGGTTTATTGTTAGTAGAACCAAATGAAGAACAACACACCCTAAAGACCCTAAGAAGTTCCTCGAACAATTAGTTAACAAAATTTTTAACAAACTGCGAGGTTCACTTATTCTGAAGATGCATATTATAGTTGTTTATGTACCAAGGGCGTTAAGTAGACTATAATGCCAGGAAGGCGGAAGCAATTAGCTCGAGGGCCTTTGGCTTTTGACGAATGTCTAAAGTCCTGTACGGCAAGGAGTATGAAAATTTTCTACAATGGAATGTAAAAAGTCAAATTACGGTGCTTACTGAAACAGAAATGATGGCTTACTTTCAGGAATTTATATGTAATCCTTTCGGTCATTGGTAATAACAATTTTTAATCGGAAAAATATACCCCAAATAGCCTTTGGATAAAATATTCCCAGGTGAAGGAAAACATTAATATTTCAAGCTATTGCCAATCAACAGCATTTTTAAAAGTTAAATCAAAGGGATATCTTCCTAAAAAGTCAAAATGTTATCAAAAATGCGCCGAATGATACCTTCCTGCTGCATAAAGTGGTTCTCCTGGAAGTTTTTGGCGGCCTAAGACGGGATGAGATGGTAAAAGGACCATTGATGATATTGCGGATAAGAGGCCTGTTATGCTTGTCAAGGTACCAGAAACTAAAACGGCTACGCCAAAAAGTTTTACTATAATCGAAGGAGACCAAACAGATACCTTAAAATTCGAGAAACTCAGCAATGGAGCCGCAAAATTGCATAGTTGGTCCATAGCTTCTCTCTCAGGAAAATCCAAAGATTGTACATTTAACATAGGAAAAACAGAATAATATTATGTAAAAATAACTATAATAGTTATTTACGTATCAAGGGTACTAAGTAGATGATTATGCCCTGAGGGCGACAGTCTTACAAAGCCGAGAGCCTCTGGCCCGAGGGTTCGTAAGTCGCCCGAGGGTATATATTTATTAGTACCCGTGGTGCATATAAACTTTTATGTCATACCAGTTCATTTTAAATAATAAATATTTTATTAAAATTTAATTTGATTTACCAATTTTTAATTTTTACCTGCGACATTACCTTGACTTTATAGCCTGCATCTTTGTTGCTAGTTAATGTGCCAAAGTCAAAAATCAAAAATGGAACAAGGTTTTGAAATTCCCGACGAAATTGAAAAAAGCCTGAAAAGAGATTATATGTCTTTGCGGCCATATGGCTGCTCAGAAAAACGACTATTTTAAAGCGACAGACAAAGCCGCTATACTGTACAACCTGTTGGAAAAACACATTTGGGAAAATTCCCTATATTATTGCAAAATATTTGGGTTGGAACAACCCCGAAAAGTACACTAGTCATTGTTTACGTCGAACGTCGGCAACTCTTTTAGCAGAAGCTGGAGCAAGTACGACTTCGCTGAAGCGCCATGGTGGATGCAAGAGTACCACAGTTGCCGAAGGATATTTAGAGGATAGCATATCCTCAAAAAATGAGGTTTCAAGGATGTTGGCAGGCGTACCATCTGGATCTCGCATTTCCTTACAGAAACTAGAGACCCAGAAATGAATCATGAGTCAACCTTTGCTGCAGAAAATTTAGCTATCAGCGAAACCTTTCAGAATTGCCAATACAACCAAATAATATATGAACGTAAATTTATATTTTGTTAATAAAAAATAAGTAAATCGTCGTTTGTTGCGTCTTAATGCCAACGCGGGCCATAATGTGTTCTTTATGCCCGCACGGGCATAAAGTAATCCATTATATAGATGGTATCTAAGGTATAAAAACACAATAATCTATTGGTATGACATAAAAATAAATACGAATTTTGTTCCATATTTCCTTTAATAATAAATAATTACCGGGCATTATGAAAATCACCGGGCATTATAATCTTTATCGCCCCCTAATATTTCCTATGATATTATGATGATGTTTATAGCAACAGTTTCTAAGGTATTATAAGTAAATAATTGATAGATGAAAGATAAATCTCATATAGAAACTTCCTGGACAAACTTTGTGTATATTACTTACCAAAAATGTACTGCAACTGCTTTCCAGAGCGGCAGCTTTTTGGAAAAATTCTCCAGGCATTAAAACCGTGTATTCCAGATTTCCCTTAATTTTCGTAAAGTGGGTGGCATTGTATTTCGGTAGAGAATTTTCTGAATCGGGTTCGATTATTTCAATAATTTCGGCTGCTTGACGCCTTCTAAAAAATATATACAATTTATTATATTGTTATTTAATATCGGATCAAAGGTTTTGTCGAAGGAGGCCTAAGGCGATATGCTGGACAAGTTCGAGGATATACTTAAAAAAAAAAGGAAATTTCTCAAAGCTACTGAAGTAGTTGGTAGTTGCAAATAAAACGTGCTTTTAGATAATGATTTACTCCTGCATTTAGCCTCGACATTATCTGTAAATATGGTCATTCCTGCATTATTTTTAACTGACCGATAGTGCATTCATAAATTTATTTGAGACCAAAAATAGGGAAGTATACAGGGTGTCTCATTTAAAAAAGTGCATTTTTGACATAATGCTGTTCAGTTGTTTCTCCGATTTTGCCATTTTAATCAACGGAAAAATGTTACTAAGCTATCTTTCATACCTCCTTTTACGGTTGACAGTACCGGATTAACAACTGTCATATTTGTCTTTAATATTTTTAACTCAATATGGTAAGACCGTGCTAAGTCTGCCGTAAATTGAATAAAAATATAGACTTTTGATTCACATCCGTAGATTGTTTGTTTTTCCTAACCAAGACGTATCAAATTCATCAGCTGTTAGAACGAAAACACAAACAGACTGACGCTTCTAGCTATAGAATGTTTGTTTCAAGTCGATGCATATTAATTCATAATATTTAGTTGTAGTAATGGACATCTTTCTCGTAAAAAAGCTCTAAGAAGTTACAAACAATACAATATGTTTCTAACAGTACCTTCGTCGTCCGTGTCCAGACGGTTCAAACAGATCCAGACAAAAGTCAGGTTGGCAATCGATCGGTTCCATACAAGCTTTTATTTGGGAATGTATCCAGAGAGTGGATTTTTCCTTCATCGTGCTTAACAGAAATGCTTCGAAATCCAGGAAAACTTCATTGTGACGATCTCTATATCGAGCTGGTTGGTGTGGAATGATGGACGCAAAATCTCTGTTTCTGCACCTGCAATACAGAAGACGATAAGTTGGTAAATAATGGAACAGACTATGGAAATCTAGAATTTATGTTAAAAAAATAAACATAAACAATTTCGAGTTACGAAAATACAAAGTTACCGCAATTTTTTATGAACAAACCAGGGTATTGCCAACATTCCGACAAAAATTATCAAATAGAACTATCGCCCGTATATTTAATTTCACTAAAATATTTTATTAAATTGCGCATGAGAGGTTAGTTTCTAATAATGACATTGACATTTCTCACAAATTTTTTATGTCGGGTTTATTCATAATCAGAAAGTTGGCAAAAAAAAAATCACTAAGAAAGTTATTAAATTGCAGCAATTTATTACATCAAGCATTTTCATGCAACTAGGTTGCTGTAATAAAATATTTATAATGTATGGAAAACGTCAAAGTCAAATACATGAGTATACAGGGTGTTATGGAAATGACTTATTATATTTAAACCGACAAATCCTGATATGAAAATAAATTGAAGAAAAATAACCATAAATGGCGCTTTGAATTATTAAGCGAAATATACACTTTATATGAAATCTCAAAATTTACGTGGCCGCTCCTGAGGACCTTCGCAATCAATAGTTTATTGAGGCAGTCTCGAAGTTCAAAAGAGGTTAGCGCATCATAGGCGGCGTTGTCATATTGCAACACAGAATTGGAAACGCACGTGTTCAGTTTTTCACAACAAGACGTCTTTGACGCGCGTTATCACTTCTTTTTCAAACTTTTTAGAAAAAAAAACTACAATTTTAAGATACATACTCTCTTACCTTCGATCTTATGTTAAAATAATCCGTTTTTTAATTTAATTCCATAAAAAAATAAAACACAAAAGTATGTTTTTCAACAGAACCAACAGTAGATAATATTACACATTATCATGAATTATTTCACAATAGAAAACAAATCGGGTAATGCTACAACTAACAAAACGTTTAAAATTCGTATACGTCAAGCACGTGGAACCCCCGACAGCGTCATTCCACGCCCGTCTCGAAACATATTGAAGCAACGATAGTGGCGCGTGGCCGGTATCTAAGCAAGGGCGAGACACGCGGTGTGATATGACATCACTGTTAGAATACTCTAGTGACCCGCATTGTTGCTAAGTGAATCCAGATAGACGCGACAGTATGTGGGTAAAAAGGGTTTTTACCTTAGTATTTAGATATTCGATTTAAAAAAAAAAGTATGTAGACTTTCTCTAGGACACCCAAGGAGTCACCCATTTAAATATAATAAGTCATTTCCATAACACACTGTATGTAAAATGTATGATATACAAATACACAATATATAAAATTTAGGAAAAACAAACTTATACTAAAATAAAAGTTATGTTATTGTTAAAAAAAAAGGAAATATACTTACTCTCACCCTGGTGAGATATTCTTAACTGAATAAAAAGCCCCAGACAACAAATATTGCTTTAAATGTTTTTTAAACAACATAAGACTATCAACACCCTACAGGGTTGGTGGCAGCTTGTTGAAGATTGCTGGCCCCAATGAGTTTGGTGATGTTCTACCCACATTCAGTCGGTTAAAAGGAACTCTAAATGAGCTGACTTGTCGTGTATTATAGGTATGAACATCACTGTTAATAGCAAATCGACATTTATTTTTAAAAACATATATACATAGTTCAAATAAGTATACACAAATTACGGTCAAAATCTTGTATTTCCTAAAGAACCCTGCACGAGTAAGTCCTCGACACACCCACCAAAGTCTCCTCAATATTCTCTTCTGCCATACAAGCAATTCCCCAACCATACTGGACGAACCCCAGAAGATCACCCCGTAACGCAGACGCAGAATCTACTTGTGCCATGAGGATCTCCCTCATAGAAGTCGCAGTCTTGAGTGAACGAACAAGAAAACAACATGAATTTAATTTTGATTTGAGTAGATCACAATGATTTTTTCAATTCAGATGCTCATCAATTTGCACTCCTAGAAATATTATGGTATTGATTTTCAATATTTCTTCATTAATTATAAGCAGTTCCATGTCCAAATCATTATGATCCTGGTAATTGTGGAAACGGATGTAATTAGTTTTAGTATTATTGAGATATAGTGAATTTTGACAGAACCAATTGCACAGACTGTTGATGATTACAATTTTGAATTAAAATACTATTGTCCCCATGAGAAAATAAATAGGAAGAGTCGTCGGCATACTTTGCCGAGGAACACAGTTTGCACCTTTAAATTTGGTTTCAAGTACTTGAATTGTGAGGTTCGGGTTTAAAGTTCCTTTCACTGAGAATGGTTCTGATTTAATGACTGACATTTCTTCGCATTGATTACTACTGAATTAAATTACTTCTTAATTTCAGATGAATAATTTAAACATCTGTAAAACGTAAAATACAAAGAGTAGGTAGTTAAAACGGCATAATATGGACTTAACAGGTGTAAATCGTTTTTACGGTTTAATGTGATAATTTGGTTATTTATTTGTTAATTCTTGTAATTTTTGTACTGGGTAGCAGAAAAAATCTAGATGAATGTAATTTTCCAAAAATTTATATTTGACATATCTTACATATATATTCTCAACTAAACCGGTTAGAGATATAATGTATGGCTTAGGCATTGGCCAAATAGTAGGTATTACCGTGCCACTCGAGGTAAAGAAAAAATACCATTTTATCTAAATACGTTATATTGACGAGAAAACCTTTCGTAAACAATCAATGTAACATTAACTAATGCTAAATAAAAAATAAAAATCATTTCAACAAATAAAGTCTATAATACAGAGTGATACGCGATTATATATTACAATAACACAGACATAACGTCAAATTGATTTTTCATTATTTTGTTTCTATGAATCCATTCCACAGCCAACTACCAAAAAATATATTTTTATAAGAAAATTTTTAAATTTCGTCCCAACAGTCCCAAAATATTGAAGATATAGGAACACTTAATATCATTAGATAGAAAATTTGATTCTCCATTAGCAAAACATATCCATTTACAAAAAAGAAGATTTTTGCAATAATTCATATTCCTCAGAAATATTGTTATCGAGACGCTCTGTATAAAACTAATTAAATATTATTCAAAACTATAATATTTCGATGATCTTGTGAAACTATCGTAAAAATTTCAGCTTCCTAGCTGTAACCGCTAAAAATATATGATTTTCTTTTCAGGTCCCGACACGGCGGCGTTAAAAAATCACAAGATTATTTATAATTCAAAAACTCTTAAAGATAGGTATATGATATTATACCGAAAATTGTTCTAGATTTTTACCTAGATTAAAAAAAAATATAATATATAAGGTAATTCATTTAAAATTCCGAAGTTGCTACCACTTTCGGTTTGATCCGGCAACACCGCACCATCCAAAATATTTTATAAACGTAGAAAACCTTCTCTTATAGCCACAGCCAACTTTTCAAAATCATATCTCATTTAGTTCTCGAGATACTTTTAATAGGCAACTTTACTTAGTGTACCCTGTATACGAGTACAATATCGATAGTCGTCGATATCGATACTAGCTTATGCTCTCTACTCTAGACTTCAACCCTTTGACGTTTCACAAGTTTAAGGTTATGGGACTAAAATTTCAAAAGAAAACAATATAAAAATATAATTAGGAAAATACATTGCAAATAAACTGTAAGTACATATTTTGTTACTTAAATCTTATCTTTTAAGAAGTTTTCTGATTGGTAAATAATAAGGAAAATCTAAAAAATCTACATATTTATTTATTTATTTTTTTATTTATTTATTTATTTATTTATACACACATTTGACTACATTGTATAGATGTTTTTTTTTATTTTTTTTTTATTAAAACTAATGTATAATATGTAAAATTCCAGATGGTCCTAGTTCTATAGGCATGTATGTATGAGCACCTAAGTGATTGAACACTTGTATTGTGCTTGTAATAAAATATGCACTATCCTAACTAAAAATAAAATTTAAACCTAAGAAAATATAACTAAAATATTTAAGATATTATACAAACATATCTAATAGCGACTAACGAAACTTAATTTTCTAATATATTTTTGAAATCTACGTAGTTTTGAACGATAAATTGTTTTGACATTTTGGAGAATAGTTTTAAATTCTTTATTTGTTTAATGCAGTGATTCCCAAAGTGGTCTATATCGACCCCCAGGGGTATATGACAACCTGCAAGGGGGGTACGTCAGCGAAAAAAAAATTTGGGGTCCATGAAATGAAAATGGGGGTCCACGATAGTGGTTCGCAAGAACTTTGACAACCAACACTAAAGGTGAATCAATATTTCATGTTTTGAAAGATTACTTCATTGAAAAAGCAATCCCTTTATCAAATATAATATCAGTAGCTACAGATGGAGCACCTGCCATGGTTGGACGTTATCGTGGATTTATAAGCTATTTAAAACAAAATATGCCAGGGGTGTTAGCAATACATTGCGTCATCCATCGAGAACATTTAGTTGCTAAAAATTTGAGTGTTAGATTACATGAATTTCTTCAATTAGTCATTGATGCAGTAAACCGAATACGAAGCAACGCGTTGAATACGCGGTTATTTGCGCAGTTGTGTGAAGAAAATGGCGAACACTTTCATCAATTACTCCTTCACACTGAAGTACGTTGGCTGTCGAAAGGCTTATGTTTGACAAGATTCTTTGCACTTTTTGAGACTATTTTAGAATTTCTGGATAATAAAGCTAAAATTTTAACAGACATCGCCTATTTAACAGATCTGTTTACAAAATTTAATATGGTTAATTTGCAGTTACAAGGCGACAGTCTAAATTTGATTAAAACAAAGTCCATCTTATTAGCGTTTCTTGCCAGAGTTAAACTAATGAAGCAAAATATTGGACGGGGCAAATTTTCCCAGTTCCCTAATTTGTCACAGACAAACTGCCAGGAAGACGACGTTTCAACCTACGTTCAACATTTAAATGCCCTCTATTCAGATTTTGAAACTAGGTTTGAGGATGTTTTGACTATGGTAATACCACCGTGGATAATTAATCCATATGGTGACATAGAAGAAACGAATGTCATAATACAAGAGAAACTGAGTGAAATAAGTATAAACGAAGAACTTAAGGTTCAGTTTAAGCACGGATATCAGCACTTCTGGCTTCAAAAAACATACCCGTTACTTATCCCGTATTATGGAATATAGCGAGAAAATTTTTAATTTCCTTTTACCTACTGGAAAGGGGTTGTTACCAATTCCTAAAGAAAAAAAGAAACAGACTGGACATCTTTAGCCGAGGAGATTTAAGATTAAACCTTACAAAATTGACGCCAAATGTTGATAATGTATTGTTAAGGCATCAGGTTCATCCTTCCCACTAAAAACATTTACTTATTGCTTAGTTTATTTTATGTTGCGTTTATTTTATATAACAGATACAAAATTTTATTTTGAGTGGTTTTAATTTAAATTCAATTAATAAATGTATAAAACTTAACATGTTTCTTACTTTAAGTTTTTCACTAATCTTCACTACAGTTAGAAATTTACAAAAAATCAATATCAGGTAAGTAGGGGGTCTACCAAAAACCGATAAACATGGCAAGGGGTCTACGACACAAAAAAGTTTGGGAACCTCTGGTTTAATGCATAAGGGTAATAGATTGCAGGTTTTATGGGAGGTATAGGTTATAAATCTGTGGCTGATGTTTCTGTAAAATCTGGGAGCGGATAGAAGCCTAAGATTATTACTACGTGTGTTGTATACGGAAGATGTATAATAATATATTAAATGAAAAAGTATTTCAAACTTGACATTTATTAAAACTCATTCTCTAGCACTCTGCCTACTTGGACACGCTTTTACCACTTGTAAGGAAGATGCATGGAACAATTTGATTGGTGGAAACAGTATATTTTACAGGTGATGGAAATAATAATAACAATATATAATAATAATAAACAGGTCTTGGGATTTAATCACTTATGTAAAATTTATTCAAAAAATTATGTCTGATTGGTCTATTTCACAATGAGGAAAATAATCTTTGATATTGCACACGATAGAAGCGATATTTAAAGTTCCGTATCAGCCATTATTAGTATGGTTCAATGAGATTGCGGCATATTTCATAAAAAAACCGTTTAGTCCTTTATGCTCGAGAGCACCAAAAAAGTATGCCTTTTACATGTGTTACATATTCGCGCTATTGCATGCTATGTCAAGGTCCCACATACTTAAAAAAATACCGCTAATGCTCTTTGAAGAGAAAGAAATGTCACATAAGTAAATACGTATAGTTTTTCTTCGGTTAGTTCTTAATTCGACGGGATTTGGTAATTTAAAATGCATTAAGGCGGACTAAAATTAGCTAAACGTAAAGTTTTAACCTACATCGCATTGGTCTAGTTATTTATTATATCATTAGTTGTGTAAAATGTCCAAAATTTAGCGTTACTTAAGACACAGATTATATCCATTATAATTTTTTAAGAGAATAATTTTTGGATTCTGTCACTAAATTTATACCGCTTACAGCTTACAGCGAACATATTTGTTACTTTTATTCATCCTATCAACCGGTCAACCCCCAATGCAACTCTGCACAAACATTCTTACTTTTATAGTTTTGACGTCCTCTGTTTTTTTAGATGGATTTAGTATATCTTGTGCTAGTGATTTTTTAATTTTTCATCTGGCAACATTGCGTCGATGATCACGAGCCGCTTTTATATTACGTTCTCCGTCCTGTCCGCTTCCTAAGAATGTACAGGGTGGACAACTAAGCGAGATAAGCGCCTGTATCTCGGAAACCGTTCATCGTACAGGGTGTCCCAATTTCGACACTTTTATAAGGTATCTCCGTTATTGTCAGTGCTATAAAAAAAAGTAATGTATGTATGTGTCATGTGCTCTTTTTGGGTCAAACTTAAAGTGGTAAAATCAAAATTTGAAATTCGCTCGCTTAAGAGATACGGGGGAAAATCAAAAAATTGACAATTTCAAAATTACCCTATATTTTCTTAGTTAAAAGAGATACAGAAAAATGTTTTATACAGAAGTTTCTTTATATTGGTTGTTGAATAATCTGCCGTTTTCTGAATAAGTATGCGGGGTCAGGTAAAAAAGTTATCGGACCTAACCTCATTTTTTTAAATTGCAACACCCTGTATATTTTAATATAATTTAATATAATATTTCAGTTGAGCAAAATTTCACGTTCCATCATTTTTAAGCAGGTTGTGCTTCTTAAATTGTTTTGTTTACTTTCGATATTCGATTTTTTAAAATAGCATTGATAGTAATTATGTAAAATGGGTGATTAAAAGTTAATTCCAAAATAAATTCCGAATGACGCGTACGAATAAATAACTTAAATCGGGTCTGAAACTAATTTCAGCTTATTAAAGACAAGTGGTTGCTCGTAAGCAGCTATAAATAAGGTATTTCCTTCCCTATCTCTTGGAGGCGGCATGATTTCTTGTTCACAAGTAGATGAAAACATATAGTTGTTATTTCTGCATTTCAACCATTTACTAAAAAAATTTGTATAATTTATATAAATCACATATGGATATATCCTTTTATGTTTAAATGATGAGATATATAGAGATATTTTTTCGAAAAATGCATATGAAGATAACATCGTTATGACTATCAAAGAACTGTAAAAATATCGTTCGAAAAATGTCTTCTTGGACAACTGTTATACCTACAGATGATTAAAAAGTGAAATTCCTACTCGATCTGTAGGTACCCGCATTGCACCATTTTGTTGAATGTAATTTCTAACAAATTTCTGCATATAAATGAGAAAACTTTTATTTTTAAAGTATGCATGTAGTTAGCAATAAACTAATCAATAATTGAAAGGAAATAGAAAATAAGCATTTTATACAACCGAAGAGTAAATGTTCATCACCAACAATATTTTATTTTTTATTAAATACGATAGATTTAGATTTTTTATATTGTTTGCTCTTCGCGCCTTTGCACTCCAATGTTTCTTAATGTAACATTGCTAAAGTATTACTATTTTTGTCAACAATTATATTTTATTTACCGAAGAATTTTATCTTTTATATCATATAAACTTTATAAGAATAACATATCAATATTGTCCTTGAAGCTCTACATTATATTAAATATTGTACATTTTTAAGACATTTCCCAATAGTGCATAATTTATACTAAAATACATTTCCTTCCATTTTCATTATTCTCAAAAATAGGAATTTTCATTCATTTCCTTTTATTTTCATTGTTCTCAAAAGTAGTTCATTTCACCTGTCCTTGCCTTCTAATTGTCAGAAATAGTTCGTTTCGCATCTTTCCTTTCATTCTTATTGTTCCCAAGAATAGGCTATTTCACCTTTTTGCTTTCATCTTTGATTATTCTCAAAAATAGGAATTTTCACCTTTTTTCAGACTTTAATTTAGTTAAAATACAAAATTTAATAGTCAGGGTAAGTATGAATTTTATTTGATGGCAAAATAAATAATTTTGGGTAAGTTCTCATAAAAGTAGTTACTATCAGGGATGGCGCCTTTAGTTACACAAAGGAGAAATATAAGGTTAAGGTTAAGGCAATTCAAATTAAAGGGATTCCCGGTATATTTCTTGAATTATAACTTGGAACGTCGATCTCTTAGAAATCTGAGTAAATCAGGCGTTCATCACCAAAAATAGGTGGTCAGATTTTTATACTGTGAATATTACGGGTACTTTATTTCTCACCCAATAAAGCAACTATAAAATAAATTTTAATTTTTCGTACGACCACTTACGAAATGAAAAAAAAGTACTTCAAACTTGACTAGAAACACACAACACGATTGTTGAAAAATACTTTTCAAACAACTGTATTTGAACCTATAACAGATCGTGCCAATTTGACAATAAAACTGTTTATTTAAAAAATAACAAATTTTCAAAATGTGGAGTGAATTGGGGTGCTGGGTCGGGGTAAAGGGCCCTTGAGCAATACTGCATATAATTACATATATATGTCTTCTTTTTAATTGTGGGTATCCTTTTAGGTTTTTTTTTATGATAAATATAAAAACAACAAGTAACCGATTAAGTTTAATTATATTTTTTAGATATTAATCTACTTAAAAAATCAGAAACTATAAAGTTTTATAGGCAGTACGCAATAATTAGCATAAGCAAATGCTTTCAACAGTCGTTATGTAGTATACTATTTCTCTACTCTTCTTACTCAACTAGCTTGTAATATTCTCGTTACCCTATAATTGAGATTTATCATTTTTTTCTTTACTCACCCATCTTTTACCAAAGCAACGCTTCCTGACATGTGCGGGTCGTCTGGGTCCGGCGAAACTGTCACTTCCATTAACTTGACATATTTCCATGCAGAATCTGGATTGATACGTGCTCTAAGCTGTAATTTTGTTCCTAAAATGGAATTAAACAAAATTAAAAATCTATGTAATAAAATGTAATAATACCAACTTTGTATGGCTATGAGGGCTAATTTAAACTGATTGTCACTAGGCTATGAGAAGTAATTTAAAGTGATGATTACTAGGCTGTAAGGAATAATTTAAACTGATTATCACTAGATTACGACAGTTAATTTAAACTGATTATCACTAGGTTACTAGAGCTAATTTAAACTGATGATTACTAGGCTGTAAGGGATAATTTAAACTGATTATCACTAGATTGCGAGAGTTAATTTAAACTGATTATCACTAGGTTACTAGAGCTAATTTAAACTGATGATCACTAGGCTGTGAGAAGTAATTTATATTGATGATCACTAAGCTGCGACATATAATTTAAACTGATTATCACTAGGTTACGAGAGCTAATTTAAGCTGACTATCACTAGGCTATGACAGCTAATTTAAACCGCTCCGTTTTTCTAAACGGGTTACTGTCTTTATTGAATGTTAATGTCTATACAGAGTAATGCAGTAGTGCGTCAGGCTTACATATCTCATATGCGAAATCAGTTAGGAATTTCGTACATATGCTAATTAATACTGTATCATAGGGTGTATTTCAGGAAAATATTTTTCCATATACAGGGTGACCCAAAAAGTATGATAACATTGAGTTGTATTTTTTTAAATGGGACACCCTATATTTAATTACATATTTAGGTTCACATTAGTGTCCTTTATAATTGCCAAAAATGTTATTTAATTTGCTTCGGTAGTTTAAGGGCAATATATTAAAAACTAAAACAAAACTTTTTTAAGTTCTGAAGAGAAAAATCAAAAAAACATTTCAAATTATTTTTTTAATTATAATATTCGGTGAGATTTATGACAAGGCTTCTATGTTGTTAAAATAGCATAGGGGCAAAATATATTTTATTTTGATCTGGAAAAGAACTGTTTACTGATGAAACACTAGCAAACACGTCTCTCCAGCACTCCAAAACTTTTTTTTTGGTTTTTAGTTTATTGCTCTTAAACTACCAAAGCAAATTAAATAACATTTTATTCAAATAGAGAGTACACTGATGTGAACCTAAATAGGAACCAAAATGTCCCGTTAAAAAAAATAATACAACTTTATGTTATCACACTTTTTTTGGCCACCATGTATATGGAAAAATATACTCCATAATACCGTATAAGTCAAGGTATGAATGAAATTTCTAACTTAATTCGTATAGGAGCTACGTAAGCCTGGCGCACTATTGCAGGCCCCTGTATGGATATTTCAAGTTTTTATTTGAATGCAAAGAATTAAGATTTTTTTGTAAGTATCTACTTGTACCAGAGGCCCTTGTTTTATACAAAATATTTATTGATAAAATTATCAAAGAAAGCACATAGGTAGAAGGTAGGTCTCCTCGACAATAGAAGCCGGAAAAAGATAATGTTAGACGCGATTATAGTCCCGTAACTTTTTAAATTGTTGGCCGATCTTGGTGAAATTTTTAACAAAGTGTAGACTTGGGTCTTGGGATGATATCCTGAATTTTAGTTTTCAAAAAATACTGATGTCTTGACCATTATACAGGCAGAAACAAAAGTTACTTTTTTCCCTTAATTTCTTAACGCCGTGTGTAGCTGAAGCTGTAGCTGTGGCTGAATTATGTTTTGTTTTGCAGTGTGATCTTTTCTTAACACAATGTTTTTTGATTCACGTCATTAACTGCTTCGTAAAAGAAGATACAAATTTTTAAAGAAAGTATTGCAGTTTTTCAATTTTATTCACAATTCGGAACATTACGTTATTTTATGGAGTAGCATAAATAAATACCCAAAAATAAATAGCGCGTATTGCCACCTCATGTTCTTATCACTTCTACCATGTGAGGAGACATGGTTCTATACAATACGGGCTATTAATTTTTGATACAACAATGTGATGTTCTGAATTGTGAATAAAATTGAAAAACTGCAATATTTTCTTTTAAAAAATAGATAATGACATGAACCAAAACACATTGTATTACGAGCAGGTTACACTTCAAAACAAAATATAATGAAGCTAAATTCTACCGCTCAATTTTTCCATAGGGCGTTAAGAAATTAAGCGTAAATAAGTTACTTTTGTTTCTGCCTGTATAATGATCAATACATGATTATTTTTTGGAAGCTAAAATTCAGGATATCATCCCAAGACACTAGTCTACACTTTGCTAAAAAGTTCACCAAGATCGGACAACAATTAAAAAAGTTACAGGACTACAGAAAAGAGTAACATTATCTTTGTTCGGAATTTATTATCCGGGAGTGTATATTATTTTTTTTACGTGCTTTTTAAGTGCATCGAAAGTGCCTCTTTTTATGCTTGTTCTCTTCACCGAAAGTGGCACTTTCCAGACCTCTCCGAGCGAGCGGGCGGGAAAGTATCGTCCGCTTCGAGTCACCATGTACTCCTCATAGTTTTTTTAACTGATAAATAAAACCAGAGATGTCGAGTGCCCGCGACTCTCAGATCGCCAGTCGTACACTCTGCCACTAGGCCACCGAGCCATACACACAAGCGATAATAAATAGCGGAATATATATAAATTAAATTTGCAGTTAATTTTTCACAGATGTTTTAGAAAAATGTCTGAAGAATTCTTTATTTATTTGGCCTCGGAGAACTTGTAAAAAAAATACGGTACATATCTCGGTCCGCCGGAGGCTTTACGGACTCATCCGTAAAAGCCTCTTTTCGGCTGTTGATACGTAATGTACTATTATTTTGCGATTGAAATTTGTATCCTTGCTGCCGTGGGCATTAGTTCTGCTTGCATCCCCTGTATCTTGCACTGGATAAAGCTCTACAAGCAGTAGTTTGAAAAATCTGTTTTTTATCTTATGCACAATTCGTCTGTACATTACCGAAAAGCGAGGGCGCAAAATTACTGTTTCCTGAGAGGGTTTATTTTACTTGTCGACACGACGTCTTTATGACTAATTTGTTAGGGTATTTTTTTTACCTATTGGCACCGCTTGATCCACTGGCAACTCGTTACTGCCACTAATATTGTTTATCCTTGCTGCTGGTGCTTCCTTATACAGGGCAACTTCATATTCCAGTCTACCGGGGGTTTCTTCTACGACGCCAGATACTCTTGCACCATGAGGGCTACAAAAAAGTAAATCTATGATCGAGCGAGACAAGTACAAAATACTCCCATAATTTCAACGCAATTGCGCCATACCGGGTCTGCAAACGAAGCGGGGTTGGAAGATTAAATCGTTATCGAAGAACTTACCAACAATACTGAAACAGCTTGAGATATTGGATTAAAAGCGGCATGTTTTAAAAATATTTTACATTATACAGGGTGGCCTAAAAAGTGTGACAGCATAAAGTTTTATTTTTTTAAATGGGACACCCAGTATTTTATTGCATATTTAGATTCATATTAGTATTGTTTATAAGTGCCTCAAATTTTATTTAATTTGGTTTCGTAGTTTCGGAGAAATAAATTAAAAACAAGTTTTGCAATCCTGAATAAAAAAATCAAAGAAAAAAACAATCCAGAACTATTTTTTTAACCTCAGCATTGGGTGAAATTTATGACCAGAGGTCTAGAGACACTATGAATCTTATTGCGTTTATCTATTTTATACAGGGTGCTCATAATAAGCTTTCAAAAACGCCGCATTTTAAAATAATTTTTCTCAAGTTTTTCAAATGGAATGTATTTGACGTAGAATTCATAGACAATTTTTTTTTGTAATACAATCATATAAATTATATCCAGCCGTTTTCGAAATAATTGTAAATATCATAAATTATGTTGTTTAAATAGAGTTTTTATTGGGAAATTTTGTTATAGGCGACTAGACTAATAATTGTAAACTAAAGTAGATGTTCAAAATAGATTCCTTTTACTCTTAGAGTTTACCGTATTTTAGTTATTTCGATATAAATTTTAAAAGCCTACATTTTTGCATTTTATTTATTTAATTTTATTTTTTATTCTTAATCGAGTTATCATGACTTTTTATTTGTTTAGATTGTCACTATGTCAGGCAAATAAAAAAAGTTACCTCTAGATTTTAAGAAAAAGTTGGCTTTTAAAATTTATATCGAAATAACTAAAATACGGTAAAAAAGAGTAAAATGAAGCTATTTTGAAGATCTACTTTAGTTTACAATTATTAGTCTAGTCGCATATAACAAAATTTCCCAATAAAAACTCTATTTAAACAACATAATTTATGATATTTACAATTATTTCGAAAACGGCTGGATATAACTTATATGTTTGTATTACAAAAAAAAAGTCTATGAATTCTACGTCAAATAGCCAAATAATATACCGGGTGCTCCATTTGAAAAACTTGAGAAAAGTTGTTTTAAAATGTGGCGTCTTTGAAAGCTTATTATGAACACCCTGTATAAAATAGATAAACGCAATTAGATTAATAGTATCACTAGGCCTATTGTCATAAATTTCACACGAAATGCTGAGGTTAAAAAATAGTTCTGGATTGTTTTTTTTTGATTTTTTTATGCAGGACTGCAAGACTCTTTTTTTTGTTTTTAATTTATTTCTCCGAAACTATAATGCCAAAGAGGCACTTATAAACGATACTAATACGAACCTAAATATGCAATAAAATACTGGGTGTCCCATTTAAAAAATATAACATTATGCTGTCAAACTTTTTTGGGCCACCCTGTATAATGTAAAATATGTTCAAAACATGCCGCTTTTAATCCAAGACCTCAAGCCATTATTGATAAGTTCTTCGATAACGATTTAATCTTCCGTCCCCGCTTCGTTTGCCGTATAGGCGCGTAAATTGTTAAAAATATCGCATTTTTTAGGTTATTTTTGAATATAAATATAAACAACTTTACATGTTTGTAATCCCAAACTATGCTTAATTAAAAAAATAATATATAGGGTGCCCCATTTAAACATTTGCGCCACTGAAGTTTACGTTAAAAACTCCAACAAGATCACTTTTCACCTTTATGTTAACTTAAAGCAAATATTTTCGAAATCACCCTGTAAAATATGTGAACTTTACACTATTCTAAATATGTCTTATATTTAAAATCATACTTACAAACTGCCAGCAAATCCTGCGGCTTTATTCTCAATGACAGTTGGTTCAGGAGGCTTACACATGATTATTAATTCTTGATCTGACTGCATTACTACCCCGGGAAATTGAGGGAACCATACTCTGACATGGACAAATCCCTAAACAAGGAATTTATTTTAAAAATTTAAACCTATGCGATTTTTGTATTATTTGCAAGAAACATCATATATTAATAACACAAGACCTATGAATTTAATCGATTTAACTATCCATCATAGTTTGGGCATGATTGTGCTTGGAAAATACTTGAACAATTTAATAAAAACCCGATACCTCGAAGTGGTCTGTCCTTTAATGTTCCTTATGTTCCAAATGTCATTTGGAACATCACATTTTTTGATATATTTATATAAATATCACCAAGTACATAATTTAATTAACCGTAACTTTAATAGCTTTACCTAGACCGTAAAAACCAGCCTTTATGACATGTTGATGGATATCGTTGATAATATTCGTTCACTCAGCCATAACGTGCGCTTGTTTCTTCGTAAAGCAATAAGTTACCTACGATATTAACAATACACAATCGACCTTTCACATCAGAACTTTGTACCAATAAGTTTTCAAATACGGGATAACCAAGAATTATAGTTACTGTGTTCACAGCAGTGACGTAGCTATAAAATAGTTTTTCTACGATCATTATAAAATAGTATATTTTTTTTATGCAAATGAATGCATAAAATTGATCATTTTTAAACAAATTTAAAGAAGTAATTTAGCGTTAAAAAAGTGTGGCAACGTGCCACTTTTTCACTTCTTCCTGAAGGACTATAATATCAAGTTGCCATGAAAACAGCATCCGCGTCGTTTGTTGCCTTTGCGCCGCATTGCTATTGTTAGTTGACAAATGTCAATAATATTGGAAAACATCAAACATGGGAAGAAATAATTCCGATTCCGAAGAAGAAAACTCATTTCAATACAATATAAATACAAAATACAATCAAAATTTATTTCATGAAAAATCGAAGGATGCTTCCGAAAATAAATATAATACGGTGCATTGGACCAAATGCAAATGAAGAGTTTCAGCGAACGGGTATTGTTAACGCATTTTCAAGAAAGGTAAAACATTTTTAAATTTTCGACTTTATTTTCATGCTATTTCAAGCTAAAATCAGCATTAATTCTGAATAATCATCGATATAAGCAAATATCCCGAACTTATTGGATTCCTCAGTGACAGTGAGTTGGTTACACACCAACTGACAGGATCGTGGAAAAAATATGGTATGAAACTTATGAATAAAGTTACTTTTTTCACCGTCGGCTCTTGCGCTCAATTTCCTCCTTCCCATCCATTCCCTATGCGATAAGTTCAATTCTAAATACCTTAGAAATCGTTGATGGCACGACCAAAAATAAAATTATTTTTTTAAAATTACATTATCCACACCACTGTTAAGGGGGTCGTCTACCCAGAAATTTGACAATTTTCGTTCTCTAGGGTTTCAAGAACATTTGTGCCAGAGGATTTTTTTTTCTTCCATAATTAACGGAGATACAGATGAAAAGGCAAGCGCTGCCGTTGTACTGAGCGAGGTACCTACCGCGCGGCCGGCTGCGCTTTTTGATCCGATCCTCGGATTTTCAATCTCGTTTTTCTCGAAACAATTTTTTTCCGGGAAACTCCGGTGATAACTCGGAAAGATCCCAACGGATTCGGCTGAAATTTGGCACAGACCTTTAGTGCATGTATCGCTATAACCGGTACCACAATGACTGTCGTTAAAATTTTTTTTTGTTTACAAGCAAAAAACCTTTCAAAGAAACGAAGAAATCCATTTTTTTTTCAAAATTACGCCAAAGTGTGATTAATTGTTCTTTTCTTTTGATTCTGGTAGGGGACATAGCTAAGAGTGTGCAGATACTGATTTTTTTTGTTGGTTCCTTTCAGACACCTGAGTCGCCTACAATCACCGGAGTTCTGCAGCGCAGCAGTCATTTCCATAACACCCTGTATATTATTCTTTCATTTCACATACCCTTAAATGCATAAAACCTGACAGCAATATAAATCCCCATAAGAAATTTAAAAATCGCTCTCCCCGTGACGTCACTGCGCGCCGTAGGCGAAATTGGGACGATTAGATATCTTACCTTTAGTTATTGTATCATGGTTGTGGAGTATGTAATAGTGTACAATTTTCACCTATTATTTTTAACTCGAGTTGTTACAGAAACTGGAACCAAATGCCAGAAATACCGTATAATAAAAAAATAAACAATCTGAGATATTTTGAACATACATTTTGAAATATACGGGTAACCTAACTTTTGCTAATTTCTCATGGAAGGACACGTACCGCTACACAAATTAAAATGACCTGAGGATAGTGATCAATATTTAATTAGTGACACCCTGTATAATGGTTACGATACGCTACAATAAACAGACGTTTTAGAATGTAATTTGACATGAGTTATATGATCAGTTAAGTGGCGTACATTCAGGTCGATTCTGTAACATATTGAAAAACATTCCTAAAGATGGCCACTTACAAGAAAATGGCATCGAGTAACTGTCCCTGCGAACTTTTTGTTGTCATTACTCGTGTGATTTTATTTTATTTACAAGAGTATTATACATAAATAAGTGTAGAATGGTATGTAGATCCTAATTTATGTGGATCTAGCACAACATCGGCACATTAACGTATAGTTTAATTTTTTATTATGTTTCTCACAGGTCCATTAACGCATTCGGGATTTTTACATTCACAACGGTTTATTCTTTGTATTTAAAGAGGACGGGGAAAGAAGGTCCAAAGTTTAATACTTTTTACTGCTTTTACTTAATACCACAACCAAATGTATATAAGGTTCAAAATTTCATTCTGATTGTAAATGCACGATGTGTCAAAAAAGTGACCATATTATTCTTTTCTGAATAGCTTTATTGTTTAATATCACAGGAAATATTTACAGTTCTCGTAAAATCAATTTAAAAGTAATAAGATCGGATTAGAATATACGATAAACATTTTTTCAGATTTTTTGATATTTTATTTAGTTCAGTATTTATGACTAATTTTCTGACCAAATGTTTCTAAGCAGTTAATAACTGAGTCACTATTTTTAGTCAGTCAGTCATTTAACGCTAAGAAAACCCAGGAAGCAGTTTTCTCTAAAAAGGTTAACAGTGCAGAACCGGATATAGTCATGGCAGGACACGCAATTCCACAATCTGGGAGGAAATATGCTTTGGCATAATCACGTTGTGGCAATCGCCAAGATAGCTTCTCAGAAACTTGGTGTACTCTTCCGAACCAAAAAGTTGTACACACCTCAACAACTTTTGACACTATACAAAGCCCAGATGCGACCATCACTAGAGTACTGCTCTCATGTCTGGAGCACCGCACCCAAACATACTCTTCGGCTACTGGATTCCATCGAAAGGATGGCCATTCATCTGATCGGAGACCACGAGCTGACGAAGAGCCTCGACAGCCTAGAACATCGAAAACAGGTTGGGGATTTGACTCTCTTTTACAGATATCTCCATGAAAAGTGCTCGGCTGCGAGCCCTCTCAATTCCACCCAGAGCGGAGAACAGCAAATCAAATCAAATCAAATGAACAATTTCTATATTTCAAATGTAGTTTCCACAGTACACAGGTATCACAAAAACATGAAATGAAATAGCGTCACCTCTATAACTAATGCGTATTATTATGTAAGAATTCTTTCATCTGGAGAATTTCATCCTTATGGAACGACCTTCCCGAGGTCGTTTTTCCCAATGAATCTAACCTCCAACGATTCAAAACCAACGTGATTCACTTTATTCGCACACGCACCACTCCCAGAGCGCCTTAAAGGATTATTCCTATGCTTGTGTTTGATCATGAAAAAGGAAAAAAAATGGAATAAATTTTATAAAATGAATCAGAAATGATATTTGGATACTGTCAGTGCCTCATTCTTCATGGTTAAATTGAGGGAGGAAGAAAAAGAATAGGCAGAAATAAGTTGTCATGGCTCAGGAATATACGTCAATGGACAGAGATAAAGGACTTTCGAACATTGCAGAATGCTGCAGCTGATAGAGACATATGATGGGAGTAGGAGAGGATGAACGCCTAAGCAGGAATCTGCACGGCACTGGAAGAAGAAGAATTGCGCCATTGATTTTATATTAGTCAAAACATTCCCAATTCCCTGCAATTTCAGTGATATTCAGTTATTAACTTCTTTGAAACATTTGATCAGAAGATTAGTCATAAATACTTAGCCGAATTAAATATGAAAGAATCTAGAAAAAAGTTTTTGGTTGAAAAAAGTTCCA
Organism: Barypeithes pellucidus; assembly: GCA_963991005.1. Taxonomy (NCBI): domain Eukaryota; kingdom Metazoa; phylum Arthropoda; class Insecta; order Coleoptera; family Curculionidae; genus Barypeithes; species Barypeithes pellucidus. The sequence continues at coordinate 27,021,335 of OZ022564.1, read as the reverse complement.
ATTGTTTGACAAAAGGAAGATCTTAATTTTGCGACTTATTTAAACTAGGCAGCAGTATGATATTCATTTTATGAGAACTTATACTTTTCTAAATATTTCCTGTAAATTTAAAAACGTTATTCAAAAAATGTCATTTATTAGTTATTTCTTAATATCCCCGAAACTATTGCAGATATTATTGTAAATTTTGGTATGTGCTAATAGAATATAAAACCACATATTTTAGTTAGAAGTGTTATTCTGTCGATCCCCCATTGGCGTCCCTGCAAACGTATCCTCTGATATATTGTACAAAAAAGTGGCACGCCACTGACATGAGGCTATTTTTCTGATTAGCCTGGTTAATTCTACATGAAAATGATCTAGTACGTTTTTCTCATCAGACGCACTGTGAAAATTTATTGATTTTGAATTGAAGTACGTTCGGAGATATTAAAAAATTACGATTTAAAAACAATACTTAACACCTTGGACCTAAAAATTTAAGCCGTTACAAATTGTATTATGTAATATTACAATGTAATATTACAAATAATTAGTAATTTTACTAATTATAAACAATAAATCAATAGCAATTTTACAATGAAATATTACATTGGAAAATTGCTATTGTTATTACATGTAATATTACATTGTAAAATTGCTATTGATTGTAATAGTACATTGTAAAATTACTGTTATCTATAATATTATTACAATAATAGTTGTTGTGCCTACTATGTAAATAAGTAAATCTACAAAAATGAGTTTGAGTAAATCTCTTCATATTTCCTATACATATTTTTTTAATTGACTTTTTAAATATTTTTTAATATTTTACAAGTCGAGATAGTGCGATATGCTACTTACATTTCTTTTAAGAACGCCACACCGACCAAAATCCGTGATCTTCAAATTGTACCTTAACCCCGCCGAATCTGCCAGATCCGGCCGGATTTGACATATTAAATCCGATTCGGGGTCCACTCCTCTGTCGTCCGCGAAGAGTGGGTGCCCCTTAAACCCGTCCGGTTTCCTTAGTTTGGCTAATATGGTGTCTTTGTTGCTGCCTAGATTATTTACTGCGAATGTGCATTGGATTTCCGTAACTGAAACAGAAATTTCTATGCTGAAAGCGTATCGAAGAAATGGAAAAATAAAAAATATTTTTATTTTAAATTTCTAGTGATCTGAAAGATATTACCGTACAGGGTGTCCCATTTTCGACACTTTCTGGGGGGTATTAGAGTTATTCTCGAAGATAGTATGTTGTGATTTCACTTCAGTATCTCACTTTTTAACGAGACGAAGTATTCCGATATAAATATTGTCATGGCTCTCTTAGTTTTTAATTTATATGGTGATTTTGAAAATTTTCGCTTCTTAGACACCCCTCGTACTTCTTTTAGACGTTAACTTATCAAAACGGTAAAAACTCATCTTGTTAGAGAATACTATGGAAAGTTCAGTGGCGTTGCCAGTGTTTTCCTAGAAAGTTTAGTTTTTCAGATATTAACGGAAGTAAATTTTTTTAAATGGGACACCCTGTATTTTTAATTAATTTAGAATACTTTGGGCCTAACAAAAATGCGATATTTTTCATAATTTACGTTACTTATAACAGTACGCTCTCTGCTCTGTAAAGCCGTATTAGAGTCGGCAATTTTTTCTCTTGCGCCAGCAATTGCAATTATAATTGCACGTATTCTTGCGCAGTAAACCGTTCTCGATCAGCTGGAGCATTGCCAACAGTCAGAACAGCAGTTGGTAGTGTCGAAATCCCTAAAATACCCCAGAATTAGAGATGAGCAAACCGGTTCGTTTTGATTACCAGTTAAAGCAGCTACTGCTATTTACAAATAGGAGGTACATAAGCTTAATAAAGAATTTGAACTGCTCATTAGCTGCTCATAGCTGCTTCGACCAACTAATAAACAATTAAAAATAACAGAATAATCCATCTCTACCCAGACTTGCAATGGCAATTAAAATGGCGCGTGCCCCATTTCTGGCAATGAGAGACAGCTGATCGGGAACGGTGTACTGCGTATGAATCGGTGCAATTTTAATTGCCAGAAGAGTAGAATTGCCGACTGATCGAGGACTGTGTACGGCGCATGAATCCTTGCAATTATAATTGCTATTGCTGGCGCATGAGACAAAAATTACCGACTCTAATAGGGCTTTTAGTTATTTATTTGGACATTTTAATATGTTTCTAATAAATTGACCATTGCCCACTATGATAAATAACTTAAATAAACTTGCTACGCCACTGTTGAATTACACTCCTATGGTTGTTTACACCGTAAAATATAAGCTTTACCTTAAAATTAATATGCTTGCACTAGGTGCAAATTTTGAAACTTTAACAAAGTTTCGAATAACATTGGCAGCATTGTATCACCAGCATTTTTTTGCGAAATGGAATAAAAAAATATTAGGAAAAAAGCTTTAAATTATGGTGCAAAAGAAGAAGTTCTTATGGCTGTTCAATGATATCGAAACGTCTAGATCGTCATTGAGAAACTCCATGAGGAAGATATTATTTGGCACAAGAAGTGACAAGTTCATATTTGATTTAATTGAAAATTTCGCACTAACATTCTTCAGCCAATCAGGAGCTTGCTTTTTGTTCCGTTACCAAGGTAACTAAGAAAATTTCCGGAAATTTTAATAACCCCGATCGGAAATAAAATAAAAAGACAAATTTGAACTATTTTTAATTTGTTAATAACAATTTCATGCAACTAAAGTTGGTAAATAGGAAATTATTGCTCTTCGAACTACCAACTAACGCAATCCTCATTTTTTCTACCTCCAAATTAATAATTTAGTGCGAAATTTTCTTACCAAATCTCCCTCGTTCTTGAATTAATACACGGAAATGCTCCTTCTACACACTTTTTTTGAGAAAATTATTCCTCGACTTCGACTCGGGATAATTTTCAAAAAATCGTGTGGTCGAAAAATTTCCTATAATAATTCAAGTACCAGGGAGATTATAAGTGAAAATTTAAAAGATTGTAAATCATAACTTAAAATTTTAAGTACCTTAATTTAGTTACTTAATGTATGAGACACTTACATGGTGTGCACGTGACGGCGCAATGCAAAAAGGCAATTTATTCAATATCTAACATAAAGGCTTCCTAAAGTATTTTTATTAAATATCGTGCAAGCCGGCATAATACTTTATTTTAACATGTAGAACTAACTCTACAAGTATCCTGATACATTATCCGAACACACTGTATATGTGCGAAGTATAATTTGCATTTCGCTGTGATTTCTAATCGATGTTATTGCCCTACAAGTAGGTAATTAATATTTTTTACCATTAAATTAAACAAAGTACTGTTATCTACAACAACCTACCTACTTACTAAAAAAGTCAAGATATGCAAGACTACGTCAAATAATTTGATCAATTAGTAATAGTTCCTTCATTTTACCTTAAAAGATTGGTTTAGTTTTTTTAGTAGCTGGTATTTGTGCAAATCGTTGAACGTCTTAAAAACCGTTAAAGTAAATTATACTACAATTTTACTTGTTTAGAATAATAGTTATAATATATACGTTTATATTTTATACTTTTAATACCAAGTATCTACCGGCCATCTATTTAATTCTAAAATTCTTGGGACCCATGGTTTCCCTTCGATCTGCAAAGTCAGACTACACTATTCGAATTAATTATCAAATATTAAAAAATACACATCCAAATTAATAAGCTGTTATTTCGTTAATAATGAACCAAATTTTAATCATTTTTGTTTTAACTGATAGAAAACAGATTCTAAAGTTAAGGGCAGAGTATTTTACGCCCTGGTACGTCTATTGTACTGGGTAGCACAAGAAATCTAGATGCATGTAAATTTCCTAAAATTTAATTTTGACATAATCTTACATAAAAATTGAATTTAATTAATTTTTTAACCTAAACCGATTAGAGATATACAACGTGTCCAAGATAAGAAGGGCCTGTACAAGGATCTCGGAAACCGTAAGAGATACTAAGTCGGTTAAATGGAGGTAAAATTGCGCATTTACGTGCCTAATAAGAAAGTTTTAAAATTCCGAGTAGTTCCGGAGATATCCGGAAAAAAAATCGAAATTCTGAAAAATCGTTTTATTGTTTTCCTGGTTCGAGATCGAATTCTAAAATAAATTGCACTTTTGCATTGCCACTTTTTTCGCTCTATCTAACAGCGTTAATTGTTTTGTAATCCGACTAGTCGACTTCGAAGGGCCATTATCAACTTTATTTTTTTAAATACGGTCCTGTTTTTCTGATATTTTAATTTGAGAGCTTCTTTTCTCCCGAATGCAACTATGTATGACACATTGTGGTTTAATGACGTTTCGAGGTTCGAGGGTGTTTTGGAACAACATCAGGAAATTTTGGGATACGGTCCTGTATTTCTCCTAATTTTATAAATAATACCTCATAAGTAAGCTCTAAATTTTTACTTATATTGGACTATAAATAACAAATAATTTAATAATAAACCACAAATAATTGAACAAAAATCATTCCAAAACAGAAATACAACGAACAACGAAAAAAGTAAGGAACTACATAATCAGGTGTTCAAAATGATTTCCGTTATTCTCTAAGCACAAATAACATCTTCTAACTGCCACATAACAGTTTTTTTGAGATAAAATAAAACATGCGATAGAATATCAAACTTTTCAGCATTTGTAAATTTATGTTCCATATTTTCCGGAAAATAGAAACCTCTTAAAACACTCTCAAACGATCACAATGGGAATGTCAAGTGAAATAAATCACGCGTCACCATCTTAATTTTTTTGTTTCAAGCGCCTACTTTTCTTTTAAATCCCGAATCAACAGAAGGTTGAAATAATCTTTCTGTATTTTGTTCCCTTATTTGTGGTTTATTATTGTTATTTATTGAAATAGTCCAACATAAGTAAAAATTTAGAGCTTACTTATGAGATATTATTGTAGGGAATTTCTATATTGTTTAGTCATTTTATTTTTTTTTTGTATTATTATAATGTTAGGATGTAGAGTACTGTCCTGGTTTATTCGGGTTCTGCCTTGGATCGCGTCATTTCAGGGATTACTTGCGCCGAACGGAGCTGACGGCTAGGACTTTCACGCTCCTATTTTGAGAGCTTCACCGGCCGCGATTTCGATTGGCTGAGAGACACGGGTGCCGGCAAGCTGACTGGCTGAACCACTATGTCGTCATCATAGGTTCGTGCAGCTCCTCTAGCGCAAAATGCATCAGGATAAGGGATGAAGCGGGAAGACGGGGGGGTTAGTAGCGACGGGGAAAAGAAAGCGGGAAGAAGGGAATTAAGACGGAGAGACGCAACGAAGACGAACGACGCCGCGGGGGTCGCGGAATCTGATAATTATTTAAAAAAGGAAGAAAGACGTGTTCGCGTAACGACGGGCGAATATTTGAATATTAACGTAAAGACGAGAGACGTGTTCGCTAGACGACGGGCGAATACATCTTATTTTATAAAGACGGAAGACGACGGAAGTTGTAACTATAGTGTAAATACTGTAAAATAATATCAACAATAGTTATTATCCGAATAAATACCTAAAAACCCTTAAGTGTATAAAGTTTCTTGCCTCACTACCCCTAGACAACAAAGAAAAAGCCTATATTATTTATAAAATTAGTAGAAATACAGGACCGTATCCCAAAATTTCCTCATGTTGTTCAAAAATCCCTCGAAACGTCATTAAACCACAATGTGTCATACATCGTTGCATTCGGAAGAAAAAATGCTATCAAATTCCAATATCAGAAAAACAGGACCGTATTTAAAAAAGGAAAGTTGATAATGGCCCTTCGAAGATGACTCGTCGGATTACAAAACAATTAACGCTGTTAGATAGAGCGGAAAAAGTGGCAATGCAAAGTGCAATTTACTTTAGAATTCGATCTCAAAAAACCCAGGAAAACAATAAAACGATTTTTCAGAATTTCGTTTTTTCCGGATATCTCCGGAACTGCTCGGAATTTTAGAACTTTCTAAACGGCATATTATTAGGTACGTAAATGCGCAACTTTACCACCAACCGACTTCGTATCTCTTACGGTTTCCGAGATCCCTGTACTGGCCGTCCTTATCTTGGACACGTTGTATAAAATCGTTGTCCAAAGGTTTTATCATACAGGACGTTAAAAAAAAAGGGGGCCATGAGTATCACAGCTAGTTCGGCCCTGCAGCTATCAGTAATTCACAACACTGTCTTGGATAGTAATGTGAAGGTTCTTGCCAGGTATACATCATATTAAGAAAAAAAAATTAAATATACCTGGTGGTTCAATAATTATGTGTAAAAAACTTGATTCCATTGGAGCTCATTGGGAGCCTATATCTCCGAAGAGAAGGTCTATACGAAAAAAGTTTATATGAAACTCTTTTCACTTGTTTTTTTCATATCCGCGAGATTTCCCACATTTTCCCGGATCAAACCCGAACAAACCCGGGTATATCTAATTTAGTTAAAAAAATAAATAAATTCAATTTTTATCTAAGATATGTCAAATTTCAATTTTAGGAAATTTGCATTCGTCTATATTCTTTGCGCTACCCCGTACAATTAAACTTATCAGGACGTAAACTACTCTACGTTAAACTCTAGAATCTGTTTCCTATCTGTCAAAAAAAAATTGTTAAAATTGGTCCATTATTAACGAAATAACAGTTTATTAATTTGGACACGCATTTTTGAATATTCGATAATTAATGGGGGTAGTGCAATTAACTGCATATTATATTTCCCTAAATCCAAATAAATGACAGTAACTTTTTAAGAGCTAAAGAATAGCACCATGCCGTGGCTTCAATTCAGTAACCACCACTCTAAACCGAGGCTAGTAAACATTCCACGCCCCATATAACAACGACAGCATCCCACCTCTTGCCAATACCCACCATTTTGTGAATAAAAGATTATTGTTTTATTTAACCATTCCGATTTTCCCTTTACAAAAGATTTTCCTTTTGACTGGTTTTATCATAATAGATTTTGATGATAACTTTGATGATAATGAATAACATATCAACATGATATAACAGTAAACTTAAAGAAATTGATGTCAAAAATTCTTACCTTCATAGTCCTGAGCATCTATTGTAGTCTGAAACAATAAAAAAACCGTTAATGATTTTTTTACAATAACGAGATCTTGCGATTAGATGATCTTTATAATTGCAAAATTAAGTGATGTCGTTTTGTCGTCATTAAAATTTAAAATAATTGCATTGTTTTCTAATAGTTTAGTTAAGTTGATGTCTTATTTCATTCACAAATAACGTTTCTTGAATAACCGTAGTTTTTAGACAATGGGCTTAAAATTGTAAGAGCCATTTGCTAATACACGAGCTATTTATGGAGTAGCGAAATTGAAATTCTAAAATATTCATATTAAATTATTTAAAAAGGTAAATTTGTGTGATTATTTTTAAATTTTGAGACACAAAGGACATTTTCGGGTAATACAAGTTCTACTTCTTAAATTGAAATAGTAATAGAATATAGAGTTCATGCCTACAAATCAATAAAGGATATTGATTTTCACGTGACACAAATATCTTCCTCTGCAACTGAAAGAACTGTTTATTTCCGAACCAAAAAGTTGTACACATGTCAACAACTTTTGACACTATACAAAGCCCAGATTCGATCATCACTAGAGTACTTCTCTCATGCCTGGAGCTCTGCACCCAAACATACTCTTCGGCTACTGGATTGGGGAAACTACATCTGTCCTAATGTGCATCTGTCCTACTCCCGAACATCACTTCGTGTTGAACCGGGAATCTTCGTTTCTGCAATTGTCCTACTCTCGCCCTACCCACCCTTACGACGCGGAGAGAGCGGAAGTCGACAAATAAGGATGGAATATGCATACTTTCTTTGTTGTTTCGTGTGTGTTTCGTTATGGAAAAATCATTTGGTATAGTGTGTAAGTTTCGGGTTCGAGCATGATTCGAAATTTGTTCTTTGGAATAGACATGTTGGTCAATGAGATCGTTTAGGACAGATAAGGATAGAAATAATAAATACTTGTTGTAGTTCTCTAATTTATTTATGTGTAGAGTAGCTGTCGGCCGGCTTGCGCTCGAATTTTGTTTTTTCAAATTAAAATACAATAGGAAATCGCCTCCAAAAGGTCTATCGGGGCGGGTTTGCACTTGTTTCCCCAAGGGATCTATAAATATTATTACAAATTAATTGTCTTCTTGTGTATCGAATAAAATTTCGATAATAAAATAACTACTACTAATGGCGTAGTCAGGTAGGGTGCAGGAAATCCCAAAAATATTACAGTTCTATATGAAAATAAATATGACATAACCATTCAATCTTTCGACGCTGAGCAATATTTTAAGTCTCTACCCAATAATAATTCACAGCATGTCAGTAAAAATGCATGTAAACAGGGGGAAAAGGCGGTCTCAACGGATTAGGTCATACGAGCTTAACCGAACATCACCCGAATACACTCGACTGGTAGGGCAGATGAACATTAGGATAGTTGAACAGTAGGACAGATGAAGCCATCTCACTGGATTCTATCGTAAGGAGGGCCATTCGTCTGATCGGAGACCACGAGCTGAAAAAGCAACTCATCGTGGTCGAGGTTTGTTCATGAAAGCAGTACTCTAGTGATGGTGGAATCTGGGCTTTGTATAGTATCAAAAGTTGTTGAAGTATGCACAACTTTTTGGTTCGGAAGAGTACACCAAGTTCCTGCTAAGCTATCTTGGCGATTATCACAACGTGGTTATGTCAAGACGTATTTCCTCCCAGATTGATTGATTGATTTTTAGCAGCATTTATCAAATATCCCCCCTTGTTCTCCCCAGAATGACGCCGAGGGTATGAGAGGGCGTTGATGTCATACAATGCAACTAATTAGTTTCGTCACTAGAAGCAAAAGTTTGTGATTTCTCGTCAATAAATTCCGAATCAACGATAATTTTTTATCTAGAATTTGTCTTCCGGTTCTATGATGATTTTACGATTAACTTTAGTTTATTCATCTAGCTTCCTCACAGACGTGTTGATAACATTAGTTAAACAATAACAATACCTAGTAAAAAATGTTTTATTAAGCAGATTTTTCGTTAAACATAAAAAGATAATTAAAATAAGTGGAGCATGAAGGTAGTGAAATAATTAAGTTAAATTCTTTCTTTTATGCGTTATTTGTATTTAAATGGACTTTTATGTGCGTACGAGGATAATTTAAAAATTTTTTCTCCGAAAAATTCTAAAATAGCTACTTGAAAAGTAAAGAAATACACGGTCCAATTGGAGGCCCGTGGGAAATAAATTACTAAAATTGGCTATAAAATATGTTTGTATATACATGGTGTTCGCTAATTAATGGTATATGGAAAAACCACAGACTCGTTACGTAAAAATATTAGGATTTAATTATAGGTACTTACCTATATCCGAAAGTTGATATTAACTGAGATACAGGGTGTTAAAGTTAAAACTTCATTTTTGTTTTTCTTAAAAACCCTGAGAGAAACACGTTTTTTTACAAAATTTGACAATTATGGTTTTTTTAGGACGATAAACTGATTTCTTTGTGAAATTTTAATGTAAAATATAGGGGCGCTGTCTGCGGCATTTTTCGAACATTCATACGGTCATAACTTTTTGTGCATCAGTGTATTTAAGTTTTTAATAAAAACAGTTATTTATATTTATTACGTAAAAAAGGTATACTAAGTTCAGGTCTCCCAGAGTTACCGTTTCGGAGATATTGTTAATTATTAAATTGTTTATTCGAGCAGTTTTTCGCTCGATAGGAAATACTATTCTAGTTATAAATTCAAGCGAAAAATCGAAAATCGTTGCCTTACACTTGATAGCCGATATTCGCTCGATGCCGTGCGCCACCCGAAATGTGCCGATTGGCGACGTTCGAGTTTGACGCTCAGAAGGCTGATACGACTTACGTCTTTGTTTAGAACACATAAACGAGAAGATGCATACAAAAAGTATGCCAAATCCCTTAGTGGATTTATCGCGACATCGGGATTTCTTTTGACTGGCTAGCCAGCGGCGATTGTACATTTTAAAAAATTAAGGGATATAATTTAAAAAAAAATCTTTATGCTTTCTTAGGGCAGGTTGTATAAAACAATTCCGAACTTAGGTTCTACGGAACACCGTTCAACCTGTGAACTATGTTCATTCAATATTACGTTGTTCAACATAAATTGAACTTTAGTTCAGCTGAACTAAGATCAGTTTATGTTGGCATTACTATTATTTAGTTACTTTTATTTATTTTTTAGATTTTTGACATAAAATATAACTTTTTATTTGATTTGGCGTTTGGCGGGCTTGCTTTCAAGGATTTTCAACTGGATGTACATACTTATAAAATATTGTTAAAAATAAAAACTAAAATATTTTATTTGCAGACTGGTGATATTTCTAAAGCGGATAGAGCTTATTAATTCCATAAAAAATATATATTATTAGCTACGTTCTAATAAATAAAAACAAACAGCTATGTTTTTTTGTTCTCTTCTTTGTAATCTTCACAAATACTCATTATCTGTCCATTTAGTAAATTGATCAGGATCTTTCCGGTATATCCGTGTTCACAGCATTGACTGCAGTATCCACAAAACCCAAACATCTTCAGCATCAGTTATTATTCCATTAAATTCCTACATTTTTATAAACAATAATTTACTGTATTGTATAATATGACACTGACTTGACACATAAAAAATATTTAAGGTTAGAACGTGGCTTGGATCGACAGTTTAATTTCTGAACTGCCAAAGGTGGATGTTCACGTGAACTCCTAATTTGAACTGAACACTGTTTGAACAACAACTTTTTTACTTTGAACTAGAGTTCAAGAGTGAACTACAGTTCAAAGTGTTTATACAACCGGCCCTTAATAAAAACTCTAAACTAAACTTCTAAAACTTACAAAAACAACACATTCTTCTTAGTCATAAAAATTTCAAGTGATTAATCGCTCGAGTATCAAGTACTCGATTATTAAAATCATCGATTTTTTCCAACACTATTAAAAATCAATTATTGAAACTATTATGACCCTGTATATTTTATGCAATCCAAATTAATAATATATACGCTACTGAATGTTCAGGTAAAGAATAATATCAGTTAGAGGTTTTGGGAGGAAACTTGGATAACCTAAGAAATTTCTTGAGAACAATTTGGTGATTACGTTAATTTTTTAAGATTGATATGTATTATTAACTGCGACATATCATCTCTAAAAAATGTAATAACTCAGTACCCTATTCCAAGCATCTCTTGTTACTTGCGAATATCTCCTAGATTTCGTGATTAGGAATTTCGACAATGTTGTAATGTAGATGGTTTTCCTACTATACCTGTCAAATCATACTACGAATTCAAAAAAGCTGCCAAAAAAGAGAAGTCACTGATTCAGCATATCTAACATGAACCCACCAGTTAGATTTATTCTTATCAATGATGAGTGAGCGATGAGTGATTTACTGTGGTGCCAATTGCTCGAAGAAAACACTAAACCGTATTCGATCCAAGATGTGCTATCTTTAAGTATATAGGCCTTCTGGAAAATCAGTTATTTCTCTGGTACTTGTCATTGTGCTCTATACCCTGCAGTTAAACGAGCATGTTAACAAATAATTAATAAAGCAATCGCCGTTAGTTCGAATAAATTTCAGGAATTGCTCCATTTGAAGTAATTGATGTGGTGTCATGTTGTTACAAATAAACTATTGTGTAATATCAATCGTACAGGGTGTTTAAAAAACATATACCATCGTTCGTATGGTAATTCCTTACCCAAAAATAAGACAAACAGTTCCGATCAATATGGGTCCACAAATTATTTGCTTGAAGGATACAGTGTATTAAAATTTTCATAACTTTTTCGGTGTTTTTAAAATATTTCCGAAACGGCTCTTTTAGTGAAATATGGATTATGAATAGTATTTAAAATGTTTTTCGTATTTTGATGTGCACAATTTATTAGAAATTTAAATGACTAAGAAAAAATCCCTTAATATTTATTTAAAATCAGCTTCCTTTACAAGATAAGTACCATCGTACCGATAAAAAATTAGGACAGCAAAATCTCAAAACTGGGAACGGAAATACATATCTCATAGAACTATAAAAGGTGCTCGACAGGTGTAAAGGTAAAAAAACCTAACTTTTAGAAAGTAACCTAGGTTATATATTTTAAGGTTTGTATTTTGCGATACGAGGTGGCATCAAAATATGTTACTTGTTTTATAAAGTTGAGCGGAAGTTTATAATATGGAGGAACTAAATGTATTACGCATTTTTTATTAAGAAAAAGTCAAATGGTTTATTTAAAGTAGTTATACTTGATGTCGCCAAAAAATGAAAATAAAACGGAATAATAAAAGAAATTTAACAGAAAGTAAAAAATATACAAACATATAATTTGTCGTAGCAACAAATTTTTTTAATATGTAGTCATAGAACATTCCTGTTTATTACTTCTTGATTAGTATTCTTCTATTTTCATCTTAAGCAAACATTCTAGGCGAACCTGAAACTGCTCCTACTAATAGTTCGATGCCTTGCTATTTTTTGTTTCGCCAACAACACGGTATTTCTGTTTACTCCGAGTTCGTCTGCAATATCTCTAATAAAAGCACCATCTCGCAACCGACTGTAGATAATAGCCTTTTGCTGGGGGGTTAATTGTGGCATATTTAAATAAAAATGGGCTTGACAAGTTAATGTTAAAAGTGACAATCGATGTTGACATGTAAAATTTGTATATTACATTTTACTGGTACCAGATTTGGCAAAAAATATTTTCTAATAGTCAAGGAGAAAAAAAGAAATTTTGCTGTCCTAGTTTTCTTATCGGATTCTTATCGGCCCGATGGTACTTGATACCCTAATCGATATGTCAGATAATCTAAATGTCAACAAATTAACTAAGAAACTTTATTATTAACGGCTGAAACTTCACGAAATTAAATATTGAGTAATATTGATTAGCTGATGACTCTCGTCTCTTTCTAACCTCCTGCCAAGATGCGGCATGTTTTTTAATTGAATTGTTGCAACTTAGATGGCCCTGATTGCTAATTTGAGATCCTCGTCTTAAACAACTCATTAGGGAAGACTCAACAGAGTAAAAATGTGTTACTACCTAAGTAACTCTGTTGAGTTCATCTTAGATTAATATATTTTGTAGGTTAAATGTAATTTTCTCATTTAAGACTAAACCATAATAAAACTAAGGTGTGTGTTGTAGAAGCCACAGTATTGCGATGGGTTTAATTTCATTATATCCATATTTTTATTACATACATAACAAAATACGTTAATAATTTGCACCGAGAAGTCAAATATCAGGTCTGCAAATTTTTCAAGTTTTCTAAAGGAAAGTACTTTTCTATACAGAATGTAATCAAAATCAGTTTATAAGAACTATTAGTTACAAATTTATGTCCTTTTCTGTAAGTAGTGTTAAATATTGTATATTTAGTTAAAATTGTATATTTTTTGAATAGCCTAACAAGTGCTGGGAACCGGAAGTGTCTAATGTCCCATCTGTATGGACAAACATTTCATCTCTACAATGTTGGTTCCTACGAAAATACTTTGAAAATCGAAATAGTATTAATCAACGTGAGACTACGATTCAAGATGAAACGTCGATGTATTCTAAGGCTAATCAAACATTTTCTTGGCATGTTTTGCACATTAAAGAAGTTATTTTTATATCTACGGACTTCATAATGTAACCACATCCATAGCTGCGTGGTTTCGTCTTATTTAATTTATATAATCTCGATTTGAATCATACTGCATACTGTCGCAGGTGATTACGCACATTCATTCTTTCCCTGGTTCAACTACAGTGAAACCTCTCCTAGGCGGACACATACGGGACCGTCTTAATATGTCCGCCTAATAGAGGTGTCCGCCCATGGGAAATTTGTTATTAGGTAATATGTAAATGCAAAATTATTACTATGTATATGTATGTACAATAAACATAACAACAATACACTAGTTTTAGTTAGGATGTAGTACTAAAAAATCTAACAACGTAGTTTGACGTGTTTGCGTTTTATACTTGCAATCTAGAAAATGTAATTCCAAGTCTGATAACAATTCAATTGCTGTAAAGTTACCTCTATTCCTTGCATACTCTTATAATTCCTTTACCATACTAATGGCTTGTTGATAATGGGTGACATTTGTTTGATTACTGCATTCAACTTCTTCATCAGAGTCGTCAGATAGCGATGTGGTTTCAGTTTGGACTACCTAATCGGTAGAAGTGGGGTCACTATAGTCTGCTAATAGCACATCGCTATCAATATTAATGAACTCGCCCAAATCATTGCTATCAAATTACAAACTTCCACAACATCAATATTCTCTTTCACACTCAAAGCGCGCCATTTTTGTGCCATTGTTTACGATTTTAACCTTACAACTCACAAATAAACGTCGGACTGCTGTCGGGGAATCACACATACTTTCATTCCGCGCTGCCACGCATACGCGATTGGTTGTCGGTCTGTTGTCTTCATTGAGTTTTTGCACCGTACTTATTCGTCTCCCAAATACTTTAAAGATTTTTTTGTCCTTTTAAAGGAGGATTTTCGCACTCATTGTATGAAAACAGCCTGTCCGCGCCCGCCCAAAGGAGAGTCCGCCCAAGAGAGGTTGATTTTCATGGATTTTCATATAGCTAGTACCGGACTATGAAAAAATGTTCGCTTAATAGAGATGTCCGCTTATTAGAGGTGTCCGTTATGAGAGGTTTCACTGTATATGCACTACTCTATAATAATATAATGTTCTTTGTTGTTTCAGGCCAACGTTACGCAGAATCGTTAAAGGAACGAAAATACCAGCCAGAAATAACTACCACTCGTATTTGTAAGCATTAATTTTTTTCTTAATGGCATATTAAATTTACCGTTATGCCTCAGTAAGTAGGTACGTCTTAAACTCTTAAATCAACTAAACTAGAGCAACTTGAATGAAATTCATCCAAATAAGTCTATAAAACAAGAAAACCATTGACATACCGTGGGCGGTTAGTCTGTGTCTTAAGCAGGTTATCCGAAGAAATCAGCTGTGAAATTGCTTGAAATTACTTGGAAATCCGGTTAATGCTTTTCCGTTAAGAGCTTCAATACACTTTAAAACATTGATAATATAACACATTTAATTTTGCTTCTTAACTTATATACACTCGCCGGCACAAAACCCGTCAAGTTTATTGTATTTTTCCTTAATTATTTATATTTATTAAAATTTATATTTATTAAAATAACATTTTTCGATTAGGCTATATTATACCACGAGCTGACGAAGAACCTCGACAGCCTAGAACATCGAACACAGGTTGGGGATTTGACTCTCTTTTACAGATATTTTTTTTTATCGTAATTTTAAAATACCCTGTAGGAAAATTGAGGAGGATAATTTTATTTACATGCTGTTTCTTGTAATCTTTGATGTATTCTAAACATTTCGATATTTGATTCATTATATTATCTCATTTCTGCTGCCAGCTGCAAAACTTTAAATGAAACGCTTATTTGAAGACTATTTTCATTAAAAAAAACAAACACTGGGTATATCATACAGTTAATTAACAAAAACAATTTTAATATCGTGTATTTCCTCCTCTCGCAGCAGTGACAGCTTGCAGTCTTCGTGATATCGAATGAATAAGGTTACTTATCCTTTGTTGAGGGATAGCCTGATGATATTCTTCGGTCAGCGCCAATCGTAAGTCTTGCAAGTTTTATGGTTGTACATGACGACGACGAACGGACCTTTTAAGTCGATCCTAAAGATGTTCGATTGGGTTGAGATCCGGGCTACATGCGGGCCATTCCAATGTTGGAAGTCCAACTTCATCCAGATATTCGTTCACTACATGTGCAACGTGAGGTCTAACATTATCAAGCATTAATGTAAATTGGTTCCCAATGAAAGGAGCAAATGGAACAACAACTTCTTGGAGGATTTCCTCAATGTGACGGTGGGCGATTAGAGCTCAACAAAAACAAGATTGGTGCGTGCTTCGGTAGAAATAGCAATGACATACATTTTCTAAAAATATCATGGTTTCATTTCAAATTTTGCAGCTCGCAGCAGAAATGAGATAATGGAATTAATCAAGGAACGAAATGTTTAGAATACATCAAAGATACAAGGAACAGTATGTAAATAAAATTATCCACCTCAATTTTCCTACAGGGTGTTTTGAAATGACGACAAAAAACAACAGTTTGATTTACTCCTGCATAATATAGCCTAATCGAAAAATGATACTTTATAAAATAATTAAGGAAAAACACAACAAATTGATCTACAAACTGATAACAAAATCATGAAAATCGCATAAAAAATAAAAAGTTATAAAATATCAAACTTCATCAAAATTTCAGGGTGGCGAAATTTTGTGCCGGTGAGTATAGTTAAGAAGGAAATAAACAAATAAATTTAAAAAACAGTATTATATATTGATGACGTGGGGCGGGGCAACATTCAGTACTCGGAAAAAAGACTATAGTAAAATTGTTATAGTAAAGATTTTTTCCTATAATATATAGAATTAATTACATTTTTCATTACTAATCCGTACCAAATTAATATTGTAAACATAATTTATAAAAAACTATAGTTAGGACTTCTAAAAAATTTAGTAAAATCAAGTTAACACTCAAACCCTCAAAATCAGAAATTAAAAAAACATTTATGTACTTTAGGGATTTAAAATACCCTTTAAATCCCTATTTTCAGGGAAAAAAGTGGTACTTTAAATCCCTAGGGATTTAAAGTAAATTTCTTTGCAAAAAAATATAAATTTCGAAATTTATTTTCAATAATTTTATTACAAAATATAACATGACATGGATGCAACAAAAGTGTAACGTGTTTAGAAATATATTAAACTATAAAAAATAACTTCTAATGCAATTGTGGCCTTTATCATCGAATATACACTCCACAGTGACGATGCTTCTTTCTTCTAAGAAATATGCTAATAGTGCCTTTTCTTCTGTAAATTCTTCTACGTTCCGTTCTTTGCACCATTTGATAAACTCAGTTCCATCGCGATAAACGTCTTTCAGTGGATGTAGCGTGTTTGACTAATATTTATCGAGTGACTTTTGTTTTACTTAGTTACTTGTCATAACTTGTCATTTGGTCGTTGATATGGTAACATCAGCCGCTTCGATGATGACATTTAATTTTTTTTAACGTTTTACCTATCCTAAAGTACATAAAATAGTATATACACCTCAGGACCAAAATGTTTTTAAATCCCTTGACAAATTATAGCCCTCCCGTTGGTCGGGCTATAAACTTTTTGTCTCGGGATTTAAAATACCACTTTAGTCCCTAGGTGCATAATGCACTATTAATCGCTAAGGGATAAAAATTGAAACCTTGCTGGATTAACAGAAATACATTCCCTCAAAAGTAAATTTGTTGATCGCAATTGAATTTTAATTTTTTGAAAATCAGTTTTCCCCATTTTAAAGTGCATGAAATAGTATATGAACCACGTGACTAAAGTGTTTTTTTTCATCTTGGTCTCTAGTTTTATAATGCAGAATTAAAAACCGGGAAAAAATGATTGGACGTTTATTAATTCTCTTTTTTAGTGAACTCTGAAAATCGGCGCCAAAAATTACATTACTTTGTAAATTGTATATTTGTGTTACACTCATAAGGTCGGAGATGTCGGTGCTATACCATGTGGTTTTTCGGGTTTGACATAAGGTGGCTATCTCGCTTATTAATTCAAACCTTCAGCCATTTCTAATAATTTTCTCAGAATTTTCGGGTTTGTTCGTTGTTGTTCAATATAATAAATAATTTCCATCACATACCGTATACAACAAGTCGTTACAGACAGTAACAAGCAATTATTCGTCAGCTGGGTACGGTACTAATTATTCTTTACAGGTACTTAATAAAATATGGACTCGTATATTGAAATAATGCAGTGCGCTCAATACCAGAAAATTCTTCACAGAAAAAAAGATATTTTAAATGCCAGTTATGCCATAAATTAAATATACAGCTGTTTTACAGTTCTTCGAGTTTTTATATGAACACTTTTAAATTGAAAAAAATGTATGAAAATATGCGGCAATTTATAAATATTGCAGTGTTGCCAGATGGGCAATGTGTAAAAGTACGATAAGGATCGGGTGTGAGGCGGGAACTTCTATGACTGCAGCCTTCTGGCGTATTGTGTACCCCGATCTTATTAGAAGATACTTGTTCCTTCTATGAGGTCCAGTAACCTTCTACCAAGTCTGTCATGTGGGAGGTTGTCTCCACGTTGGATGTTCCTGAACATCTTAAGTCTTCTGCGAGACAGCGCGTCGCAGCGGTTTGCTCCTCTTCGCCGCAGGATCTACATTCAATGGATCCATTGTAGATTCCTATACGTTGTAGGTGTTTTCATAAGTGACAGTGGCCTGTTAGCAGACCAGTCACCTCTTTCAACTGGGGCCGCATCAGGGTTAGCATCCCATTCGATAGCATCTTCGATGGTTTTCCAATTGCGACTCGTGTTTGTAATTGACCAGGTAAACAGTGCCATCGAGAAAGATGTTATTTTGGCGATCATCTATCTAATGTTGTTTTCGTTGCCTATTTGGATATCCCGGCGGCCGGTTCAGGGCTGCTGAGACTTTGAGCGGATCCTGCTCTCTCTAGTTCATCCGCTTTCTCATTACCTATTATCCCAGAGTGACCAGAGATCCGCAAGAACTCCATCTTGTTCCCCCTGGCCGCCAGTTCCTTTAGGTTATTATGGCTCTCCAGAAATAGCGGTTTCCGAAATATTGACGTTTGAAAATTTAATTTAATAAGATATAACAACAATTCTTAATTATTGCAATCGATGCCGCAATGCTGATTTTATTACAACCCATGCAAGTTGGCTATGATTGGCAGTGATGCTCAATCAGGTGTGTGATTATTTTAGATAAGATATTATATATGCAAATAAATATATCTTCAAAACAAGTATTAATTGATGACTCACATATTCTGAATTTGAATTTAGTTTTCAAAACAAGAATTTATATTATCCATTTATATACAGTATGTCCGGCGATATGGTAGACAAGAGGACAAACGGACCAAAAATTTAATTTTTCGAGGAAAAGTCATTCTTGCTTGCTGAAAACATGCGATTATCGATGAAAAAGAAGTTTATATAGGTTGTCCAAAAAGCAAGAATTCAATATTGTCTCCCACCCTCTTCTTGCTTTACACCTTCTAGTGGAAACTAAAATCCGATATTTAGCTTTGCGGACGATAGCACACTTGTCTCATCTTTCTCTTTTTGAATGCACAAACATCGGCTGCCGACGCACATTTTCGCAGACAGCATGAAGTATCACGCATCAACAAAGACCTAAAAGAGATTCTGGCTTGGGGTGACTGTAACCAGTCGAATTTAACGCTAAGAAAATCCAGGCAGTAGTTCTCTCTAAAAAGGTTAACAGTACGAATTCATGCAATTCCACTGGCTTTATTTATTAACTTGATCTTCAATCTGGGAGGAAATATGTCTTGGCATAACCACGTGGTGGCAATCGCCAAGCTAACTTCTCAGAAATTTGGTGTACTCTGCCGAAACAAAAAGTTGTACACACCTCAACAACTTTTAATACTATATAAAGCCCAGGTTTGACCATCACTAGACTACTGCTCTCATGTCTGGAGCTCTGCACCCAAACATACTCTTCGGGTTTATTCGGGAACAAGGTAGAGCTCTTGTGGGTCCCTGGTCATTCTGGGATATTAGGTAATTAGAAAGCGGATGATCTAGCGAGAGCCGGATCCGCTCAAAGACTTAGGGGCCCCGAACCGGCCTTTTGGATGTCAAAACAGGCAACAAAATCAACATTAGATAAATGGTCGAAAAAATAACACTTATCTCGGTGGCAAGGGTTACCTGGTCAAATACACGCACGGGCCGTAATTGAAAAACCATCGAAAATACTATCGAATGGGATGCTAACCCTGACGCGGCTACAGATGCTAACAGGCCACTGCCACCTGCGAAAACACCTTCGACGGATAGGTATAAACAACGGATCCATTGAATGCAGACTCTGGGGCGAAGAGGATGAAACCGCCTCACACATAATATACCGCTGCGTAGCGCTGTCTCGTAGGAAACAAAATATCTTCGGGAACATACAACGTGGTGATAATCTCCCACATGACAAGCTTGGTAGAAGGTTACTGGACCTCATAGAAGGAACAAACATCGTCTAACAAGATCGGGGTACACAATAAGCCGGAAGGCTGCAGTGATAGAAGTTCGGGCCTTTAAATCGACCCCCGCCTTTAACCAACCCCTCGCTCTTGATACGCAAACGTTCAAATAAAACTGGGCAAATACATCATTCTGCTGGTACAACATCCTAGTGCCTATTATATGAATGTGTGGATTGTTTATTTCTTTGCGCACTACTCTGGTAATTAAAAATTACAATTAGCCGGTGCTCATCATTAGATAATGAATGTCACCGATTACTAAAAACGTTCTTTAACAGTAAAAGTAAACTGTATCTCACCGTAAAAAGCAGCATAATATGCGAAACAGTAAACAATCCGGTCTTGATGGATGCCGTGAAAACACCAGCAAGTTTTTCTTGTTAGTAGACTTTCGATTCCGATTACCAAGAATGTTATACAATGATTATTGTCATATTTGGTATAATAGGTATATTCTTCGTGTGCACTGAGTTTTACCAGGAAGCCAAATAATGCCGATATCTAAGAAATAATTATAATTAGCTTTATGTTTCACTACAATAAAGATTTGAAAATAATTCTTAGTGTCACGGTTTTCGACATTCTACGTTCAGTTATTTTCAATATGCTGGTCGAATTATTTAGATTACAACTTGCCTATTATAACAATATTATTTTGTTTGTTCGGGTTACGGTCAAAATTGATATTCCTAAGAATTAATTATCTTTAAGTAATACTTATATTAGGCTAATGATACCATCCTTATAGCAGATACTGCCGAAGGACTTCAGAGACTTATAGACCGCGTACAGATTCGTGTAATACCATGAAGATAAACTGTAAGAACACACACAGTAAGAACGTCATCGACAACCTACAGTTTACCGCAATATACACAATATAGCTCTCACAATAGCCGAGACAGTTACATATCTGGGCTGTACCTTGAATAAGGACTGGGATCACTCTCGAGAAATAAGATGCCGAATCGAAAAAGCAAGAGGTACATTTAACAAGATGCGTAGTATACTATGCAACCTGTCTCTCAACATACATACCAGAATAAGAATTTTAAAATGCGATGTACTCTCAATCCTCCTATATGGGGCAGAAGCGTGGATGTAGGCACATAGATTCATTTGAGATGTGGTGCTATCGCCGCATACTCAGAATCCCATGGATACACCACGTGTCAAACGATGCCGTATTGCAACGCATCGGTGGACAACTAGAATACCTACCAAGTGTCAAACGTAGAAAATTGGAATACTTCGGCCATATCATGCGAGGTGAAAAGTACCACCTTCTTCAACTCATTCTACAAGGGAAAATAGAGGGTCGAAGATCAGTAGGGCGCAGACGAATATCGTGGCTGCGAAATTTACGAACATGGACCGGAATGACATCAACAGCTCTATTCAGAGCGGCAGTGAATAAAGTAATTTGGACCAACATCCACAGAGTATAGGGACTCGAACAATACTTTTTCACTGTTTTGAAAATAATAACAAGACAAATGCTAATAATTGCTAACTTCCTATATTTTCTCTTTATGTTGTTTCCAGGTCCTTATTTCCGGACTGTTAATGATATAACTATATTGTAACTTTTGGTAAGTCATCCGATAAATTTTTGAATCAAACACTTAAAAAAATGAAAGGAATGAGTTTTTCTATCACATCAATTAAATTTTAATATTATATCATCATCATGATCACTCGGATGATAAGAGGTAACCCTACTTTGGTAACGTTAGAAATCTGATCCAGTTCTTTTTTATTTAGACAGTATATTTTGCATATTACTTAAAATTTCGGCCTTATAACGGTATAACAAAGTAATTTGTAAAGTTCCTTATCAGCGTCTTTTATTTTCATCTCTTCTTCTCACGAATTATTCATTAAGACGGAATCTGATGTCGAGTGTTCAGCAAAACGTGAAAAGATTTAGCTTCTTCTTTGTGAACGACATAATTTTAAAAATTATCTGATTAACCCAAATCTGTCGAGTAAGGAGTGCAGCGTTTTTCTTTGTGGTGCAAATTTAGATCTTCTACGGCTTATGTTCTTGTCGCATTGTCGATATTATCGATGTGGTGATATTGACATATACCGCAGTGATAAGTTCATTTTATTTGTGCTTATAGCTTTATTGCCATAGCAGTGTTGCCTGAATTTGTAAAAGTCAATTAGCTGGACAAAGTACACGTTTTTAGCCACATCACGTTTTTTACACACCATTTGTAATGCAGTATAAGTAATATATTTGAGAGGCGACACGTTATAGTATAGCAAGTAAGTACATTTCTAATATGCCCTAGTTGGTCATATTATGGGACACCCGGTATCAATTGAATGGCTATTTCTAACATTATTCAATTGAATAATAACCCATGAATAATGTTTAGTATACAAATGTGGCTGTACAAGGACATACAGGGTGTTATGGAAATGACGTATTATATTTAAATGGGTGACTCCTGGGGTGTCCTAGAGAAGCGCTACATATTTTATTTTTTTTAAATCGAACGTTTAAAAAGTGGGGTAATTCACCCCTAAACCTACCGGTGACTCCGCGGCACCATATGATATTATCCGGCGGAGCTGTCTGACAAACACATGTTCCTACAATGTTGCCAAACTTTGTAAAACGGTAGAACTTTTAGTTTCTTATAAAATTAATTATTTAGCTTACCTTAGGATACAAGGGAAGTAAATCGAGGATACTCTATGCTCACACTTTATGCTCTATACGTGCCCTGATAATAGTGTGGGACTGCCTAATAGCTATTAAGAAGTAAACTCAAAGTCACAGTCTACTCCTTGCTTGCTTATACCTTCTAAAACTGCTTTGTCCTCTTCTTTCCAATCTCGGGACGTGACCGGCATATCAAAACTAACTAAATCACTTAAAGAAACAGACAGACACCCACAAAACCACTATAAACACTACCGTACGCTAGAATAAACGCACATAGGATGTCCAAATTTCAGTGACAATCCGTAAACTATGCTTGCTGAAGCCACATGTCCCTTATCCGACCTAAAGGAACATTTTCTAAAAGTTCTGGCAGGTCGTTTTGCAGGATATGTGGTCGTATTAGGTGATTATCAATAATACCTGCCGATATGTTCAAGAAAAACCTTATCTGGCTATTGGTCTCGCTAAATAAAATATTCCATCTCGGGTAAAGCCAACCTCATCTGTGAACTATCCTTCGGAATTAGTCAGGTACTTCGACTTGACTGTATGTACCACTGTTGTAACCTTCTTGTAAAGTAAAGGAAGTCTTGTAGTCTCAATTTTTTAACTTTTGTAGTACAGTGGCTAACGTGTTTGGGTTTCTCTCTCTCTCCTCTATAACTCGCTGATTAAATATTCCATCTCGGGTAAAGCCAACCTCATCTGTGAACTATCCTTCGGAATTAGTCAGGTACTTCGACTTGACTGTATGTACCACTGTTGTAACCTTCTTGTAAAGTAAAGGAAGTCTTGTAGTCTCAATTTTTTAACTTTTGTAGTACAGTGGCTAACGTGTTTGGGTTTCTCTCTCTCTCCTCTATAACTCGCTGATTAAATATTCCATCTCGGGTAAAGCCAACCTCATCTGTGAACTATCCTTCGGAATTAGTCAGGTACTTCGACTTGACTGTATGTACCACTGTTGTAACCTTCTTGTAAAGTAAAGGAAGTCTTGTAGTCTCAACTTTTTAACTTTTGTAGTACAGCGGCTAACGTGTTTGGGTTTCTCTCTCCTCTATCTCGGGTAATGCGAAGCTCCATGTATAGGGCATTTTCCTGTGCTGCTCCATAGCATAAGACCATGTCCGTTAGTTCGATTGAAGTTCTTGGCATTTTGAGTTTGAATAGCAAATTTATAATATTAGAAAATAATTTATATCCCTCTATCGGGAAAATACCACAACTATTGCGCTGTTGCCAGTTTTGAAACTGTCGAAATTTTTCGCGCCAAAACATTAAATTGAAAATTCGATTAAAAAATATGAATTTTGTCCTAAAGCATGAATTAAAATTATACGGAGAAGTAATATTCAAAAGCAAATGACATAATTTATGGATATAATCTTATAAAACAGCATCTTATAAAAAATACGCCAGCAGGTGGCAACATTGTAGTGTTGTTGTGTAGTGATGCCATACAGAAAAAGAAGAAGAAGAACGAAAATGTCAAATCGGGCACGCCCCCGAACGTTTTGATACGTTTAAATGGTTGAATGGTCTGTTTGTTTATTTATTTAGAAAAAATTGAGTAGTTTAAAGTTTTTTGTCTGGCATCAGTACATATTACCTTCATCAACTTGTTATCTGTTATTTACCATTAGAACATTATTGAAAGTAGTTGCAAAAAATGTTATGTTCATAAAACCTTCATCCATGTAAAAAACTTAAGATGGAAGTGTTTTCTAAGCAGCAAAAGTGTTGTGTGTGCGTTAATTTATGTGCTGTTTTAAATAATACCGAAAAGGTAACAGAGCTTAAATAAAAAAATTTTTTCCCAGCGAACAACTCAAGGTAAAAGTTTAGAAATGTACCTTGAAAAATAAACATCTTCTGTCAACCGGTTATTGGCCTTCTAAAGATTTTAACCGACAACATTGCTCAAATTTCAGTGACGTTTTTGGCCATAACCTGTCTCAATATTGTTTTGTTTAGGTATGGTTAAGGTTTGTTTATGTTTGGTCAGTAGTAACAGATAGGTTTATTTGGTTTGACATAAGGTGTTATAATTCGGTTATTAATTGAAAGCGCCATTTTTGGTTATTTTTTTTCAATTTCTTTTCATCTCAGGAATTGCCGGTTTAAATATAATACGTCATTTCCATAACACCCTGTATATTGCTACTTTATGATTTTGAAATAAAAAAAGCTTAATTTTTTTGTAAATTCAATAACAGTAAATTTTTTTGTTTTTTTACGTCACTTTCTTTTTCGTCCTGTATAATATTGAGCCGTCATTGGTCAAAAGCGTTTCCTGCCGTTGAATTCGCACAAAGCCATGTTTAAAAATCCGAAAATTTTATTCAAATCGGTTGAGCTTCTTCCGAGTTATATACAGGGTGTTATGGAAATTACTCATTACATTTTTAGCGCATTATAGGCGGTGTTGTCATATTGCAACACAGAACATTTGTTCAGTTTTTGACAACAAGAGACCTTTGACACGCGTTATTACTTCTTTTTCAAACTTTTAGAAAAAAAAACTACAATCTTAAGGTACATACTCTCTTACCTTCGATCTTTTTTAAAAATAATCCGTTTTATAATTAAATTACATAAAAAAATAAAACACAAAAAGAATGTTTTTCAACAGCTCAACAGTAGATAATATCACACAAATTTGAAATTACATCACAACATTTATTATTATGAATTATTTCACAACAGAAAAAAAATGGGGTACTGCTACAACTAACAAAACGTTTAAAATTCGTGCACGTTAAGCACATGGAACCCTCGACAGCGTCACTCCGCCGAGTCTCGAAACATACTGAAACAACGATAGTGGCGTGCGGAAAGTATACAAGCAAGGGCGAGACACGCGGTGTGATCTGACAACACGGTTAATATACTCTAGTGACCCACATTGTTGCTAAGTGTATCCAGTTGGAACGTCGCGACAGTATGTGGGTAAAATTATTTATAAGTAAATTTATTTTTTTTTTATTATGAAACACAAGCACTATAGGAAAAATCCCTTAGGGCACTCTGGGAGTGGTGCGTGTGCGCAAAAAGCGATTCACGTTGGTTTTGAATCGTTGGGAAAAACGACCTCGGGAAGGTCGTTCCATATCGTTGGGAAAAACGACATCGGGAAGGTCGTTCCATAAGGATGAAGTCCTCCAGATAAAAGAATTCCTGAATAATGAAGTTCGAGGAGTACTAAGCTTAACCACATATGGATGGGCGGCAGTGGTTCGTCGTGTATTTCTGATATTCGCCGCTCTGGGCGGAATTAAGAGAGCAAGGTCAGCCGAGCACTTTCCATTTAAATATCTGTAAAAGAGAGTCACATCCGCAATCCTGTTTTCGATGTTCTAGGCTGTCGCGGTTCTTCGTCAGCTCGTGGTCTCCAATCAGACGAATTGCCCTCCTTTCGATGGAATATGGAATCCAGTAGCCAAAGAGTATGTTTGGGTGCAGAGCTCCAGACATGAGAGCAGTACTCTAGTGATGGTCGAATCTGGGCTTTATATAATGTCAAAAGTTGTTGAGGTGTGTACAACTTTCTGGTTCGGAAGAGTACCCCAAGCTTCTGAGAAGCTATCTTGGCGATTGCCACAACGTGGTTATGCCAAGACATATTTCCTCCCAGATTGACGCCCAGCAAATTAATAGATGAAGCCAGTGGAGTTGCGTGTCCGTCCAGTCCGCTTAGTATTTAGATATTCGATTTACAAAACAAAGTATGTAGACTTTCTCTAGAACACCTACGGAGTCACCCATTTAAATATAATAAGTCATTTCCATAACACCCTGTAGTTTGAAAAAATAGGGTAAATAAACCGTGTGCCTATCTTTTTGTTGACCAGTTTATTTTCAATTTTCAAGCGAGAAAATGCTGAAAATTGAGACAAAAATCTTTTAGATGACGTATATAAATACCGAGAAAATCTGTTTTACTTCAATTTGCTTAAAACTTATTTAAGTAACGTCACGATTGAGGTGAAGTGCGTAATGAACTTCAACATCACTTTATTGCTATCTTTTTATAGTCCAGTTATAACTACTGAACTGATGATCTTAAACTCTTTAATGGTTCCAAGAAGCTCTTAATTAAGATGCATATGGTACGTGTATCTCGGTATAAGTACCAGTACCTAAGTGTACTTTTCGTAAATTACACGATATTTATTTGAAATGAAACGGTGCTTGATAATTTAATTAAAATTAATTTCGAGTAGGTCCGCGACAAGAAAATTACCGTTGATAATTTAAAAAATATAGAACAACCATGTGGAATTCGTATACCGGGCGTTTCAAGAGGAACGCTCACCCCTATAACTTTGATATTGTTTAAAATTATGGAAATAAAATTTTGTTGTTTGGAAGGGATATTATTTTGCAATTTATGAGATGACGGACTCCATTTTGTCACTTCCGGTTTAACCGGACAGTACCTCAAATTTGGATTTTTAAATGGAACACCCAGTGTATGTTTGGCTATATCGATTCAGAATACCATTGCAAAATCAACTACACCCCATACGTCGCTTTTCGATACTTTTTTTTTATTTTTTCATCTGGATTGCTTTGCACTCCCTAAAATGGTTTTTCTATTTGGGTTTCATAATGGCTACATTATGAAATGCAAAAAAATTAAATAACCTGCCACTTTATGAAAGGGAAATTTTATTTTTTTATGTTGGCAGTAAGTAGGGTTCGAATTTTAGGCCTACTTCGATTTCATTGAAATTAGTTTTCTAGGCATTATGGATCGACTAGAATTTTTTAGAGATAACTTTAAAATATTAACCTTTAACCTTGCAAATAGATCATTTTTACTAGATATTTATCTGAAATACCTATACTCGGAAATATAACATGCTGACGGTGGCCGTCAACTAATTTCTAGTCACAATTATAAAACAACAACCTAAAACTAATAGAAATATCTTCCAGTTTATGCTCTATTTCTAAAGTTTTAGTCAATAAAGTACTATTTTTATTTTTATTTCAATATGGTATTATAAATACATATTACTTTATATATCATATTTCTAGTTACTGTAGACATTTCCTGGGCATTAATTGTTATTCCTATCAGGTTCTGTATCGACACAATATTTTGTTTAATACCTAGTATTATTTATTATTTTGTTCAATATTTTGAACTGTGTTCTGCTCGCACCATAACTCATTTTTGCATATTTTGTTCAATATTTTGAACTGTGTTCTGCTCGCACCATAACTAACATAACTAACTCATTTTTGCATATTCTTTTTAAAAGTTTTTCTAGTATTTCGTATTTCTGACGGAGTACAACTTTCTTCCTGACTCATTATTAACTTTAATAATGGGTACTTATATTTATTTTTAATTATGACGGATGGGAAGAAGCTTTGTTGTGTTCAATTGTTTCTATCATGGCATATTTGATACTTGTAACATTTTATTAAATTGTAAAAGTATTGCCAACCCAAAAAGAAATTATTAATTCAAATGGAAAAGTCTACTATTTTTTTAAAAGTTTATCAGTCTTTAAAGTCCCTATTAGAAAAAGTATTATAAAATACACGGTTCATAAGACAACTGGAGCACTTGTACTTTAGAAAACTCCCCGCTTCGCGGGTAGTTTTCTAGACTAAATGAGTGCTCTAAGATAATGTCTTATGAAACTTGTATCTTAATATACTATTACTTCTTAGCCAAATTATTGCGGATTTTAAATTTGTAATTATGTTCATCTGTTTGTTAGCATTATGGTGTCATGGGTACCTAGATAAATGCATAGCCGTTTGCGCTTCTTGTTGTATTTTTTGTCACAAATTGGTATTTTTAATAAATTATCTCTCCATTTTTAACATAACATAAGGGTGTGTGATGTCAAATTGTTGGAAAAAGTGCCTATCGTTTTGTCAAGTGAGCCAATATGTTCCCATTGGAAAAGATTGAGTTTGGGAAAAAGGCCTCTTAAAAATTTAAAAAGTGTGTAAAAAAATTAAAACACACTAAAACTTGAAAGTTGCATTTTTATCAAGAATGTATCTTGAAGTAAGCCATTTTAGGGAGTTCATAGCAATCTAGATGAAAAATAATACAAAACAGAATAATTATTTAAAGTGTCAAAAACTGACGTATGGGGTGTCGATTTGAAATGGTATTCTAAATCGATGGAGTCAAAATATACTGGGTGTTCCATTTAAAAAAAACAAACAAAGTTTAGGTCATTTCCCGTTAAACCGGAAGTGACAAGATTGAGTCCGTCATCTCGTAAAATGCAAAATAAATCACATACAAACCCAAAAAATGTTGTCTCAGCAATTTAAACATTTAAAAAAGTTATAGGGGTGAGCGTTACTCCTGAAACACCCGGTATATTTAATACTGAGCAATACAAGATTCTGGTTATAATTAATAATTATGCGGCAGAGCTGTCACATACCTACTTTCCTTATCCTGAAATTGATTTCTGATTTATAATTCAAATCTTTCTAAAAAGTATTTTTAATTTTTGTCTATAAAAATAGGATTTAAATCATTTCAGAATGATTTAAATTTTTAAAACAATTCAAATCTTTCTAAACGATTTAAACATTTTTGCAAACGATTTAACTCTTTAAAAATCTCTAAAAAGATTTAAATATTTAAAAAAACTTTATAAACCTTGTTCTGTTAAAATAATATTTAAGTTATATTCAAAAATTTCATGGTGTTGTAACAAGGTAATATATACCCTTAGTTAATAAGTTTTTTGCAT